>JAAIXI010000248.1:2487299-3194343 GCA_013403645.1 Heliconius nattereri | reverse complement strand
GATGTGTCAACAATGAAATGCGTTTTTCTCTAAAACTGTTCGCAGTTTCGAAATAGTGTAAAAAGCAAATTTTATCTTCGTTTAACGTAGAAAATTAATAAAGTATTTTAAAGGATAAGGATTAATACCATTATGGAAAAATATCCCTCACAATAAAAAATATATTGAAATTATTATTTTTAGATTGAAAAATGATCACTACACGTTATTCTTAATAGATAAGAATATGCTCTCGCGGACTTTTTTGTAGATCTTATTAAGAGGAATAATACTGCAGTACATTATTTTCATGTATTACTTACCATTAAAGCAGCGCATGCGCGAAAGTGTCTCAACGGGTAGGACTTTATACACATTTATTTTATACGTATTTATGTTAATTTACATAAGAATGTACAAATAATAAACTATATATAAACCTTCCCTGAGAAATACTCGACCTGATGGTGAAAACCGCATCAAAATCCGTTGGGTGGTTTAGAAGAAGAAGAGTTAGAAAGTTCAGACAGACACGAAAAGCGACTTTGATTTATAAGATATAGGATAGGATAGCACAGAAATACAATTCAGTGTAATAAATAATAATTTAGTACAATCAAGCGAAGACGCGGGCGCTAGTTTTATATAAAATTTCCATCACTTAACGCGTTAAGACTACTAAGGCCGGCGAAGACCAAGTGTCACAAAAAAGGACTAAGAGAAAATTTCCCGAAATTCCTACGAGAAACTCATAGTCAAAAAAATATATTTTAAAAATGTTACCTAGTTCCTGAGATAAGCGTGTTCAACTCAACAAATTGGGCAACTTCATAACATTAGTAGTATATTGCAAATATAGAAGTATAGATTAGAACAGAAATAGGTCCAAAAACGAATTGGACACTAAAAGCTTGTACTGCCATTGTACTAAAATTGAAACAACTGTAAAACTACTGGAGCGTGAAACTGTCGTAACGTTAAAATACGAGTATTTGAGATGACACTTTTATGGACGTTTGTTAAATTATTTCCTATATAAAGCAGGTAATAGCAAAGATAGCTTTCAACAAATGGTGGAAATGGATTTTTCAGAAAATACGATCCTTGGCGAACCTACATTTGTTACGTTTTACATTACTCGGTTTTCCATTTTTCTTGCCTTTTTTTTATTTGGAGACGGTGGAGGTTGGATAACGAAACCCAACTAATTTAGGAAATAATAATAATATTTAAAAAATAGCTAAATATTTTTTGGGTTTATCATTTATGTTATAAAACTGTAAAAAATATCGTTATAATTTTCGAAATTAGGTTTAAACTTTTTTAAAAGTATTAGGCTTATTGCTTATTTACTTTGTAAAAGCCATGATATTGTGGTAAAATTATTTACATATAACTAATTAAAACATATGTGTGTGCAAAATCCAATGAGGTAATTAAAAGATTTCTTGATTAAGAAGATATTTATAATTCAAAGATTTCTAGATTTTGTACACAAAGATTGGCTTACAATTTTTTATAACATCCCAGTTATATAATTTAAATCCAAATTTGGTATTTTTAAGTTTAACATAACGTTGATATTCACGAACCGTACTCACTATTATCATTTAGTGTAATTAAGGCCTAAGTTTTATTCCAAGATAAAAGTATTTTGTAATTTGTCCTCTCAAGGTTCCCAAGTTTTCCTTTTATTTTACTTCCAAATTTTAAGCCTCTTAATGGTTGGTCCCTTTGGAAATTTGAATATCTGTAATCACCTCAGGTCGGAATAAAGAGATAAGCTGATATCGGATCAATTAAGTTGATGGAGTATCTTTGAAATGTGTTTTAGTCATATTTTGCAAACAAATGTCAAAATTTTACCAGATAAAATATTTTTTTTGCATTTTTTTTAGCACCAGCATATAAAAAATATGGACTGATGAAAGTAATACCTATCGCAAGCCCCACGAGAACGAGAGCAGTGAAATGAGAAATCGTATATCAAGACTACTACTATACGTGCATATTTGAATTTTATAGTTTTAACTGGGGAAGATGGCTATCATAACCGGAAAGCGAATTTTCTATTCGTGTCTTCCTTTATTTTTTATATAAAATAGTGAAATAGTGGTAATAATGAATGTATTTGATTATAAACAAGTACCTACTGTACACTCGTAAGTCTTTAATTTAATAAAATATTTTAATTATTAGCTTCGTGCTGTATCTTGCACTTAGCAGCGTAGGTAGATCAGAGTGAGTGAGAGAGAGAGAGAGAGAGAGAGAGAGAGAGAGAGAGAGAGAGAGAGAGAGAGAGAGAGAGAGAGAGAGAGAGAGAGAGAGAGAGAGAGAGAGAGAGAGAGAGAGAGAGAGAGAGAGAGAGAGAGAGAGAGAGAGAGAGAGAGAGAGAGAGAGAGAGAGAGAGAGAGAGAGAGAGAGAGAGAGAGAGAGAGAGAGAGAGAGAGAGAGAGAGAGAGAGAGAGAGAGAGAGAGAGAGAGAGAGAGAGAGAGAGAGAGAGAGAGAGAGAGAGAGAGAGAGAGAGAGAGAGAGAGAGAGAGAGAGAGAGAGAGAGAGAGAGAGAGAGAGAGAGAGAGAGAGAGAGAGAGAGAGAGAGAGAGAGAGAGAGAGAGAGAGAGAGAGAGAGAGAGAGAGAGAGAGAGAGAGAGAGAGAGAGAGAGAGAGAGAGAGAGAGAGAGAGAGAGAGAGAGAGAGAGAGAGAGAGAGAGAGAGAGAGAGAGAGAGAGAGAGAGAGAGAGAGAGAGAGAGAGAGAGAGAGAGAGAGAGAGAGAGAGAGAGAGAGAGAGAGAGAGAGAGAGAGAGAGAGAGAGATGGAGAGAGAGAGAGAGAGAGAGATGGAGAGAGAGAGAGAGAGGGAGAGGGGGGGGGGACAACACTCCGTTTCAAGGACTTGTGTGTTAAGTGGCGGAACTCTATTGAACGGAAGAATTGAAAATATTAAAAGTATCATTTCCCCAAACGGGTCCACAACCGTCGCCTTTACAGAGGCACGCTTGTGCTCCTGCACAGACGGCATCAAACGTATGATATTGGCAAATTAATTAAATGAAAAGTTATTTTAAGCATAAAGCATAAAAACACAATAAGACGCATAGTTCCATCAATAAAAATAACAATTTCAAAGCCAATGTGTTTTTAAAATATTGCAAAACCGTGCTCGTGCTATCTTAAATTATAGCTTTAGAAGGAAACTTCTACTATCGGTTCTCATTTTCTCGCTTACTTTTTTTACGTGTGTAATTTTTATTGTGACATATTTTCTGCAGGCACCTATATATAGTTGTTGTCTTCACCTTTTTAAATGAAAGCACAATTTTAACTACTCTATAAAAGGCCAATACAATTAAAACAAAAGAGATTTTGCCAAAAATGTAAAAGTTATTTTTTCATACAATCCATACACGTAAAATAAAACGCTACTACTTGATCTAATTTGACTACTTGATCTTGACATATATAGTCCTGACCGACGAACAGATATATAGACAGACGGAGAACAAAGTGACCCTGCAGGGATTTAATATTTTTTGTGGTACAAAACCCTAAAAATTACATTATTTTACTTTATACACCTTTTTATCATAGCAGTGAGCGAAGCAGGCGGTGGTTGGCGAGCTAAGCGCATTATATATTGCATAAAAATATCTATTACATTAGCTTCACGCTGCATCGCGCACATGCCAGGGTAGACAGAGGCAACTTGGGAACCTAGTGTTAGGACACTTCGTTCCCATTTAGACAAAATCTATTAATCTATTAACTTGCGAAAACTTAATTTCTGCAACTTCCGTCGATCCGAAATATCCGTCTAGATACAAACTTGAAACTTATAGTAGCCATTTAACATTTACGATTTCCTTCAGGGAACCAATTTCACTTTGTTTGAAGTGTTTTGTTAGTAAAGAGACAGTTGGACTGTATCACAATGTATTTTAAAATACATTGTATGGGAATAACTTTTATATAGAAAATACCTACATTAATATAATAGTTTTTGTTACTTTTAGAATTGAAACTTGAAGTTGTTTTAAATGTATGAGAAAAGTATATAAGTACATACATTGGTTGTATATGTACTTCAAAAGATACTAGTAATATAATAGATACTAATATGTCTAGATATTGTAAAATTATAATTTGACTAGTGGGCGCGCGCAGCTTCGCTTGCTTATTTGGACCCTTAGGGATGAATTCTTATAAACCATGAAATATGTGTTCAATGAAATATTTCTAAGAGTCTAAGTTTAAAATTTAATAAAAATCGGTGCCGATTTAAATTTTTTTCCATACTAATTTTCAACCTTTATTTCACCCCTTTAGGGTTAAAATTTTTCAAAATCCCTTCTTAGTGGATGTTCAGATTATGAAAGTAAACAATAGTCTAAATTTCACGTTTCTACGCACAGCGGTTACGGCTGTGCGCGCGTCTTACCTCAGTCAGTGAGGACATGTCCTTTTATATATATAGATTATATAGAAAACAGGGTTTAAGAAACATCTTTTTCCTTTTAATCATTACGCTGAGTTCTCTCTACCTACACTACTATTTGCGGAACAAGCCGTATACAAACGTAAAATTTAAGTTAAGTAAGCTGTAAGCGCGACAGGCTGTGGGTTCGATTCCCACTGGAGGAAATGAATCCTTTTCCGGTGCTATTCAAGTGACTGACAGACAATACACAGTCGAAACTACTAACCATAGAAATCTTGTCAGTAAGGTCTTTGGGCCACTGCCCACATATGGACCAGATAGTAACAGAGCACTGAAAATATTAAATTGTACGTTTTCTTAGTCCACAAAAATCAAGTTGCGGCTTAAAAAAGGTTGTAATACAATATTTTTATAACATAATTCAACGTCAAACGAAAAAAAGAATTAATTATGAAAGAAAGATAAAGATAAAAAATTAACTTCTGTACCGGGAGATGCTGTAAATTGAATTTGTAAATAAAAACAATTTAGCATTCGCAATTCAGTTTGCCACGAACAAAATATTTTGAGAGACTTCGTACTTTTTTATTAAAAATGTTTAACTGGAGAGAAAATGCTGACTCTGCGAATTAATCTTGACCTTTTCTTTGCTTATTAGATTGTTGTTAACCAGTTTAGTTTTTTTGTAGCTTCATTATTAATTGGCACCAAAGTGAACTAACTAAATTTGCAATAAGAAGCTGGCCAAATATGTTTTAACACAATATTACGTACTATTATAAGATAATTGGAAGAATCTTAAAAATAAATATACAGTACCTATACTTCTTTTGATATATTTTTTATTAATGTTAAAAGAAGTAGGCATACTGTTTAGTTTTTTTAAATATCCTGTATATTTTTTTTACAGTATACTTAAATTTATTAAGTTTCTCGTTTTTCTCCGCAGCTTTAACAGGATAGGCGGAGGGAACTTATTGTTATGACACTCCGTTCCACTCTTTGTGCACAATTCTCAAGATATTTCGTGTTAAATGGCAGAATGAAAATAATTTATTCCCCCGAGAATCGAATCCACAAACGTCGTGTTTACAGTCAAACACGCTGTTGGCAAAACGGCTTCTAATATACTTCTTTAATATAACGTATTTTTATATTATTTCAGCAATACTTTTACATACGAATATACAAGCAAAACATTCGTTTGTACGTCCATTTGATTAAGCCGTGACATACGTGAGTCCGATATAATACCTTAATCCGTCATCTAACAGCATCTCCTCGTGATCCTATAAGCGTTAAGTACTAAAGCTTCTTAAAAAATCTTATTCTGGACATGTTGAAGATAATTCATCAGATTTCTTGCTTTGTTGATACATTTTGTGTATATGGCTGGATTGAATATGGATTTAAATTTTACTTTCAGGGGAATGTCACGGTGGCTTAAAAGATGATTGTGTTCTCATGCAAGCTTTTTGTTTCTTGTTCTGTCATGTATCCTGTACATAACAGCAATGGAAATGGAAACCTGGGAACTCAGTATCATTTCGTGCCCTTTAAGACACTGCTATGCACTTTTTGCCCAAATCTTGAGATATTGCGCATTTTGTAAGCTATAAAATGCTAATGTTCTTGATATTATGTATAATTAAAATAAATGAGAACAAGAGAAATATTAGTACCCTACGTTAAATGACGGCTGAAAGCCTGTTTATAGCTAGACTATGGTCTATCCACCTAGAACAATTACTTATTAATACCTTTTAAGTTGTGCCTGTAAATTCAATATTTCATTTGAACTAAAGATAAACGGAATATGAAAGTAGCCGGGGCCTAATAAAGTTTGTGGCCCGAAATGATTGCAGTACCTAATGGCTAATATTCCCTGAATATTTTGTAGCGAACTTGATGTAAATCCATTTTACGGTCGGACTTAGGGTGCGTTTGTACTAAAAAATATTTTATATGTTGCGTTTTAAAATTTTTACATTAAAATTAATAACTCCAAGAATATTTTTTTTACGTTGCAGATTAGTGGTGTAAATTTGTCAAATATCTTTTTTTTTAATTAACTTTGTTCGATCTCCATTCGGGGGAATGAATTATTATTTATTAATATTTTCATTTCTTCGTTCTGGCACCAAGGTAAAATTCTGGAGTTGTGTCCCGCCACACAACACACAATGGCCTGGCAAGAAAAATTCGGCGGAAAGTTGGGAACGGTGTGTCTTAACACTAGGTTTCCCTCTGCCTAACCTGCTATAGTAATATATAACGGTTATATTATAACCTTACAGTGTGAATTCTGAGGTTGTAAACCTCCCAGATCGTCTGGCTGATAGAAACGTTATACCGTTCTGTTAGTTTTTAATGCGATACGAGATTGTTACCCTGTTTCCGAATTTCATACAACATATTTTACGGTCCTTGCGATAGATAAAAATATTTGAAAGTTTTATGGAGGCAAAAACTTTTGGGTTCACTAGCATTTGTTTTGATTTTTTAATGTTTTTTTTTAATATCTAGAATGGAATATGAGACTTGGATCTTTCCATGTTGCTTTGTTTAAAAATATGCCTTCATTTCCTATTTAATACGCTTGAAGTGTTTCCATGGGATTGCGGATTCGAGTTCCGTTTTGAGATTTTAACATTTCTAAATATGAATAACAATATTCAAAACACATAGCAAATTATAGTAGGTCTATAAGTTTTTGTCTCTATATAAATTTCAGATTATTTTCATTTTATTTTACTATATATATTTTTCTAAATTTTTCAATCCTTTAAAAAGTCTTAAAATATTTTATTCATGCTATGAATTTTAAGATGTTTTCCCAACAAAGTAGTTCTACTAAAACCCTTGCTATAGATGAGTGTAATTTATTATTTCCAGACGACACAATCAAAAGATATCTACAGTTACCTCTAGATAGCATCACTTTACAAATAATAAAATAGATGAACAACGTTGCTTCTAGGGTTTCGCAGTATTTTATCCTTTATTTACTATGTGCATTATTATTAACTAAGTACACATTTCTATTATTCTAATTAAATTAACCTGAAATTAGTTGCGATTAAATATACTTTCCTTATCACAATTAAACGCCTAATTGTGAATCTGTTTAGTAGTTCCGAATATGAGCATGTACAAATATAAAGTATACACTGTTTTGTTATTATTATATAGTTTGTTTGTTATTATATCCAAAATATAATTCTAAAATATGCACCACAACTAATTTTCTAGAGTTTTACTAAACGAATTTGTTTTTAATTAAGAGAATTTACCAAATTTCCTAAACTGGAATCGAGGTTTTCATTTCTTTGATAAAAACGTAAGTAAGCGTAAGCGTTGCTGTGTGCGGGATACAGCGTGAAGCTGATTTAATTTTTCTTTGTATATTTTTACCATCTAAATAAAATACTTACTTAATGTGGAAGTCGGAAAATTAAATCAAAACATAATCAAGAAAATCTGCTTATACGTAAAAGAACGTTAACATAACAACCTCGAAGAATGTAAATCTTGTTAGGCCCTTTATTTTGAAAAGCCCTCAGGGTGTACCAAAACAAACAAAGTTATAAGCAAAATACATGTTTCAATTTTAACAAACTCCTTTAAGGTTGTGTATTTGAACTGATACAATTAACTAATGAAGGTATTATTTGAAATTATTTTTATATATAATAAAATGTCCACAAATGAAATGTTTTTTAAGAAGAATTGGTGGAAATAAATTTTAGACTGTATTCACTACAGGTTGTGGGGCTGGATTCCCAGTCGAAGAAATTATATATGTATTAAATAAACGTTCCAGAAATTAGTACGGAACCCTACGTCGACGAGTCCAACTCGCACTTGAACGGTTTTATTATCCAAGGAATATGGAAAGCCACGTTCTAGGCGAAACTGCAAACTATATAAACAATGTCAAAAGCTAGAAACACTATACAAATATAAGTAGCAAATGTCATAAACCACGTTATGTGACAAAAGGGAGTCGACGACGGTCTGCACTCGGCAGTACTTACAGAAGTCTTAGCTTCGCGCTCACCGCAAAGTTTCAAGTCATAGAGGATTAGCTTAGTTAGAGCTAACATTGTTATAATTGACAAAATGTGTAATAATTTCAATTCTATTCATTTGTATTATCATTATTATATTTAGGATATGTTTTGTGCGTGCGACTATAAACACGACAGGTTGTGGGTTCAGTCCCCACTCGAGGAAATGAAATATTTTATATTTTCATTATCTCGCTTTGGTAACGTCCGTTGACCTCCGCCGCTAGTTAACGTGTTGAGTCGAGTGGGGAACGAACCTATAACTATATATATGAAATAGATATTTTCCTCACACTTTGGCTACAAATGCTTGCAAGGAACATTCACAATTTCGCTTTTAATGAAACTGCTTCCAAGTGCATAGCATGATAAAATAAGACAAAAAACAAAACGATCACTCTACTATGAAATAATACCAGTAAAAGTAAGAATAAAATAAGTAGAGTCTCAAACTTTCAAGTCTATAGTCTGAAACAATATTAATACCAACAGCTTAACGGATAAAGGCCTTACGTTACAACTAAAATTAAATTAAGTAAGAAAACATAGCTTCAAAGTTTCGAACTTTTCGCTATTATATTTTAGTTCTTGTTAAGCGAGTGGATAAGTTTATTAAGGCGATAAAGCAAAGTGAATGTTATAGGAATTTCATACGATACTCCCGCATAACGGCTTGTGCAGATTCGAGAAAGTGCGTGTTATGCAAATCGGGATAGTACACAACTCTTCGACTGAGTGTTTGAACTAGCAACCATCCCGTTTACAATCACACCCCTGTGCCACCGGACCTTAAGTATACAATAAATAAAATGTTTCTTATATATAATAAAATAAACATAATAATAATAATAATATTGACCACGCCGATGTTGCGCCCAAGGCACTACGCCGCTTTGGGGGGCCCATCTAGCGGGAGGCGAGTCACCGTCCGCCAACCATTCAATTTGAGACTATTGTATAGGCGGACCGTCCGTTAGTCTTATTTAATAGCCCAGTAGCCAGTCCATCTAAATTCCATTCCATAGTCCTAGTTTGGATTTCCACATTTTCCATAGTTCCTACGCATTAACCGGCGACCATCTCTGGGCAATTACCTGTGGTTACCCAGAGATGGATCCCGGCTGATGCGTCACAGTAAAACATTTGAATATTCTCTAAGGGTTCTTTTGAACCCGTGAATCTTTAAAGAGAAACATAATAATATATCTTCCTATATACATAAATTTAAGTAATATTATATGTATTCATATAATGAATTTGTAATCTTTACTTTAGAGTAAAGGAAAATTTAATTCAAAGGAGTTCTCGTTTCTTTCTAGCAATTTAATTTCTCTAGCACTTTAAAGTTAGTTGGTAGTTAAGAGACGTAGTGTAGATGAGTGAGGGTCTTTAAAGCTGGACATTATATGGTTTTTGACTTATGAAATACTATAAAATTTATTATTTTAATGCTGTGAGACTGCAAACGTCAAGTTGGAGGGTTTTATGTTTAGTCAGGCGAATAATTAAACATATGGAATTCAAATAAAAAACGTATAAAAAATTGAACGTAGCGGGATTTGAACCCGCGCCTCTTGGAAACCGTTAAAGGACTCTGACACCTAAGCCATATGTTCTCATCGAGCGATGTCTAAATACTTATACTTTTTATTACATTGAAAAACATTATAAGTTTTCTAAATAAGTATTTATTTTCCTAAGTGTGGAATAACACTTACCATTTGTAAAGTACGATGTAGATAAACATTAATATTACTATATATACATACATAACTATTACAATATATTTACTATTGATTTAAAAATATTACGTAAAAGCAATTACAATGGTTATTTTTTTCATTTACTATGTCTGTCTAAAACTTATATATAGTAGAAACTATTTGAATATTTCATAATTGGCGGCCGTCCTATTTAACACTTAGTTCTAGAGTTAAACTATTCTCATTCAAATTTTAGGGTTCCTACAAAACAAAGCACTAGCCTTCAATTGGAACAAATAAGACTCGTAAAGTGGATTGACAATAATTTGTCAAATTGGACCCTTCAGCAAGAATAATTGGATATGAGGAATATGTTGTACATACGATAAGGAAACTTTGATTCGTCCGTAAAACTAACGTTAAAGTGTAGTTGCTTCGAGTTTTATTTAAGTAGCTACTGTAAGAATTCTTTCGTATTTCTACTTTTCAATTTATCTTTGTCATAAAGCAGGGAAGGGAAAGGGAACCCAGTGCTAGGACACTCCGTTTGTCTCCTTCAACCTGGTGGAACACAACACCGCGCTCGTTACCAGAAAGAGGAAATGGAAGTAAAACACAAACTCGGCGTTGAGTTCCACTACTGAACAAGCAAAATCGAAATTTGTAAAAAATACAGACCGACTGCCGTATTTCTCGGTAAAATAATAAATCAACAAACAAATATTTTGAATTTCCCGAAACATTTTTTATTTTTTATTTAGTTTAATATGTAGATTCCATCGATATTTAATATCAAGAACAAAGGAGATGCACATACTCGTACGTAGCATAATTTACGAGTACCAAACTCTTGGAAACTTTATAGCGTGTGAATGTAATAAAATGTATTATGTACATATATTGTCACAGTGAGTGGGTCGTAAATTCACGACATGACGTTGTTTTAATAAAAATCATATGGCTTAATATGGTACTAGGAAAATGACAGAGAAAAGCTAGCGAAACATTATTTCTAAGATAAAATTGTAATACTCTTGTATACTGATTGTTGTTCTATGGATAAATTCTGTTCAAGTATCTTTTTAAATAATAGGTTTTTGGCAAAGGTTCATAATTACCATTAACAGAAATATATACTTATTTGTATTTTAAGCAGCTTTATTAACTTTGCTTGTTCTAGTATTGATTTTGTACGTAATTGGAAATTAAATATATAAGTTTGTGAATTGTTAGATAAAATTACTACAAGAATATAAATGTAGTTTTCTTGTTCGGTAAAGGTCGAAGAAATGGTTCATTGAATATATTAAGTGTAATTTCTTTATGAAGAACTCTGGAATGACAGCGGTGAACAAAATGAACACTCCTCTATTCTCGTTCTTCTGAGATGGCATAGTTATTTTTAATTAGGAGGCTTGCTAGGAGCAATTAGCCCCCGGCTTCGCTTGAACTACACGATATATGTGTGTACAAAGTTGACTTTTCTATTCTTTTATAGAATAAAATATATTTTAAAGAAATAAAAAATAGAAGCCATCGTGGCGCATTGCACACAGACGTGTGACTGTAACGCGACGGCGTTGGGATCGATTCCCACTCAGAGAAATTAATTATTAGCTTTCCTCTAGTACTAATTTGGTGGTAATGTCTCAAGTGGAGAACGGCATGCCATATCAATAGGTACCTGCCTCTGCGTACCTTGCTATATGAAAAAAAAAGTTTTTTTTATTTGTTTCCATATTTACCAACACAGCAGTATTAACCGAAAGTTTCAAGAGAAATATCATACGTAATACCCACAAAGACCGCACGTAAACAAATAAGACCGCATGTGACACAAAAACAATATCATGAATATTGTTTTATCCTTCAAGGATAGTTTCAGTGCGCTTACCGGAGACTCTGGAATGGCGAAGTACTTCAGTTTCTGTTCTTCACTCTCGTGGCTGTCTTTGTGTATATTTGCTTGATATGATTACTTCAATTTAGTATTCTTATTATACCTAATCTACTTTCAAGAATTTTATTTCACTCATTACTACTATATTTTCATATAACTAAGACCTACACTTATACTTTAATAAACTAGGCTATTAGACTTTTGACGATTGGTTTGATAAAGTCTGCTTTTTTAACAAATTTAAAACTTTAATTTATTATTTTTGATTTCAAATTTTCTAAATTAAAATTAGGTCTTGAAAGGTTAGGAAATTCCGTATTCAAATGGTTGATAAACGATATATATATATGTCGGCGTGGGTGATAATTTACTTAAATATTGAGAATAAATTCATAATTAGTTAATTAATTACAAAAGATGTTTTAAGGAGTAAAATTAGAAATAACATTTAGAGTTAATAAAATGCTGTAAATATTGAATTGATGGTTTTGTATTTGTCAGTTTCCGGTGGCGCCACTTTGGGCTCGTCACCGTTGTCAACGTCATTGTTACTTTATAAAAGGCCACGCGGGCGTTGTACGCTCAGTCGAGGCTCTGCCACGGCTCGGAGCACTACTCGTGCTCCACCGCTGGTTAACCTCGACTATTTTAATTATTAATGTTGTTAAGACCTATTTGTAATTATACTGGACTGGAGCAGTGAAAGGCGAGTGTTGATATATCGGAAAGGGATCCCTTAAGCCTACTCCTGGGGTCACAAGTCCCAGGCACTGCTCCAAGCCATCATTTAAAGAATAAGATAATGTTGTTATTATTTTCCTTGTAATTTACTATGTTTCCAGTTATTGTTTGGTTTATTTATTTGTTTTAGATTTACCTATTTATTTAATTTAGTATTTCGAGTAGAACCAAAGGCCAGGACATGGTCGGAGGTTCTACTCGTTTATTTTTAATATCTATTACGCCCCTTTAAATCCGACATATATATATATATATACATATATACACACACACACATATATATACGAGTATATAATTGGATTTAGTTGTATTTTTCAAATTGATGATTATTATACATTTTACCTCCTCATATTTTAACACATGTTTTAGTTATTTTAGACTTCAGTCGGCTAGTTTTCAAAACTTTATTGCATTTAACTAATTAATATTTAATTAATTTATTTCAGTTCAAGACTATAAATCTGTTGGACTTGCATAAACTTGGAATACTTTAAATTTCAATAACAGCTCATTTATTTGCTAAATAAATTATTTTTACGTCTATAAAGCAAAGCTATGTACTACGCGCGGTTTTATAGTTTTTGTTATTTTAAGAAATATAAGTTATTTAGTTGTTTTTAAACAATCGTTACGCATTTTTTCGTATTTTTTGTGGCAAACACGTGAAATAAGAAACTATATTTTCCACGTTCCATCCAATTTTCAAGAAGTTGTGTATTGCGCGTAATCGCGGACCTCATTTGCCAGGCCGGGAAAATCTCTTCTACTGAATGATATTGAAACCTACAACTATCGCGTTTTTAGCGTTAATCGTAGCAGGTTCAAAATTGTTTTTAAGCAAACATTTCACTTCAATTTCAACTAAGAATATTTATCAAACCAATGTCAATCTTAGTAAATCTGTTTTGAATTAATACCCTCATCAACCATGATTATGTACCCTTTGTCCTTCTTCATGGGTAACAATGGGGACCTGAAACTAATATCTCGAGATAAATTTACTTAGAAGTACAAATTTAGTTAAATTAAAGCTTATTACATATAATATGTAAAAGGTTAAAACGCACTGTTAAGTTTGACCAGTGTAGTCGTTAGTATCTGAAGGTTTTATTTAATATGTAAGTCATATTTTGTATTTTAACAAATTAAATATGATAATTTTACTGATTTAAAGATTTTAATTAAGATTTCTCTATTATTATTTTTAACTAAGTTTATTATAAGGTTTATTTTTAACTAAGATTTCTCTATTAACAATGTTAGAGGCTAAAGCAGCTATTAATACATATTATATATTTATTGTAAACGCAATTCGTTTCCTTGCTTTCACGTTTTGATAAATGTCCCTAAATTATTCAAGCCCACTTTTCGTGACCCCTATACTTAGTAGACTAGTCGAAATAATGGTCTCTTTGTTATATTACCTTTAATTTGTTACATTTAACGACAATCGTTATTTGTATTGAATGGGATAGAAAAAAACTGTACGTTCTTTTATTTCATCTAAGTTTTTTAAAATTTTTAGGTTGGATTTTATGAGATTTATATTGTTCTAACAAATTCGTAGGCATTTACAATCTTTGTAAACAGCGTCTGCCTCTATTCGCGTTTGTGAGTTCAAAATTCCTGTGCAGGGGAATGATAATCTCATATTTTCAAGAACAAGACAGAGTACGGCGTTGAGTTCCAATACTCAGCACGCAATAACTCTACAATTCGTCGGGAAATGTGAAACGTAGTCTCTTAACACTAGTTTCTCTTTGGCTACCTTGCTATATGCGGGATACAGCATGAAACCAAATTAATAACAACCAAGCTATCAGAAACCTATAATCGGACATCACGGAACACATCTAAACGATATCGCACCTTTAGAATTATAGTGACCTAATTCAAAAATGTTAAGTTTTGGGAAACGTACGTTTTTGTACAAACATTAGACATACAAAATGATTTTAGATGATACCGTAGTAAATGTTTTTTAAATTAATTCTTGATTTATTTATCTATATCATTTATGGTAAAATAAAACAAAGGGTGGATAAAACATATATATTTTTTTTTTTCATATTTCAAAAAAGATCGTCGATCATCGTCGATATTAGGTCTATGTAGTATTAAAGTAGCAGTTTTTTTAAAAGGCGCTTTTATAAATAAGTCTCTCTATTTTTATTTAAATACTCGGTCAAAATTTTGTGTTTTTCTTTAATATGTCAGCTTATTACTAAATTTCATAATATTTCTAGGGTTTGGGTTAATATAAAACTATAAAAGATAATAAAAAAAGGTTTATTACAAAGCAAACTTCTTAAATAATATCTGTACAGAAAAAAAATATTGTAATCATAGGCTTTTATTTATTAATTCTACATCACAGGTTTAAAAGTAAATTAAATTAACATAACTTCTAGCCTTTATATCTGTTTACAATAATATCACAATGTTAATCAAATTTAATTATTAATAAATTATTAGGTAATTCATCATTATTGAGTCTTAACTAAACTAAAAATAATGTAAAATAAAAATAAACTCTTAAAATTCTTACTAATGTAGTAAGTAATTAAATGATGGAATTATAAAAATCAGCGTAATAGCCAGGAATCATTTTTTTGTTAATTAGATCACGTAAATCAGTTTTCTTACATTCATTTATTTCTAATCAGTCTATTGGTTTGAATTCTCTAAAAAGTTACTTTTCTACTTCTCCCGTGCGTATATCCAAATCCAATAAAACTTTGTCTTCGAAAGCTGGCTCAGGCCACCAAGCCTTGCCTTTTGCCTTCCATGAAGTGACAGTAGAAGAAGTTAGAAAGGGTATCGTATCTATTTCCTCTAAAGCTGTTGGAAGTGACAAGTAAGTCGTGACATGTTGCTGCTAGTGCTACATCTTGTAACTCCTATTATTACTCACATTCTAAACTTCTCATTCGAGTCAAAATCTTTCCCTACTGCCTGGATAAGTGCACATGTCCTCTCGTTATCTAAACAATCTAATACTATTCATTTTTCACACCATCGTCCTATTTACATCATTCCTATCCTTTTAAAGTTCCTTGAGAAATCCGCTTTTCAATAGCTATCTAACTATCTATTACAAAACAATCTTTTAAATACATTCCAGTCCGGCTTCCTTAATTTTTTCTTTAATAATAATAATAAATGCCTTATTCAGTAATTAAATGTTACATATACACTCTAAATTAGTAGAACTATGGAAAAAAACAAGACAACAATTTAGTAGAGGTGAGCGATGGCAGCGTACTAGTGTACACTGCGTCAGCTGCCAGCACCTTTGCCCCTAAGACACTATTTCGATGACAAAAGTGAGAATACTCATCAATTACATATTATTATGTCGACATAAGCAAAAATAAAGCGATATAACAAAAGGTTTAACCTTTAAGTGTGGACGTCGGGTCTGACGTATTAAATTTATGACAATTGGTTATATATACTTATGATTTTTTTAATTTATATTAACATATAATAATACAAAATATATAATGGACATGAACATTCATGTAATTGATTGTATGTAACATTGTAGAAAAGGTAACTAAAAGACTGATGGTAACTACAGACTACTAGGATACTATAAATTCAGGGTGGCTAAAACGAACTGAACCGAAGTCCGATTTTTGGATCAAGCTTTTTTAGCGCTGCATACTGCGACGATGCAATAGAAGCTTCGAATCATTTAACATAGCGGTGAACAACAAATTCTATAGTTTATAAAAAATCGTGTCATACATAATGCTTAAGCATATTTTTGATAATTTTATTAAAAAACGAAATTAGTAAAGAATATTAACCCACCTTTCGTCATTATCATCAACGGCCTGTTCTCGTCCAAAGCCTCTACGAAAAGCCTCCTGAAGTCGTTCTTCGTTTCTATAATTTACAAAAAAAAATACTATAACTTTATACTTGTTGGTTTCCATAAATTGTGGTTTATATATTATACTAACATATAAGTAGTTTAGGCATGAAAGGGGAATTCTCACATTTATAATATTATATTTGTAGGATTGATTTTACATACTTGTGAACGTTCGTAGCACGTTACAAACATGTCGAAACGAGCGTGGGCGGGTTTATGATACCAAGTAAATTATGCTGGTCGATGTCCGTACACGGAAAACAGTAATCAAAGCGCGGGTATTCGATCCTCACGGGACCACCGTGAGCTATGGGCTGCAGCGGTATTTAAATATTTTAGCGTAGCGTTCTTTTTATTGTTATATTTTCAACTCAAAGCCTTAACGTGTTAATAGTTATATTTATTCACACTAATGATGTATTCTACATATATCTAGGGCTGCCTACCCTAATCCCCTAAAGGAAGTTAGAGGGAACTTACTATTAAGTTGACTCCGTTTCTCACGCACGGACACACAGCCCTAGTTTGACATTATTTAGAGACGTTGCGTGTTAAGTGGTGGGACTTGACGCAGAGTTTTGTGTCGTTATCAGATCACGAAAATGAAAAGGATTCATTCCGAATCGAATCCACAATCAACGCGCTTAAAGTTAAGTCAAGTTAAATGCGTCCTCTTATATTATAAGTTTTTCATTTCTATCAGCTTTTTTTAATGATTACTAATAATATATATGAAAAAATAAAATATCCTTTACATAAAAACAAGAACTTGTACCAACCGTATTATACTCGTAGTTGCACCGTTGTCTGCATTGCGGGAAATAATAGCTGTCGGTCATATCTATAACATTACCTTACCTGACCCCTTTGATTTTATCCATTAGATAATATTAGGTATCAGGGAGATATCTGCCATTATACCTTTTGAGGATATCGTAGGTTTTTTTATTGCTACTTTCATCGTTAATTTATTCATGTTAAAGTGTTATTCCACACTTAGAAAAGAAAAATACTTATTAAGAAAATGTTTAAAAAATTTGAACGTAGCGAGAACGCGCGCCTCTTGGAACCTGTCCTGTCCTATTGAAAATAATGTTTTTCATTTTCAGTTAAATGAAATAACTTGTCTACTGAGCTGGATTAGTTGTATTTTATACGCATAAAATATTTTGATTTACTTTTATATTTATTTAAATTTATATTTTCATTTCTTCGCTCTGGTGTAGAGGCAAAGCACGGCGTTGAGTTCCATCACCCAACACGCAATGTCTGGAGAATTGCGGAATTCCGGACAATCCGTTCCGGATTGTCTTACCTTACCTACCCTGCTTTTGTAAGCAAATTTTTTTCTTATATAATTTTGCATTCATATAAAAGGAAATAACAAGACGAGAGTTTCTAGTTTCCAACCGCTTCCGGCTGACAACAAAAATTATAACAATGCCTCTATAATTCAGGGTAAGAGCAGCACTATCTAAACGAACTCGACCGTTGTTTTTATAGTGGCCTGTATAAATTATTAATATATTAAAATGAATCTGATCTTACCTCACATATTTATGTATTTAGTGAATTATACAAAATTTAGAATTACAAATCCTATTACTATGAACCATGAAGTAGGATTGGAGTAGTAGAGATACCTATACAGTTGTAGCCATTGTGGCGCACTGGAACAGCCTCACTCTGACTGTAAACTGTACCGATGAAAGTAGGGGAACGGGGTCTTAACACTACTGAGTGTTAAGACCCCGTTCCCCTACTGAGAAGGAACTGTCCTTCTGTCTCTCCTGCGACGAGGTTAAATATAGTAAAGATGTTAAAAATATAACTTAAAAAAGTAAGTCATTTCTATTTTATCGACATTGGTAATAATAAATTCATTAAACGTCATTGATGATATAATGACACAATTGTGGCTTAGGCAACGGAACGCAATGCATTAACAACGACGACTTATTGACAAAAATTGTAAACATTAAAATAATATATAATATATTTTATACATAAAAGGCCTTTGTAATGTTAACAATACAGGAAATAATATCCAAAATATTGAGAGGCAATTTACTCACGTAATAAAGGGATCATTGGGGCACGGGTCAGATGGTAATTATTATTTGTATGAGGACGGCCAATTTGAAAAATGAAACTTTTACTTCGTTAAGTCTGCTACACGATCTTTTTAAAGGTTTATTCACTCTGAAATTTAAATATTTTTTGAGATAGTTACATACCAAAATTAAACAACTGAATATCTATAAACAAATGTTTAACAAATTTAATAATATGTATATATGAACATGAACTTTATTTTATAGATAACACCGACGTTGTTTGTTTCTTAATAGACTTAATAGATTAACAGACACAGAAAACACTTCATTTTCAATTCAAAACTTTTATTAGAGAGAGAGAAATACCAAGCATAGCCCTCTCCATCGCTCGCTGAGCCACTTTGAGCCTGTGTATAAGGCATGCAGTGAAGGACCTCGTCTCAGCGCCATAAGTCAACACTGGCAACACTCACTGGTTGAAAGTTTTTGTCTTCAGGCACTGAGGGACGAGAAGATATTTTGTAGTTTCCCAAACGCTGCCCAGCCGAGTTGGATTCTACGAGTGATCTCTCTCTGAAAGTTGGACTTGCCCATTCGGATCACTTGTCCCAGGTAAATGTACTCGTTTACCACATCCAGAGGTACGCCTTCAACAACGACCGGCATGGGTGTAACATGGACATTAGAAATGATTTTTGTCTTGTCCATGTTAGTCTTAATACCCATCCGTTGTGAGGCGCTATGAAGGTCCCCTAGCATAGTACTGAGTTTCTCCAGGGACTCTGCCAAGATTACTATATCATCGGCAAATCGAAGGTGTGTTAAGTGTTCGCCGTTGATGTTAATACCATGACTCTTCCAGTCAATTAGCTTAAATACGTCTTCCAATGTAGCATTGAACAGTTTCGGGGATATTAAATCCCCCTGTACTCCGCACAGTTACAGCACTCCGCGCTGCAGTGGAATAGGCGCTGTTCTTCCATCGTTTACACGGACTGACATGGTCGCGGCTTTGTATACACACTTCAATACCTCGATGTATCGATAGTCAATCTGGCATCGCTGGAGAGACTCTAGCACCGCCCAGGTCTCGATAGAATCAAAGGCTTTCTCATAGTCGACATACGCAACACATATCAGCAGATTGTACTCTTCGGTCTTCTGTATGACCTGTCGCAGTGTATGTATGTGGTTCATGGTACTGTAGCCTTTTCGGAAACTGGCTTGTTCGGGAGGCTGGAAGTCGTCTAGCCTGCGCGCGATGCGATTTGTGAGAACCCTTGAAAAAAAAATAGATGTGACTCAAAAGCGAGATAGGTCTGTAGTTCTTCAAAAGAGCTCTATCGCACTTTTTGAAGAACAACACCACCACGCTCCTGCTCCAATCTTCTCCACTGGAAGAGTGGAAGTGGTGCTATTCTAACGCCGGCACCACACGGCCGCAATAGGTCATGCGTATTATTTTAGTATTTAACATTTCACATTTTTTATTTATCTATTAGTCAAACGTTCAGAAAACAATAAATCTTAAATGTAAAGTATAGTTACAACTGTACACCCTACATCAGCGGACACAGTCTGCGTCCTTAAAAACATTTTACATTTCACTTGATATTAATCAAAATATTATAAAGAGACGAAAAGAATGAACGATTTCCCCAAAAAAACCAATGTTATTAAAAGGACCAGGGTAAATTAACAGATACAAAAGATTTTAATAAGTGAGCAACAGACTCAAAAGAGCATCGAATATATTTCATAGCGATCAAATTGGAAATTAATTGCTCGGACGTAATGTACTTGTACTGACGGCAACATACAAATGTAATGGATTAAATTTACATTTTCAACGGCGGGAAGATTGCCTTCAATTTTCCAATTTTCTGGCCTATTTTTTATGATAAACAAACTTGCACCCTATCAGTAAGGTATAAGACTCAATATCAAAAAGTGTATAATAAAAAAATTATTGATATTTCTTATAATGATGTCTTTCAATAAGAAGTGGATTCTGCGAACCTTTTTCGTTATTTAAGGTTATCGCGTTTCATTTTGAGTCGTTTGTGTAAGATTTGCCGTTTATTGAGCCCTTTGAATGTATGAGCCTCCCATGGCTTCTACGGATTATACTTGATGATTCTTTTGCTTAAGCTCCTTCGATCATTCGTTTTAAGACTGTTGAAAAAAATTGCTTCTCGCTTTATCGTCGACAGGGAGAATTTAATGACAAGATTCTCCGTTCTCGGAGATACCAGCCCAGTTTCAAGATTTTCGAGTGGTGAAACTTAACGCCTATTCTTAATATTCTTTTTACTATTTATGTTTAATAGTGCAAGTTTTAATTATATACGAATCCTTATATTTGCACACTCTCTTATTCATAATAATGTTTTATGTTAAAATTTAACTGCAATGAAAGCTCTTGTACAATATTCCTTTATGTTATTAAATATCTTTATTATGTCCTACATAATATCTGGTCTTCAAAAGCACTTTGAAAAGGTTTTAATTAGAAATTAAGTAAAAGATCAAGATTCATTTTTCAACAAGTAACCATTAAATAGCAAGAGATTACCCGTTGAATAGACAAATTGGGTTCATTTTGAATATTTATCATACTATTAGTTTTACTTTTTTGTAGACTATAAGTTCGATTTCGACATATTACGTTACAAACGTTGTAAATAGTTCAAACCCTGACATCCAATATCAGTTTCATAAAACAATTATTATACTATCACCCCAACTCCAAACTATTCACTTGTACGTTAATGCTATAGTTAACTAGAGTTACTATAGTTAACTAGAGTTCCTCGCTTAGTTAAAAGCGTAAATGTTAATAACACTCCACAGCCAATATAACTTTGTGATATGAAAGCTAAATATGCGCATAGAAACGATGTTAGTGCGGAATTACGGTAAGTAGCACTAACTGAGGCTGAGTGGCAATGGTCACGGCGGCCTCGCTCTGTTAAGGCTCCAAGCTCTAGAGGGAAAAGTGCAGGCGTTTTATTTTATTGTTTGTATTATCTTATGTTATGAATGTGGATGTTTTAATTAAAATAAATATTTTATTTCTATTTCTCATATAATACTTGTCGGTTGAGATTATTATAAAAGTTATTTTAATTTTGATCTAATCTGTATCTGTATTGATGTATCCCTAGCGGGGTAGTCAGCACAGCCTAGCGAACGTAGCGCCAAGAGCTATGGTCTCTATGCTACGAAGGGCGGAGCTGCAAAATTTTAAATAATTATTAACTAGAAAATATTTCCGTTATTATTATATTATAAAAAAGGGTTTAAATTTAAATAATATGGCTACACCTTAAGTTGTCATCTAGCTGCCGAGATTAGAGGCAGATTCGGATTAATGGCGTCGTCCGCCGCGAGCTCTAAATTTAATTTGCATATCCAGGCAGAGGTTATACTACGCTTACCTACCTACTATATATAGCTGTACTGTCACTTACGTGATATGAGACGCCTTGTAATTGAGTTAACTCAACATGTAAATGATAAATGTTTTGATAGATACTTCATTTTAAAAAATAAAATTAAAGATGATACGATGTTCATTTTCAAAAATGAAATTAAAATATGAGTTCTTATCACTTATAAAAGGTATATTTATATCTAGGTATAGGTCCGTTTACGTTCGGAGAATATTATTTTTAATATATTTTATATTTTACAATATTACTTCACAAAAAGTAAAAGAAAAAAATTAATATTGAAGACAATTAAAATCATTATGTAAATTAGTATAATGTAACCTCAAGGTATTTATAATTTTCACATTAGAAATCAGTAGAAGTGTGCAAACATACATGTTAAACCATTGCAAATCATTGTTTGTAAGTATTTCAGAAAAAAATGATTCTGCTGAAATATAAGTGAAGAATATATTTATGAACGGCGTTATATTCTCATATTCCGGCTTACGGGGATAATAAAGAAGAATGAATTGTACCTGTTGGGGGAATTTTTTTATAGATTTCTTCCAATAATACCGACTACGTTCCCATATAAATTTAGTTTATTGGTTAATTCGTATCTATAGTCTTTCCAATTAATTTCTTCTAAGTGTTATGTATTCATAAACATTTTTTATAAATCTTCATTTTCTAAATTATTATGAAAATTTATCATAATATTTGAATATCAAAGCGCATTGTAGGAGATGTTGCTTTAACAATATGCATGGCCATGCAAATGCTATGAATACGCATGTCTATTTAACATCTTCATTTTAATTTCCTTATAATTATAAAATATGTATACTTACATTAATAAAGAAATTTGTGTTTTTCTCAGGATTTTGCTCGTTTAGCATGGCAAAGTTAAAAAAAGATATTTTTCTTCTTCAACATGGCAGGGTTCAATTTCAGCAATATATTCTAGAGTTCAGTGACGTCTTTGGTTCAAGTTTATTTATATTTATTGCAAGGAATAAACATAATAATCATTAATATTAGCCATCTTTCAGATCTCATTACAATTATGCCCGGTGATATAATTTTATATTAATAATAAGTAATTTGCCAAATCCGACATCAGAAATTCATTAGCTGTTCCTTCATTTCAACTTCGTTCAGTAAACTCTTGAATGAACTGAATAATTCGAAGCTTATTAAATTATGACGTGACTTAAGTTCCGATGTCCCTCACAACTTGGCACTTTGACATCGACCTCCATTTAGAGCCTTTAAGAGGTTCTCGAATTTCTCAGGCTTTCTTAATATTTGGCATTAAAGTTTCCCATTTTTTTTTGCTGGATGATTTAGCATTTACATTCTGAAGATTTTAATGGTCCTCTGAGGGAGCAGACGCCTGTTGAGACTGATAATGACACGCAGTTAATGTAAAGATTTTTTATAGGGATTCAAAATTTTTATACACGGTCTATTCAAATGGCTAATATTAAAAAGGTTGTGCTCTCAAACAAAATTCATAAAAGAAAGGTACTAAATTCAACCATTCTTATATTTTTAATGTAAATGTTTTATATTGAAAACGTTTTTTTCTTAATGTATTTTTTTTTAAATGATGTGTCTTATATTTTTATGATAGATATAATTTCATAATTTTTTTCAAATTTGGGCGAAAAGTAGAGAAAAAAGTGTCTTGTCACTAGTTTCTTTTAAGTATGGGAAAAAGGCCCATTTTTTAAAAATATTTCAGCTGTCTTTTAACGCAATTTTTGTTGCTATAATACTTTATATATAGGGGCGAGCGGGGCTAAAAGTTACCGAGGTAAGTTGTTCCGATTGAAATAATTTCGTGGGGAAAAGTAATAGGAATATCTAGTAAACATATGTGAAATGCAATGTGATAGCGCACCCATGACCAGCATATTGAACAATCCAGTGGCACCTGATACCAGTGGAATAGCACACGGGTGTCGTTGGTTCACGATTGTAAATATTTTCGCATTTGATATTTTTGGTCTATCTCACAAATTTTTACGATTTGCCTCGAGAATTTTAGTATTTTTTTAATATATAATAAAATAAATAAGAAATAAAAAATAAAAAAGCCTTTTATTTCCCAATTTATAACAAATTTTAACAGTGTTTGTTACTTTATGAAAACTAACTTCTATTCAATTTTACTATTCTATTCTATTTAATAAAAATAATATTTCTAAATTGTGTTAATTAGGAACCCCCCTCAGGTAAAGGCCTCTTCCAAGGATTGCAACCTCTCTCGGTCCTGGGCCATATATATCCATTTTGGTCCAGCAATTTTTTAATATTATCCTCCCATCGCGTGTAAGGTCTGCCTTTTTGACGCTTGCCCTGTGGTCCCCGCCATAACGTCACCATCTTTGTCCATCTACTCTCTTGGAGTCGTGCCACATGTCCTGCCCACTTCCACTTAAGCTTTTGTGCTTGCTCCAGAGCATCAATTGCTTTTGTTTCAGCTCTTATATCAGTGTGCCTTATTTTTTGTAACCTTTTAACGTTCATCATACTCCGCTCCATTCCTCTTTGGATTGTTATGTTATCTTGCTTCGAATTTTATTTGTGAATTTCCAGGTTTGGCATTTTTTTTACATATATCATCAACTATTTTGGAACACTATTTGTAAATTATTTATAGGAAACATAACTTAATTTATATATTTTTTTCAACACGTATTTTTGGGGCCAGATGTTCCCTTTTTTTGGAGCATGTTGTGACTTCGGAACAGCTTTCGCCAATTCATTTGTACCAATAATGGGATGTAAATATTGATAATTTTGCATTAGTAACATGCGGACTTATGTCCGAAAATCAACTTGAGTTTATGTGTCATATGAGTTGATGCAAAAAGCAGCGGATGTACTTTGCAAAGATTGCAGGAAAAAGATAAAAACTTTTACCAAAGAATTACATATATATTGAGCGCGAAAAGCTAAAGCTATAAATTTTTTGTTTATTATTTTGGTTTAACAAAATCAAAATACATTTTATTTAATGTAAAATTATCTTTTACTCTTTAGTCCGTTGTTTTTCGGTTCGCTTTCACAAAATTTTTAAAATTCTTTTGACGATTTTAAGTGATGAGTAACCTTAAAAGGCCACTTCTTAAACGAGTGTTGGCTGTGGAGGTAGTGGCTGTTAACGAGTGCATTGGTTGTCCTATGTAAAACTTCACTCAATTAGGTATTATTTTTGTGGAAACTAACATTTTGGTATATTGACCAAAAAATACATAAAAAATATTCGGGCGAATTGGGAACCTCTCCCTTTTATGAAGTCAGTTGAAAATGAATACATCATCTTTTTTTGGGGTTGATTGAAAAGAAATGCAAACGATGGGGAATTTTACTTCTGCCAATAATTTTAACAAAGTTTTTCCTTGTAACTATTCCAGTATAATTAAAATTTACCAAAAAAAAACAAATTTCTCAATTTCGACCAGATCTTATAATCAACCTAACCAAAAAAACCTAACCAAACTTATATCAAACTATACTTGAAGTATATCCTTTTAAATAAAAAAAGAATCATTGGAATCGGTTGGCCTGATATTGAGTTATTCACCCATTTGTCATACACAGACCTATACAAATTTAATACTTATGTGATTTTCTCATAGATACCATTGTTAAAAATGGACCAAAAAAAAAATTAGTTCCCACATGGGAAACACTACCTTTCAAATAAAAAAAAACATAAAAATCGGTTCACCTAATCAAAAGTTATGAAGTAACATACATAAAAAAACAGTCGAATTGATAGTCTCCTTTTCTTACAGAATTCGGTTAAAAAAGATTTGCTTTTGCGTCTGGTGATTATTATGATACTCTTGATCATTCCTTAAGTAAACAGGCTTTGTTCGATTATTTATTGATTTATATTTTGCAAATAATAGCTTTATAAAATATGGTAACAATTTACCCCGGTCTGTTAACTTGCCCCAAATCGGGGTAAGTTGTTACTTTCCGCCTTCAGTCATAAAAAAAAATCATAATAAAAAAGTCTTACAAAGAATGCCCCAAATAACTGTTTTAATTGCATCTAGATATGTAAATTGAATTTGATCATATTGTATAAATACTGCAATCAAGTATTCGTAGCAATATTTGAGGTTAAAAAAAATCGGAACTTTTTACCCCGCTCTCCCCTAACATCAACTTCTATATTTAAAACTATAAAGTAAAATCAATGTAAGAACTTAAACGATTCTCTTAAATCTAGAAACAACAGTTTAAGTGAAAATGAATTTGTGCCAACAGCAAGAGCCAGTATTGGAAACGCAAACATTTGTATGCAATGTTATGCGAAGTGCATAATTCTAATTGTAGTTGGTCAACTTTAGTCCGCTGCCACTAAGTGTTTAAGACTTCCGCATGAAGCTGATGAGGTACGTATTTTAGATGGATTTTATCTTATAAATATAGCGTTTATTCCAGGGTGTGCCTTCCTACTCAACCTACATCACTTTGTTCTAGTACTACTAATTATATATAATATTCTCGCCAATATAAGCCCCTTGAGATGAAGTGGTATTCTGTGTTCGTCGACCACACCTGCGACCGTCCAGGCAGCGTTTATCCCAGCTTGGACCTCACAGCGGCTGACTGACTGCTTACCTGTGAATACGACGCTTGTAGGTTCAACTTTCAATAGTTCGTCAATATTTCCTGACTCTGGTAACTAGAGTTCTCCAGAGTGTCACCACTCAACAAGAAATGTTTCGAATATTGGATAGATAGCTGAAAATGCAGCGTTTGAACACTTTGTACTCTCTGCCTAGCTGCCATAGCTGTATGAAGATAAAAAATACTGCAAAAGTTATATTTTATTTTTTCCTATTTTTTAGGGTGGTGTTTCCTATTATTTTTGTGTTTATGAATCTTCTACATCTTATAAAATAGATAAAAATAAAAATATATAGTTGCAGTCGCTGTGGTACTGTTTTATTTAATTTGCTTTATAGCTTTTTGCATTAGAGTAAATGTGACTTTTTCAAAATGTTGGAAGACTACAGTTAATAAAGTTTTTTTATTAGTTATGATGTCTCAAATGGACAGAATTATGTTTTTCACTTCGAATTCAAAGTTATAATAATTAATAACCAATTTTTGAACGCTAATTTTTGAAAGAAGCCAATGTTTTGCTTAATTTTACTCAAATCCTCATCAAAATTGTGAGAAATAATAAAATAGGTTACTAAAGTTAATAATTAAATTGTAGAGATGAAATGAAGTCAAGGATTGTTTTGGCAATCGCTGTAAGCAGCAATCCGTTTAATTAAATCTCTTTTGAGGGGTGTACGATTTATTATTTTACGAGAGGCGTGAATCGAAGCTTTTGTTAATTTGTTCCATTATATGACTCAAAAGCCTAAGTAATATCTGAAGTCATAATATAATAAAGGGATAGAATTAGATATATAAGATTTACATAATGTATACCCCGTATATTTGAAAAAATATTTTGAAATATTTAGCTTAATGTGAACTCACGTCACTTGATGTCAAATAACTTCGAAGTAGGTATAAGTATTTTTATTTAAATTTATTTCTGGTGTACAATGTTGAAAATTTTACTTTACCTAGGTTTATTTAATTTAATTTAATTTAAGCGTTTTTTTAAATAACATCCTTTAAATTAGCTTTCGGTGCTTAGCATAACTTAAAAAGTATAATCTCACTTTGAAATGTTCATTAATATATCTAACCGTACTCGGAAAAGTTTCAAAGGTAATCCCTCTCCATATTTGTCTTCCAAAACAGCGAGTATAATAATGAATAATAAAGGATTTCTGTACACGTCAAGGCGATTTATTTGAAAAATGCGGCTCAGGTAAGGCTATGTGGGCGTTTTACGTGACTTTTAGAGATATTCGTCCTTCTAATACTCTACGTTTAATATATGTCAATTTTTCACATAATATTTCGATATCATATGGAATTTTCTTTAAGAATATACAAATTGCTGTTTTATGTTTGATGCCCGAGCTGGGGTATAGGTAAATAAAAATGTCAAAAATATTTAGGGTATTTGATCTTAAAATGTGCTTAAGCCAATTCATACTCCCATATCACAAAGTCGAAATAAAATCAACAAGTCAAAACTAAATTGTAACTTTTATAAATGTACGTATCCTAAAAAGATTAAAACTACATATAAATCTCTTCCAGCCATTAGTCCTTTTAACAAATTCAATACCATATTAGATTAGGGAGTCGAAAGGAACGACGTGGGCTACAAATCCGTCGGGCGACCATATCTAGACGTTACAAGGTCGCACTACTTCCATATTTGCCTGTTTATTTTGAAGTTATAAGATGCAGTTACCTTTTTTAACTTTTAATATAATGATTTTTTTCACGCTGTAAGTCGCACACAGCAGGCAGAGGGAACATAGAGTTAAGACACTCCGTTCCCCACTAAATTGAAATATTTTTTTTATTTCCTCAAGTGGGGATTGAACCCACAACCAGTCGCGCTTACAGTCACGACTGGCTTCAAAATATTGTTATTAGAAAATGAAATTATTTATTTATTTGAACAGGGGAATTTTACATTTGTCTTTCTTATTTCTTATTTAACGCCGTGCTTTCGCCTCCTTACCAGAGCGAGGTAACGAAAATATTAAATTTTGTTATTTTTTTTCAAATATTTCAATCCTTAACCGCGTTTTCAGTCATAAGCCTGAGCCACGACCTCCATATAGTGCATATAAAATATCATTCAAAAGAAAATTTTCTTTAAATATTTCTTCATTATTTGTCAAATATTCCACTTCAAACGTTTCTAGAGTAGATATCAAAAGCTTAATATTCTTCAAAGTAATAAATGTGTGTCAAACTTTTGATATGGTTGAAATATGATGCGCTGAAAACTTCGCGTTATCGCAGTACCCTATGATTGATGATTCTGAACGAGTTGAAGCCTGTACTGATGGCTTTATGAAGAATGCTTCCAGAGCTTGAAGTTATGAGCAGATGCTAGTAGACATTTTTACTTACTATAATTGTAACTTAATAATCATTAAGTATTAATAATATTCATTTTATTTTTGTAAAACTTTGGTAAAAGTGGGGAACGGATTGTCTTACTAGAGACACTAGGTTCCCTCTGCCTATCCAGCTGCTTCTATTTATTTAAATGAAAACTAGTCAATTATAGGAAAATTAATTTATTAAAACCTTGTGTACCTAGTATACCTAGGTATTACAGCCGTGGTATGTTTTAATCAAGCTCCTTCATTAAATGTACAAAGTGAGCGTCATATGATTGGATTGCGTTTCGCTTGTCATATCCATACATGCCTTCGATTGCGGATTCTTAGTAACATTTACGTTCAATAATCAATAAAATTACTTTTGGTTAGCATGATTAAAATATAATATTACAACTGTAATACTAGATATTTCAATTTAATTTTCCTAATGTCTAACTTGTGATTGATTCGCTTTTTTAAATATGTATATTTATTTTTGACTATTTTATGCCTTTTCCCGTATAGTGGAAGAGCAAGAGGGAAGCTAGCGTAAATACACTTCGCTCTTAACTTTCCGGCCAAATTTCGAAACCTTGCAAGTAAATTAGTGGGACTCAACGCCGCACTTTATCCAGAGAAGAGAAACGAAAATAATTAAAATATAACCATTTCCACGAATGAACATTGAATCCGCAACCATCGTGCCCGTAGTCAGTCTTAGAAAATCTAAATACATTAAGAATATACCGAATAATTAATTAACACTAAATAATATTTTAGTACGGAAATTTGAATAAAGGAATGATATATGAATAGGTTCACTTCGTACTTAAATCTCGGCATGAAAGCGAACAAGCTTGATTCGTGGTACTAATGTAATTAATAGAGTAATATAAATTGTATAATGTTAGTGTGGCGCCGTCGCCGTACTGCATAAAAAATCAGGAAAAAGCTGAAATGACACATGCCACGAAAAATTTGCCTGAAAGTGGGGAACGGAGTGTCTAGTAGGTTCCCTCTGCTACTTTGCTGTGTGCAAAATACAGCGTAAAACTGATTTAATTCAGTTGAAATAAACAGGTTATTATTAATTGTGTGATGTTGACATCTCGACAAAGGATGGTGCTTAGTTCCGGCACTCTACCCAAGTGGGCAACGGAGTGTCTTAACACTAGACTCCTTCTGCCTAGTTTGCTATATTTGAATAAACGTGAAGCTGTTTTTTCCCTTCCGTCTATGTAAGATAATGATACCATTTTAAAATTAACTATTATGTTACATCGCCATAATATACATCTTTAAGAACGAACAGCCAAATCATTCTATATTAATTTATGAATTTAATTTCTCAGAACTGTAGTACTTATGGGTAATGGAATGAAAAATTCTAAAAATTTCAGCGCTCAAGGCTTCACAAGCCATTACATTGTGAGGGCGATTACATACAAAGTAATGGTTTTATAGAGAATGTTATTTTTCTTTATTACGCCTTATCATGGCGCTTTTATTATAATTTGTCTTACTACATTGTTTCAAATGCCTCATACTTTGTTGAAGAAATAATAAAAAAATGAGAATCGAATTATTCATCGTATTTAGATTTTAAGCCCTAACTACTAAAACAGAAGGGTTTTACGAATTTGGCGTGTCTGTGTATGTACATACGAGTATGTTTGATCGTACGTTTCGTATGTATGTAAATGGTATCGTACCTCCTAAAAGAATGAACTGATTTTTATCTATTTTTTTTATTTGCAAATTTAATCGAGAGTGATTTTAATTATGATCCAAGAAAATATGTTTACCCGAGAGTTTAGACTTTTTTGTGGTGGGAGTATTTTTTATAAATTAAATTAATCTATGTTTATACTTAGCACAGTACATATATTCTGTTTAAAATATTCATTTTATTACATTAGTAACAAAAAAGGAAAAATAACATGTTTTCTGGTTGCATTGTGTGAAAACTGAATTTCAATTAAGTAAAAATGGTAAAATTCAATAAAGCCGCGTCCAAATTCCAAATGTTACCACTCTCATTTTTTCTATTTTTATTTTGAAATTTTGCAACAAATATTCTGTTTTAAGCTGCACACACGGTTTTTGCACTTTTTATTTGTAACTCTTTCGCTGAATAAAATCTTTTTTAAATTATAATATTTTCTAACAATATTTTGTTAATTGCTTAAAATAATAAATGTATATCTGTTCTATAAAGATGAATTTGAAGAGCAGCTTTGATACGAATTTATATCAATGCGCGACGTTGAGTTCCGCCACTCAACACGTAATGTCATGAATTTAGACGGAAAATGGACTAACATTTTTTACGATAGAAAATATGTTTACTCGATCTTTTCCACTTAAAATGCGTACTATGATTTATAACTTCAATCTCAACTGGCTTAAATAAGCATGGGTCAGATCTGGGTCACCCGATTCGCTTACAATCACTGCCGGCCACCTTCGATCGCTGTATGAGGATGTATAAGGAGGTAATGTTATATACTTTTTTCTGTAGGTTCCTTATACTCGTATATAAATCTAAATATTGGTGGATATATTTTGAGTATTAAAAGGATTTTTTTATAAGGAAAAATACAATAATTCTTAATAAGTATTCATTGTAGAATAGCTTTTGGTATTATTTTTCAGCTTCACACTGTACCCCGCATATATGTAGCAGGCACAAAAAAAACTTTTAAGACACACCGTTCTCCTCTTTTTGTCCTAATTTCAATTTATGCGTATAAAGGGGACCCATATTTTTTTAAATATAAGAAAAAGAACAATTTTACAACTATAGTAGGCGCATGAAGCTTTCATTTCGTATGAAAATAACTACAAGCATACGTTTGTACGTTTGTGATGAACCTAAGTCTCTATTTAAGGGTTTTTTCTTCTTTGAGAAAAATGGTCTTTGTAGTCGAATAGACATATGTAGAAGCAGACCAACAAGAAACGTTTCGTTCCGTTTTTTCCGCTCGTTATGAAATGGTAAAAACGATTCAATTTCAAGCAAAACGATTAAAAGTAAATCGATTGAATCCCTTATGCTACATATAAATAAATAAAATATCTCATTTCAATAATGGTAAACAATAAAACCGTTGAAAATGTATAAATCAGCAATCAGCTTCCAATAAAAAGGGGCATTCTAAGAATACCTTCCTTTATTTTGATAGCTGATAAAAACAAAACAGTATCACGCTTAAAAGAATTTCTGTGACAAAGGAGTTGGAATATTTGACAGCCGCCCCCCGAGAAAAAGGATTCCATTACATTTCCCCTTGACCGATTTCCCCTAATATTCGAACTTGACCCGATTGTTTACAGGATATTTAAATACCACTTCAGGACTAATTTCCCTAAGGGTTTTTGCATGTAAGACGATAGGACATATATTTTTTCCTTCAAACGAAATATAATTTTTCTATTATTCGTAAAATCAATTTATTTGATGTTGCTATTTCAGAAATTCCAAGATATTATGATAAAAATATTTCTACAGATGTAAATAAAAACCAGTACCAGCGGCAAGGTTTTTTAAATTAATATTTCATTATATTATAGCCAAATTATACAAAATTTTAACAAAACTTTTAGTCTATACGATTTTTTTATGTTCCTATATCTGTTCGGTAGGTTCTGCGGGAGAGAAAAACATACATTCATCCATCCTAACAATCATTTGCATTATAGATGTAGTGATAGTTATTTCTGAACATAAAGAAATCTTCGTTCAAAAAAATATTTTAGCATTTTTATTTACAGAACATGAATGAACTGAAAGTTTTCAATGGAAATTAAACAAAAATATGAATGATCACAAGTTGCGAGTAAATATTTGCCGATTCTTTGTTTTAGCGTTGGATAGAATTTAGCGATAAAATTTTTCAGTCCATTTCAATGTGGGAACCTACATACATTTATACGTTTGCTTATACAATTCTATTTTTCGATAAACAGTGTTTATATAGATTTAAAATTTGGAAGTGTTTCTAGACATTTAAAATTTATTTACAATGAACAAGCTAAATGCGTATCAGTATATAATAATGCAAATTTTGTGTTTAAAGCCACTGTGGTATATCGGAATCAAATTTGACTGTGAACGCGATAGTTGTAGGTTTGATCTCCACTCGAGGGAGTGAATTATTTTTTTTTTCTTTCACATTTTGAACATTGACAGATAACGAATATTCTTGATGTAAGTCTATGTAGAACCTACTAACGTTGCTGGCCAAAGCTGATTTATGTAGGTTTTTTTGAAAGCTTACTTATGTCTATTTCGATTTTATACTACAATACTAGTTTATTTGTTTTTTCTTTATTGAAGGTTTACGTTAATTAAAATGTCTAGGGTCCCCTGGCTCTTGTCTTGTGTCGAGTCAGTCAGTCGATACTCGATAAGCAATTGCGCGTATAAACCGATGGACAGACAAATTTTGTACCTTATTACATTCGTTTTATTTCTCTACATTATTTATACTTGAATAAATTAAATATATATAATTTATGAATCATTTTAAAACTATATAAATAAAAGAAATATTTTATACCGAGAAGCTATTCCTATTATAGAAAGATTAATTTAAATAACCCACCAGGCACACGAAAATGGGGTAGCAAAATCCACCAGACATGCTAAATTCATGTGATAGTCACTAAACACGGACACCGAATACAAATAGACGGACGGCAAACATTTGCTCATAACTTCAACTACTGTCAACTTCTAATATTTACCCATGAATTTAGAATGGTAGTTTACATATAAAACTATCAGCTTTTAGCACCTGTAATGTTTTATTAGAATATATTTATTTTAAAGGAACTCAATGGTAAAAATGCAGGTGTCGGTGGAAAGTGGAGACCGGAGTGTCTTAGCACTAGGTTCTCTCTGCCTACCCAGCCATATGCGGGCTATAGTATGAAGCTGAAAAAAAATATTATGCAAAATATTTCTATTTAAAGATTTTCTAAAACCAAAAGATAAAACGGGATCCTTTTAGCATAACTTAGTTTTATTTTAAGTGGTGATTAATATTAAGAAGTTTCTTAAACAACCTTATTAACCTCTTGGCGAAGAAGGTTTTAGTGTGTAATAACGAAGTACGAAATTTGTAAGTATCCTCATAATAAGAAGGCAATATTTTTTAACGAATATTGTTTCCTTTTTAAAGTATCTGAGTTGGTTTCATGAAGGATATTTTCTAACATAATTATATCACTGACTTCAGTATAAACTGACGTAAAATTTACATATATTAATAAATATGAGGCCAGTCGTGGATCAGGGGCACAAGCGTGCGAAAGTAAACTCAGTAAGAAAAGCTTCCAGAATTCGGCGGAAAGTGGGGAGCGGAGTGTCTTAACACTAGGTTCCCTCTGCCTACTCTTCTACAAGCGGGATACAGCGTGAAACTGAACAAAACTATGATTAAGGAAACATCTGTGGCTGTTTTATATGTGTTATATAATGCAAAATATAATGGATTGCTGAGATTATGAATGCAGAACTAGGTAAAGTAAGTATCGTTGGCTCTCTGTCTGTGCACTTGAAAATCATCTGTTTTATAATTCACAGAAACTGTACTTCAGGGATAAACCACTCTCACATTTCGAGCATACTGATATTACTTCCAATATTCAGTAATGGAAAATACATACATACGTACAGCTTCATATATATATATATATATATATATAGTTATGAGGTTAAATCGATATAGTTTGAGAGGAAAATTGTCGACTTTAGTGGTTTAATAACATAAAAAATTCTATCCATAATAATTTGACTACCTTATTTAATGGTAGTTAGTACAGTGCTATGATTCTCGTATGTAGTACGTAGCTTCTGTATAGTCGATAATAATCATTATTCGTTTTTTAAATATAGCGTAAAGTTAAAAACAGTAAATTTTCTATTATTATTACATGATATCTGACCTAAATGCTAATAATATATAAATATTCCAAACATTCCAATATAATAAATAAACATTCCACATCAGCAGAATCTTGTATGTCGACTTTGACATTAATTATTAATAGTAATCCAACGGAAATAACATCTAACCATTAAATGTGAATTCCAGCCAAAATCAAAAGATTCATTACATACGAGTAGATACGTAACACATTGTAGAAGCTCTTAAGAGCTTTAACAAAATGAAGCATATCGTATGACAGTTGGCCACAAATAAACGCAGTGTCAAGATAAGCAAAAATAGAACAATGTCTTTTGTTATTTTTCACGTTTTTTTTTGCGTCTACTTTGGTTCTGATATAAATCATATTTAGGTTTCTATATTTTCGTTACAAATACGAGGGTCAGACCAGTAATATAAACTCTAATCATTTTTGATTACAGCATTTAACATGATTTTTTTTAATATCCCGTAAAATGATTACTTATATTTTTCAGCTAAGGGTAGAAAGAGAAAGTCGTGTTAAGACAAACTATATTTTATCTTAACATTAGTTTCCCTTCTACCCTCTTATCCTCCACATATATAAGATGGTATGTGTTGAAATTTAATGTCGAGTTTTCTTTTGGAAGACAAATCTATATATATAAAAGGACTTGTCCTCACTGACTGAGGTAAGACGCACGCACAGCCGTAACCGCTCAAGGTAGAAACGTGAAATTTGGACAGATGTTTACTTTCATAATCTGGACATCCACTAAGAAGGGATTTTGAAAAATTTTTTACCCTAAAGTGGTGTAATGGGGGTTGAAAGTTTGCATGATTTTTTTTTAAATCGCTACCGATTTTTATAAAATTTGAAATTCAGACTATTAAATAGATTCATTGAACACGTGTTTTGTGTTTTTTTAGAATACACCCCCTAAGGGTGCAAATAAGGGGTTGAAAGTTTGTATGGAAAAGTCTTCAAATCTTCACCGGTTTTTATAAAATTTGAAATTTAGACTCTTAAAAATATTTAATTGAACACGTGTTCCGCTAGTATTTAAATAATAACGGGAACGGAGTTTTTTTGTAAAAACCGAATGATAAAAACTCATATGTTAATCTTAATAAAACAAATAATCGATTTAAGCTAAAATTGATTTCATTGATTCGGAGGACGCTCTAAAGATACACATAAATGAAGCTCAAATGAATATTTCAATTGGCAACAACATCAAAGTTGTCGAACCTACTATCTACTGCATTGGATTACAAGGATGTATTCTAATACTATCAATTAATTACAGCTATTCCAAAACAAACCTTATCCAAGACCAATAAGATTTAAATTACAACAAGCAATACCTATCTAATGCATCTTAAGCCAGTATTATCTAATTTAAACTTTAGGTTATTAAAATAAAGTTTATATTTGATTATTTCCTGAACATAGTTATTCGTATTATTAATGACGTAAATCACACATGTGATTTTGATTGATATTTCGTTTTATTGAATTTGAACAACGGTATCCGTATACAATTATAGCAATGGTCGTACGATGCGCGATAGAAATTACAATGATACTGAAAGGCTTACTGGGAAATCTATATGTAAATGATATTAGTTTAAGTGTTTTATATGTTTCTACTGTTTCTGTTTTTTTGTATTGAAGGATGTAATTGAGTATTTTTAAAGAATTAAGTAATTAATTTAAATATTGTTCTTTTATTTTCTTTGTAACGAACGTAGAACAGTTTATAACTATAGGCTCAATCTCTACTCGGGGAAATTAATTTAGATAAAGGGAAACGTTGAGTTTCTCGAAGTCGCGGAAAATGGAGGACTGAATGTCTTGATCTTATATTATCTCCAAATGAAAATTTTGAATTACATTTATAAAAATGCAGTTCAATTATTAAGTTTTCACTTCCTACTCTACTAGTACAAAAAAACATATGCTTTCTTTTATATTATGCTAAAAATTTTCGACATTTCAAAGTATTTAGATATACAAAAAAGCAGCCACTAATACGTCATGTCAAGGGGACGGTTATTAATTTCGCGAATGTTCCATTTACAAAATGTGGAGTGACGTACGTTATCAATCATACAAATTTTAACGTTTTGTCGATTTTGTAAAATGAAAGTTGCGAACTCGGAATAACGTGATTAATCGACACAATATCGATATTGGTATGTGCAATACAACGTTTATGTATATGTGTATGTCAAAAGTAATATTAGAGTAATATTTTGCTTATATCGTACCAATAATTTTAATAGATTAGATTAAATTCATTTGTCTAGGGATAGAACTAAGTAAGCGAAGTTGATTGCCAACCTTTACTAGTTGGTGAGGCACTTTAAGAAGAAGAAGAAAAAGAATTTTCAGGGTAGGAATACAGTTTTGAAAAACAAATACAAAACGTACAACTATTTAGATTTTTTTTTAATTCCAGGCCAGACATTTGTTTAAATTTTGCTTGAACCACAATCTGTGTGTATTTTTTTAAAGATAACTCTATTAGTTTGATTCAGAATCCGTGACATTTACATATAATGTTTATTTAAATAATAGAATTTAAACATAAAAATATGCAAGTTCAAGTTCGTATTATAGCTATAATAACACGTATAAAAATGTCTTCTATTCACATATTTAAAATTATTTACGTAGTTTTTTTATTTATTTATACATGGGAGAGTGGAATCGGGCAGTGGAGGTAAACGTTTAAGTCCATAACACTGCTATGGGCCCCGCACTTTACAGTGAATCCATGGAATAATAAGCAGTTTTTTCTCCCATCTCTTCGATTTCAGATTGAATATAAAGAACGAAATAATTTCCATAAGGTTGTCTCAATTGGTTTCGCTATAAAATAAACAAGCTGACAAAATATTATTACTATTTAAAGCGAATAAATTATGTTTATTTATAATAAATCACACCACAGTTAATATTTATTTTTCGTGTCATACTCTTGGAAAAGTTCCACAAATCGAGCTCATGTAGCGGAAGCTGAATTCCGCCAGATTTATTAAATAGCATTTATGACGTATTTGTTAGATTACTAATAGGTTATTTAGTATTAAATAATATGTCATCATTTATAAAACATTTTATTTTCATCGAAGAAGTTTAGGGAATTTCTATTTGAAAAGTAAAAAGTTTGCTTTTTTATACAGGTTGTTGTCGATGAGTTATCTTTAAACGTTATTTAAAGATCTATAAACTTTAACAATGTTAATATCCTTTTTCTTCATTTTCTGCAAAATATGAGCTATATTGATTACAACTTTTTATCGCTAATCATTAGAAGCGTCATTACTTTTGTTCACTTTTCACAAAGGAAAATATTATATACCGAATTTTCCCTACAATTCCCTTAAATGAAATTGCATCAATAATCATCATGATATCACGTGATGCAGACGTCCTATCTTACCTCCTTGGTTCCCCTGCTCCTGAATCTGCATAATAGGAGAAGAATACATAGAAATAGTCATCGTTCTCAATTTACCTACATATGTATCTCCATATATTTAGGGAAGGGACATAAATTTGTTAGAAAATGTATAAATTATTAAACTTAGCAGCACTTAGAATTCGCACCCGTTGGATACAAATTCAGTCACTGCGCTATAATATCCTTAATTTGGAACCAAAAATATGAGATTAAAAAGACCAGAAATAGCATAAATCCTTTCAGTTATTAACAAAATGAACGCGATACAGCAGTGGGGTAATTAAGTACGAATATTGAAGCTCCGTTCGCACGTTAGAGAAGCTTAATTGTGTTAACAGAGCCATAAGTGATGTGAACATTGAACGAACGTTTTGATTGAATGAACATTGTCATTTAGTTCGTTCTTGAAATAAATTTTTTTATTAATTATGGAATTATTTTACATATATTACGTATACTTAGAGTAGTAGAATTTTTAGCAAATATGTGACCCAAGTTGGTTCAAATTTCACATAATTAAGTTACTTTAAATATTGCGTTTGTTGATACTTATTAATATTAAGGTGCCCGGCAAATGTAGAAAGTAAAATTTTGTAGAATTATTTAATTTATCTCTATTTTCTTAGAGATTAGTTAGCCAAATTAAATTATGCTTTCAAACCATCTAGGTACCAGTTAAAATATAAGTAGTTATAGTATAGTAGAAGAATTATACATATAGCAGAAGTACATAATATAGAACATGTTTCTAGGTTGACTTTCGATTCTTCCCGTTCTGGTAAAAAGGTAAACTGGGGAAGGGCAGTGTCTTAATGGAAACGGAGTGTCTTAGCACTAGAGTCCCAGGTTCAATCTATCTACCTTGCTATGTATCAGATACAGCGTGAAGATAAAAAAAATATCTAGTATCTAAGGGAAGCCTTGCATATTTTTAAGTATGTGGAAAGCGCAAACTGATTGACTTATTACTTTTTTGTCTGCCCTGTTAAATGCGAGAGACGAGTGAATATAAACAAAAAAACAAGATTTATATCCTTCTGTAATAGAAAAGAAAACGTAAAACAATTTATTGCAATAAATAAGATTCCAATGTATTAAACAACGAACACTTTAAAATTTAACGTCAATTGTTAGTTAATTCACGTGAATAATAATATAGGAACTGTTTTAAAAGTTGAAAATTCCCCGCTAACTTACCGTATTACAACGTAAAATATGACTTCTTCGAAAACTACAATGGTTATTTATGACTATTTTCGTAGCAGCTATCGGTGAAGATTAAGTGCACCGCTAGAGGTTCAGTTACGTTAATGCATTTCAATGGGTTGCACTGATTAAGCGATGTTGACCTGAATCGTTTTACGATGACTCAGAGTTCCTTTTCAGAATAATAAAACAGCTTCAGGGGGATCTTAGTGTTAAGACACTCCGTTCCTCATCTTCGTCGAATTCATTCTGGAGGTATTGCGCGTTGAGTGGCGTAATTCAACGCCGTGCTTTGCCTCGTACATTTCATTAGCTCGAGTGGGGATCGATCCCACAACCAGTAGTGTTTTCACTCAGAAATTTGTGCCCCTACACCACGACTGGCTTCAGAGTTCCTTTTGTTTCAGTATCCATACCTATATTATAAATTCGAAAGTAACTCTGTCTGTCTGTCTTTTACGCAATTAGGGCCAAACCGCTAATTTAATTGTGATAAAATACTCATATAGAGATACTGGAAGGTGTCGGGATGAACATAGGATCCTTTTTTTCTCATATTTGTTATATTTTCGATGTATACCAATATATTAAAATACTTATTAATTTGACATGCAATTTATTCCGCCATGTTTATAACAACGTTACTAAGCAACGACTTTGCAAAAAGCTTGTTGTTAGAAAACGTCACCCAAAATGAGCTTGCTTAACGCATCTCTCTATTGAAAACTGAAAATAATTTCATAAATATATTTAATAAATATATTCATATAGTTCAAGCGGGCGTAGCCGCGTTCGGGTCAACTAGTAACAAACTAAATTAATATTACTTTATGATTTGAAATGATAACGTCTTATAAATCTATGACCGCCGGATGCATAAAAAAATATGGCTTATTGTCGTAAAATATACATACATTTGAAAAATATCAAATACTACCACGAAAGTAGTCCTTCTACTATATATATACTATATTTGAAAATTGCCCTTCAATATAACGTGGTTCACGAGTACTTGCTGAATATATTTATGTGTGTCAATGCTCGTGCCTATTTCAGGCTGCATTGCCGCTGCACACTGTATGGGAAATAGTATGGGAACTTATGAAAAGAACCTTTTACACTCCATAATGTAATTATTATATATTATTAGTGTCTTAACACTAGGTTCCTTCTGCTTATCCTGCTGTGTTGCGGGATACAGCGTGAACCTGATTAGTATTCTATAGAGGCCGTCTTGTGCAGGGGCTCAAGCGTGTGACGTTCGATTCCCATTTGAGGGAATGAAATGTTTAATATTTTAATTTCTTCGCTCTGATAACCAAGTAAAGCATGGCGTTGAGTTCCACCAGGTCAAGTAACCCAGGTCCCCTTTACCTACACTACTATATGCGAAATCGCATAAAAAAAAACAAATAATTTCAAACGTGAAACGGAGTGTCCCAACACTAGTCTCTCTTTGTGAGAAACAAGAACCTGGTAGTTTCTACCAGAAACTTTCTGGTCATTCAACCAGTTTGCACATATGTAAGTACTAAATATTATAAATAGTGTATAAGTATCTTAACTTCGTACCGCACCCGAGGTTGCCTTTGACTCCTTCACGGGAAATGGGAACGATTTCGTTCTATTCATGCAACGTAAGTTATTCATATTGCTTTACTTTTTATATTGTATGTCTCTGCCTTTATTTTACAAAAGTAATAGAAGGATGCATTATAATTATAAAGCAAGACTTGAATAAGCTTTTAAGAATCTTTTTCTTTTTTAATGTTTTTTTTTTGGCCTAAAGGTAAAGAGCATATCTCTTTCCCGCAAGTAGTGAGTAGACAGAAGGAGTTTAGTGTTAACGAAGGAGCGGTGTTTAGGGTGTAGGGTCCTATACCGCTCCCTACTTTCCGCCGAATTCTAGAGGTACTCCGTGTTGAGTGGCAAAACTCAGCGCCGCGCTTTGCCATATGGCATTAAATAGGTGCAGCTATAGAAAATAATATTTATACAGCTAAAATAATATTTGGATTTAAAATTAATTATTAACATATAAAATTATGCAGGTTTTCCATATTTTTCTTAAATATTATGAAGTAAATTATAGATACGAGTATATTAAGAATGGAAGGAGCCACATTATTTTAAAAACAACGAATGTAATATACATGTCAGGTTAGATTTGTATCGCTAAAAAATATTGTGTTTTACAAATTATTTATGAAGATTAGAAGATTTATTATATTTTCTCTTTTAGATAAGAATAAGTAAGTATGGTTACGCTTTAAAAATGTTAAAAACATATTTGTTTCTTTAATTGAACTTAGTTGTATGACAACTTAAAAAACAAAAAAAGTAAACGTAAGCGATAGATACGCGTGCATGGCCTACACGATTTTCTTAGGTAATATTACGATCCTGCGGAAATTTCGGGAGAAGTACGGTGTTTCTCAACCTCGAACCCTTCGAAATCGGGTCAGCAGTTTTGGAGATCAGCCCGGACAAACAGAATGACTTAAATTTAAAAATTTATGTAAGTTATACTAATATAATCGTATAAGTATCGGATTATGTCTAAAATAATCTTTATTTTACAAGTAACTAAAAAAAATGAATATAATTTAAAACGAAAATCCATTATAGATCAATTTTTTTAGCGTTACTCCAACTTGTCATCTTTTAATTTATGTTGGCTTACAGCCATAATGTAAAGCTAATTTTATACGGCCGTGCAAGCTTATATCGATCGTCGTTATTGCTTTCAGCGTGTCTATTTGTAAATTGTTTAGGAAGTATAAAAAACTATTGAACGTTGATAAGACGTCATATTACGTGATTCATGGTGGATTGTTTGTGATAAACCTGAGTTATAAGCGTAAGAATGGATTTGTGGGTGCTGAAAGAAAATAGAATTTATTTTTCATTGTATTCTGTTATTGGATTATGGAATTTTTTTTAACGATGTAACCCGCACATAGCAGGAAAGACCGAGCGAACCTCAGAACCTAGTGTTAAGACACTCCTCTCCTCCAATGTTCCAATTAAGACACTTCCGATACCCACTCTCTGTCGATTTCTGAGTGGTGGAACGTAACGCCGCGCTTTACTTCAGCTTCACTTGGCGAGGAAATTAAAATCAGATCAGGTCATATTCTGGGAGACTGCCTCAAATGGTGTTTCAAATCTTACAGAGAACCCAATAACTGAATTTGTAGATAGTGAGTGACTAAGTGTAAACGCCATGAGTGTAAATTGGTTTCCAATCTGGCGATTGATATTTAATTAATTTTTACAGTTAAACGGAACGAAATTGAAATGTGAAAAATGAGCCAACTCAAAACGTTATATTATTTTTGTTTACTCAGAGAAAGTGCAGTCTAGCAGAAAGTGTGGAACGGAGTGATTTAGCACTAGGTTACCACTACCTGCGCTGCAACATGCGAGATACAGAAGCTGAAAAAAAATAGCAGAGAAAGTTATTATTATGCATTCTATTAATTCGTACAAAATCAAAATATAAAGCAATTTCCTTATTGAAACTTGTCGACTAAAGTCAATATAATTCCAGAGCAAAAGTTAATCGCAAGAATAGTTTCAAAAACTTCCTCTGCAGTACAACGAATTGAAAATTGCGCAGAATCAATTCTAGACACGTTCTAGGGGATTCCCAATATTGCTTTTGGCATTATAAATTGAGTAGCAAGTGTTGGTAATTATCCGCTTTCTTTTAAGGAAATATGTTAGAGGTGAAGCGTGTGTTTAAATATTGTACAATATTAATAAATTAACTGTATTTTATGTTGCAATTTATTTTAATTTTACCTAAAATTAAAGAATTTTAGTCGCCTTTTCTTTGCTTTTTCGTTGCTTGGATATAAAATGGCTATCGATATCGATCGTCACAATAATATTGTAATATATATATTTGTAATATATATACCTTTCGATTTATATATATATATAAAATCGAAAGGTCACTCACTCACTCATCACGAAATCTCAGAAACTACCAGAGCATTTGGTTTTGCATGGAGGTTATTTATAGGACGTAGGTGCTCGCTAAGACGAGAAATTTGCAATATTCGCAATAGCTAAGGGGTAGTTTTTGGGGTTAATAGTTTGTATGAAACTTCGTTACTACAAGTGCTACAAGTCTCAACTTTTGCACAGGGGTACTTTTTAGGACGTAAATGTTAATTAAGATTTGATCTTGCTAAATTCAACCCCTAAATTTGTGCTTTTGGGGTTAATCGTTTATATGAAATTTTCTTTATTACAAGTGCCGGGAGTCTCAAATTTAGCATGAGCGTTACTGATAGGACGCATGTGCTTACTAAGATAGGAATTTACAATATTCAACTCCTAAGCGGTTGATTTTACAGTTGATAATTTGTACAAAACTTCGTAACTACATATGCTAGAAGTCTCCAATTTTATATGGACGTTATTTATAGGACTTAAGTGATTACTAAGATCGCAATATTCAACCCCTAAGGAATTGTTATTGGGGTTGATATTTTTTATGAATCTTTGTTACTACAAGTGTTAGGAGTCTCAAAGTTTGCAATGGCGTTGTTTATATGCTTCCTAAGACGAGTATTTGCGATATTCGACCACTAAGGGGTTGTTTTTGGGGTTAATAATGACTATCAAGTTTCGTTTTTCTAAGTAATAGGAGCCTCAAGCTATGCATGGGCTAAGAAGGGTATTTGCGATATTTGACCACTAAGAGGTTGTTTTGCGGTTGATAGTATCTCTGAAACTTTGTAACTACAAGTGCTAGGAGTTTATAATTGTGAATGTGCGTTAAGATGGAATTTTACTAATTTCGATCTGTAGGGATGTAGCTTTGGGTACAAGTAACGGAGGCCGTCGTGGCCATTTATTAATATATGTTTTTTCGCTTTGGCACCAAGACAAAAGCCCACCGTTGAGCTTCGCCATTCAGCACGCAATGCCTCGAAAAAACGGCGGAAAGTGGGGAACGGAGTGTGTTGACTCTATGTTCCCTCTGCCTACCCTTTGTGTGCGGAATACAGCGTGAAGCTTTTCTGAAAAAAGTAAGATAAGGGCAGAGGCCAGTCGTGGCGCAGAGGCACAAGAGTATGATTATAAATGCGACTGGTTGTGGGTTCATTCCCCTCGCAAAGAAATGGAATATTTATTAAAATTTATAGTTTCATTTCTTGGTTCTGGTGTCGAGGCATAGAGCAACGTTGAATTTCGCCACTCAACACGCAATATCTTCATTGTTAGGCGAAAAATGGTGAACGGAAGTGCCTTAATGGCTACGAAGTATCTTAAAATTAGGTTCCCAGATTCCCTCTGCCTACCTTGCTATGTGAGGGATTCAGCTTGAAGCTAAAAAATATATATTATCAGTTATGTAAAAACATTTTTGTTTTATTCATATTTATAATGCTCTATAAGAAAAAATCACATAAAAATTTAAAGGGCTCTTATCATTTTATGAAAATTTTCCTAATTGGGTTCTATTAGGAATGAATCCTTATAAAAGCCAGTTGTTTAATCTTTAAGTCTTTTCACGCAATTGTAAAGGCTTGAATAATTCAAATTAGTACTTATATTCTTTTTTAACATATGATGAAAATAAAAAATAATAATTTACTAGATACTATATTGCAAAGCGCTCTAAGTCAAAAAACGTTCATATATATACGTTCATATATGTATTTACAAAAAAAATACTGAACCGATCTTAAATAATAAAGTAGGTCGCATTTTTTTAAACCTGGAAAAATTATACGCTTATGATACCAAAGTTAAGTAACTCAGTATATTAAATAAATAATCGTGTAGTTTAAGCGGGCGAAGCCGCTGGCGGTTGCTAGTAGTTTATAATTCCACCAAATACATATGTAGGCAGTAGTGCTAAGTATGTTGACTGAATTTAAATGTTTATTTTTACAAAATAATGGTAGCAGGGATAATAACTTTTAAAAACCGATAAAAACTTTTTGTCGTTTTAGAGTTTAAAAAATCCGCTTGATGGTATTGAATCCTCAAATCGATTACATCGTCTAAAACTAGAAATCCTGTAGGGTACTTTGGTACAAAAACATTTTTTATCTTACCCAGAAATTATCATAGAAATATTTCCTACGTAATTAAAATTTCATTACACACATTAACAAAAATAACATCCACGAATTACTATCACAGAACACGACAAATTTCAAAGTGGCGTGTTTCTAGTTTACCAAATTAAAAACAATATGTGTGTATATATACGAAAATTGTGTAAATAAGTAAGCTTACAAAAAATTATTAAAATTTCATCACAAAGGACAGATCCAGGCAAATATAAAACGCAACTTCTCCAGTTTGTACCTCATTAACTGGTTTGTTTGGGATAAAGGTTATGTTTATTCAGCTATTAGGGGTTTTGAAAATTTATTATGTATGTTTAAATGAAAATTATGGAAAAACATCGGGCAAATATGATATAGTCCATTGTTAAAGTTTCGAAGTAAACAGCTTTTTGAATAAAAATATAGCGATATTAAGTTAAAAATGTTTTAAACTTAGAAGGTAAATTTAAAACGAAAAGGAAATGTGTAACCAGGTCAAATATATTAGCAGTAGGTATGTGAGTAACTGTTAATTCAATACGAATTCTATATTATCTATATATTCAACAAAGTTGTAAAGGGGACATAATTGTACGTTATGTTATTTGTTGGTAATATTTACTTCTGTATTTCGCTTATGGGTTTTTAAGGGATCCCAGCTCGTGAACAAAAAAATAGATCTTTTATATTAATATTAATTAGCACCTCTTATATAAAAATCTACAAATATAAATAGCGGAAAATGAATGTGTTACTTCTTTCCTATCCTGGTATATAGAAGTGAAGCTAAAAAATATATATACATATTTCAAAAATTCATAGAAAATAGTTTTATCGTAATAGTAAAAAAAATATAATTCAAATGTAATTAAACTGATTATTTACATAATTACAGCCAAAGTACTAGGCTGCTATTAGTTTATAATAAAGGTGTACCAGAGCCTTGTTTCATTAATCATATTAAATCAAGACCCTTTGTCATGCCATACATTAAATAAGGGTTACCAAAATCTTTTTGTTTACTAAATTTGAACTTAATGTTTTAATTAATAAGGTTTAAATTTATAATGTTGTTCTCTTGAAATATAGTTAGTATATTTTGGAATATGATAAGCTGCTGGTAAACTGAGGTAGAAAACGATAATGTAATTAATGTTTAAGTCAACTTACAAGATTTGAAATATTATAAAATTTCAATGTAATGGCGCGTTTCTTGCTTATGATTTTATCTTTACGATCTATACATATGATAAAATTGTAACTGATTAATATATGTAATTGGTGAGGATGAGAGATTATTAAAATTTTTCATGTTTTCATCTGTGCACGCTAATCTCAGGCGGCTTAACCGACTTTAATGCGATTTTCACTCCTTCACACTTCACTTTTTAATTTATAGATCTTGTCTTTAAATGATTATGTTATTAAAACACGAAATTAGTTAAAATATCGCTAGTACTCTAATATAAACTAAATCCAACGCTAAATTTTTTGACTAATCAATCACAAAAAAACTCTTTCTCTCTCTGTAACTGACTGACAGACAGATATTGCAAAACCTACTTGATTCTACAATCGCTGCAATTAGGCATGCAGTTTTCTTGGAGAGTCTAGGCGACTAAGAAAGGATTCCCTTAAATTCGTCGAGGAAAGGAGAAGGGAATAAGCAAAATTTTATTTTTTTGGGTTTTAAAGACCACAAGTGCGGATGGCCATTTGGAATTGAAAAAATGTAAACTTAAAAAGTGCATTATTATTTTGAACATAAAAATAATCACATCTGGGTACTATCGTTAAGGAATATTAAAAAATATTTGTTTCTGAAATAAAACATTGTATCTATCGATTGATTAAAGGTATAACGTCATGTCATGACATGACTTGCAAAACACATAAGCTGAAGTAATGTTGTTTTATATTCTTCCATTATAGTAAATGATGAAATGTATGAGCTGAGCTGATCTTAGAGCGTGAAGTGTTCACAATGCGAGTCTCACACTTTTTTTCAGCTTTACGGAATGTTAAGACACTCCGCTCATCACTTCCCACCGAATTCCCACTGAACCGTGGAGGCATTGAGTGATGAAACTCAACGCCGTCAATTAAGCATGAATCTTTTATTTTGACTTCCAACTCCAAAAAAAAATGCATTGTACTTCAACACGAAAAGTTATTAGAAAATTGCTTTACCACGCATTTTCTTTTCAATAGTTGAGTTTTGTTTATGTCGATGGTAATATCTTATAATGTATTCCAGATTATTTTCGGGTGTGAACGTAAATCGCGGTGGCGTAAGTCGATTTCTTAATGTCAAAACAAACCGCCGGTGATAGAGTAAGGCAGCTGATGTATTTTTTGGACCGCGTTAAATATTTAAAGATGAACTAATCAAAGTTTATTTTTACTAGCTTTTAATAGTAACATCTTTTTAATTTTGCCTATGAAGATAGGAAATCGCTATGTATTTATATATAATTGTTGTTATTTTATATTGTTAATATTCAGTGATAATTCAATCCAATTCATTAAAGTATGTAATTTAATGTATATGTTTAATTTAATGTGATGTGATACAAGCTTCAGTTTCCAGAGATTTAATTGTAACAAAATTAAATTAAAATTTAACAACCATTTAGTGTATTGCACAGACATAATAAACATTCCTCAAGTGGGACTCGAATCCATATTCATCGTGTAAAGCAAGACGTAAAACGTAAAGATTATTTTTTGTAAAATGTTTTATCTAAGAAGTAACTAAATATTATCTTCATATCTTAAACTAAAAATGTTCGATTTTGTAGGTTAATTTGTTACTATTTCATAAATTTTCTTTATTATTTTCTCGATTTCACATTTTTTACAAGAATAAAAAAATCGACGGACTATTCTACTAGTACATTATAAATATGACAACATTATAGTTGTGTCCTTTAAAATCCTTCAATAAAGAAAACCCATCGATACAACTATTACTTAGATAGGTATAGACATAGATTCATTTAAACGAACTTCGAAAACTTCTCTTATAATTTTTACTTCAATACACACCTACGCAGATATCTATCTGTGTTTTTGCGAACAAGTTGTTACTGAACAAAGAAAATATATTTGATATTATATACAATATATTCTATTCAGGAGTGTGCTCGTAGAACCCTACTTCCACTTATGTTCTCACATTGTAATAATGTGAAGAAGATCTGCAGAGATTTCAATTTCATTCCTATTGTAATAAAAGTAGGTAGGTACAAGTGATATGAACGTAATCTTGGATTTTCTTGTGGCTTATAACGGAGAACGGTCTCGTGTGTTTTGAGGAATACAATATCATCTTTCAATGTTAATTTGATTTGGGTTTGTTTGTCGCATATTTTTTTTGTCATATTAAAGGAAAAAAGAATATAAAGTCTTATAACATAACCAACTATTCTTCATTTTTCTACCGAAGTATGATTTGAGATGGCATCTACAATATCTAAATGGAACTCGCTTTGTCTTATTACAGTGGAAAATAAATACAAATAAATTATTATTATTTACCCGAATGGGAATCTTACACACAACTGTAGAGTTAAAAGACAAGCGCTGTCCCTATAGTGAGTGATTTCATTTAAATTAAATTACACTAGTTAGCTTTTAATTGACAGGATCAGGAAAAAAGTAATATTCCACAGATATAAGAATAAAACTGAATATTCCAGCTTAGCTGCTATGACTGTAGCTTCTTGTGTTATAAAGATTAAATACAATACAAATACATACACCACAACTATGATATGAGAAATTTAATTCACTCATTAAAGAAAATTAACTTTGCGAGTTTGGAAAAATAAGGAAAATTCTTAGTACAATCAATAATAACGTTTTTTTATTCACCAAAAGTAATATATAATTTTTCCTGTACTTTATAACGTATATTTATAGCATAAAAATTATGTAATTTTTATGCTCACACAAATTTCAATAGATAGATAGGTACACAAGTAAATCGTTCTTTCCGACCATGACCAATTTAACGAGCTCCACTTGACTATATTTAAATAAGGAAACGAAATATTTTACGTAAGTGGGTACACAAGTTACATTTTCTGTTTAAAAATAGATATATTATGTAAATAGATATAATATGTGGGTACACAAGTTACATTTTCTATTTAAAAATAGATATAGTATTTTGGCAAAGTGGTGCGTAGAGTTCCGCCACTGAATATGGATACAGCGTCGCCCCACTAACTATGATATTATTACACATAATCTTAAGATACTGGTGTGTATCAACGCTGTGCTTTTTTTAAATTAAACTAAAAACTTAAAATCTCATCCCAAATGGGGATCAAACCTCATCCTGTTTATGGTAAGCTATAGCACTGCGCCATAACGGCGCTATTACGGTTTCGATTAAAACTCAAACATTTCTTGAATGTGCATATCCATCTGCTATCTCCATTTACTAGAAGTATCTACAAACAAGTAAATGCACTTCAAAGCTTAATAAAGTACTCCTCGGTGAATTTCTACTGCACATTTCAGAATCCCATGCGATGCATCCTACTTTGCGTTCGTGACAGTTGCTGACCGTGAAACACAATCGTATGCTTGATTTCCAAATAACTAGACTTGAGTCTCCCACACACAGCAGGGCAGGCAGAGAGAATCTATTGTGAAGACTCTCCGTTCCCCACGTTCCTCTGAATTCTAGAAGTATTTCTGGATTTCTTCTTGGATGGATGATTTGGACACAGCGTGAAGCTGATAAAAAATATACATTGTGATTACGCCGTCCGTTCATGTAGCTGTCTCTTATAATAAAAAATATCTTTATAGTAGCGAAAATCTTACAAGAGTAGAATTGAGAAAGTCTGAAAGAATACAGTCGAAGAGAGAACTTACCCCTCATACAGAAGTCGGATAATAAAAGAGACAATCACTAAACTACTATAATAAATGTAAGCAATAGATAAAAAAATCACCTCTCACACCCGACAACTGGATGTATAAATCAGATCTCTATCTGCAACGTGCCCGTGCACGTGTTTCGTTTGTTTTACCATATTTTTGTGAATACAATACTATAAAATATAAATAGACTTATTTTAATAACACATACATACAAATATTTTGCATTATTATCTACTATTAATGGAGGAGCTATTGGACTATGCGTGGTGTCATGAAAGGAGACTTTCCTCTGCGACATAAAAGACTAATTGATGGACATGTCCATCCTCCCAGTGTTTACCTATGGTGCCCAGACATGGTCTTTATATTCATATTTTTTGAAGGATTCATATTTTTTTATGTTATATGCAAATAAAATCTACTACCACTATCAGTCCTATACAGTAAATTCACTGACAAATATAATTATTAAAAAAGTCTAAGAAATTATAACATGCAGAACTTTTGGAAAAATAAATGTAGTTATTTTTATAAAACTTACGCATGAGCTGTTGTAAATATATTCAAAACCAGGTACCAGTACAAAGGTATGAGCATTGCGTCACATTTTAACATCTGATGTTATTTATTGTTGCAAAAATGTAAAAAAAAACGTTACAAAACTAACGAAGATTTAAAAAATGCTTAATGTTTTCTTTGCGTTTTGCCCAACCAAAACGAGCAAAAAAATCATTGCCTCGAGCCTGGATCGAACTCACTACCATCAGCATTACATAAGTCAGTGCTGAGTAACAGGGTAATTTCAATAGTGTATTTATTAATTATTATTTTCTCAAATTTCACGGGACAAAGAGAACGAAGTTACTTACAGACATTCCGATTTATTACAATTTTTTATGAGTGATTGAGTACGACCCAAGTGTCGTTAAATCTTAAAAAATATTTTAAATTATAGATAAATAACTATATATTATTCCTTTATAAAGAAATTGAAAACAAAAGAGAAATATTAACAATCGAACAGAACTGATTATACTAAAAAGAAAAGCTGTAAAGACAGGGATTTGAAAAGAAAAACAATGGAAGCGAGAACAAAATCCGTTTTCACTTTCCGGCGCTAATTATTATCGACGATCGTCTCAAGAAAGATTTTTTCTGGCGGAAATTTCTTGGAGCTACAAGTTGCATCGTTAGGGGCGATGACGTGAAGATAATCTTGCCTGGTTTGAAATTTAACTTCGTAAAATAGTCTCGATGTAGGGATATACTTTCGTTTTTTAGCTTCACACGCCGTGTTTCGTTTATAATATTGTAATCAGAGGAAACTAAGTGTTAAGTCACTCCGACCCCTGCCTTCCTCTGAATCCTGATGGCATTACGTGTTAGGTGGAAGAAATCAACGCCACCTTTTTATCAGAGCGAATAAATGAAAATATTCTGTTCCCCCCGACCCGACCCCGAAAACTCAACCGTCGTGTTTACAGATACACGTTTCCAATTAGAATTGGTTAAATTTCAAAGTAAATTTAAATTAAATATTAATTTAGAACTGCAATTATAATCTTCCTTCTCTATATTGTGAATATGAAGAAATTTGTCTACAGCTGAGAGCAAGTTTGTATAATTAGGTAATTATAAAAGAAGACTTGCATTGAATGCCAAATGCATACGACTGTTGGTTATAGTATAGGGTGTCTAGGCTGTTTATTTCGCTGTAAGCAAAAATAAAAGAAAGTAGTAAAAGATAAAATTTCAAAAATTTTATACAGTTTTATTTTAATTCCTTATATAATAAAGTAAGTTTAGATATAATATAATAAAAGATCTAGATTTGATAATTAAACATATAAAAATTAATCATTTTCAACAATTTAATGTAAAATCATATCGTAATATCCACATTTTCAGAGGTTTCACACAAAATGTGAAACTTTACCAAGCGAATGACTTGTCGATGTTAAATAAACGAATTGTTCCCTAGACACTCAAAGTTAATTGACTCGCTTTCACAGTTAGCGACATGCTAAAATTTGTACAATTTCATTTAACGCAGCTCTCGTCCTATAACGATTATATTTCTATAGATATTTGTATGTATTATGTGGATTGATTTGTTACTTATTTGCTCTTTATAACTAAAAGATTTTTTTGTTCACGGCAAGGCATTCCGCATAGTGTGAAGACACTTCTCACTTCCCGCCAAATTCTGTAATCTAAAAATTGAAATGTTAAAAACAAAAAAATTAAAAATATGTTATTTACCTAACTATACAAATATTTATTCAGTGAGTTGATGCCAAAGAGTAATTAATCTAATTCCGTTGGGATATTTTGCTATTGAAATAAGGATTTTCATAAATATTTAAAGGAATGGAAAGTTAGAAATTATCTGTTATTAAGTTTTCCTATTTTTACCACTTCAATAAGTAACAGTCCAATTGAGAACCTCCTCCTTTTACAGAAGTAGGTTAAAAATGGTCTATAGTAGAAACGTTAAAATAAAAATAGATAGTAATAAAAGTAGATTTACATAGCAAAGAAATTGCAGCGAGAGCTATTAAGCGGTCAGCGGTCACACGTTATTGGCAAATGTATTGACATTTGGATGACACAGCTCGTGCCATCTGTCACCTCAAACACCAGTTACGCTGTGCACTACAGTTATTTTTACTGTATTTTTTACTTAATTGAATTCAATTCATAGGAGTCTCGGAAGAATGCTTATTCGTATTGTTTTTTTTTAATGTTATTTTCATAATTGCAATGAAATATATAGTTATCAGTTAATTTAAGATACTATACTTATTTAAAACCATATGAAAATCATAAGAAAAGCGTAATTTATTACGTTTATTCAGAACGAATATATAGAGAAAAACTTATAGAGAGCTCTAAAACTTTATCGTCGCATATTATAATATACGAGTAAGTATCTGCATATTACCAGTAGGCTTCAGATGCATAACTTTTATTTTAAAGGAACGCATCCTTATATTTTTCGACTTTTAATAAAATTCAAATAGAATTACATAATAAATACACATTTTTATTATATGGAAGCGTCTATATTAACCAAAATGGTCGCTCTAACGCCGAAACTAAATAAACTCTTACTTTTGTTAAAATAATTTCTACAAAGACAATCTGTCTCGTGAGAATAACATAATATTGTCAACCTACTTACGTATATATGTATTATGTTAGTTTAGGAAATTTTGTTTGCTCATAGTGCTTACTTAATATATGTAAAACACTCTCAACACTTATAACAACGGAATAAAACTACTAAAACTTTCAAAGAATATAAAATTTAATTATCTTATTCGAGTGTAAATTGGATAATTGTTTTACTGTTACTTATTATAATCCTCTCTGCCTATCCTGCTGTGTGCGAGATACAGCGTGAAGCTAAGTAAGTAAGCAACTAAGTAGAACTGTCAAGTTTCAAGACAGTGTATTTAGTTTCTTAAAATTTATAATATTGTTAGAAATAATTAGAAATAATGACCATAGAGGTTATATAATAACGACTCTAATTACTGGCTGGCACTTTTATGGGCTGTCAACGACGACCGAAAGAAAAGGATCGCTAACGTCACTCTGCCCGATGGATTCTTTAGAACCAGATATTGTTATTAGGCTGCTAGATAATTCCCTTTGATTGTTTAATAATTATTTGAAGCCTTGTTTTAATTCATTACCTTTCCCACTTTATTTAATATTTTCAATAGTTTCTAACAATATATATAGTTTCAAATCAAGTAATCCAAATTATAAAGTATTTTAACAAACTCAAAGTCAATTTTAGCTAAATAATATGGAAACGAGCCTAATTCTATGTAAATGATACCGTAAATGAGACATTAAATAAAAGGTAACGGGAGTTGGGTTAGCGTACATGAACACATTATACAATTCTAATTGTATGACAACGTGTTAATTTAAATTTACTGAGTTCCTTTTTGTTAGTATTCTTCGTATATTTTTGGTTTAAATCTAGTAAAATTGTATATATTTTAGTATAAAAATATAATTTATAATAGTTAGTGGGATATTTGAGTTATTTGACTTATAATAAATTAAAACAGAAATAGCTGCTTAAAAGTAATAAGTAATATAGAGAATGAGTAGTAAAATATACACTTATCCAACAGGGTATGAGTTTAAACCCGTTACGTCCAATTGTATAAAATTTTAATAAGGATTTTAATTTTAAATATAAAATGTTCTTACATAATTCATAGATTTGTTTTTCTCACAAAGTGCACAATCATTTAGTATATTTATTTTATTTATAAAATATAAAAAAATCCCAACTTTTAATTACATTCAATAAACAAGTAAATTCAAAATAAACAATATATTTTTTACACTGATCTATATCACCAAGCAAATAGGTCATAAAATGAAGTTTCTTATGCCCATGAAACTGACTTAGTTAGGTAGTTTCCTTCATAAATAATGGATCTTAAAGGAAAAGTTTTAAAGGACTACCGTAGAATGTTTTCCTGCGAAGGGGTTCATACTTACGGTAGCTTTAGGCGAATAGCTTTATAGCTGAAACTGTATATTTAATATGGTCGGTGGTATAAAATGATATCAACGGATTTTAGTTTTTACTTATTATAATATTAGTAATAATAAAAGTTGAGACCAACGTAGTGGCACAGGGTCTGACTGTAAATGCGACGGTTGTGGGAAAGAAAGTCGTTGACTTCCGCCACTCAACATGCAATGACTTCAAAATTAGGCTGAAAAAGAGGATAAGATTGTCTTAATACTAGATTCCCTCTATTTACTCTCTATATGTAAGGTACAGGAAAAAGCATAAAAAACAAAAATTATATTTCAATTTCCACTTGGGAGAAATTTTACATTTCATACATATTTCCTTTCATCGATTAGGTTACACAAATATGGATTAATTTTAATATCGAGGATATTGCACTCAATTAACTGACTAACCTAGCTAAGCTAGGAAATAGATAGAATAATAGAGAAATACAGCTTAAAATAATATTGATAATTCCAAGTAAATCTGTATTAACAGGAAGTATAACGGACTAGTCATAATATAGTTGGCATCAATAATTTTCGACTGAACACCTCAAGGCATTTGGTGTCAGTCACACAAAGGTTAACTTCCAAATATGTTTTTAAATTAAATTATTTCCTTGTGAATTGTCTTTTTTTTAAACAAGCGATTCAACGTAGTCTTGCTTTGGATTTCTATAATCTCAATATTCATAATTTCATATTGATATATGAAAATCTTTCATACATTTTTTTATACAATAGAAATATAAATGTGGTAAAATAGCGTCAAATTAACTAACCTACATGATAATAAAAAGCCAAACACAAAAGGACTTTCAGATATTATAGCTATTTTATAAGGAAAAGAAAAAAAAATACAAGACATATTATAAATATAAAACAAATTTACTTAATATTTTAGTATTAATTTTACTATATTTTTTTCTTAACACATACTATTGAATACAATACTTTAATACATTTATTATTTAAATCTGTTCGCTGACTAAATCATTTCGTTGCTTCCATAAAAGGTCATGATCGAGGTCAAGATTGTGAACAATTCTAATTTAATCAAACACGCCAAACCAAATAGATATGTATGTAATATGTATATGTTTAATATTATTTCAATTTATGAAACACTAATTGTTAAATTAATAAAATATTTCAATTTTGAATTGTATTAATATTAATTTTTCTTACTCGAATGAGTAAATTGCGAATTTGCAGCTTAACAGTACCAATTTGAAGTGCTAAAAAACAATCAATGCATAAAAATATGTAATTGGAGTTCAAAACATATATTCATTAAGGATGTACAATATATGTACCATAAGAAACTCTATAGAACTAAAAAAACTAAGATTTTTATTTAAACAAAGATTTTGTATCGCCCTTTTTTACTATATACATAAAATTTAGAGCGTTCCTCAAGACTCGTAGATCGTAGACCAAGAAAAATAGCTCCCAAAGGGATCATTTACGTTTTTTCCTCACTTAATCCCAATCTGAAACACTAGTCTTTCCTGTATCTCTAGCGCCCATCACACTCAATATCGGCACGGTTGGGTATATAAATTGAAGCGAGTCCAGGTTAATAAACGTAAGTATCACCGGATTCGAAAACTTCCGACGTTGCAGAAAATATATGGCCCGAGCTACTGCTACTGGCTACGTACAACAAAATACTTAAATGTTAAATGCTTTTAGAAAAGATTTGCTGATTTTAAAATATTTTAATTATGTTTTATAAAGATTAATTAATATTAATTTTTGAGGGGAGGTTTGGGCTCGAAATAGACAGCTATATTCATTTCTTGCAAAATAAATTAAATATAATCATTCCTCCCACTAGAGATCGAACCCACAAGAAGAACCCACTACGTTACGACAGCTTCTTCTATAATATTATACTCATTAAGTTATCTATTCTGCAAAGGTCAACCAATTAAAGGACATGCTATTAATTTTAAACAAAAATCGATTCACAGAATGTGGAAAAATACATTATAAATTACAATTTTATTACAAAAACAATGACTTTTGTTTACAGCGTCATCGCGATCGTTTATTATCGGATCTCCTAAGTGCAGCATTAATTCTTCTCATCGAGAAACACTTTTAGTGTTTGATACATTCATATTGCAAATTAAACGTAGGTTTACATAAAGATGTAAACAACTTAACCCTTTTAGCACTGACGGATTTTTTAAATACACACTTTTGGTTTTATTTCTCACTTTTTTTTTCAGTTTCACGCGTACTTCCCGGATGTAGCATCGTAGGAACCTAGTGTAAGGCACTCCGTTCCTCGCTTTGCCTCGACTCCAGAGCGAAGAAATGAAAATATTTAATATTTCATTGCCTTGAGTGAGGATATTTACAGAGGTTACAGTCACACGCTTGTGCCATTACTGGCCCCATTTTCTTTCTTACCTATTTTTTGTAATAATTATGAAAATATAGTATATAGTAAATATAGTATATTTAAAAGAATTGTCTTTTTCATAATCCGCCATTGAAAACGCAGGGATCTGAATGGGCGGAAAGTGGGGAACGAAATGTTTTGACACTAGGTTCTCTTTGTCCTAAAATACGTGTGAAACGTATGGCACAAATAAAATACATAAAATTATTATAATGAAATATAATTTAATGGAGAATAAAATCCCGAAGTTGAATAACTCTTCGGGACTCATTGAATTAAATTACCTAGTATTCAGACTGACTAACCACCAGAACAACAAGTCTGCCAACTTTCTACCAGGAAAGTGAAAGTGTCAAATGCATAATTATATCGTTTTTTTCTAATTGCAAAGATGGCTATCGATAAATATATTGAATTTTTATCTAAAGAAAATATAAAGATAAGATAGACTGTAATTATGTAGAGGCAAGTATATATTGACTCGTCTGTACCAAATCAATTTAAATTATTGGGTTTTTTTAGCTTCACACAGCAGGGTAGGCAGAGGGAATCTAGTTTTAAGCCACTCCGTTCCCTACTTTCTGCCTAATTCTGTAGACATTGCGTGTTGAGTGAAAGAACTCAACGTCGCGCTTAATATTATTTGTTTGTTTATATGAATGGCTACTGTCAAATTTGAACAGAAAAAGTGTTTCTATTTGATAATCATATTCAATAAACAAAACTATAGAATAGTTAGTTATGTTCGCGAAAATTATTATTAGACATACACACATAATAACATAAGGTCAAATTCAAGGAATTCAAAGTAGGGATCTTATTTTTGTTAATACTAGACGTTAAGTAGAGCTTATGGCAATATTCTAATAAGTCATACAAAGTCACGTGCGATAATAAGTTTAATAAATTAAAATAAAAACTTATTTAAGAACTTTTATCGTTTCTCAATAATACATTACTTCGTTTATACTAATTACATTTAAATCATGCTATAATTATCGGTTGCTATCTCATTATAAGTTCAATGACTTATTAATAACATAAACGTAATTGTGATCTGTAAAGTAAACTAAAGTGCTTGAAACTCAATGACAATATTAATTACAGACTTTTTCCTGTATATGTTATATAGAGGTTAGAAAAATAGTGTTAAAACACTCCTTTCTCTACACTCTACCGTACAGTGGGGGCGAACGCCGGCAGACTAGAGTAGAGAAAATGCAAAATAATCTTCTCAAACTTAGAGGAATTAATGCTTCCGAATAGAGATTCAAACTACAACTATTATGATTTTATTGAGAGTTGCCCGGCTGTGCCGCGATAGTCGAGTTAACCTCACAATGTGGAGAACTTGTTCCTCCATTAGATCAAATTACATTCTTCATCTTTCAGCACTCTTCCATATATTTTATTGTTAGTTCTGCTCTTTTTTTCCTCAAGTTGCTCATTTACAGCTATCAGTTGCTATGTTGGGGCTATCCACTTAATGCGCGTTGAATTTGGCCAAGGTCCAGAGTAACTAGATATAAATGTACAGCTTAAATTAAAATATACAACAATATCTTTTTTATTTTCAATGTGGAGACTCCACGTGGGCTTTCCATTACATAATGAAGATAATAACAAATCATATTCTAACAAAAAAACATTAATAACGTTTTTTATAAAATATATAATGTATATATTAATTAAAACGTCCATTCATTTAACAACCGTCAGTAACTACTTACATGACGGGTCATAGATTAAGGACGGTAGATAACGTATTTTAATGTTTGTTCATCGATTATTTATATCTAGTTGTATGTAGAGTTAATAGTTATTGTAATCACAAGAAGCTTATGATATGAAACGTTTTATTTTCGATAATAAAATTGTGATTAACTGGAGAAATGATTATATAGTTGGATACTTTCTTTTATATATATTTAACTACCGTGGGTAAAAAAAATATTTGCACACCAACCGGCTTATACGTATTTTGTAAAAAATTCAATAATAAATGAAAGTAAAGACAGTTAATATTTTGTGTGCATTCCATTAGTATCAATGATGGCTTGCAATCGATTCCAATCATTTGGACGTTGTTGAAGTCGAGATTTTAGCCCATTTCTCCACCAAAGCACGCTTCACATAATTTTTATTTAAAAAATTAATTTTCCTCACATTTTAATTGGTGACAAAAACAGCAGATGCCATAAATTTTCAATTGGATTGATCTCTGGCGTTTGTGGCGGAGTTTTCAGCATTCTACGGGCATTGTACAACACCCATTCCTTACGTTTTCATAGCTCTATACTTAGGATCATTGTCCTACTGAAAGTAGTATGTCTCACATACGCCTAATTTTGATGCGCTGCAAGATAAAATATCGCGCAAAACTTTAACGTAATCTACTGCTTTCATTATTCCTTCCATAAAAGCCAAGTTTCTGAACTCATTGCCACCACCGTCGTGTTTGACTGTACTATGCACATGTTTCGTCTGCAGTTCAGTATTTGGCTTGAGCCACACATATCTTTGTCTGTGCGATCCAAAAAGATAAAATTAGCTTTCGTCAGAAAAAAATAAAATTGTTCCAAAATTCTAAAGGCCTATTTACATATTATTTCGCGAAAGTTAGTCTTTATGCTATATTGGCCTCACTTATGAAAGATGTTTTCCTCGCTGCTCTACTGTGAAGACCACCATTATCCAGTATGTTTCTTACAGTTTGGGCATAAACAACCTTACTTGAACTTGAAGCGATGTCATTTGCTAAGCTATGAGCGCTTGTAAATGGTTTATTTTGTACCGATTTTACAATTTGCCGTCTATCTCTCGTACTGAGCTTCTTTGGAGGAACGGATCTTGCTTTTTTTTTAACACTAGCCATTTTTTTTTTATAAAATACCATACAGTCGTGTAATTTAATTTATATTTAACTCGATTTGGCAATAATTGCAACTTTCATTATGGAGTAAAATAATTTTTTCACGCGTCGATAACGACAATTCAAACTCTTTCGGCATGTTTGCTTCAAAATTTTTTCAGAACACTAAGCAAAAGTCTCGATATTGGGATACGTTTCCCGATGTTCACATGTATACATACAATGTTCAAATTTTACCTAAAGTGACAAAATGTCGCGGGAATAACATTGTATCAAAGTAACGATTGGTGTGCAAATACTTATTTGACTTTAAAAAAAGGTGTTTTTACCATTTCATTTTTTTACTAGTGTTTTCTAAGACTTTTTAATAATCGATTCGAAATAAATATAGATTAAGCTATTTAATACAATAATTAACTGAAATCATTCTGTATTATTGTAAGTGTAACTTCAAAAAAATTAGGTGTGCAAATACTTTTTTTACCCACTGTATATAACATAGGGCCTCACTTATTTTTACTTTCCCATAAGTATCTGCTTTGATTATATTTTATATTTATTCTTTTCTTAAACTAGTCTTAAAACTAGAGATAATTATCTAGATATTTAATTTATTTTTTGCTATAATATGAATAATAAATTGTTTTAATAAGACTTTTTTCCAGTTTTTACGTTTTATCCTATATAGCTCTATGCTTATTTTTCTGTCAAGTCCGTCTGTCGCTGCCAAGACAATTTTTTTGTCTACAACTTGATTTGACTGTTCCAAAATTGAAAAAAAGAAAGAAAAATACATTATCTATCTATCTATACATATCGTTTAAGTTTTCACATCACGATAATATTATAAATGAATATGCAATGCTCCTATACGTTTGACAATGTCAAGGCTGTCGTAAAATTATCATGAGACCAAATCGTGTTATCTGAATATTATTATAATGCTTCTCATTAATTCTTACGACTATTATGTTTAGTCGGCTTATGGCTCAGTGAATAAACAACAAAAAATAATGGAATGTCTTTAGCTATAGTAATTGGTTTTATAAAGTAAAATATTGTGTGGACTCCCTCATGGTGCAGTGGATTTCACGATTTGTTAGCACAGAGTACTGGTTTAAAAGTGGACATAAATAGCATCAGCAAAAAAAACTAATAATAAATAATACAATTATTATTTTTTAATTTCACAAGAGCAAAAATACAATCTGTCTATGTTTATTATATTATATGTAACGGAAAACATTATTCATTGAAGGAATTTTTGATTAGAGGCCATTCAGTTTAAAAAATTAAATTAAATATATCGAGTACTTAGATAGTGTCTAAAACATTTTTCAGTATTTTTTTTAAATGTTGACATCTCATTGATGTCTGAATAAAATGACATTAAATAAAATGAATAAAATAACATAGTTCTAAGAACAGACAAATCAAAATCGCATAATGTCGATTTGAAGCAAACTCGTTTTCTTTTTTGATCTATTTATGATTTGTTATATATTTTTTTTGCTGATGCTATTTTTTCCTGCGATGCTTACTGAGTGACAAATGACAAGCTATGTGTTATTATAATAACACTTATTTGTATGCGTGGTCCCTAGTATGAAAAGTGGCATATATATTCTTTATTGCACATAAAAACACATAGGAAATACAACATTAAAATTTTAGTTAGCAAAGGTGGCATAGAGTCCATACAAGCGAAGTTTCGGCCACTAGTTAACATAAAATTCCATTAACACCCATCAATGAGTACAAAGTAAAAGTAATCTCATGAATGACTATATTTTTTTTCAATACTTAATTTATAATAAATAGGTGTTTGTCAAACGCCTTTGATTGTTTGATAAGGCTATACTAATATCGATATCGCATGTTTTACGAACACTTGACGGAACTTTTATTGAAGGCAGTGGAAATTGGTCGAGTTCTATGAATTGTTTTGTTTGCAATCAAAACGCTGAGGGTTAATTTAGTACTTATTTATTATTTAGTTAATGTAGTTTTATATTTATTAACTTTAATTGGCAAGCTCTACTGTACTACTACGAATAAAAAAGCAAAGATTAAAAACTTGATTAACTTCACGTATCCCACACATAGGAGGGTTAGCACAAGGAACCTAGTGTTACTACACTCCGTATCCCTATTTTCGCCGAATTCTGGAGGCATTGATTAAAATCACGTAAATTTGCGCGCAGCTATAGAAATGTTAACGCCCCGTTTTCGTAGGTAGGTACATGAAATAGCCCTAATAAAACCCTATTCCATTGAGAAACAATACGAGCTCTTTTCTTAGGCTCGGTAATTACTGACGAGTCTTTCTTTTCGGTACTTCAGCTTATTGTTCTTAAGAATACCTAGTGTATATCTATAAAACCTAAAAAGGCTTTGTATAGCCTAAAACGAGAATGAATGAATGAATGAATGAGATAAAAATATGAATTTATTTATAGAGGCCATAGCAAGAAAGATAGAGAAATTGTTATTATTATTTCTTCTCCTGGTATAGTGGAAAACATTAATTTTATATGACATAGCGAATTTGTTAATCGAAGATTTGTAGGCATCGAAACGATGGCCAAGCCAGCCGTGGGGCAGGGCACAAAGTGTGACTTGCAGTAACGAAATATTTAAAATTTCCATTTTCTTCACTCTGGTATCCAGGCATAGCACGGCGTTGAGTTCCACCACTCAACCACCAGAAATTGGGGGAAAATTGGGAACGGAATATCTTAACACTAGGATCCTTTTGCCTACCTCGCTGTATGCAGCCACTAAGTCATTCTATCTTTAAAAACAAGAAAACCAATGAATATTATTTTATAAACTACTAAAAATAACTACTAAAATGCAACGCAGTTACCACAATCTTATCTCTGAAGTACCATGTAAAAGACAACGAAATATTAATTGCTTGTATAATAATAATATAACTAAATATTCGGAATAGTGTACAGTAATACATTTTTATCTAAACGTTTAATTAAAGATAACTGACTGGGCCTTATCTAGTAGATATGCCAGTTGGTATGATTTTTTATGAGTTCATGCAATTGGCTCTTAATATTATTTATTATTTGTATAATAGAATGATCGTTCATAAACATTAAATAATTATCATTTATTTCATAATTTGTTTTATAATTTTATATAGATTTTATATTAGTTATATAATATAATATGAGCAGTTAACAAAAACATGTCCAGCAGTGGACGAAGACAGGCTAATGAGGATGATGATGATCATACCTTATAATTTTATAGTGTGTTGTTGCATAAGCCATTACAATCTATCGACAAATAAAAAAATAATAACTCTGATGTTCTAAATTTATTTTATTCTAATTGTTTATTTATACGAGTAGGTTTAATTTCATCCATAAACGAACGAAACTTAAGCAATCACTTTATGTACTCTAAAATGCGTTCAATATTATAAATAAGATAAATATATAATAATATGACTTCGCATAAAGATAAAAATGTAAGATATTGCATTATATTTTTTGAAAATAGCTAAGTTAGAGCTACAGCTATCAGCTACAGGTGCTCGCCGACAGCCGGCAGTTGCTTCGCGAAAACTGTACTCGATGGACGTCTGTATAGTGCCACCAAATATGCCGAACCTACGACTTTTAAAATGGCCTTTGTAAATACTATATTGAAAGTGAAGTGTTGTGTATTTAAAATATATATTGTGACTTAAACTAAGTTAACTTTTTAAGTTTTGAGTTACTTGAAGTTTTAATTTTTTGAGTGTACAAGAAACTAATTTGTGATTTTTGGATAATGTACTTTGGAAGCTACGTATGATAACAATGTAAGTTTTTTTTTATTGTTGTTTTAATTTATTATTATTATGATTAAATTACTTAATTTATTATTTCTTGGATGTGTAAATTTGTATTACAGTTTTAATAATTTATTAGATTTCATTATATCAATTAAAAATAAATGTAAAAGTAATACAGTACAAAAAATTATATTTTAAGCATAAATTATGTGACACAGTATATTTTATTCAAAGCCAGTTTCTATTAAATTGGTAGAGTCGTCATTTTTATAACTTTATTGCTTAAAACATTTATACGATGTTTAATATAATTTAAAATTACTAAAAAAACGTCAATTTGTTCTAATCTTTATACTTACAATATTATAATTAATTTATCTAAATAAATTTTTTTTGGAATGTAAAATTTAAAAATGCTCTTTTACTTACATATGTAGGAAGTGTTAAGAATATACGATATGGTAGTACTTTACATAATTAAACGATTTTTATTAATGACACGCCGATAAAAATAAAATATCAGAATAGAAATTCTGTTCACTTTTAGTTAATAATTTAGAAATAAATATTTATATGTAAAAAATACTTATAGCTAAAGATTGAAGCATTTATACTTTTCCTATATTATGTATATGATTAATATTTCTTCTATTAATTGGAAACTAATATATTATAACAATGCCGTAGAATCGGTAAGATGCCAAATTTTTGCCCTTGGCTCGTACTATTTTTCATATATTTCGTTCGTTGATCTATACGGGTACAGCGTCGTAAATCATTTCCATCCATCAGGTTAACAGAAGGTTAATGTTAGATTTTATTTTAAACACACCTGTATCAGTTTCAAAATGAAGTCTGGTCTTAACAAAAATAGTATACTGCTTTTTAATAAATAAAAATTTATTTATTCTTGTGATAAATCGAGAGCGAGTTATATATACTTGTTATATAGCTTTTGCCTGGCCTCATCGGAGGGTAGAAAATTAAATATTTTATATTTTCATTTTCTCGTTCCGGTAATGAGGAAAAGCTCGGCGTTGAGTTATGCTTCATAACAGGGCATCTAGAATGCAGTGGAAAGTGGGGAACGAAAGTGTCTTAACGGTCCCTACTTCATACATACCCTCGGAGGATCCTCATGGGTTTTACGTGTATCTGAGTGTCTGAGTATCATATTATGTGAGTTAAATACGACGAAAAGTGTTATTATGCAAATAATATGATATGGACTTAATACAAATTCAAATTTAATATTGTTTCCTACAATATTACATAATAATAGAATACAAATGATAATGAATGAATAGATATTATAATATAATAGAAAAAGCAGTTTTAATCTTCTACCGCAAAGCGCCGTAGGCAAAAGGAACCAAGTCAAGAATTTTAGTTTTGACGGATTTCAGCGCCGCGCAAAAAAAAACAAATCAAATTATAAATTACGTAATTATTAACCATAGAAACTATCATCACAACATTTTTAGTGAATATCACATAAATGCCTTTTTTTTTATCATTGAATAAGATACGAGCCAGAAGCACACAGAAGCATTAGGCTGTTTCAATATTGATTAACTCTAAGTCATAATGATTTATTCATTTGTTATGTTTCCAAAAGATAAAAAAAAATATCTAAAGTATTTAAATTATAATTATTTTGTTATAATCACTGATAGCATTGCTAGTTGTTTATTTGTATTTTGATATGACATAATTATTTGCTTTTAGTTGCAAGATCTTTTAGGAAGCGTGGTAACAAGACAAAATCTTGTTACCAGAGCGAGGAAAGAAAATATATAATTTTCCCGATTGGGTATCGAGGCCACAGCAACCTGGTCTGGCAAATACTGGAAAATACTTGTCTTTGATCGAAAATCCAATGACGACAGCGTTTTTTATCTTTTATTCCATAAACTTCGTATGGTAGAGTTCTGCTAATCCACAGGCTTTGATTTGAATATATGTATGCGAAAAGAAGAGAACAAGGTATCGTGACACTAGGTTCGTTCTTCTTATCCTGCTATGTAGGAAAAAGTGTGAAACTAAAATAAAAGCCACCCTTAAAGGTACTTCAATCTTGCAAAATTTGTTTATACGAGAAATTTTAAATATCTATTATTGTTTATGGTTAATATTTGTGACGCAGTCTTGATGCACTTAGGTCCGCATTTATAAATCGTTTTCAAGTTTGAGTCCGATCTTGAGATGCCGTTCTCATTCATAAATATATAATTTATCAATAAAAACGGCATTTCTAGATCGATCTGAGACTTGAGAGCGGTTTATAAATACGGGTCCTAGTGTTTTATTAGTTGCTCAAACATAAGCGTGACAGCTGTTCCCACTGATGAGCCCGCAATATAAAATAAAATGTTAACAAAGAAGTAAGGCGTAAACGTTTTTTTTGCCCTATATGTTTTATGAAATGTGTTATTCGATAAGGTTTTCATGTTTTGGTATAAGGAATGATGTTATTCGAAGTGGAAGTATGTTGAAAATGCTGAGTACCTGGACGATTGATGAAGGAAAATATTTTGATATTTTCTTTTAATTTTTTTTTCAAATTATAAATTTTATTTATAGGTATCAAAAATAATCTTTCACTCCAAATAGTAAATTTTCAAGAAAAAATATAAAATTGTATACTAAACAGTAATCTTATATAAGATCAGTTTTTAATTAATATAAGATCTGTATTTAATATTAAGACCTTTTTTCATGCGGAAAATAGGTTGCATAGATAGATAATATAGACTATAAATCAATCAAATGGAATATAAGCCGAACTATCCCTTACTTCTAGTTCACTGGAGCTGTATGACCAACATAAATCTATCCCCATATCCCATTTAGAGTTATAACCGACTTCAGAAAGGAAGTAATTCTTAATCCGCCTGTGTGCTCTTTTTGTTTGTTTGTTTGTTACAAGATTACTCCATGAATTATGAATAGATTTTGACGGTTATTATTTCGTTTGGTAGGTAACACTTCTAAGGTGGTAACAATACCATTTATATATAATATAAATTTCAAACTAGATGCCTTAAAAAGGCAAATTTTTGTACCTTTTTGTGCAGGTTTCTATGTTCTTAGTTCTTACGTACGTGTATATTAAAAACTATTTTTTTAACTAAATTTATTATTATATACTTTAGCTTATTTCTTTCACATTTTAAGGCCTTATTATTACAGCGTTAAATAATTTTCTTAATAATACGGAAAATAGTGAATATTCCTCACAACAACAATTATAATCGACACTAATTATGCCAAAATATACGCGCGCACGTCACAATGATGTGTTGAATACTGAACGTAATTAGGAAATTCAATTCATAGTTGGTTTTGTATGAGTTATTACGACTTTAGTACATGTTCATTTGTTCTATTTACAAAATACAATAGCTAGCTAAAATTTTGCATAAAAAAAATCTTTAGATTCACGCGTTATCCCATATAGCAGACAGTAGGGTTGCCAGATGGCTGGGAAATCCATGATTGTCCCGGAATTTTGCGCGTTGTCCCGTGCCTACTAATTTCACTTTCATCATCATCATCATCAACAGCCATGTTTTGTCCACTGTTGGACATAGGCCTTCCCCAATTCTGGCCACCACACTCGATCCTCAGCTTTCCGGACCCATCGGACCCGGACGCTCCCCGTCAACCTCTTTATGTCGTCGGCCCATCTCCACTCTAAGGCACGTCTGCCCCAGCGGCCAATTTCACTTTGCCATCCCGGAATTCATAAATACTAGTTTTGTTCAATCAAAGTTTTATAGGTAAGCCTCAAAAAGGTAATTAAAAATTAGAACTACATTTATAAAGCACAATTTACTCGTACCTAATTATAAAAGACGATCACAAAAATAGTTTTCAATTAACAATTCTAGGTAGTAAAGTAGTCTCGGATCGGACACCAAAACTCTGTTTCTGTTCATAGCCCCAGAATATTTTCTCCACTTTCGTCTGAATTAGAGATATTGATTTACCGCGACAAGGCCTATTTAGTTATAGCAAAGAAATAATGATAATTCACTACAATAAGGCCCGCCGTGATGGCCTTTAAATAACAAAGTATTTTTAAATATTTTACTATTTTATACTTTCCCAATTTTCGTCTACTCTAAGATAATTAAATTGCAAGCTATGAATATAATACAATCAAAGAAAACCATATCCATAATATTATAGGAACAACTATCGTACCGTAAGTTTACATATAATTTCTGTAATTTTTATATTCAATAATAATAGTTAATATTTTATTGTATCACGTCGCGCATAGCGACAGACATAAAGAAGACTAATAGATAGATAATTTTATTAGATATGATATAGACAATTATGTTATAAAAGATGAAAAAATAAGTAAATGCTGCAATGCTGTAATTGTTTTTTTCCTCAAATATTTCCATTGGAAACGCATTAAAGCACAACCTGTCTGTGAGATAAACAAAACTACTGTTTCGGACATTTTCCGGAAAAGCAGTGTTGACTGCGAGTACCTACAGCTCAAGGGATATGAGATTTTAAAAAATCAGCTCGCACACATCCAGAGTGAACCTAGTGTTAAGACACTCCGTTCTCTACTTAAAAAAGAAATAGTCAACTAAAATAACTAAATGTAGGGATGCACTGAAAGATGTTATATATGTGGGTATAAAAACACACGATATTATGTTTTGTAGTCTACGCAGAAAAGTTTGCATACGACGACTAGCTCATTTGAAAAAAGCAAAGGTTGCTTGACGTCGACTATATATAAATAAATTTAGTTTTGTTAAATACGAGTACGAATACATTGGTATTGTTTACTAAATACTTAGCAAGTGACTTTATAATATTTTAAATAATATTGCTTTTTGTGCACAAAGGTGAAGGATCATATTTTGAATATATTTTATAACATATATTTTAAAGTATAAAATCGTTGTCAAGTATTATTATCAGCGTAGTGAGCAGAAATTGAAGATCGGAGTGTATTAACACTGGGTTCTCATATCTCTATTCTGCTATATACCGATGAAGCTTAGTAAAATATCTTACTTTATACTACGGATATGGAGAACATAAGTTATATTCAAATACAGGAAATGACCTTTGGAAGAACTACTGTAGTCATTCAAAAAGCGAAACATATAATTGACAATGATAACCCTTTTAGCCCTCACGAACGCAATCTTGGTCAATTTTATTAATAGGTCGATTAATATTCACTTTACAAACACATAACTTATTTAAGCAAAACATACTAACCAAAAATAAATATGGACGATCAAAATCTGTGGCGTACAACTTCAAATAATAATAAAATAATTATTATTATTACGATATTCTAGTACTTTCAAAAAATATTTTAGTCTAGTCCAAAGAGCTATTGAAATTGGGTTTCCTATCGACGCGCACGGATCTTGGAAAAGATTTATTTTCATTCAATGCCAACACTCTTTTAATTAGTCAACGTCACTCGCATATCGTCTTTCTAGACATTTTCTAACAGATTTCTTCTAAAATCCAAGTATTTTTAAATATATTACGCTCACGGCAAAATAAAATATTGATTTACATTTTTTTAAAAGGGAATACTTCTTGCTTCGTACTTTCTAAAGTAAAAATTGAAAGTTATTTAAATGAATAATAACAATTATCTTAGCTTTGAACTGTTTACCAAATATTAAGAATTTAATTAAGAAGATACTCTGTTTACTCACTTTACCCAATTTTTAAACATTGCAGAATTCAACCGCGAGCTTTGTCTTAGTACCAGACAGAATAGATAATATAATAAGCCTACGAGTGGAAATCGAACCCATAACCGCCTCGCCTATAAATAATAATAACATTAATATTAATTAATATTTAATATTTATAAAGAATTAAAAGCGCATTTAATTTAATTTTAAACTATGAACTATGCAACATTATACGTGAGAGATTTTAATATTCAAAAACATATTAAATTACCAGCAATTATTATTTGTAAGCATTATTCGACTATAATGAATATATTTATAATAATATATTTTCATTCATAGTGATTAGGTGATTTTGGAAGCTATATCAAGTATAGTAGCGGATGATTGCAGGTTCGACCCCCTGGCAGAGTAATTATTTATTTTATTCCATTTACACATTATCTTTGACATGAAATAGTATATTAATTACATCGAGTAAATGAAATATTTAATGTTATCATTTCTTCGAGACAGAGCGCGGCGTAGAGTTCAGCCACTCAACACATAATGTTTTCAGAATTCGGCGGAAAGTGAAGAGCAGAGTGTCTCAATACTAAGCTTTCTCTGCATACCCTGCTGTGTGCGGGATACAGCGTGAAGCTTACTGATATGCATATGCATATGAAATTGCTTTGAACACTGACTCAACCAAGGACTTTAACTAGTTAATAATAACTTTATATTCATAAGATTATATTTTACATTTGAATCTCATTAATTAACATGATTTATTAGGAAATAGCAAAAAGGGTAATACTTCATTAATTATGTTTTAAATTAAAGGTTTTCTCCTGCGATTACCTTCGATTAATATTTATACACTTTTCATATTATTAAATTAATGAATACAAAGTACTTTCTGAGGATTAAATAAAAAAAAAAAAGTGAAAAAAGAATATTTTTGTCATTAATGGTTTACTTCAGTCGAATATTTAAATTAAAAAAATTAAATCAGGTGTCGAATATTTAATGTAAATATAATATTTAATACACATATTTACACAACTGAAAAAGCGAGCTAGTCCAATAAAACGGAATGCCAGACACTACAGTTCTTTTATTTCTATCAATATTTTACTTCTCATAATATAAAAAAGGATCGTCAAGCTAGCGATAGCACAAATATTACTCAAAGTAAGAATCGAACCCACAATAATTTGATGTAAAATCACAATCCAGAACAAATTCAGTAAATCCTTTTACAATCTTTCATTTAATTGCTGTGAACGACATATAGGTACTCGTAGTACAGCTGTATAGAGAGAGTACAAGACATATTAATACTAAATACTAGGTTGCCTGCGGGAAGGCATTAGTGGGAATGTCTACAAGCATATATGGCTCGAAAGCTTGTAATAGTTGTTAGTTCTCTATAAATAATTTAATTTGATTTCGTTTAAGATTTGTTAGTTGTTTTTAATATTATATATCATCCTAAGTAAGTTTCGTCACATTAGTAGGTTCACGATTTTTCGCGTATAATAAATATACCTGTTTCTAAGATCCGTTATCCATTTTCCGCCGCAACTCAACGCCGCACTTTGCAATGAAGAAATTAAATAAATATTCTCCTTTTCCCGAGTGTGAATTGAACCCACGACCATCGCCTGTACATCACGTTAAGTTAAGGTTTATACATATAAATTTCTTTATAATCTTTAAGTAATTTTTGGCTTGATATAATATGACATTAAATTAATTTTTATTTTACATTTTTGCTAAGTATACTGATAATTGCACAATTAATTTATTAATTTCAGGAGATGACACTTTACTTATTTAAATTTCGATAACTATTAAAAAACCTTGTTAACAACTTTTAAAGTATACTAAGGTATAAAAATATAAGGGTGCCGAATTCGGGCAGAAATGCATGTTGGCGGAACTTAACGCCGCCTTTTGCCTCGACAGAGCAGAAAAATATTATTTTTATTCCTCGAATGGGAATCAAACCTACAACCTGTCACGTTTGCACTCACACGCTTGAGCTCTACGTCACTATAAGCCTCCATTACATTATCATATTATAAAGTACTTAAATTACACAAATATATATTTAACGTCATCACTAATTTTGTTCGTTCTCGGTATAGCAACGGCCTCTCACAAGTTTTTTGCTTGGTAAATAGTTTTTGCGAAATTATAAATGATGAATATTCAAATACCATATGAACATATAAAGCAAACAAAATGTGTTATTACAGATGATTGTCTTGGCTTTGAATTTTTTTATAAAGTTATTAAAAAAATAGTTACCTTACACTTTATTTGAGAAATTAAGAGAGACATACATACTTTTTTCATCCGTGTGATCGGTATAGGTCTGACTATAAACCCAATGGTTGTAGGTTCGATTTCCACTCTTATAGACAAATATCTCGAAAATTGGGGGAAAGTGGCGATATTCCTACCATAAAATAAGAAAATGTGGTACAGGCACTCTGTTAAAATATAAAGCAAGTGGAATTAAGACTATCTTCATTTCAACCAGGATTGTATCAAAATAGATTACTGAAAAAAAAACTGTGAAGATTTTCGCCTCCTTTTTCAGCAGGAGTACCATCCGACCCGGTGGTAGTTCCATATTCACTCGACGATTAAAAAATATTTGAAAAAAAATAAATATTTTAATGATATAATATTTTAATTTAAATTTGAACTACAGTGACCTTTCTATGTTTCAAACATTATCATAATAAATATCTAATCGGCACTCAACAACGGAAATACCCTATCGTACAGTGGTCGTGATAGATACGAGTACCTTGTATCTTAGATTCGAATCGATTATGTTATCCATATGTTCTGTTATCTTGACAATATTTGTACTCTTGATTGACTAGCGCGATTTCGTGACGCAGTGGAAAACCTATGTCTAATTTAGTATTTCATATATTTATGAAATTGTTTTAATCTTTATATAAATACTAGCGGACGCGCGCAGCTTCGCTTGCTTGTTTAGGGGTGAATTCTAATAAACCATGAAACATGTGTTCAATGTAATATTTTTAAGAGTCTAAATTTCAAATTTTATAAAAATCGGTGGCGATTTAAAGATTTTTCCATACAAACTTTCAACCCCTTATTTGCACCCTTAGGGGGAGAATTCTAGAAAACAATGAAACATGTATTCAATTACATACTTTTGAAGATTTAAATTTCAAATTTTATAAACATCGGTGCCGATATAATTTTTTTCCATACAAACTTTCGACCCCTATTTCACTCCTTTCGGGTTAACATTTTCCAAAATCCCTTCTTAGTGGATGTCGAAAGTAAACAAACATCTGTCCAAATTTCACGTTTCTACCATCAGCGGTTACGGCTGTGCGTGCATCTTACTTCAGTCAGTGAGGACAAGTCCTTTTATATATAAATATTAAGAAAACATACGTTTAGAACGTAATCAAAAACTTTGTGAAATTAAAGTAAAAATTTAAAAGTAAGTTTTTTCACCGTTTTTCAGTTCTTTGCAATTTTCGAAGTATTGCATTTTGAGAGGCGGAACTCAACGTTGTAGGTTTTTCTTGATACCAGAGCAAAGACGCGGAAATATTAATAAATAATAATATCCACTTTTCTGTTATTTAAAAAAATATGTTCGTTTCCTGTCGCCGTACTTTGAGCAAAAAAACCTAGGTAATATATTTTTAATTTAAATTTTCAATTGTAGTGAGAACTAGTGACGTTCGATCTTTAACTTTCACAAGCAAATTAAGGTAAATAAAGATGTGTTCAGTTAGAATTGTAAATATTAGTATTTATATGCCGCTTTGTGAATACCTGAAGAAGGTTGCTGGCTTCGACTGGATGCGGAAGGCGGAGGATCGGAAGCTTTGGTGCACCCTGGGAGAGGCCTATGTCGAGCAGTGGACCAGAAAAGGCTGATTTGATTGATTGATTGATTGATTGTGAACACAGTGAGTGATGTGAACAAATATATTTACCGACAATTATTTAATTTACTGAAAATACAATCACTATTTTTGTATAAACGATGTTTCAAAAGGGCTTTCAAATTCAATTGACCGATGTAAAAATGAATATAAAATGAAGCATGGCGCTATATAGATATGCAATTGTAAAAGCCTAGTATTGCTAACTTACCTTCTGCATATGTTTAGTTTTTAATCAGATAAACATGTATACATTTTATTTTTAGACTTAAAACAAATTTTCATGATTTCTAAAACTTCTAAAACAATGAATTTAAAAATTTTAAAATGATCGGCCTATCTTTAATTTCATTTTTAAAAGTTTATAAAAATCATAAACTGTTGCTAATTAGCCACTAGGTATAGTGACGATAGCTAGCCAGGGATCGCTAGTTCATCTCTCGTATATAAAGGCTAAATGACTAAATGTTTGTGTGATGATGCAGAAGGTTACTTAATTGCATTTATTTTTTTATCTTTTCTGTTAATTTTTTTAGATTCACACTATTACCTTCACGTAGCAGTTATATTTTTTTCTACCTTTTGTCATCATGAAATTATAAAATCATTTAATAATAATTAAAATGATTATACATTCATTGGTTATTTATAGACAACGAGACGGCTTTTACATGTTTAAATATTGATTCAAATATAACGTCAGGAGTTGAAGGACATTCTGTCTTAAAAATTAAAATAATCACACGAATTTTAAAATAAAACAAGGCCAATATATATTTTTTATTATTGAGGAAAACTTAAAATAGTCAAATTTTAATAGATACAGTTAAGTTAGTATTAACAAGAAAAATAGGAGTAATAGGGATATTCTATACTAAGAAAAATATGTAAAAATGAAACAAAATGAAACTTTCCATAATATACGTTCAAAATTATTACAATTATAATATCATTTACTACATATATTAATATTATATAGCTGAAGAGTGTTTGTTTGCCTTTTTTTTTTCGCTGGGAAATGCTTTTACGCAGACCATCTGTACAAGGATGGTACTGTGGGACTCATCACAAAGAAGACCGATACTACCCACTAAAACCCAGCGAAGCCGCTCCACCAATATAAAGACACACTACGAGCCACCAGTACCTTTCAGAGTGCTCTAGCGATTCTATGGGGGGATTCCACAAACTTGGTGAGTTAGCCACTGGTTCGTCTAGGGTAAAGGGAGTAGGAGATGCACGTACTGCCTTCTTCTACCCCTTGGTCTCCGACGGCGAAGCGGGTCTGCATTCGCGCTGGACTCGCGTACCCACTCCGCAGCCTCCTTTAGTGCCATAACAGATGCACAAAAGGAAGTCACAGCAGACCAGTTCCTCACACTATCCAGCATGGCTCCCACCACACTGGAGAGTGAGAGGTCTCCACCCACAACGGCGATCAGGGTGTGGCGTTGCGGTGCCCAAGCAGGACATTCAGCCAGGGTATGATGGGCTGAGTCGACGGGTGCATTACATTCGTAGCATGCCGGTGACAGCTCTCGACGTACAATCTGGTGCAGGTATTTGCCAAAGCAACCATGTCCCGTCAATACCTGCTCCAATCTGAACGTCAAAACCCCAAAGCTCCTTCATAACCATCGATCTAAATGCAGGCGAATAGCGTCTACTGTCGCTATGCCTGCCGCCGGGACCTCGAGGTCCAGTTTCCATCGTTGGATCAGGGCTTCGTCTACTCTTCTCCTCATCCGCACGATATCCTCCGTCGATGGTCGTTCACGTCGCGATTGCCCACTCGTGCGGAATGTGTGCACTCTAGCAAGTATTTCAGCTTGCAAATTCCAGGGAGGTTCACGTGCCAGGAGAGTAGCCGCCGTCCATGACACCGTACGGTAAGCCCTAACCACTCTCACTGCTATGACCCGCTGCGCTTTTCGCAATTGGGCCTTATTACGAGCAGTGAGAGAGTCCGCCCACACAGGTGCACCGTATAATGCCATGGATCTCAACACGCCGACATAAAGCTGTTGGCATGGAGAATCTGGCCCTCCGATATTCGGCAGCAACTTGCCAAGGGCTCAGGCGGTGGTGTTTGTTTGCCTATGCCAACCTCAGGAACTATTGGTTTCACATGATGTTTTTTTTGTTAAGACGTTATACTAATTATAAGAACACTCTAGAGCTACCTCGGGTACTTGAAATGTTATGAATCGTAAAAAACACCGTCAATCGTTAACTACCATTTGCCCCGCCATCATTCAAAGCTATTTTCTAAGAATATATTATTTTATACTTAAAAATAATAGCTTTTTATCTGAAATAATATAAAATAAAATATTTTAATAAACTTATATATCCTTATATCCCATAACTTGCCTTATAAAAGTCCGTTCGTAAGTCCCATATCATACATCACCGGGCTCAGGTAGCGGAAATATCGCTCATCGATCTTTTCATGGCGTACATATAACATACCTGTACATACTCGTATATAGGTATAGGTAGTGTCTAGGAGGACGAGCCGACCGCAATAATGTTGTAGACAGGTGACAATTTTCAGTGTTTACTTTACTGTTATACATATTTAGTGTTCATTTGTTAAAAATTTAAGTTTTTGATTGAAATTATTTTTTTATTTCAAACAATAAAACTACATTTGATAATATGTTTGGAATTGGGGGCTCTGCATTATAATAAGATTATAGGTTCAAAATCTAGCTATAATTTGGTCCTTCTTATATTTTAACTCCGTTCCCGGCTTGTCCTGTTTTCTAACAAAGCCGGGGTTAGCCCTGGCTTGCAATAATCAAAAAATAAAAATAAAATATTCTTTTTTGACCCATACTCCTAGGCAACTATATATTATTAAAAAGTAAATTACGATGCGAACGACAAGTGACGGCAACGGTGTAAATGAACTTTTACAATATATTAACAGCCTAGCATCGTTATATCACGTACTTGAAAAATTACCCGTCACAAATACATATTTTTAGCTTCTTCATATTTTTATACAATAGAGAGATATAAGTGTTCATTTATTTCAAATTTTATTAACGCCGCTCAACTAATAGTGGTACTAAGTTAACTAAGAGTGAAAAAATCAGTTATGAATCAATTGTGTCCTATCTCCATAATAACTCTACATCGGGAGAGATTCGTAAAGTGGTAAATTACAACAAATATTAATTATTTTATTTATATAAATAAATATAAAAGATTAAAACGTTTACGTAATAATAATATACTAAAAGCATTTTGTAATCATATTTCCTTCACCCATTAATCATTGATAATATTAAGATTGATTTATTTATAATGGACGCAGTGATGTTAAGAATAGAATTATTTTAGTGCTTCTATGGCTATTCATGTTATCAAAATTTAAATGTCCAATGTCACAGAAACCTGGAAATATTTAATATTTAGTGTTACTTTATTTATTCTTGTGGCCGCCACGGCAAACGCGACGGTTTAGGTTCGGTGCTCACTCGTTGAACTCGCCTAAAAATATATAATATTCTTTCATAGTTTTTATTTTTTTAATAATTTTATCGGCGAAGATCATAGAGTAAACGTTATAAAAAGCAGATTTTATAAAAAAATACTTTATAAAGAAATGACTTAGCAAGTACACCTCTTTGAGGCAAGTGAAAAATAAAGAAAAAATATTTGTATGAGACGTAACTCGAAGCTGTATTTGAATAATTTTATCTTATTTCCAAGAGAATTCCACTTGAGATTTGTTTTATCGCTGAATTGGTTTAACTTACGTGTTTGGGACTGATATTAATATCAATTTTGTGAGCTTTCCTTGTTTTTATGGGGGCTCCGAGTTACTCGTAGGTTGGAGAGATGCCAGCCTGCGATTTATAGTTACTTTACTTTTTAGAATATGAAAACCCTTTTCGATTGGTAGCCTATTCGAGTACTATATTTATCATTGAGGCTAAATCTTAAATAATACAAAATGGACTTTGGTATATTAATCAACGCTTATTAAGCTTAAATGTTGTGGTACAAAAAAAGGAAAAAAACTACTAACAAATATAATTGACTAGTGGGCGCGCGCAGCTTCGCCTGCTTATTGGACCCTTAGGGGTTAATTATAATAAACCACGAAACACATATTTAATTATATATTTTTTAGAGTCTCAATTTAAAATTTTATAAAAATCGGTGGCCATTTAAAAATTTTTCCATACAAACTTTCCACCTCTTAATTGTACCCTTAAGGGAAGAATTGTATTAAACGATGAAACACGTGTTCAATTAAATACTTTTAAAAACCTAAATTTCAAATTTTATAAAAATCGGTGCCGATTTACATTTTGTCCCATACAAATTTTCAACCCTTATTTCGCCCCTTTAGTGTTAAAATTTTTAAAAATCCCTTCTTAGTGGATCCAGATTACGAAAGTAAACATCTGTCCAAATGTCACGTTTCTACGTGCGTCTTACCTCAGTCAGTGAGGACAAGTCCTTATATATATATATAGATTATTCTAATTCAAATTCAAAATATTCTTTATTCAAATAAACTATAAAAGCACTTTTGAATTGAAATAAGAAATGAGAAAAGCCGGCAAGAAACTCAACAGTTGTTCTTTTCAAACTCAATGGTATATTTTACTATTACCTCAGCTGGCAGCTATCCTGCCTGACATTCAATACACATTAATTCCATACATGCTTATCCTCTAAATATTCTTGAACAGTGTAATACGCTTTATTTGTTAGAATTTTTTTGACAGATATTTTAAATTTTCGTAGTGGCAAACTAAGAATACACTGCGGAATTTTATTATATATACGTATACTCAGGCCCATCAAGGATTTATTAATTACTATATATTGTGTTTTTATTGATATTTTTCTTACAAAAATATTTGTTTGTATTTTTGTTGAGTAATAAAAAAGTAAAATTTTTTTTTAAGGTTAACGGTTTTATATTCCAGATAAATGTACTAAAAGCTAAAAAACAATTTCATGGATACAGTCATGGGTAATAATATGTATAAAACCGTTTAACTTAAATTTTTTTTTAACTTTTTTATTTTTAAGTTTATAGTTTTAATTTCTCATTCTATTCAATTCGTTGAGTGCCTCATTATTGCAAGGTTAATGGAAAATGTTACGGTCGACTCTCCCAGAGGTCCAACAGAGGGGCAAGGCTATGTACAGCAAGATGTGCCTGAATATCATTTTTATCCACCCTTATGCCATACAGTTCTCGGCGCGCTTTTACCTTTTACCTTAACTTGGGCGGTGTACCCCTAGCGACGTATCATTTTTAGCCATCATAACGCCATACAGTCGTCGACAGGATACCAGATCTTAACTTGGGTGGGAGATTCATATTGTAATTTTGTATAGTATACTGTATTATACTTACCAAGCCCTTTATTTTGATACCCATATTGATGGGATTGAAAACTACATTATCCGCCATTTTGTAGCAGTGGCCATCATTGATTTTGATTTTGTATAGTGCACTGAATTCTACTCGACAAACCCTTTCATTTGATACCCATATTGATAGGATTGAAAGAAACTAAGTTGTTCGCTATCTTGTAGCGGCGGTTATCTTGGATTCACAATAATATTAAATATTGATAATTGTATTGTCACCAGAATCAAAGGCGTATACCAAATTTCAGATCAATGGATTGAGGGGAAGAGGGCTATATTTCAATTACAAAATTTGACCCAAACAAACAAATAAATAAACAAATGGGGTGAGCTAAATAAAACCGTTTAAAAAAGGTACTTTCTTTATAAGTAGTACTTATTGGTTCACAATTTTCGACTCTTAAACAAAAATAGTTTAGTCTGATCGGACTGAAAGAATTATTATGTGTCCTTGATGTAAAAAATTCTAGACATATTTTGTGTGAATATCATTTTTATGGATATCAGATTGTCTTTTTATTTGAACGCAGAATGTTTTTTTATTATATGAACAAGTGAAGGCCGCTTATACTTTAGTATATTAACGGATATATAGCGGATTCGCCCGCTTGAACTGTACCAATATTTATGAAATTATTTTCAGTTCTAGTATACTTAAGACACATTAAGTACGGCTATATATAGCAGAATAGACAGGTAGACTGAAATAACCTAATGCCAAGAACACTCTGTTTTTCATTTGGCTTAGCCATTATGTGTTAAATAGCGGTACTGAATGTCGCAGAGAGTTAGCAGAGCAAGAGAATGCAAACAATTTATTACAGTGAGTGTACGTCGAATTCACAACTATCGCGTTTACAGTCAGACGCAGTTCTACTGAGTCAGGGTGCTATATGCAAAATACAGCGCGAATTTTAAAAAAATATATGTTTTAGTTGATAGTTATCATTAAACATAAACTGTGTAATCAAATTGCAAACAAACTGCTTCACCCCGTAATGGTCTTTTATAATTAAAATGCATTCGAAAGTCCGGGAACTGTGAATAAATTAATTATTCAAATTGACTTGTATAGAAATTCGCATATTAACCGTACTATTTACGTTTATTTCATGTAAAAGACACAAATTTCTAGCTTTGCGGCCAATGATGTTGACATTAGTTATTTTACTGAATTTTGTTAATAAATGAATGTTTGACATGTTGACATTGTGAATAGTTAAGTTTTTATGTTTTATGTAATAGTTAAATTTAACTGAGAATCTAACTTTTAAATATCATAGCTAATAAAATCTTTATTTTGTAACTTTTTCCTTATTGAGTGATTAACAGAAAATACACATTCTATGCTACTGGGCGTAGAAGGCTTTAATTTTGTATGTACGATCCTTGTAGAATATGTATATTTATGTTTATATATACGTATCGATATTCTTCAGAGAATATGGTCTATTATATACTTTAGCGGTTACTTGCAAGTAAATAGTTTTAAATCCAGCTACGTTCTAATTTTTATTTGATAATATTACTTAACAGTTGTTTTCTTAAGTGTAAGAATTTTAGCTTTACGGTCTGTCCTACACGTAGCAGGATCGGCAGGGGGAACCTGGGAATCTAATATTAAGACAGTTCCGTCCCTTTCCACCTTACTCTCGAGGCATATTAAGTGGCGAAACTCTACGTTCCTTCTGATTTTTTTATATTTATTAAATGGCATAATGTCAAAAGCTAATCTATTATATTACAGACTTTATTCAGATGTATTTATATCAGAATATGTCGATTATAATTTGTGGCTAAAACATTGTTCTACTAATTTATAGCACTAAATCAATTACTTGTAAATTACAGGGCAGTGCTAAATTGAAGCGGTCGGTGCAATGAAATTGGGCTTCATTAGTGCTATAAAAATAGTATGTAAATTTAATAGATACTGTGGACGTTGTGGATTCTTCATAATTAGATCGAATGAGACAAGGTTGATATCATCAGGTCTGGGGCAGTAGGTATTGTAACTGTAGGTACACGCTATGGTAAAGTGTTCGATTACCACTTGGGCTATGATTTTCTTTAAAGTGATTTGTTTGTGTTGTCTGGTAAGGCAACGGTGAAAGTCAAAGATAAATATTAATATGCAAAATGAGTAGTTATATTTTTCGTTTTTTGAACGTAAATTTACATGGCTTTTGGTTTTCGATTTCGCCTAAAAAATGAGTGTTAATGTACTATTTGTAAATATATATTGAAGAAATAGAAAGAAAATATAGTGAAAAATAATTCTGTACTCTCCGCCAATTAAATAGTTATTGAAACCATTGTATTGCAGTTTGCTTTGCTATTTCATTGCATTCTGTTTCCATTAGTTACCAAACTATTGGAAACAAAATCGAATTTTCAAATTGCAAATAAAAATGTAGATATACATAGTTTTTTTTAGCTTGGCGTTGTATCTCTCATATAGCAATACAAGCAGAGGTAACCTGGTATTAAGACACTCTGTTTTCCACTTGAACTAAACTCCACGTTTTGTTTTTGTTGTCTCAGAATCGAACCCACAATATAAAATATATATCTATAATAATAATATAATATAAAATATACTGTACAGTTTAGATGAAGGTAAAATGTCATATGTCATATACATATAAAAACATTTATAATATTTTTCCGAGAAAAAAAATTAGACTATAACTCTATATGACGTCCCAATAATGTTTACTCGAGCAATTGCTGGCGCGACGTTAACCAATAATGTGTGTATACTAATATTTGTGGTACGCAAATGTATCTTATGATAGGTAATATCGTACATTGTAGGTTATTAATAGAAACGAAAGAAATATAAAATCTAGTACTTTAACTAATTTCAATTAGAATATCTTTTTTAAAGCAAAAAGTATAAAATTATGCCTTTTTCGCTCATTGAGTGTAATAATGACGTAATTACATTTTTTTTAAATAACTTGAATAATATGAGCTTAAAGAATATTTACAAATTTTTACTGCGTTTCTTGCAATTTATGAAACAGTGAAAATACGTATTTATTACAATAAAACAAATGTATATTATATAGGAAAATATAAAAAATAATATATTTTAATTATTTTAAAGTCAATTACTTAAAAAAACTAAAAAATAATAATAATTTTAACTAGAATGATTAACAAACAGTAGGTATATTCGTTTGTATTTGTTAACCTACTAGGTAAAAACCCATAGCACATACATTGATCTCACGTACATTTACATCCACGTAGACCCATTACAGCTTATCCACATCTTAACAGATCAATTGACGCTTCCTCCATTTAACGATCACGGAACTGGGTGTTTTTGCTTCTGTAATACCGTTTGTACTTATTTTTTGTGCATTTTTTAACATCATATTACATAATCTTTTTAATATAATGTATATATAATAATCAGTGTATATATAAGAATTTGTGTATGTTTCTGTGTATATGTATGTATGTATGTATATATGTGTATATATGTATGTATGGTTATATTATATAATTTATTTATTTATTTTATTTCTTTGTTTTCTTATTTATTTATTTAGTTATTTTTCGCGTCACTTTGCACCGCATTATGCCCGCACTTTTAATTATATCCTTCCGGAATTTGGTTGCCTGGAAGAGATCACTTGTAGTGATAAGGCCGCCTTTGTGCATTTTGTTTTAAGTATTTTTTGTATTGTATCTTTTTAAGTGTGCAATAAAGATTTTTATTATTATTATTATTATTATAATGTACTAGCTATCTATGGAAACCTTACACGAAATAAGGTTATACATGTTGAAAATATTATTTTTGCTTTTGCTTCGTTAATTTTAAAATTAAGGCTTCATATGTCTACTTACATATTATTAAAATATTGTAATGAAGCTAGCGTGTGAAATTTAATATTTTGGGTATTTAAATGCAACTTTACATACTTACTTAATTGTAAGATATTGCATGAAGGTTATATTTAAAGACGCATTTATTGATTATCTGGAATTTTCGATGTTTTCATCTAACAACATTCCATCTACAAGCCTCCGTTTATAACAAAAAGAAGCGGAATGTCTTAACACTAGGGACCCTCTGCCTGCCCTGCTACATGCGGGATAGAGCGTGAATTTGTATATATAGAAAAATATACTTAAGATATTCTAAATTAAAAAAAAAACTCCTTTAACAACAGCATAAATATCGCAAAAAAATAACATCAATCATGTGCATTTCGAAGGGAAAACCGATTTAACCGATAACCATGACGTACGTCACTATAGATTTAATAAATTAGACGCCGTGTCATAACGATGATAAGCTTCAGAAATCGAGAGATGTTATCGATATTTATATCTTAATCGATAGATTTTATCGATAAGCGTCTATCGACACTGCGTTGGGTCTAATCGATTAGTCTAACACTATTATAACATTAATGTTACTTTAAGGTCATCTTAAGCTACTTTAGTTCGTAGGTAAGCAATAAGTAATTAAATCGATTTTTTTACATGTACATAGAACTTAACTAAGAGTTTAATATAAAATAAACTTAGAGCAATAAATATATTTTATATAACGTAGTAAAAAAGAAATACAAATTATTTCTTTTTTACTACGTTATAAATCAAATTGGGCATGTTTACACTATACTATGTCGGGTCGTGGAAAAAATCAAATCTGTCAGATTAGTTTGTTCTAGTAATCCATCCTTTTATGGTTTCACATTTTGACGGATCGTTTGCTCCAGTCAAATATTATGTTTAAGATAATGGAATTGTTTAACTTATATTTCATTAAATAATATTTAGTCCTAATAAAATATATACATGGGTATATTTATATTTTTTTTCCAATATAATAAACTAAAATTGAAAGAATAATATTTGCTTTTTAAAATTCCTTTTAAAAGGCAGGAAGGCAAATTTCATAAGCCGCGCGTACTAAGTTTCAAGCACCTATCCTGTTAAGAGCCACAAGGCCTTCGTCTACAAAATTTCTTATGGATTGTTTTTCTTTACTTTTGCTGTAATAATATATATTTTTTTATTTTCAGCAAGCAATTTGTGTTCTTACTTTATTTTTCTGTGTATATGAGAATACTTAAACACTCCGCGTTAAATTGTGCTAAATTTATTTTAAATACATAATGAAAACGAAAAGTCGCGAAAGTGTAAACGCGACAGTTTGTGGGTTCAATTTCTACTCGAGTAAATTAAATGCTTAATACTTTCATTTCCTCGCTCTGGTAACGACATAGCACGGTGTTGAGTTGCGTCACTCAACACGAAAGTGAGGAGTGGAGTGTCTTAACGCTAGGCTCCTTCTGCCTACCATGCTACATACCGCGTGAGGCTGAAGAAACAAATTCAGCTATCACAAACAAAAATATTCAGATCGCTAAATTATACATTTCCATATTTCCTCTATGTCATTCTATAACAATTTACACTCGCTAAGGACAATTTACACTATGTCAACATTACGACACCAATCGTTGTATATTCTTTGAGTCATGATGCTGCCTCACGACGTCATTTGCATTTGAAGTGCCAACATTATGGAAAGCGCTTCCTGGATGCGTTTTACATGGAAATTGACGATAATAACTTATTAAGTATAGTTGTAAGAAATTGTCGTGATTTTCCCTTTGAATTCGAAAAGATCTAGATGTTTCTTTATTTTGTCGTGTTGAATGGTTGTCACATTTCTAACAAGTTGCTTTATCGGTGTGCCTTCTAATGTTTTGGCTTTAGCTATTTTAAGTACTATTTTGATGTGAATAAATTTTAAAACGAAATATTTAATAAATAGGTTTAGGAAAAGTTATTTTTATATGACTCAACATTTTTAATTATTTTTCGCATTTAATGACAGATATAAGAGTATTAGAATTTTGGTTTACCAATTCAAAATTTGGCAAGATTTGAACATGTTGGTCGTTTTAAATGTGCAAACATTCCTTTTTCATCAATTGTTATGATTTTTACTGTTAATAGACAAACTCTTTTTAAATAAGTCCCTAATTTCTTCTCTACATTAACCTTTTTTTTAGTCCAGGAAAACTAAAAGAATATAGTGTTAAAAGACTTCGTTCTTTTTTATTTGAGGAATTGCGTCTTTGGTGACGAAACTGCTCTGTTGTTTTTAGGCCAGAGTGGTTTGAGGCCAGAGAGATCTTAATCGACTCGGAATTGAACCTATAACCATTTTCATACAGACATTGTGCTGTTGCACCACAATAGCTTATTATATATTTACCTCTATGAAGAGTAAAACTACATTTAACTTGTCTTTGCTTTACAAACTAGTTTTATACATATTTGCACACTTATAATGAAGTACAAACAATATTTTCTTTGCTAAACATAAACAAAAGTCTTAGAACATATTACATATAGAAGTTTTTTTATTATATAATTATATTCATACTAACACGAAGTCAAGATCAAGTCAAGAAGCAAAAAATTGCTCTCGTACAAAAAGTTACCTATGTTAGTTCAGTTTTTCCTGTTATCTTTAAAAAAATATCATATCATCGACATATGTGTATATATAATTTTTTTGTGGTTTCACGCTGTATCCCGCGCATAACAGGAGCCTATTTTCCGCTTAAATTTCGAGACATTTTGTGATGAGTGGAAGGACTCAACGCTGGGCTTTGTCTTGTTACCAGAACGAGGGAGTAAAAATAATTAATTCCATTCATTTTCCTTTTAAACGCTTTTATGTTAAAAATAAGAACTTAATTTGTCATAAAATATTTTGTATATTCTATAAGTATTTATATATAAACTTGTGTAAGTAATTTGCTTTACAACAGGTATTATTTTTATACAGGGTACCTACTAAAAATATATATTTTTGTATTTTTAATTTTTCAAAGTGATTTATGATTTTAGTGATATACCCACAAATTTGTATTTTGTATATCTTTTTTGTACGACCTTAATTAATTAAGCTTCGTAATAAAAGTGCAAGTCACTTGCCTGTGTTATTTCAAATTATCGCCTAGATGAGTATCAACGTTCTTGGAAAGAATCAAAATATTAACATTATTTTATTTTACAGCTTTGAGGTCAGGCGTGGAGCAGAAAAAGTTAAATATTTAGTTTAACTTATATTTTCATTTCTTCACTCTGGTCTCGAGGCAAAGCATGCGTTTTTTGAGTTCCGCCACTCAACACACAGTGTCTGAATTCTGGATTCAGTGAAGTGGCGAACGGAGTGTCTTAACACTAGGTTTCCTTTGCCAACCCTGCTGTGTGCGGGATACAGCATAAAGCTGGTTATCGTTTACTTTGTTTTCTATTATACTTTATAATGAAATAAGGCAGTTTAACTAGAAGAGCTAAAAGTAACATTCGAGCTTGCTAAATCATGTATAAATAGACATTACATCCCCCAAGTCCCAGATGCGTCTCATAACACATGTAAAGCACCTATTTTATTTATCTTTATGCATTCCCCCACTTTGTGCTGTAGGATAAATGGAACCTAGTATTGATTATTCTGGGTGTTGAAACTTTCTGCTACTTTTAATAATCTAGACAAAAGAAATATTTATTGTGCAATTATATATTGTCTGAGCGCGTGGTGGCGCAGGAATACAAGCGTGTGACTGTAGGCACGATGGTTATGGGTTCGATTCTACGCATTACTTCAAGAATTCGGTAGGAAGTAGAGAACGAAGTGTCTCAACACTACGTACCCTGCTGTCTGTGTGCGGGATGCAGCGTGAAGCTAATTTGTTTTTAGTATTAAATTTATTCACATTACCCCAAGAGGCGTCTACAAAGACGTTGATTTTTTCCTTGTAAATAACAGTTCATACTGTTATTGGCGTCAATGTCAAGACAACGATGATTGATATATATTTAATACATTTAGTAAAACGAAGATAAAATTACAAATTATAACAATGTTTCATATAAAATACGCAGACAGAAATCTTGATATAATTAATCAAATCCAACTTGTCACGCCCATTTATCAGAGCCGTACATAGTTCAGTTTAAACTTTTGTTTGTTTCGCTGTAATCAATCTCTCCATTTAGATTAAATTATTTTTTATTGTCTTTTGTGAAATATGAAGTTAATGTAAAATATTATTAGTAAGAAAAATTGTGATAAAGAAATATTATAAGTAAGAAAAATTATGAAGTAAATAATGATAATTAAGAAAAGTTTTTTTCATTAACCTAAAAGAAATTACATTTAAGTGACGTCAAAAGCATCTGTTGGTAAGGTAAGCTACACCATACTATTTGTTTAGTCCTAACGAAGAAATATTTTAATATGCATAATAAAAAGATATTTAAGCAATGATAAATTATTTTTCTGCTTTCGTACAAGTATGTACTTATAATTTCTACTAGCGGCTGAACTGTTTGTTATAATCATACATACTCTATTAGCAATGTCCATATATATTTATACTAGTGGACCCGGACGCGGCTACGCCTGCTTGAACTATAAGAATATTTATTAAATATATTTATGATTTTATTTTCAGTTTTCAATAGAATTAGTAAGAAAATATAAGCCTAAATAATCAAAAAGAATAATAAGTAGGGACATATTAAAAAAAAAATATCTGAGTTATTGAATGAATGAAAGTAAAGGATATTCTTAATATTAGAAAAAGTGCCTAAAGTATTCCGTGCGCGCATACATAGTTATGTATATCGACTCTATGAAATAACTAAACATTATTCTATATTAAATAGGTTAATTTTTGCAAGCTATATAAAATAAAATAAGAAGAGAACCAAAGTGTAGTTTAAATAAATTATAAACAGCAAATAATTACATAAAAATTAACAATGGTTCGAAAATGTATGAAAATTTATAAAACCCTCAACGTCATCTGCCCGTTCGCGTCGGTCATACTCATACGATGCCGCCCGAGGGCTAGGTTATTTCGAATCAGTGACATCTCCTTAATTATTATTTAGAATGTTATACAGTAAACTATAATTTCAATCTAGATAAAATGCTAAAAGTGACTATTATATTTATTTTTATAAGGATGAATATCATCAAGGATGAATAACATGGCAGAATAAATTGCATGTCAAATTAGAAAGTATTTTAATTTATTAGTATATATCTTTAATATAATGTTATATAGCCTATAGCACTTCTGAGGAATGCAGCTTTCATACAAAATAAAAACAAAGTAAATCGGACGAGTAGATCCAGAGATCTTAGCGTTCAAACAAACAAACAAACTCTTCCGCTTTGTTATATTAGTATAGATAGAAAAGCATATAGAATTTTATAAAATAACTAAAAAATATAAAATAAACGTGATCTATCGTTGAATCTAATCTCAAATTAGCATATAGTACAAATGTAATGTATAAGAACTTCCATATTGAGTACTGAGGTGTTTTGATTGTAGACCCGACGACTATGACTTCGATTCCCATTCCATTTGTCTCGAATTCAGGCGGAAAGCGAAGAACGGAATGTCTTGACACTAAAACCTCCCAACTTACCCTGCTGTACAACGTAAAACTAAAAAAAGGCAGCACGTCTCAGTAATTTCATAAATGATAACTTTGGAATATCATAACTGACTTCATTTTTCCACTTTCATAATTAAATTACTTTGTAACGATAGCGGCGCCTGACGGCTTAACGTGTGCATGAATATTTAAACAGTAAATTTGAGCTAAAATATTTATTTAGGTGACACTTTTGTTGAATTTAGAAAAACGACAGGTTAGAGTCATTTTATGTAAATAAGAGATAAAACAAATGAACGCTTCCTCCCGTAATTCAGGGTAGGCAGAGAAAATGTAGTGTTAAGACACTCAATTCCCTACTTTCCATGTATATTTTAAGACATTGCATGTTGAGTGGCCTATCCTGGGTGGATAAAATAATAATAAAAAATAATTATCAAATCAGAAAAATACTTATTTTGAAAAAAAAAAGTCTAGTCGAGCCCATTGTAGAAATTTAAATGATAGTGAGAGATAGAGTTCAGATGGAGGTCAAAACCTTAGCAAAAGTCCTGGGTGGTATTCAGCCATAATATCTATAAAAAACTAACTGAATAATTACAATAGATTTTTGTTTCTTACAACTCAAACCCTAGAAGATATTAATCTATAAAAGTCAAGATCCCTTTGTATACATTTCTTAACCTTTTAATAGCGAAAACCGTTTTCATTTGTAAAGTAAAAGCGGTCCTCACGGCGTTTTAGACGCACTAAGCGTGCGGTCGTTGCTACTAGTGAAGCCTACGAACTGGGTCAAAGGGCAATTTGCGAAAGAAATTAAGTTTAACGCCAATCGACTACTGGATGTTTCGAGCTGAGCTATTTTTTGACATTTGGTATATTAATTAAATATAGACAAGTTGTTCAATTGTAATATTATATAGTTATTTTACAAATTTCTAAAATTATTTTTAAAATATACAAATATAACCCTTTTAAAAAGTGGCCCAAATTTGGTCGATTATGATTTGTTTTACCAAAATGAAGAAAAGAAAACAAATAAAAATAATTAATTCCTCCGAGCTGGGTCCGAACCCACGACCACCGCGTTTATAGGCAGACCCTATCACCATGTTAGGCCACAATGATTACGCGAGTTTAATTTATGTTTTCGATGATTACAACTACCATTAATTATAATTAGCCTAATGTTAATTATTAATTGACGACAAAACAAGATGACGACGAATTATATCTATATGGAAACTTAAACTTAAACTCATAGCTCATTAACAATTGTAGCTTCCTAATAAGTAACTTCAGGCTATATCCCGGAACATAGGAACCTCGTGTTAAGTCAATCTCTTTCTCATTAAGACTTCCGTCCCCATTTTACATCGAATTCAAGTAACGTATAATAAGATATAAATAAATATAAAAATAATTTTAAAATAAAAATTCCAAAGGCTTCATTACAATCTTATCTTCTCAATGTAATAACAGTAGACAGTATAATAAGATTACTGTCTTTAAGTAAGCAATAGAAATAATGATGTGAAAATATTTTATACTTTGTATACTAGTACATGCTTACTTAGTATCTATACTAGTACTTACCACCAAATAAAAAAGTTTTCAACCTTTAATTATACTAATAACTCAATATCCAATAATTTACTATGCTAATATGAAAAATGCGTGGTTATAACTTATAATTTATTTCATTTTATACTCCATAAATCATGCCAGCCTAAATATTAGGTATTTTATTAAAAAAATGTCGTACAGTGTTGAAAAAGACTTTGCTTAAAGGTCACAGTGTATAGCTTTCTCGATAGAATCATTTATACGGGCCAAAAGTGACATATCATATTTATCATGTTTCATAGTGTTTGCACAGTAATAAAATAAAATAAGTGTTTTGGTACTTTAATAAGGATTATTACTATTATTAGTAATCATTTTGAGGCCAGTCGTGCGACTCTAAACGTGACAGGTAGTGGGTTCGATTCTCACGAGGAAATGAAATATTTAATATTTTCATTCCCTCGCTCTGGTAGCGAAGTAAAACGCGACGTTGAGTTCCGCTACTCAACACGCACATGCCCATGAGGTGATGGAAATTCGTAAATTAAATATGTCTTATTAATTATATTTTCTGTTATTACATAGTTCAGGCCATCGCGGGACATTGTGACAGAACACAGACTGTAAACGCGATGGATGAAGATTTCAATTATTTAGCGTCGTTAATTTCCGTCACATGTCACAAGCAATGCGAAACTGGGGGAAAATTTGGGAATGAAGTATCTTAGCTGTAGGTTTCCCTACTATGCAAAAGCGTGAAACTGAAACCGACATAGTTAATAAATATCGAACTTTCTGTAATTTCTTTTATGTTAACGCATTTTTGCAAAATAGTAGGGTAAAGATAGAGAACTACATAAAATACTTTTCCTTTACTTATGCTGGACGATAGAACGACGGAGAGAAAAATGGCTCTTGCATTATATATCTTATCTACCATAATTATATCATACAAGCAGCCAACGTGCCTGAGCCACCTGAGCATTTTCTTTTTAATTCTTACTGTAACATTTCTCATTTTAATTACGGATTCCACCAGTTAAATTTTTCTTTGATTCTTGTTTATCAATACCAAAATGTAAAAAATAAATAACCAGAATAAAGTCAAATATCGCGCCAAAAATACGTAGAATTAGAGGGTATATTAGACCAAAATGTATAATAAAAAATCATATTTCCGATCCATACGAAGCATTTCATTTCATGATTGGACGAACTCGTTAAATCGGCCAATCGAGTGATGATTGCTTTTGGGTTTCCATTATTTTCACACACATGGTACGAAAAGTGAAGTATACCTATTATTTCATATAAATAAAAAAAGGGCTTAAGCGTTTGTTTTTTCTGATTCATTTTTTATTCATGGCAACTTACCCTTTATTTTGGTTCGCTTAGTTTAGACAATATGTGTACATACTATTTGAAATAATTTTCTTTTTTCTATTTTTTAACTTCACGCTGTGCCCTGAACATAGCAGAGGGAACCTGAGAATATAGTGTCAAAACACTCCGTTTCCGTTAAAAATACATCTTTTTCCAATTTCTACTGAATTCTGGAGGCATTGTTTGTGAGTGGCGGAACTTAACGCTGCGCTTGGTATCATTACCAGTAAATGAAATTATTATTAGGTGTATGCGCAGAGAAATTTTCAGGGCTGGCTGCTTCCGGCTCTAGCGCCGTTAGATATATGTTAGGTTTATTAGGCAAGTATTACCTTTTATTTACCCACGTTGTCAAATGGAAGTAACTAAGAATTTTGTATGACACATACTAAATAATCGCAAGTATTGAGAGTTATATAGAAACATTTTTTAATTCTAACCAAATAGTTTTTGAGATTAGCGCATTCAACCAAACACACTCTTCATCTTCATTAACTGTTAATATTAATGTATACGTGTATATGTATTTTATACATATATTCTATTAAGTATGATATAATACGCATACAATTCGTGTGAAATTAATATTCAAATAATGTGACGATTAGGGGATTAGCGACCGTTTTGATTGATGAAGCAAATTGATAGATATCGCCTAACTATATTCATATTTGTTGATTGATTATTTGTTAAAATAAATTAATATTTATAAACGCTTGTTTTATGTAATACATGGTAAATAAAGCATGATGCGATAAAACAGAAATTATGTTTTTAGCTTAACGCTGTATTTCGCACATAGCTGGTTAGGCAGAGGGAATAAGGGTATCTAGTGTTAACACTTTCCGCCGAATTCTCGAGGCATTGCGTGATGAGTGGCGGAACTTAACGCCGCGCTTTGTGCGCAAAAATGAAAATATTAAATATTTCATATAAGCGGAGAAAAAAGACAGTTTTATAAAAAAAAACTTTTCATTTTTATTTCTGACATAGCCGTAGGAAAAGGGGAAGACAGAGATCGTCCCTATCCAAGTATAGAACTGTGCCCGCCTCAAAAATTTCGTCCAATCGATCCAATTCGATTACTCTCATTTTTTGTCAATTTTTTTTTTAATTATTGAATCCTTTCAGTTTTACAAAACCTAATTGGTAATACGATGAAATAATACCAATATATATCTATATTTTATTGGATTTTTGCGACTTATGGGTAAAATAAATATTTAGTTCATACAACACGAGAAACAACTAACGTTTAAACTCAAATGAAAGTTAGACCATATGTTACAAGTAATTAATAACTGTATAGCGCTGTCGGACATATTTCAAATTGTATTGCATATAGCATGGATACGTAGTAAGACAGCGTGAGTTCATGAATTCAGGCGAAAACGGAGTGTTTTGACACTGGGTCCTATCTACTTTGCTGTGCGGGATAAAGCGTGAAGCTATATTAATACTATATTACTAACGTAAAGGTGTTTGAGTGGTTTTTAAATCTTACAATTTCATTTAAATTATTTACTTATTTATATTTTCATTTCTTCTCTCTGGTGTTGAGGCAAAGCGCGGCGCTGAGTTCTGCCATTTAACACGCATTGTCTCCAGAATTCGACAGAAAGTGGGGAACGGAGTGTCTTAACATTAGGTTCCCTCTGTCTACGCCGCTGTGTGAAGGGGATACAGCGTGAAGCTGACAATTACATTTAAATCAATTTTTAATTTTGACTTTTAATCCTATCTTTGTTATAATAATCTCGATAGCGCTTGCGGGCGATCGCCTAACCAACCAATAAAGTGGATGGCGCGGGCATCATTAAAAGTTTGAACGACGAATTACGATAATAATTGGAAAAGCTTAAGAATTTTGATAATGGTTTAGAAATTTAGAATAATTATTTAATAAAAAATACGTTATTATAAATAGTATGATTGTTAATTGTACTGTATTGTATGTATTTACTTATTTCATTTTGAATGTATAAGGATCATTACTAGGTATATAATTGCTTTGAAATAAAACAAAAATATATTAATTTGCTTTTGCTATTCGATACAGAATCTTAATCATTCATTAACGTTACTAGTTATAAACTTTACGTATTAACACGTATTAACGTTACGTATATAACAAAAGTAACTGGACGATATATACCGGACCTAATTGCAGTCAGCTCAGCTTTTAAGACATACAAAGATATGTGTTTGTATTGCTTAGTGCTGGAACAAAGAACAAGACCGCATTTAGTATTACCTTTGGGAAATGAAATTAATTCAATCCCTAAATGGAAATTGAATCTGCAACCATTGCGTTGAGACGTTCCAATGCACGACGACGACGTCTTGAAAATATTTGTTTTACTCTTATATAAGGAGTACATGTATAGCAGCCCATGTCACTTTTACCTCAAAAGTATTCGAGGTAAAATATACTTAATATAGGAGATGGAAAACATCTTTTCAAATAATGTAGCTAATTTTCTTTTGACATTCATTTGATTTAAGGCCTTGATAAAACTTGTAAAGGTACAATTTTACATTTGATATAAAGTTGAATAAATAATACTCTCTGGACAAAATAGAAAAGAAAATACAATCTTAAAATACAGTAGAACTAAATGGAATTGGAAAATTTTCCATCCATAGTTATATATATAACTTTGAGCTTTATAATATGACAAGATTTTACTTGCGGCTTTTCTCGTGGTTAAATGAAAGTGGCCACGATACCTACCTACGTCACACGCACCGGAAGCTCCCAAGCATTTTTCTTTGTTACTTCGCTCCTATTGATTGAATACGATGTAAAATATCCTTCCTAAATAAATACAGACTAACTAAGTACTTCCTGAGAGCTACACGTTCAGCCAAACTATTTATTCGGGTTTATAATGTCAAGTATATATTACGAAGCAAATAAATAACAACTTTGAACTTCATAACAATCGAATTTTCATTACTTATAGCTTTTAAGAAAAAACTTGAAATTTCTATGGAATTTATTATATTGAATTTTTGAGTTCCAAGACAGAATGAATATTGATTGATGGTCCACTGTTAACACCAGCCCCGTTTGTCCGCACTCCCTTTGTTATTTGTTAGTTTCGCGTCCTACGTCCCTGTCGTTTATGATTGAAACTGAATATTAGCTATCTTATCGGTCGATGACGTAATGGTAGCAAAATTTAATCTCTTAAATAACTTTAAGACCTAACGGTCTGGGTGTATGCAATAGATGCAGATTGTATAACGTTTGGGTAAAATGCTTATTATATTCAAAATGTATATTAATTTTTCATTTGCTCGTCATAAAATTTATTAAAAAATGTAGTGATTTATCACTCTAGTTCCTTTTTTTCTTATTCGAATTCAAATTTTGATGATGATGATGATGATTTGATGAGTAAAATGTACAGTAAATCTTTTCTTTAGTTTTCCTCTACTCATCACGGAATATCTTAAGAACATAGTGTTTGGACACAAAACAAACTTTCCAGATTATTCTGACTAGTAGATTTCTTTTAAAAATACAGCTAAATCGTATTAGAATCTGTGTTAATAAAAAAATATTATCTTCGTTAAGCGCTAAACTGAAGGAAAAGTCACGTCTTCTATTTATTAACCGATACTTGAATTCTTATAAATTTATTTTTTAAATATGTAATGTTCTATCGTTAAAAATAATAAAAAAATACATTAACTTATCCATAATTTTATTAAACAAAAAAAACACTGACAAAGCTCAGTGTTATTTTCCGCGACTTAACAAGAAATGTATTAAATATGTGCTGTAAACTAGGTTCCGGAGTGTCTTTACACTAAGTTCCTTTGCCTACCTGGCTGTGCTATGTCGAGGAAATTGTAAAGCTGCAAAAAAAAATTAAGTTTATAAGAATAAAATATACAAATATATACTTTAGTATCTAGAACGTCAGACGTTATCTTTTTGTTTTTCTTTAGAACTAATAGAAGCATTAGCGATGGAAGAACTATTACTTACCATGTCTTATACTATGACGTAATAGGTGGAGATCCCACCGTTAAAACCTGCAGGTATCAGTTTTCTTAATTAAACTTATATTAATGAATAATACATGATTAGTAGAACAGATCATCGGTCGGATCGGTTGCCTAGAAGAATCCTGCCGCAATCACCTTTAATTAATTTTTTTCGTAACTCGTTTTTGGAGAAAATTGCACTCATACATTTTTTATATGAATCGCACATCATTTGAAAGAAAATCGCATAAGGAATTGGAAAATTAAGGGTTGCCAGCTCTCAGTCTGCCGCAAGTCTAGGGTTGCCTGGTCCCTAAATGTTAATAATTTGCACTTATGTGTTTTTTTTAATGAATTATATATCAAAGTAAAGCTTATTTTTTTCTGAACACTATAAAACATGGCTGCCTGGTAAATTCCTGTCGCAAACAGGGGCTGCAGCGTTTGAAATATTTTATTCCGGTTCCGTTTGACTATGAGAATAGACGATGAAATGCGCGGCCTGCCTTATGTTTTAAAGTAAAATATTATATAATAGAAGGTCAATCTTAAAATTAATGTTTATTCTAATTGTTGACCTGTTTAACGATGATTTTATTCATATTAAGTACATACAGAAAACTATTTAAGGATGAAATCATCCTTATATTTCAAGTAAAATAATTACTCCATAATATCGAGTCTTTGCAAAATATATTTTATAAATAATAATATTTATTTAACCCTTTTAAAACAACTAAATTATCTAATTAAGTAAATGTTTGCAAATATCGATCTACTATAAGGTATTAATTACATCATGTTTCCTTAATATAATGAAGGGTGGCCATTATTGCGGATATTTTTTTTACGAAAAAATGTAATTAAAGGTGATTGCGGCAGGATTCTTCTAGGCAACCCAGGTGTAATCTGTTCTTCTAATTATGTATTATTCATTAATATAAGTTAAATTAAGAAAACTGATACCTGCAGGTTTTAACGGTGGGATCTCAGGTCATACATAATAGCAATGTTTAAGTGCGAGTTCTTGTATCGTCGAGTAAATAATACGTTTTATATATATAGAATTTCTATATTAATTTGTTTGAGATAGTCTTAAAGATAACGATGTATTGGAGTAGGTAGTGAGTTCAAATTTTACAAGGTATTTGTTATTAAGTGAAGGCGCAGTGGGATAGCGGTTGAATATTAAGGCGATGGTTGCGAATTCGGTTTCATTCGATGTCATAACTACATTTAGTTTTTTTTTATCTTTTTCAGTAAGAAAGGACGCGGCGTTTAGTTCTGTTATTCAACGCGTTCGGACTCGCGTAGTGTTGAGCACTAGGTTATCTTTGTTTACTCTGTTCTATATGAGAAAATCGTGAAGGAAAATAATAAATTGTTAGAAAATAAAATAGAAATTACACTAATGAAGCTATGTATAAAATAGTTGTTATTTTGTGTATGGAATTCTGACTTATATGTATATATATTATTATCTCATATCTATAACAAAGGTATTTCCCCGGTCACACAAAACATTTCACTTTAAAATAATAACAACAGTATCAGTTACAATACATTTTATAATTAATGGACATGGTAATCCCAATTATTTATCATTTCTTATTGGTAACGGTAATCTGATGAAAAAAATCAATTAACGGATTATAAGGAAATAATCAATCAATTTATTCTCAATAATATTTAGATTTTATAAAAGATATTTCATGTTTATACTGTATTGAAAGAAATTTTAAAAATGGAACTTGTAACACAACACTCAGTCTGAGTGTTATGTGTTGACTTGTTGTATTTACCGATTGAAATAAGTATCTCGATAGACTTGTTATGACAACACTGTAACTTGATTTGAGTAGAATTACTTATTTGGTAAATGGAATATATATTAATGTTATATATAAGTTTAATTTATAATACAATAGAATTGATATTGTGATAAAGGATTTGGATTGCCAAATCCTATAGAGAAAACCACACCTATTGGGGTTGTCAAGATCCTCAATCATTAGAATATACCACTCTTAATAAGAACTCCATTTCTTTTTTCGCCATTTTTAAGGGCTATTACATATTTAATAACAGCTTGTTAGGTTGAAGCCAGGTAAACTAAGACTTTCTCATCAGAAAAGCGTTTTAGCATCTTGTATATGCCCTAACGGTTGATTTATTCAACAAGTGGGTACTTGGTCAAACCTATGTTGAATATTTAAGTAGTTTCAGCCCGGAGGGTTGAAACTTTGAAAATTTTGGAGTGGCAGAGCGTGTTATCAAAGGAAGTATGTTAGTATAGAAAATATTACACATATTTGTACAAATTTTAACTTCTTTTTTCTTTTTAATTGCCTTGTTTGACGTTTACAATATCATTACAATATCATTTGGGTTTTTATGTTTTTGTAAATATATTATTATAACTGTTTTTTTATATTCTATTTAGAAAACGATCGATTTCAGAATGTTTTTCATATTCTTGTGAGTACGGACCTATCTCTTAAGTAGAGAGGGAGATGTTTCTTAGTGTCGTGATTTTTTTATAAGATCTTAGAAACCTTTTATATAACGTCCCTTATTTAATGTCACGAAATAAAGAGAGTTTAGAGCGAATCCCTAATATGGAACACAATATATGTATACAATATTCAATTTCCCATCATATTAAACAAAGTATGCAAAATTTCCAAGAACTTATAATAAGTTCCATTACATAAATAGAAAAATTCCATTTTATTTTCCAATAAAAATGTACGTAAATATCCGCATAACTCCAATAAAACTCGAGCACTGCGGTGTCGATCCATCATGAACCATGATGAAATACATCGGGTGAAAGACTAAATAAACAGAACCATTTTGATTCTTTCTTATCTTCTATATTACTTATATTTATTATTTTTTTAGTAGAAAATGTTATACTATTTTTTTTGTAATATTATATATTGTTAAAGTTAATATAAAGCAAAATAATATGTAAAAATAAACAAATATTTATAGAATAATAAAAATCAAGGCCACAGTGACGCAGTGGGATAGTGTCTAAACTTTATATAATTGTGAATTCGTTTTTCACTCGAAGGAATAAATTATTTTTATTACTCTCTGAAAATACAATACGTGGATCCCGATGTGCAGTCGAATCCGCAATATTCGCGTCCCGAAATCTATTCTAAATAATTTAAGTTCAGTATAAAATCAATGCACCGACAAAGCCGCAGGGAAACACTAGTCCCCACAGCTAATAGCATTGAAGCCTTACCTAATTGCCTCAAATGCAATATATAAATTCCCATACGAACCATGGGAATTCCTCGGCAAGTGTACAACTCTAACTATAGAGTATATTGTTTAGAAACTTCGACAAACTTTGGGGCCAAGTTTTAGTTGTAATTTGATAACAAAGTTGTTTCGACCAATCTATTATACTCGTAGTGGTATGTATTTGCTAAAGTGTGCTGCGACTGATGTTGTCATATGAATTTAATGAATAAATAATAAATATCTAAAATATCAGCTTCACGCTGTATTCCACACACAGCAGGGTAGGCAGAGGGAACCTAGTTTTAAGTTAACACTCCATTCCCTACTTTCCGCCGAATTCCATCTTGACGGAACGTAACGCCGGGTTTTTTGACTTGGTTCCAGAGAGAAGAAATTCAAATATAAATTTAAATACATATTTAATTTGCTCAAGTGGGGATCAAACCCATAACCACCCACTTTGTGCGCCTGCACCGCGACTGTTTTCGAAGTTCTCACAATAGTTGTATATATTTTACCTATCTTGAAAATACTTTATCAAGGAAAACTAAAGTATGCACTTTAGATTATGAAAATTGTTGTTTACAATTGTAAGACAATTGTCAGTGTGAGGGTATTTTATAGAATATAAAATAATAATGCCCACATAATTATTTATAAAAGAGGAAGGGAACGGCTATAAAAAGTGACGTTTTTGATGGATTGAGTCAGTACGTCGTTATTCTGCCTCCCGTAAGGTGTAAAATTGTGACAGTGTTCAAGTATTTAAAATCAGTGTCATTGTTGGAACTATGCGTTTTAAAACGTGTATAAGTGTAAAGTGTTATATAGAAACAGTGTTAAGTGTGCTGTGTAAAGTGTTAGAAGTGTGTATATGTAAAAGAGGAACAGTAAATTATATTATTATTAAGTATTTTCTTATACTTATTACCTGACATTTTTACATAAGTGACGTCGCGGTCAAGTGTTACATTATGATTTGATTGTAAATACAATGGTTGTAGGTTCCATTTCAATTCGTGGGAATGAATTATTATCATTTCTTACTCTTGCCAACAAGTATCTATAAGCATTGCGTTCTGTAACACTACGCCAAGTCGAATTTCGAATACGGAAACGGATGGTGGAAAATTGAGAACAGAGACCATTAACATTAAGTTCACTCTGTCTATCCTATTATAATTATATATACAGAATGAAGCGCAAATCTGAAAATAGAACAAAAATGAAATAAAAAGTCAAGAAACAAGAAAATTTATTCAAATTTATTTACATCGATTTCCGCATCTATATTTTCATTACAATATTCAATGAGCTACGCGATAATCATTTAGTAAATGTCCTTAGCTTTAACAGCCATCATTGAATATACCTAGTATTCGGGGAGAGGGGAGACCTTCCCAGATTTATCCATTATTCATGTTGGCTTTCTCCCAAAATGACTTATCATTGACACTCCACGCTGTGCCAACATGACATAGCCATGAGTCTAAAATTGTATGAAAGAGGATATTATATTTAAAAGAACCGGCCTTAGGGAAGGAGTGATTAGCCAAAACGTGCAAATCAAAAGAAATAAAAGACGCTTGAAAAAATAAAAAATAAAAATATATTTACACAACAAAAATCGTCACAATTGTCAGAATGTTTGTTTTGTAAACTTTACGCTGTTTCCCGCACATCATAGGATAGGTAGAGGTAACATGGAAATCTTAGTGTTAAGATACTCCGTTCCCGTTAAGACATTTGCATTCTCCTCTTTCTGTCATCCTTTTTCTGTTTTTCTCTTTCTGGGCGCATTGCGAGTTGAGTTGCGGAACTCAACTCCGCCCTTTGCCTCGTCACTAGACTGATGAAATGAAAATATGAAATATTTTATTTTTGGGAATCGAAGCCTCAACTGCCCTCAATTTAATGACACAAACAATTATTTCCGTTTAAATACTGAGAAGGGACAAATACTGAATATTTTTTAAAATATAGCGCAGAAAGTTATTTTAATATTAAAAGAATAACTAATAAGTGTACTAATATAGAAAATAAATCTTTTAGAAAACCTTTTTTACTTCATACATTTATTTTGCTTTCAGGTAGCAAAGTGCAAGAAAACAAACAAAAGGCTACCGTTTAAAAATTCAACAAAAAGTAAGTACGTAGCTGTAACTATAAGTATTTACCGACGTGCCTTTGGGGACGTTAGAATGTAGTTTTTTCTTTGCACAAATGACCGTCCCCTCGGACTAGGTGTGGGGAAAAGAGTTTTTATACTGAAACTTAGATACTGTACTTTATTTTTTACCTTTTATGGTAGTTGAAACCACTATTTCTTTGTGCTTGAGTACGCATATTCATTGATTATTATTGGAATTTTGTATGAAAGAGAAAATTGTGAAAAATGTATGGCTCTATTTTTAGCTTTACACCCGTTGTAAACCGATGTTGCTTAATTATATATCTCCTTTTTTCATGCTTTTATTAATATGAGAAGGAAACTTTATTGAATCACGAACTGATTGAGGCACGAACGTGTGTCTGTTGCTGGTTCGATTTCCACTCAGGGAATGAAATATTTCATATTTCAATTTTCTTGCTGTGGATTCGGAAAATGGGGAAAGGAGTGTCTTAACACTAGGTTCCCTCTGCCTATCCTGCCATATGCAGGAAATAAAAAAAGCCTTTTTCTATAGTTTATTGAAACATCTCTTGTTAATTGCCGCCAGCTTTTTTTTAAATAGAAAGGAGCTTTCGCTTTGTAAGCTGTCATTTTATTTCACGTGGATAAAATATCCTATGTTGCAGCGGTAAACAGTGACGCTTTGACACAAAAGGAACATAGCAACTATCCTTTATTATGTCTGTTCTCATTTTAATTTTATTAGAAAAGCTTAGAAACGGAAATTATTATAAGTATTCTTTGCGCATTTAGATTTATTCTTTGATAATAATTAAAAAAAATAATTAATAATATATAAGATTTTGATACTTTATTACGTTTTATTACTTTCTAACAAGGTTCACGTGAAATATATCCAACAATCCCTTTCCCAATCCCAAAAACTTTTTTCACAATTCAAAATATTTAAATATTTGTGATTATAATTTTTTACAATAGAAGAAGAATTCACGATAGGGATATATATTGTAGAAAGATGAGATTACCTAGAAACTTATTACTCTGTTCTCTGACTTCCGTCTAATGCACAAATTCTAGAGACTTCGTATAGCTTAGAGCTATTCCTAACTTTATCTCGGTATCAAACGTACAAATTCTATACTAACTACGCGTGTTTATAAGCCTACATATATATAAGCGATGTATATCGTCGTAGTAGTTGCGCTAGGGTGTAAAAGTGTGACTGTAACCGCTACAGGCTGTAGGTTCGATTCCCAGTAGAGAAAATTAATTATTTATCGTCTATATATTGTCTTTCATCGCTGCGGTGTCCAGGCAAAGCGCGGCGTCGGCTTCCACCACTTAACATGCAACGCCTCCATATTTCGGCAGTGCTGCAAAATCGATTCATAAATGCTCGTTACTTTTGGATTTAGAAGCTTAATTTCTGTTCTTTAAGGGACCATGGACCTGAGTATTTGTTATTAAATTCAGCTTGCGATTTCAAGATAATGGTCTTAATAGATATGCACATGGACAAAAAAGTGATCCCATAAGTAGCTTCGTTTTTACCTTTTGAGGTACAAACCAGCTAAAAATAATAAACATTATATATAGGAAAACCCAATATGCCTGCAGTATATTAGCTCTAAGACAAAATGCTTGTTCTGTAAAGTGATCTGACGACAATAGGCGTGGGTCGTAGAAAGCGATAGCTATCATTTATTATGTTCGGCTCAATTAATCGTGGGTATTGAAGATCAAAAGTACGAATGGAACACTGCAAGGATATGTGTTATATATCTTAATATATCTGGCTGGTTTAATTTATTATATAGACTTGATTAGAGAAAATCACATGAAATTTCTATTTATTTTCATACTAAATTTCAGTATTTTCTATATCTCACTTCTTTAAAGGATGTATTTCTGAAAATTATTTTGTAACTAACATTTATTATCATTAATTAATAATTTTATTACAAATTCTTTGAAGTAAGTGACTTTTCGATTTTACACACCTATAGATGTTGCTAAAAATGCTTATTATAACCCAACCTAATATTACAATCGTTCACTATTAACTTAGAGGTCGTTGGTGAGTACGTATTAGTTTAAAAAGCGTATGTACAAATTAATAAAAAGTGCAAAAATCTTAGCCTTAAATAAAAAAATATTGGATGAAATTTATATACTTTTTTAAAATGTAAAAAATAAAAATATAAATAAATTTAGTAAACAACCTTTGACCTAGTGTTTTTACCGCATAAAGTGAACTCGTCCGTTATAGAACGAAATACGAAAGGAGCATAAGGGGTGCAAACAAACCATAAAATTGTACTTATTTAAATCTTTAAAAGCTTTGCACTTTGTTGCTAAAATAAACATATCTCTTTTCTTTACAATATGAATCAAAGTTGCTTTTGCGTGCACTTTAAAACTGCAATGTGTGTGGATTGGATTGCCACTTAGGGAAATTAAATATTTAATAGTTCCAGTTCCTCGCTCTCGTTTTGAGATTTCTTCGGAAAGTGGGAAAACGGAGTGTCTGTATGAAAACGAAGCGTCATAATACTAGGTTCCCAGGTTCCTTCAAGTCCAAGTCAGCGTTAAGCTGATTAAAAAAGCTGTTTTATACCTAAGCTGAAATCCTTGAAACTGCGGCTTTTATTGCATTTTACACCAATAGATGTGTGAGTGAATGATTCATTTATATGCATATAGCATTAAAGTAAAGCTGAATGTCGAATATATATAATAAGGCATCGTAAACGCTTTACATATACTCGCCAAAACGGCATAACGCAATAGATAAATAGGTATAATCGTATAATCAATGTGGGCAAAACCGCGAAAAAGCACTAGTTTTAACATATTTTAAGCTACGTTTCATAGGATGTAACATCACAGCGCAGGTTTAATTCACAGCGATTCGAAGCATTCTTTTAAAACATTAATCCTGCCCACGTCGTTTTCATTCAAACTCAATATAAAAATTCTTAAAAGGGTAAACTTTTTGCGGTTTCCTTAATAAAAAACTGTACAAAATTTTAAATATACTTCTTTAATTCTGTTCCGAGTTGAAGTAAAAATTCATTTTAGTGTTAATATAATAGTATTTAAATAGCTTTTACACTTATAAAATTCTTATTTAGACGATGATTATTTAAAGATGACATACTTAAGACATAAGAAAATGATTGAATTTTAAGTAATATTTTATGAAAAGCTATCTCAATATAATCTTTACACGATACTATTAATAGTATTATATATTTGTTAGTAATTTTCAGTTTTCTCTTAATAAAACAATTGTGGAGTTGGTCAAATTTAATCAAAATCAGCTATTAGTTTAGGGGATACATGATAACAGACAGACATTTTTTGTTCCTATCTACATGTGTCAAACTAATACATAAAATAAACACCATACCACTGCCAAGACTAAAGTTGTTCAACTAATTAAGACAAACGATGGGCTATTTAGAATGAGCAATTGTCGACCGGCGGAGGCGATTGTTTAAAATATAAACAATTAGTGTTACTGTAAATGGCGAGGGCAGGAAAGCTATTAGCGTGCGTTGGAGTCGGTATGCACTATGTTTTCTAGAAAAATGCTGCTTTACATGTATGGGGAATTATGAAAATTAACTTTGTTAGAAGATTAGAAATTTAAAAATAAATTTACATTTTATAAAGTATTTTTCATTTTAGTTTCATGTAAAGGTTAAAAAAATACATTAAATTTATCTTTTCTATTATTTAATGTTCAATGCTTACAGCGTTTTGCGTTCAAATTAATCTTTGCAAGAGTTTACATTCTAAAATAGAGGAAAATTTTGATAGTTTGAATTTTATATAATACGCTCTGTTGCTTCACGATGTGTCTCGCACGTAGCCTACCCCAGAGCGAAAAAACGAAAATAATTCATTATTTCTAACAGACGAAATAGAAATCCATCAAATTTATTATTCTCAAGCCGTTTTTTAAATCTAGTACGGTGACAAATAAAACTCCTTTAATTGCCACTTTGAAACGTAAACGATGACATTTGTTAAACTTATATCCATTAGTTTTTCATTATAATCTATTACCGTGAAGTCTTGTAAAATATTGTTTTTTTTTTGTCTGTAAAGAAGATGTAAAATATATTTTTTTATTTCCTTCTTAAAAAATATTTATGACTTTAGCTGATTTAAATTTTGTTTTTAGAATAAAAAAGCGACCGTTAAAACTAACATTACCATTTCTCATATATTATAAAATACTGTATTTTCGCTATAATTAATGTTTTATTTTTCCATTAATGATAATAAATCTTAAAATATAATTTTTCTTTTATTTATTTGTACTAACAGACGAATGAAATGTCTGATTTAGTAATAACGAAATGATCTGGATTTAGTAATAACGAAATTAATAAATTCAATTTGTAGTGGTCCAAAATAAAGATCACCATTATATTATATACCTAGTAGCATATTTATTACAAGAGATGATATTGATGAGAGATATACATGAGAGGCTTTGCGTATTGAGTGGAGGAACTCAACGGGAAACTTCGCCTTATTTAGAATATTTCATTATCTCAAGTGGGAATCGAATCTACAACCTGTCGCATTTACAGTCACACATTTGTGCTGCTGAGGAATCCCCGATTTTTGATTTATACTCCGAAATCCCCATTTTATATTATATTATGTATAAAATTGTGCCTATCCATTAATGGATCGCGTGCTAGGCGTCTCGATTAATAAAATAAAATAAGCCCATTTTGGTAAGGCAGTTTTAAGACTTCATGTTTTTCATTAAGAAATATTATTTTTGGCGCACAAATAACACGTTTACTGCCTTTTTTCCGTTTTTATTGTATTTCGTTGACGCTATTTTCTTTTTTCATATTATTATTATAAGCCGTTATAGCATTTGTAACTAATGAATGACATGTAGTGTACGCGATGATTGTGGCTTCAATCACTGGTTGAAATGCATGAATAGGTGCAAGTTAAAATATACTTCCGAGGTGAAAGAAACTCATATGTAGTATTGTTATTGGGTGATACATATCACTTATTGCAATTACTTAGAATCTTTTAAAATATATAGACGATATATGTTTTTTTATCTTGTTAAAAACGGTAACCGCTTCCGATTCTTGGTATCTATTAAATACTTTACTAAAGAAAGTAGTATGAAGGTAGTTCTAACGGAATTGGTGCCGGTGGCCAAAATTCGAGTTGCCCTCCACCTACTCGTCAACCCTAGGATTAAAAGCACAGTCATCGTCAATCAATCAGCTGTCCCATTCAGTAATGGATCTAACCTAAATATAACTGGTCTTAATTGTTGAGAAATCAAATAGGCGCTGAAAATCTAGTGGACGATATAAAACTATGGTATTTGGAGTTTCATTTTGTTGTAAGTAAATATTTATTAGGAATTTTATGTTCATATATAAAAATATATAAATTTGACTTCCTTTAAATACAACTACGTATTTCATGACCCTGTAGAGAATATATAATTAATTAGGTTTTTCCTTTTTTAACCGTCTTCTGTAAAAGGTGGAGATTATCAATTCGACTGTATATTTTATGTTTATTACCTCAGAAAGTTTTGACTGAGTGAACCGATTTTGATGATTCTTTTTTTATTTGAAAGCTAATGCTTTCCGTGTCGTCTCATTTTAATTTTGTCTATTAATCACATAAGTCTTAAATTTGCATCAAGTATATGCGCGACAAATGAACGAACTACTCAATTTCCAGCAAATCTATTTCGATGATTCTTTTTTATTGGAAAGGTAAACTTCAAGAGTCAAAATCAAATTTGATTAAAGGTCGATTACATTCTGATTATGAGATCCGGTTGAAATTGAAGAAAATATTTACATAACTGATTTCTTTTCGAGTAATATTCAACGTTTCATATAATTTAATTTATCATCCTCCTTTACAAAATGTACATTCATAATAATGATTTTAATCTAGTATATATATTAATGGGCGAAGGTCCTTTGTTCATTTTAATTAAAGCAAGAGCGTCATAACAGTTTTAATTTTGATGAGATATGCTCGTTGTAAAGGAGGTAATGGAAAATGTTTGGAATTTTTTGTATTAAATTTTGTATTAAGATTTTTTACTATGGTCATTTTATAGGTGAGATCAGGTTCTCGCTGTATTCCGCTAATAACAGGGCAGGAAGAGGGAATCTAGTGATAAGAGACTCCGTTCCTCACTATCTATCGATTTTTTTAAGCTTTGGGAGTGGCGAAACTCAACGAACGTTTTCACTTACTGACACCAGAGCGTAGAAATGAAAATTTAAATAAATAATTTTCTTTCTCGAGTAGAGGTGGAACCCACAACCCTTGCGCCCCTACGCCATGCCCACGCCCATTATGGAAATACAACATGCAGAAACTTTAGAAGGTGTAATGATTAACGAATTAACTGTGGTAATCGATTGAATTGTATCAAACGTAAAAAACAGAAAAAAAAACAACCTTTTCTCTCTTCTTCTAAATAGAGTTAGAGTGTCAAATATAAAATTCCAAAAACAAAAGAAAATAAAGAAAAAATACTTCAATTTTCAATGAAAGGTTTGAGCTATAAAATTTATCTTGGGCAACCGTAATCCATACTATTCGTATATGTATATACATTTTTAGCTTTCAGTACAAATCATAAAATATGTACTACCATCAGTCTTTCGCCTCGCCTGTTACATGTTAGGCAGGGTACGCATATAAAACCAGTTGTACATTTGTAGTAAATTTATTTATTTTTTTCAGTTATAGAAAGAAAATCGATGCGTTTGGCGATTTTTTACACATCTTCAATAATTCCTATATTTATTGGCAAAGGAATATACCTATTCATAAATCCGCCGGTTCTCCAATTGCACTCTTTAAAACATTGCGTACTCAGCAACTATAAAAAAATGTCAAGTTAAAGTCAGACTCATCTACTGGAGGTTCCGTACCAATACACTATAACATTAAATTTATTATTATTTCTAGGGTTCCGTACCCCAAAAGAAAAAAGTGGAACAGAACATTTTACACATCTAAAACATTTTACTTCATGAATATATTTAATATTTACTTGAAACCAGTTAGCGTCACAGATGAAACCTGACCTGCCCAGTATACTGAAGCCCCACACGTTCAACATCCGGCTTGCAGAGCGCAGCGTGTATAGCGGACTTACAAACCGTAACAAACGTCTTACTGAGAGAGTCGTACGCCAGAGCTATTATTATTGCGGCGTGTGGATGAAGATTTATATTGTATAAAATATTTGAATGATTGAGTTATTTGTTTAACCTTTTTTGTTCAGCTTTACGCCTGTAGAAGAAGTTAGGCATAGAGAGCCTAGTATTAAGACATATCGCTCCTCACTTTACACTGAATTCTCAAGGCATTGCGCGTTGAGTGGTGGAACTCTACTCCACCTTTTGTCTTGACGCCAGAACGAAGAAATTAAATATTTAATATTTTCATTTCTTCGAGTGGGAATCGAACCCATACATAACCTATCGCATTTACAGTCACACGCTTAAGTCCCTGCGCCACGACCGGTCCTATTTATTTAATCTATTTGTAAACTTTTATTAAAATAGTTTTTTATGAAAATCTTTCTAAAAACTTGTGAAGTGTTTAAAATTTTGATTTTTAAAAAGCTGAACTATTTAATGTTTTGTTTATTTATAATAAACAGTAATTAGCTTTAGTCTTATAAATGAATCTACAGTAAGCAAACTAACGGAACTTGAGCCCTTGTTATGTCTGAAACTGAACAATTAATTCAACCGTTATTAGGCCTTCATCTCGAAGTAATTAGGACATAATGCTTTCAATCTTCTACTATAACTCTTATATAGAGACAAAACAAAGTGATCTTACAAGACGCTTTTATAATAATAAATCGAAATAGATGCTGACGTTGGTTTTGGGTTCGATTCGCTTTTGGGAGAATGAATTGTAACCGCATTGTAAGAAGAAAAATCGCTTAACATTTGGTTCACTCTGCCCACCTTGCCATATGTACGATATAGCGTGAAGGTGTAATATAACAACATACAACCCTAAAAATAAAATAAATTACAACGTGTAAGGTAATTAAAAAAGGTTGTCCATTTCGTACCAATTTCTCTCGCGTTTACAACTCAATTTTAGACCACGTTTAATTTATGGGAGTAAAAATGTTGGTTAAAACGGACTAGCGCCGGACGTCCGGACTTTGTGGTAAGGGTAAATGAGGGTAACATGTAGAACGGGGGTACGTTCTGACAGAAGGGTTAAATTTACTAAAGATTTTCAAAGGAATCCTGCGTGAATAATTTTAATTGGACTGGTCTTTGGAATATTAAGGAAAACAGTTCCAACTTGTAAATCAAACAATGGTTTATTCTATAAACAGACTGGCACAAGTACTCCTTGCCCTGATAAGACGACAAAGCGCAGAGTTATTAGAAATGGAGTATCTTAACACTATGTCCCTCTGTCTACCTCGCTATATGCAGAATAAACCGTGAAGCTGAAAAAAGAGAGAGACATCGATCACTATAAGTAATTATTTCTTTCCCATAATAAGTTTTACTTACAATATGTCCCACAAATTACATTTATGACATATATTAGTTCCTTCGCAAGCAACTTTAACTAGCTCTAATATATCATCGCTTACACAATTTCAAAAGCACTTAATTGCATCAAATAACTCCATACCGACACCATCGCTTACACGATTACTTTGTTAATATATTAGTTTTATACAAGCAACCAGCTACGTTGTAAATATTATAAATTTTTAAGGTTTTTACAATAAATTATGTTAAGAAGTTATTCTGCTACTGTTTATCAGCTTTACAAGTTGTATTTCGAGTTGACCTACAATCTTGGAATTCGTAGAGAACCTCTGGTATATATCCCACTCGCACTTGACCAGGTTATTTTTATTCTTGGAACATCTGCTTAGGTACTGCAAATTTAAGGTTTTTTTCCATATGATATTTGGACTCACCACTATCAACTTACAACCAACGTGAGCTTAGTTTTTCGCTAGAAGATAGGTACAATTGGATTAACATGTTTTTATTGAAAAAATCGATTTTCTAAGACAAAATATGTTATTACTTTGACGTCGTTTATACCCATACACAAAAGATAAAGTAAAACTTTTATTACTGTGCTTATCGTAACAAAATATTTTCAAAATTAGTATAAGGCACTTTAAATGTAAATGTTTTTACAAAACAAGTGTTTCCTTGACTTAGTATTGTATGTACTCACGCAACAGGCTGTGTCTGTGATATATTACGTTTGATTATGTCAAGATTTTTGTAAGATATGTAAAAATATATTAAAATATACAAATTTAGAATAAATATATGTTAATTGTAACCTTGAAGACACACAAAACTTAGTAGTCATTTTTTTTGTTTTTTAAATTACTTATTTCGTGCCATCTTAACGTGATGGAAAAAGTACACGATTGTATGCAATAGTTGTACAAGGGGCATCCCTCGGAGAATTGTGAAGAACGGTTAGTTTTTATACTATGTTCTTCAAATTATATGATAATGGGAAAAATAGGTATTACCTAATACAATATACAATAGATATTCCTAATACAACATATTTGATGAATGATTGAGCTAAAGTATTTTCTGCTAAATGCCTTTCAAATTAAATATGTAAATTTTGTACTTACAAAAAATATAATAAATAATTAAATTCAAATATTTATAGAAATTAATGATTACAGTTCACATACATTATTATCCTCATTAATTGTACAAATTAGAAAAGTTATAATGCGTATTATAAGACGACTTATGTAAAACTGCATAAAACCCCGTAAAGGTCAACCCTCGTCTACCAAGTTTCTAAATGACTACTCAGCTTCATGAGAACAAACTAAAAGGTGAAATCAAGAGCAACCGTTGTTTTACATACGAATAGGGTAACACATATGCTAGTATTGAAACAATATACACTATAGATATTATATTATTATACTAGAAGTTACAAATTTTATGATCAATTGGTGTTTTTCATAGGTGATGCTGCTTGCAACTTCGTTTCTGTGGACTTTATGATGTAAGACATAGAACTTCGTTTTTCCCGTTCCCACAGGTATTTCGAGAAACCTCTAAAAATTTAGAAAAATATATTTTACTCTTTTAAGATTTGAATTCAGAACCACCGTATACAATTAGATATGTCAATAATATAAAGCCAACATCTATATTGTCAATTTTATTATTTCAGCAATTAAAAGCTTCTTTTATATATTATAGTCTATATGTTATTTATTTTTCTAAGTAAACAAAATACAATGTGCCGTAATAACATTTATACTTGTTTCAGGTGAACAAATAAGCATAAATATGAAATAAAAAAATTGTAAGTGCGTAAATGAATGTCATAATTATTTACATTGTATAAAAATAGTAGAAACGTACTGCTCTGTGGAAGTTTTTACTCAAATCTTATCTTTGTATTTTATTTAAATACGAGACTTGATTACGTCAATTTGTTTATTGTTTAAAAATGAATTTTAATTTATTTAAAAGTCAGCTTCATGATTTTTTCGGCTTATAGTGTACCAACATACATGTCTGTCTACCCACAGATGGAATCTAGCGTTAACAATATGTTTCCAGCTTTTTGTCCAATTTTCAAAACTTAACGCTGTTCTTTATAGATATAGATATGAATATAATGGTGGGAAATGTCTCCGAGTGGCAAATGATTTGCGAAGTCAGTTTAGCTGATCGAATTCGTAATAAAAAATAAATAGAATGGCAGGTACTAGCGAGGATGTTACGGTGAGAATGAAGAATAAGAATTGGTGATGAAAGATGGGCAAAAAAGTGCACGAGTCGAAAGATGTATGTAGTGAAAGTAGTGTTTGGCGCTTCGTTTTCTCTGGCTATCCAGGCCGCTAAAGATAAAGTAATAAATAAGGTGTCTCTGTCCTAAGCAAAAATATGGAATATGGAAAGAAACGGCTTATATTTCAAAGTTTGAATAAAAATAACAATCAACATTCAAATTCAAATTCAAAATATTCTTTATTCAAATAGGCAATTATTATAAGCACTTTTGAATTGTCGAATGAACATATGAACAAAAAGCTACCACCGGTTCGGAAGGCAGTTCTGCTGAAAAGAGCCGGCAACTCAACAGTTGCTCTTTTCAAAATCAATGGTACAATCTATTACATTAACTGGCAGCTATCCTGCCTGACATTCAATACACATTAATTCCATACATGCTTATCCTCCAAATATTCTTGAACAGTGTAATACGCTTTACTAGTTAGAATTTGTTTAACAGATATTTTAAATTTAGGCCGGCATTAGGCCGGTTACCGTAACTAAAGGGTTAACTATTAATACAATTTACACTACATATATTGTACGTAAACAGTATATATTCAAAAATATATCAATAAAAAGTCCATTTGGCTTTCAAAATCGTCTCTTTTATTAAATGGGTATTATTTTTAAGACAATATGAAGCGGTGTACTATATTCTTCATACATGTATTTGTCAGGTAGGTACGAGTATGTGTATTGTGTATTGTTTCTGCGGTAATCTCGTAATCTCTATTTACGTACGCTATCACAAGAAGAATTTGCGAACGCGACGCTTAGATACGACCGAAGAAAATAAATAAATACATAAACATATTTTGTGGAATCGTCCAAATATAATTTAATATGTTTTTTTTTATTTTACGTATGGGTTCGATTCCCGAGTGAACTTTTAATATTTTAATTTCCTCGCTCTGCTAACGAGGCCAAACGCGTCGTTGAGTTCCGCCACTCAACACGCATTATCTCAAGAATTTGGCGGGAAGTGACACGGAAGTATATTTATATCCTTAATAAGGAGCGGAATGTCTTAACACTACGTTTCCAGGTTCTCTCTGCCTACCCTGCTATCAGCGGGATACAGCAGTGAAGTTAAAAAATATATAATATAAATTGGTAACATATAGTGGATATTCCCATAATACCACTAATACTGGCACAAATTGCTGTTTTATCTATCATCAAACGGTTAAATTTAGCTTTGCAAGAATCCACTCGGTTATACGGAGATGAACCTACGGCTTTGAAAGACAAATTGGCACGTAGATCGACGGTCTGTTATCGAAAGTCTGGAAGTTTGCTTTTAGAGCTAATAAGTTGATTGTACGATCATTTTGTAGGATAACATACCTCCAAAATATTATTTTTTTAAGCACTTGTTTGTAAAAATATATTAATAGTATTTTAGCATCGTTGAAGCAGAGAGAACCGAATGTCAAATCATTCATTTCTCTATATTCCATCCAAAACAATACAAGTCATATTTTGTCTGTCCAGTTTCCCACAATTATTACGTTGATAATAAAACATATTCCATTATGCCACGATGGCATCATTTAAATTCTGAGAGGACCTTGAAATATAGTGTTAAGACACTCCGTTCTCATTGAAGCACCTCCGTTCCCTACTACCAGAGCGGAGAAATTATAATAATTGAACATATAATCATTCCCTGGAAATCGAACCTACAATCATCCACAATTCCGTACTGCGCCGTATCTACTAACAATATGTGAATATACTTACGTATATAATACACATATTTTACTTACATAAGCCAAAATTGACTGATATTTATTATATAGTTAAAATGTCATAATAAGGTACATCCACTGTTTGTGCATATTGGCTTACAATATAAGTACAAACAAAATCGTGTTTCACTTTGAAATATATTAAAAGTTCTTTTATCCCGCTCGTTTTATACACTAGAAGATTATAATTTCAAGCAGTGAGTGGTGGTAGATATTATAAATATTTTTATAACATTAGATTACTCTAAAAAAATAACACAAGAACTCCACAAATAATTGGAAATTCCTATTGATTTTGTTGAAATTTTATATTATAATTCCAAATCCTATGTACCGCACTGGGGTTAAGATAAAGCTGCGATCAAACGTCAATCATTCTCTTTCTTGTTGCGAGTGAAAACTGTCAACGGCTTCTTTCTATAGTAGACAAAGAAAAATTAAACTCCAAAATTGTAAATTTATTTATTTTTATACTTAAAAACAATATACGAGCCAGTCGTGGCGTAGGGGCACAAAGTGTGTATGTAAACTAGACAGGTTGTAGGGTTCCCTACTTGAGATTTTTTCAGTACAGAGATTTGTATGGCGTTGAACACCGTCCCGTTATTAAAAGTACCTACTTTAAAAAAGGATGGTTTCTTATTTACGTGAGAGTACGGGAGGAAGGTGCGCAGGAAAGTACGGGATACACTTTGTCTTAATCAAACAATATAAAACCTATACGATATGTCGAGGTAACTGGCAATCCGCAGGTATATTTATGGTGTAACAATGGAATTTGAACTGGTGACCTCTTTACGGTAAAGGACGAATGAACTTAGTGACAAATAACCCAGTGTTTTATCTTTCTCTAAGTGTAAAACCATTTAAACAACTTTAGTAAGTTGATAAGAGTCGTGGGCTTTTTAAAATAAAAAAATAATCAATAGCTTCATGTTGTATCTTGCTTATAGTAGGGTAGGCAAAGGGAATCTAGTGTTAGGACACTTTGTTTCCTCTCCTTTTGTCCAATTTTCATTAGAGATCAAACATTGAGTGTTGATTGTCTTTTTACCAGAATAAGGAAAATAATGCATTTGCCTTAGTGCGAATCGAACCTGCGGCTAGATTTATGTGCGTCAAGACGACCTTAAATAGGTTTTCTTATCTTCTTTATTAAATTCGGAAAATGTATTCATAATTTTTTTTTGGTTCCCATTGATCTGTCATCTCTGTTTCCATATTAGATTAATGGAAGAATCCAGTAATATATCACCTGGCGTTTTGCTCTTGTCTCATTTAATGTATACCGCGTTAAAAAAGAGTAATACAACGCCGTACTGTGACCAACCAAATGTCAAATTCCAAAACAGGTCAATCCACGACCGTATATTAAATCTTATTTTAATTAAGGCTCGAGACACCCCACTAATAACTATAGATTTCTATGTTCAAAAAAAAAGGTTCAAAATTACATTTTCCTTCCTTTCTAAAGCACTAATAGTAGTTTTAAGCATATGCGCCGCGGTGTTTTACTCATTGGATATAAACCAGGCAAAGCTATTCCAGATGACTTCAATGGCTCGGACTGAATTATTAAGTTTAATAGTTCATTGAATTCTATAAAGTTTACTCGAACTTCCACTTGCACATAATTCAGTTCGTTTATTTTGAGTGCTGTATTTTATGCAGTGTTGTGATATATTATTACGCTTTAAACTGTTGATATTTTTATATAATTTAGATATAAAATTATAACAAAAAAATTAAAACAGTAGCTTCCTGCTATATGTTTTATAAAAATATATAAAACTAAATCGGTGACAAAGCTTATTATGATTGAATGAATCAGTTTATTTTTATAGAAAAATGCAATAACAGCGCGGTCCTAAAGACTATTAAAGAAAACGTAAAATTGTTACGTTTCTATCGACTATATTACCATAGTAGTTAGAAAACTTTTAAGATGGTTTCTATTATATTTAAATAAAACAATATACTTGCTCTGGTAAGACGATAAAAAAAATAACCTTAGATTCCCTTTTGTCTTCTACACTATATCGGGAAACACAGTGTGAAGCTAAAAAATACATATATATTTACTATCACATTTTCCCTTTAACAGTCTTTCCTATAAATTCTTTAAAAGCAAAGAGGAAAATATATATTTTGAATGGTCTTACGATATGGATATTGGCGTATAAGATCAAAAGAAACTCGATTTACACTTCAGATTTCATACTGACACCGAGAAGTCAAGCTCCTCGAAACTTGGCTCAAGTGTAGAATGAATTATTAATGCTAAAGAATTTATTATGCATAAGAAAATCCCAGTACTTTGGTGTGCTCTCTTGTAGCTGTGTTTATCCACTGATTGTGTCATATAAATAATTGTAATGAATGCTTGGTATGCTGTCTACCTTTCAACCTTCTTCCTAGTCAGTAGTGAACAGTCTAATTCAAAAAGTAAATTGTTAACAGAAGTTGGCTTGGTTTTTGGTACAAGATGATTAGAAGTTTTTACCATTCATAATGAGAGCCTAGAACGTAGTTTAGCATCTTCAGAATCTGTATCTGACCTGACTAACCTGACATCTGTTATGATGTTTATCCCACAGAAGGAATGTCGTATTTCAAGCATCTAGGATGCGTTATAAAAGTTCTGCTAGATTTTGTTGCGTAACGACCATATACGTAGCAATACATATGCTTTCATTTCCACCAGAAAATATGAGCACGCAAGAGAACAATAATACTTGAGTCTTCTCGGCAGAACTGCCTTCCGAACCGTTGGTAGCTTTTCTTCTTATGTTCATTCGACGATTCAAAAGTGCTTATAATAATTGCCTATTTCTCCTCTGGCTATTGACCTTTTCCCAGCATATCGATGGGGCAAAGCTGAGAAAAATGTAATAGACGTAAAAGTACTACAGCCATATTGTCTTAGATAATAGAACTCAAAAACGTTTTTAAAATCCTTCCCGAAGTGCAGAGCGCTGAGATGAATATTTAATTCACATGTTCTTTTCATAACATATGCATTAGAGTAAAAAAGCGAGCGTTCGGGAATAAATTATGTAAAATAGCTACACAGTATTGGATCTAAAGAAGGAGAATTTTATGAATATTTATGTTGAAAAAACATAAATGTAATTTTTTTGATATTCGGCAGTTCCATAATATATTCATACAATTTCCTTGTCCGCGAATATAAATATGACATATAACTTTAACTAGTTTCTATGAAAAATAATTAAAATTTGGATTGCTGAATTTATATAATTAAAGCAAGGCCAAGTTGACCTCAAAGAAATAAGTATAAAATAGGTAATAATACGGAGTTCTTATCTTTGGGCTGGTGCACTCCAACATCAGAGCCGTGCGACGCTTTGGCTTTGCGGAGAGACATATCCTTACTCTGCTTTCTCTACTTTATTTATCACGGGGCGAGCCTGGGAAACTCTTGAGGAAACACGTTAAATTTACAAGACGATCAGTTGATTAATTTAGTCGTAAAAGAATAATCTTTTACTATCGCACTTACAACATTAAACTATTAAATAAGTACAAACAAATATATTGTAAGTTCCATCAGTGTCTATCAACCTGCCAATTAAGCTACAAGTATAATATGTTCACATCTCGCGGCGGCGAACTCTCTACTTCTGTAACTTTTATTATAGTTATAGTTATACTATACTACTATATAACTTTACAGTTTACAGTATTACAGTTTACAGTTATACTATTATATAACTTTCTTTATAGGTTCTCTTTTAGAGTTGGTCTAGTTATAGCTAAACGAATTGTGAGTGGTTATATATGGTACAAAACATCATTTTTTAATAAAAAATATGGATTTTAATAAAAAAAGTGTCATATTTTTTGTAAATTATTAATTGAAAATAAATATATTTTAAGTTATTTCCGACCATTTAAGTCGTATACCATGTATCATTACTATCTATCTATCTATATAATATCTTTTTTGTATATATAAAAAAATGGCTTTACCTAAAAAAATATTAACCAATTCAACATCACGAATAATATGAACTTGTAAGGAATAAAAAAAAACATTGTTAATACTAGAACTGTCACAGAATCTTGCACGGCTATTACCTAGGGTCTAATTACTAGCACCAAGTTTGAAACTTTAAAGTTTTGATGAGTCTCAGGTGGTTTAAAATTTTAGCCATATTAAGTAGAACTAAGAACAGCTTTTAATTTCTATATTCTTGAAGATTTTCATAGTACTTGAATTTATAAAATTCCAGATTTGGAATAGTTTCGGTTTTTCCTTGTACATATATAAGAATAAAAGAAATGAATGAATGAAAAGAAAGAAAAATAAATACATTATATGTTTTATAATATTAGTAAATACAATGATATTATTATTATAATTTTTGAACTGTTATATATTCAGGATAAAAAAATATTTTAAGCAAATTTTAGAAAGTGTGGCTTACTACTTAAAAATAATAAATGTATTGAAGTAGGTACTGTATAAAAATTTCGAACGTAGCTCAATTTAAGCCGCTCTCTTGACACCTCTAAGACGTTGTACAGAGTCTCAATAAAATGTGTATAGGTAGGGTAGTAGAGTTTTAATTAGTTATTTTTTTTTATTTTACGCTTTACCGGTATATAACAGGTTAGACGGTGGGTGTTATCACTTACCTAGTGTTAAGACTGTGTCCTCCATTTTCCGCCCAATTATAATTATAATTAGATAATGATTTTTTGCTATGTGAATTTTAATATTTTATGTTAAATTACTATAATTTTAAATAGATAATTAATAAAAGTCCTAAGTATAACAAATCTGTCATTTTCAGGTCTCATTATTTTTTAAATGTTAATTGTTGTCTATCTAATAGGCGTAATATAATAACTTTTCATTTAAAATAAATTTTTATGCCTAAAATTTAATATATTAACAATATAATAATAATTATATGAATATAGATAGTAACAAGCACTATCAATAAAAGCTAAAAAGGATGTTTTATGATACTACTTCTAAAAAGGATTTATTTCTTATCGTATTAATATTATTATTGTTATAGATAGCATACAATTGGTGCTATGTCATCTATGATTCATTACTATTTGTTTATTATGTTTATTATTAAATAAAGAGACAAATATTTAAAAATTGTCTAGTCCATTCCGATTTTTTTGAGGTGTTCCAGCATTCAAATTATTTAACAGCTCCAATAGATCCAGAGATAAGTGCCTACAAACATAGAAAAAACAAAAGGAAGAATAAAATATGTATCTTTTGTACTTTTAAGGTTATGACCAAAAAAGCAAACCTCCGAAAAAACCAGGGATCCAAATAAATCAACTTAAATTCCTGTCGTTTTTTCCTTCCATATTTAAAACATGTATGACACATTAGCAGGGGTACCATGTTTATATTGTCGTAGCCTAACAACGGCCTGTTCACATAATCGACATCACGAATAAACAATTTGCACATTTATGATGTGGCTTTCCAGTTTACGTGAGCTGTGACTGTGAACGAATTCATAATACTATTGTTCTAATTGCTTTGTTCTTATCTAAATGTTATCTCAAGTAAGAAGTAAGTACGTAAGAACGTCGCATTAGAATGACGCATGTTCCTTAAGTACTTATTATGGAAATGTAAGAAGTGATTTAAATTAGAATAAACAAACTGTATAATTTTCTTTGCGACTATTAACAAATGTATGAGGATATAATATTAAATGATCGCCTTTGAAAGGTAGAACATTCATATATTTGAGTTATATATATTATTCAGGTTATAAGTTTTTTTTCGGAAACATAATTAATAGGTATATTAGAATAATATGTATATTAGATTTCTTCTATTACTATCGTAACTTATGTTAATAACGACTCTAAAGTTAACAACAGCATCGTAAAAATCCGAATAGTACCTACGACTATAAAATACGTCCGTGTTTTCAGTGAATAAAATTGGGTCATAAGTAATCAAAGCCGTCTCACGGGCTGGCGGATTCGAAAGTTTTTCCAATTGAAATCGAACGTATGGAAAATAATATCCATATTGTACTGAAGTTATGGCAGAAATTGGGTACCGAGTGCAATTCTCGTAAGATTTATAATTTTTTTTAGCTTCCCGCTATGCTGCGTGTAATACGGTAGGCGGAGGAAGCTTAGGGTTAAGACAATCCGCTCCCCATTCTTCGTCAAATTCTGAAGGTATTGCGTGTTGAGTGGTGGAAATCAACACCGCGGTACGCCTCGACACCAGAGTGAAGAAATGAAAATATTATATATTTTTTATTTTTTCGAGTGCGAATCGAACCCACAAAGTTTGCACAACTGTTTACAGTCACACGCTTGTGGCCCTGCACCACGACGTGCCTCAAGGACTTTTAATATATGTATAATGAAAAATAATTAATTTAATTTGAGAAAATAACTCGGACAATGGAGGCAACGTTACTTCGCACCTTAAAGACGCTTAATAAATTTACTCTTGGGATCCTTGGGCACTCTTTAGTTTGATGAGCACCTGCAAGCTGGTCCATGAAATACTAAGAAACTTCATCTCAATATATTTTTTATCTATTTAGTTGAGAAAAATAAAATTACAAAATATGTAAAATAAGACATCTATTTTAAATTTACAATTATTAAATTCTAACAAATATAATCAAAAAAAAATATTTTATATTAGAAACCATTCAATTAGGTCAAATTTCAAGCGGTTGCTGGTCTATTAAAAACAGTATGTAATACTACCCTCAAAATTAATTAGTCCACTATTATAATATATTTGAGCGTACGAGAATTAATTATACCCATCTCCACTTAACCCAAAAATAACAGCCGTTGTTTGGACAGCTCAAGGCATGAAATGGTCCATCATGCTTCGTCACTTGATATCTAGGGTTAACGAAAATAAAAATTACAATATTTGTTCTTAAAATAGAAAAAAACTGTATAGTTTAATAATAAGCATTTGGGTGCACGTTTGATGGTTGTAGATTTGATTCCCAATTGTGTATAAATTATATAATACTGATATCGAAGTTCAGAGAGCGCGGCGTTAAGTTACGATGTCTAATACTCAACGAAATACTACTAGGTTATTTTACACTGATAAGAAGGATATAGAAAGAAACATTTTCTTATAAAGTAATACAGATTATATTAAGCATTGTAAAACTCCGAAGACCACCCTTATTTTAGTTTGAAATGGCAAAAGCAATCTAAAAAGTTGAGTTATGACCGTCATCATAAAGTCAAACCTTCAGATATAAAACAAATATCTGTATTTTCATACATTCGCTCCATCCCTTAAAAGGAATAGCGAGTAAAAGGCCGTATGGATACAAAATACCACTTTAAAACCACTAGAGCAGTACGTTGGTTACAGTGTTCTAATTTTTTGATAAAATCTTTCTTAGTGCTTGTTTTCATAATATTGACGATAAAAATATTAATAATATAGAAAAAATAATATATACGGTATCGGAAATAAGTAAAAATTTATAATATTGGTTTGTCTATGGTGAACCGTTAACGTTTCTATTGATTTGACTGACCTCTTGACCTAAGAGCTAGACACAACGTATTAGTTCTTATATATTAATTAATCGTAAGGAAACTTAGAATTATTATACTAAATAATTATATATTATAGAAATAACTGGGTTTACATAACGACGTCCATATTATAATTATAATTCATTCAAATTGAAAGTAAAAATAATAATTTTAAGCGGCTATGGTCCAGCGGCACACAGTCTCGCTGGAAACGCTTACGCTTAAGGCTGATAAAGTTGAGTTCGATTTCCACTCGGGGGAAATTATAAATTATACATTGAGCTACGCCGCTCATCACGCGAAGTTTCGAAAATTTTGCCAAAACGGGGATAAAAGTGTTTTGACACTAAGTTCCACTATCATACTGTATTAGGGTTACACCATAAAATAAAAAAAATATATTTTCAAATTGTACATCTAGAGGAAAATGATGTCCACAAGACTCAACCCTACGTTCAGACCAACGTTGCATCAATAATGATGCTTTCCAAGACTCGTGCAAACAACGACTTAATTACAATGATACTACAGCCTTTACTAATTTTGATTGTATTTTAAGGTAGATTCCATTTGATTGAAAGAATGTACTACTACTCTACCAGAGCGGAGGAAATGATTCGTACCCTCGATCCCCAATGTGCCACGAAATCTTTTACATTGTCAAATAAATATTTAACATAATTTGATTTGAGTGACAACCTATTTGAAATTATTAGAATATTTTTGAAATTTATACAAGAACAGAGAGGATTTTATATTTTATAGTCGTTACAAATAATCTACACATATATATTCTTTGTTTATACAGGATAGTCATTCCCTCTACCCAGTGTTCGTTTCATCGATCAATTTTCGAGACATTTCGTGTTAATTGGCAGAACTCTGCGACGCGTTTTGTCTTGTTATGAGAGAGAAGGAATGAATATTACATTTCTTGATATGAGAATCAAACCCTCAACCACCCCGTTTACAGTCGAATGCTGTGCCGGTTCACCACGACGCCCAATAACTTATATATTATTTTTGTACGCAAAATATCAAACTCATTTAATTCTATATCAACGAATATTATAAAAAGATATAGCGATGTGCGAAGTATTCCTAAAATAGTCTACCAATATATTGGTAGGATTATTTACATGAACTCCGTCTGAGATGGGACCGGCGAATACGAAGGTCTTATTGAGTCAGGATTTTTTTATTGATTAATATAACAGTAAAGCATTTTTGCTTGCGGTTTTTTATGCTTATTTACTATTCAATTTGAAATGTATAAGCCAGTCAGAAACGACTGTAAACGCGTCGAGTCGAGTAAATTGAACTGGTAACGGGGCAAGCGCGGCGTTGAGTTCCGCTAAGCATTGCCTCGTGAATTTAGCGGGGAACGGAAATATTTAAATGGGAAAGACGTATCTTGCTCTCTGCCTACTCTGCTATGTGTGGGATAGTTAGTACAGCGTAAAGCTAGAATTTTTTTTAATGTTATTGCAGTTCTGGGAACAAAACACAGAATGAAATTACCGATATTCCTAGATTTTATATTAATCAGTGAAGTCAGTTAAAATTGTTAGAGAATGAAAAATATCGTACCACATATAGTTTTTCTAAAGTCCAACTTTAAAACTGTAAATACGGTGGCTGCTGTTTTTATGTTTTTTTAATAAATTCATGTATGTATGTCACGTTTACGTGAAATGGCCAACGGCATGAAATTATCTGTTTCATATGACAAGGAAGGATCCTCTACAAAATTGCAATTTCCAAGCAAGAATATATTGGAAATGACTATTAATAAATGTTTCATTTTATAACGTTTCAACATAGTATAACGTTTTGTTGTAGTTTCTAGCTGTACCCCACATATTGCAAGTGGCAGAACTCTACATCTCGCTTTGTCTTATTGCCAGAGGGAGGAGAATTAAAAATAATTGACACTCTCGAGTGGATATAGAACCCACAACCGTCATGATTACAGCCAGACGTTGTGCCGCTGGACCATGACAGCTCTATATATTACAGTGTCTTTATATTATTTAAATTAGGAAGATTTTTCTGTTTATTATAGCTAAATTTTAGTAAAATAAAGCTCCAGTAATAGCCCCAGACTGTCATCGAGAAGGCCGTAGTTTCGATTTCTACGCGGGAAAATATCCATTTCCATTTATTACATTCACTCTGACTATCCTTTAACACGCTGTAACCCACAGCGTGAAGCTGAATAAAAAAAACAAATTTGTTATTTCCTCAGTTTATTTAAAACACCATTCATTAATTCGTGGTAAATTTTGTTTACGCGTCTACCACAACTCTTGTCGTAAACAAAGGAAACCTGGCAACAAATTATTCCTTTTATTTCTTTCACCCAGACCGAATATTGCGTCTTTGACGGCAAAAATGGACAAAGATTATTTGAACCAGAACTTTATTTTCTAATACTGTCTGAAAACAAAGCTAAACGATTTGTTTGGTTTAATAATATTGAAAATATCTGAAAGTTGTCTTTACAATAATTCATATTAAGGCACTTAAATTTTTTTTATTGCGTTATGTAAATAAAACTAATCGAGATCTACGACTTTTTATGTGAACTGTAAGGAGACATAAAATGAAAAAAATAATTATATTTTTTGTCGAGAAATAATTTCTTAGTGTATGTTCTTAGGTAGGTTAAGGAGTGGATTACCTACAAGCCAAATTTCAACGTTCTAAATTCCAATAGTTTCATCTATGCTTTGTCTATCTGTTACTTATACGCAAGGGTTTTCAATATATATATTCGTATATAGATATCATTCTTATCGGAAAATTCCTCGTTCACATTTGACCGTAAAAAAACATATTAGAACGAGACACGTCCCTTGTTTCTTCCCGATGGAATTTTTGACGAAATAGAGCAGTTTCACTCGGTCTCGAGCGATTCCACAAATGAGACGTCAAAAAATCTTATTTGGTATTTATACGAAAATACAGTAAAATGAGAATTCTTTTAAAAGACCTATTATTTTTCTTTAAATTAATCCCATATCTATGATTGTTGATTGTTTTTGTATCATAGAAAAGATTTGGACTTATTTTATTCATGCCTCGATCATTTTCGGTGTTTTGTTTTAAGATGTTCAAGGCATAATAATATTTATTACTTTAATGTGCAATTAAGTCCTTAGAAGCAAATGCTTCCCTTTTAAATACATATTAGTATCTCTCTATACTATACTCTCAACGCGAAGGCCCTTATAATATTTGAAGGTTCTTGTCATATTGCTTTTGAGACTCTCCAATTTTATTTTATTCTGTCTAAATAAATACGAATATTCTTAATGTAAATACTACGCAATTGTAAGCATTTACAATAACATCTGGTATCTTTATACATATATTGTATAGGCTCTTCTACCTCAACAACCCTCGAAAATAATTAGAAATGTCAAAAGAATGAAATGTCTGCCAGAAATACTGTATTTCTGTGCGAATATTAACATCGACGAGAGTCAAGGCTGAGGTGCTATCAAATTATAAGTGACCTGTTCAAAGTTAACTCGCAGATATATTTTACTAAAAAATAAAATAAATTCAAGGTAAGGTACCATTGGATTTTTAAACGTTATAAGATTATATTAATTAGATATCAATATGTATCACTACTAATGTGTATGTACCAGTCGGCACAAGCGTGTGGCTGTCAAAGCGGCTGTTAATCCTAATAAACTATTGGGTTTGTTTATATTCCTTTTTAATTTTATCCAGTCGGAATTTTAGTTTTTTTAAATATTTTTTTATTGAAGCTTTACACTGTATAACAGGGTAAACAGTGGGAACTTAACGCTGAGAAACTTCCCAGTAAGATTAAGACTACCGTTCCCCACTTTCCACCGAATTCTGGAGGCATTGCCATTTTTCTTGACTTTCTGCTTTTTAAACCCAACCACTTCATGGGATATAATTGTATTCGGTAAAAGAAAAATAAACTAGATATATGAATTCGTATAGGTATATTCATACAAACATTTTGAAATTAGTAGAAAAGATATAAAACCAGAATTTTTTCTTTGTTTAAATGGAGTCAACATTTCGTGGAAAATAATTTACAGAATAACATTTTTCGTACGAATTTTGACATACCTTTCACGTCACTCTTTTATAGACTAAAATTCCAAAAAATTCCGAACGGATGTTTGTAATACCAGCTAGCTGTCAGATTTCAGCTCGATCCGTCCAATCATTTGTGCTATATGTTGATATGTTAGTTAGTAAAACATTTGCTTAGGTCATAATGGCGCATCGGCACATCATTACTATAAACGTGACGATTATAAATTAATAGGTAATTATCATTCGGGGGATTTCCTTGCTTTGATAACAAGAAAAAGTTTGGCTGAAATCTGGGAACCTAATGTTAAGATCCTCCATTCCCATAAACACACTTCCCTTTCTCACTTTCTTCCGAATTCCCGAGGCCGCGTTTCGCCTCGTTGAAAATGAAAATGTCATATATTTTATTTCTCCTAATGGGAATCGAATTCACAACCGTGACGCGTACAGTCGGAAGCTTCTGCCTTTGCGCCAGGGAGGCCCAATAGTTATTTATTGTCAATTTACTCTCTTATTCCAATACTATAATACACTACAGAGTGATTTTGTTTTAATCACATTGTAGTACAATAAAGACATTTGACGTGAGAAATTTATTTCATTCGAGCCTATCTTCATCAATCAGGGGTGTAATAGAAACGTCTCTAATAAGCCCGCCTCGCTGTCAATCGGCCTTATTGGACGTGGCGGACAGCCCCAAGTGAAGCCTATTACTTGTTAATAGTATGTCTTAACATTTGGGTAAACGGAACTTTTTCGATCAAAATTAAGTAATTCTTACGTATAAATGTACTGTTTATAAGGAAAATTAGTGTTTTCTTTGCACATTTATTCAACTGAGCTCAGTCGTGGTGCAGGGCATGAGTGTGTGACTGGTTGTGGACTCGATCCCTATTTCAGAAAATGAAAAGCGCGGCGTTGAATTCCGCCACTCAACACGCAATTCCTCCAGAATTCGGTGAAAAATGGGGAACGGAGTATCTTAACACTAGCTTTGGTCTGCCTATCCTGCTGCATACAGCGTGAAACTAAAAAAAATATTCTACGAGATACAATGAAGGGCATCTACTGAATATTAGTAACAGACGCATTAGGAGACTACGGTTGACTTTTAAGAACGAAGTATCGAGTGAAGCTAGAACTCACTGCGACGATTTCCTCGAAAATTAATATATTTTTTACACATTACATTATTTTGTTTGAACACATATTTTTTTCCATGGAACTAACATAGTAATTTAATAGATGCGATCTAAAGGTACTATAAAATATGGAGCTTGGAGCTACAAAATTTGATATTTTTAAAGTTTTAAATAAGATGATTCTCCAATATAACAAAACCGATATTGAAAAAGGAAATCTTTTTTTATATTCATCTATCTAAAGAATTGTTTCCAAGTCTGCTATATTTTTTGAATGTATATTAAATTTTTTTACGTATTTTTAGTCTATCGCTATTCAAAGATTACAGATAACTTTGGTTGGCGTCACTCCAAAGTAACATGAGTTTGTAAAAAGAAGCTGTCATCGTTTTTATATATTTTGGGAATCTTTGTATAGAACAATGTATTATATGGATAGAAAAGACGTATTATCTAGTGACTCATACATTCCTTTTCCTTCCATTTTTAGTTAATGTAGATTCACTAATGACGTCATAGACGTAGGAATGGTGGTTTCAGGTGTTTCATTGTGAAATGTAAGACTACCCATTTTACCACCTAAATGAATTACAATAACCTCTTCAATATTAAGATTTATTGGTCTACATTCTTTTGTAACCAGTTCTTACTTGTTGCCAAAAAAGAACCCTTTGATCTCCTGCATCCATTTTTAAATCAAAAATGTTATTGCCAGAGCGAGGATCAAACCCAAAGCTGTCACGTTACAGTCACACCCTTGTGCTCCCTGCGCTACGACGGACTTATTAGATTTCTTACGTTTACACAAAATATGAATTATTATATATGAAATATGAAATATTAAAAAACAAAACCTAAGTAAGCGAAGATGCTTCCTACTAATTTTGTTGGAAAGACCAGAAAGTATACACAAATTGACATACAAATCAAGCAGTTTAATTTCATATGTCCAAGAAACCTACCGATTACGTTGTCCTTTATACGAGAACATATTACTTAGACTGTTACTGCCCTTCTACGAAAATTGTATAAGGGTATGATTTGTCATTGATTTATCTTCGTCTGGACGTCTTGGCCTGCAATAAGCGGTTTTCCCTATAGGTTTTTTTTCAAAATCTACTTTATTTTATTTTTAATATATGGTAGTGTTTTATTACAGGATCATCTATCACCTGTAAATTAAAGGATATGGAAAAGAGCATCTAGTGCTAAGACGACTAACCGTTTAACTTCAAGACATTGTGGGCTGACTAGCGGAACTCAACGCCATGCTTTGTCATCTTTATTTATTAATATTGAAAATAAAATAAGAAAATGTAAAAAAATGAATAAAATAATAATGCTTAGAATAAATTGGTTCGGTGCAAAAATCTTAGCTCGTTAGAAACTATATGCTCTGCGGCAACCCGGGTTTTACTCATTCCTATTTTGTTTTTGCTGATGTGTATATTTTAAGCAACATTTTATTTGTTAGCTGGTTTTGAAATTTGTTAGAAATTCAAGTTCAAATTTAAATATTTTTTATTCCAAATAAAAGCTTTATTTTTGAACGCCAAATAATTCACCACCAGTTCAGTAAAGTTAGTGCCTTAGGCCTCAGAAGAACCGGCGCAAGAAACTCAGCGGGACTTATTTTTTAAAAATTTTGGACAAATACATTCCTTTTTTATACATTGCGTAATAATAATAAAATATTTTATTATTAGTAAGCACTATATATTCTTTATAATATTAAACTAATAAAGCTTTAATTTAATTAAATTGTGAGCTTGGAATTAAATGTAGCATAAATGCTCGTATATTTTGATTGTATTGACTTAGAAGCTTTATTTTTTTGTGCTTCTAGGGGATATTGATCTTCTTTAGCTTTTAAGGTACGGAATCCTAAAAAAACATATAAACTAAATTTAGCCTGTTTAAGTTTAGTTAAATATAGTTTTAGTAATCTTCAACTTAACTTATACACTGGTATCGTAGCTACCAAAAGCTAGGAAGTAAATCGAGCGTTTCCATTAAAAACGAGGAAATCACAAATAACATAAATGCAACGTAATATTGCATTCGACGTATCTAATACGAGCTCATAAATACAAATTGCATGGATTCTTAGTAATCGTGCCTGTATTTTACAAAAGGAATAAGTCACGACTTAGTTTTTGTGTTGAAACTTTTTTTTTTGGATCTAGACTATAGCTGGATGCGATGAAATGCGATTTTATTTGATTTTTAAAATTTATCTACCGGTATTGAGTGAGGAAATGAAAATATTTTATTTCCTCGTGAGAATACAACCCACACCTGTCGCGCCCTTCCACCACGACTGACTCCAAGTATCTATGTAAACATATAAAACTCTTATGATACTATCTTACTGAAAGAAGCCGGTATGTGGAGTAGGACTTTGAATTTTCAAATATTCCTAAAGAGTTGCTTAAGAGAGTATGGGAGCACCAAGAGAAAAATTTCTGAAATTAATACGGAAACATGAAAAAATAGGATATTACGTCGTATAAAACATAAAATACATTTTTTTTACTAAACGCTAACTCGGACTATAGTCCGTGCAAACGTAATTGCGGGCTAGAACTTGTCTAGATAAAACTTGGTCAGTCACGCCCGACTTGCCCCCCATCCGGTGTTTCGTATTGTGCAGCGTTTTATAGAGTCGGTAACAGCTGTTCGTGAAATGGGAAAATTCTTCACAAAGCGATCGGTTTTAGGTTTACCGCTTTTGAACTTGGCGAAACCTAAAAAGTTATGTTAGAATTTTTCAAATTTATTTTTGTTGAATTTGTGTATTTATGTAGCTCGGTGTGTGCGTTGTTTGTGGGTTTGTGGGACCCATATCGATAGGAACTTGAGTTTCTATATGAATGGCCTTGTAAGGATTTTAAGAATTTGTTTAGTTCAAATATTTTATTATAAACCACAAAATATTAATATCCAGGCCAGGCATATCAAGGCCAGTCGTAGCGCAGGGCCATAAGCGTGTGACTTAAGCGCGACGGGATACACCGTGAAACTAAAAAAAATATTACCATATTAATTCACTTTCGGAGAAACATTGCCTGTCCATTAATTTCCCTAGTAGGAATCGAACCCACATCTTTCAAGTTTACAGATAGACACTGTGCTGAGGTGCTACGACGACCGCCTATAAGTAATCTCATAAGTAATCCAAATGAAAATATATAATAACAAATAACGCTAGCCACTTTCAAGTGGAAACGGCTCAGCAACAAAAAATTTTGAATAACGTAGTTATTTTTGGCCGCAGGGTTTGAGTGGTTGGCAGCTGTCAGCCAATATTTATTTGTTGACTAACACGATCAGCTTCCTGAGCTTTCACACAAGTAACAGCATTTAACAAGATACATATATAAAATTAGAATTTATTATTTCAACATTTCTTATATAAGCGCTATTGTAGTACGGTTGTGAAAAATTTGACTATACTCACTATAACTATGGGTTCAATTTCTCGACAGGGGAATATTATTTTAGTAATGTCTGTTAAATGAGTGAGAGTAATTGAGGTCGTAGTGGCTCAGTGGGTAGGTGGCGTAGAGGTTGCGTTTTATAAACACGATGGTCGTAGATTCAATACTCACTTAGGGCAATGATTATATTTAATTTACTTACACTTTACTGTCTGGTTAGTCGAAACGCGATGTTCAGTTCTGTCAGTCAACATGGAATATCTCAAAAATTCAGGGGAATGAATGGAGTATCCTGACATTAGGGTTCCCTCTGACTACACTGTTATGTGAGAAAATTTATGAATTTTATGAACCAGAAAACGAAGTAAATTTATTTATAAAAAATAGCTGAAAAGTAACTTACATCCCATGACTATAAGTGCGTAAATACAAATGAACAACAGACTAAGTAGACAGAGTCTTTTTATAAAATTTCATCTTGTATTTTTGTTTAGTATATTAAATTTATATAACATAAAACAATGTGAGAGAGAGATTATAAAAAAATATTTTTATACTATAAACAGTATTCGTCCAAAGCAAACATTTTAAATGCGGGATATAAAATCCCTTAATAGCGGTTTTATGGGGATGCGCAGTTTTTCCCATGTATAAAAACTCATGTCTAAATAACGTAAATGAAGTCTGGTCTCTAATAAAGGTTTTGCTGAATTCTTATATATATTCCTTTTATGGTGTGTAAAGTCATAATCCAATGAATCCGGTCTACTTTTCAACCATTAAAGAAATATTATTTTTGGTGACGGTGTCCAGTGCTTACCGTATGCTTGTATAAGCATGTGACTGTAAACATGACAGATTGTGGGTTCGAATCGATCCCACTCGAAGAAGTAAGATATATGTTCATTTCTTCGCTCTGGTGTCGAGGCAAACCGCGGCGTCGAGTTCCTCCACTCCACCGGTAATAGCTGCTGCAGTAGCTTAGCTGGACCTCTATTTAACGTGCATTCTCCTATTGCGTAATATTATCTCTTTTTTACTGTACATTCTCTTTTGTGTGTTTTCCATTTAACATGATATTGGCGAAGTGATGAGTGCTAAACTGGCCCACTCGGAACGTCATAAATAGAGAACAACAACAATAACAACAATCATGTAGTTCAAGCAGGCGAAGCCGCGGGCGGGCCGCTAGTAAAGAATAAATAATCAGATAATACATGGGTCAACCAACATTCATTGTGGTCAGAAGATAGGTGCGATCCGAACAATAGATGACCTTTTCCTTTAATACATCCTCGCGTACCCTACGTTAAGCTAAAAGGTTGTTAAATAAAAGAAAATCATGGCCATGATTGTTAGGCAAACACTTCTGGTGTCTCCTTCTAAATGTACCTTTGTAATATTAGAATAGTTCTTAAAATTGTAGAATTGGTAACAATCAACGAAATAATTCTTATTTTATTGACTGAAGTGCAAAAGGTAACTTACTATTTACTTTTCGAACTAGTAGTTCTTATTAGCGTATTCAAACAAACTCATCACCTTTATTATAGAAATAATTACATACTATCTAAAGAGCTTCTAACATTTTTATATTTCAAGCAAGTACTGTATTTCTTTGATAACAAAGAGTTATATCACAACGTCACTTAAATTACCGTCTTGGCAATTTTATCTGTCCACGTAAATTAAATCAAAGTCCTAACAAAATGGCCGTCGAGCCGACGTGGCCTACTAAGCTGTGTAAAAAAGGCGGTGGTATTGGGCCTAAAATAAAAAAAAATTGTTATTTAAAATTCTAATATTATGATTTTAACGAATTATCAAAAAATATTATATTTTAATTTAAACTATGTTATTAACAGAATTTTGGATTTATTCACTTATCGTTGTTATTAATGATTAGTTAGGTGTTTGATGCATTTGTTTGTTATCCAGAAGTCTAAAAATGGGCATAAAATGGAGAACGAAATTATTTATTAATGGCGTGTCTTATTTAGACACGCTTCGAATATAATATATAAGAAATAAGAAAAAAATAGTGACCATAAAAATGAAAAATTAATCCATCTCTAGGATAATTCCTTAAATCCCGCAAAACCAAAACATTATACGAAGATTATATGGCATTGAAATGTAAACTAGCGTAAATTTTAATAAGATTTAACGCTGCTTCGTATACAGTAGGTACCTACCTCTACCTATACCTACATACATATATCTTGGAAATATTCATGAGGGATTATGTATTGTCGTTCTAAATCCTTCTAAAGGTTATCTTTGGGTAGATACATTAGATTGGAGCTTACGATGCTCGCTTTATTACATATGTTACATATTCATATTGGAATATGATTTAGACTTTGGTTAATGCATATTTAAATGACGTCTACGCGGCCATGACACGCCGCGCCGTGAAGAGATCGATAATGGCTATCAATTTTTCGTTTCAAAAGTTGTCCTGAGAATTTTTCCATTTATATTTTCTTGGAGTGTGGATCGTTTTTTATTGATATCTCTTTATAATAGAATTATAGTATAGTATGCAGCGTAAGGCTTTTAAATTAAATACATGAAATTATTTAAATACCCAAAATGTAATAAATGAACATTTTATGTTAAATATTTAAAATGTTATTCAGTATTAAATATATACAAGACTAAGTGATACGTTACTTATTCTAAGCAGTAGTACCAAAAAAATAATACAATAAGTCAGTCAAACGTATCTTAAATGTAATGGTAATAACATTTCTGTCTCTTTATAAATCCTAAAAGAATTTCCATCTCCAATAAACGTTCGTTTGAATATACTATTAACTTTTTCCTATATTTATAGGGAATATCGTCGCATGCTACGAAACCTATCTGTGCATTTCGTTTAATGCAAAGAGATATTTACTGAAAAGATAAAGTTTCTATTACCGATTGAAATAGAAACTTACAGCGGTTTCAACTCAATTCGAAAGAACTTACTAAATGAGATTTCTTTACAATGAGGAAGTAAATTTGTTTATTTTTTGAGTATTTTTCAGTTTTACATATTGTTTATTATATGAATTAGACATCTACATAATATGTATGTGTATACAATACAATTTAAAGGTAAGCCTCAAACAATGTATAATTTAAATCATAATATGCAAAAATATATCCGCTACAAATATTTAGAAAGAAAAACTTCAAAAGAAATAAGATTCTTAGTAACTATTTTTAGCATAAAAAATATTAACTCGATTACTAAGAAATGCTATACAATGAACATCCAATTTCGATTTTTTTAATTAGAACTAATAAAAGTATTTTTTAATAATTTAATTTAGTTATATCTCATTAAATTATTTGTAGGATAGCTCACAAAAGTTTATTACAGGCACGAGTAAGCTACAGTCTAGGCCATATAAAGAATAAAGCAATCCTCTTACCAATTTCAAGATATTTTCCGTGCGCCAACAAAAGACTTCCCGGCCACCTGGAATAGTGGATAGGAAATTAAATATTCTACTTTATAACAATGATTTCTGGTATAAAAGAAATATTTTTTTCTATACAATTTAGTAGGTTTTTGATGATAATAAGAATAGAAATATTAGTAAATATGTTTTGATTTTATCAATTACTTTTTCTTTGTGTTTTTTGAATATTTTGTAATATTTTTAGAATTTGATTAGCAAATAAATACTTAATATTTTAATTTCTTCGCTCTAGTGAGGAGGCAAAGCGCGGCATTGAGTTTCGCCACTCAACATCCAATTAATACCTCCAGCTTAACACTTGGTTCCCAGGTTCTCTCTAATCCTGCTATATCCGGGATATGGCGAGAAACTTAAAAAACATTACAAAGGTAACGCAACTCTACTAGTTTTGTTTTGAACATACACAAACCTAGTGGTTTGTGTATGTTCAATCTAGAGCAACAAAGTATATTGTTATATGGTAGTCCATATAACAATATACTTTGTTGCTCTAGATTTTGAAGAAAGGAATTAACCTAAGAAAGCTATAAGGTATTTTGTTCCAGTCCAGTTGTACTTGCCTACTGAGATAAACACCACTCGAACGGAAACCACTTAAAGCTAGCTAATGAGGCCATTATTGTAAATTATTATTTACGTTTTAAAATAATTAACAATTAGTTATATTTATTGTAAGTAAAAAATATAACTCAATTGCGAAAAACTCATACATAATATGTCGAAGTGCATGCAGAGAAGTCTTATACTCCATTACCTTACTAAGACACTTCCGTTCCCCAACTTCCACCGAATTCTGGAATTCTCAACGCCGTGCTTTGTCTCGTTACGAGAGCAGAAAGTGATAAAATTAATTCTTCCATTTGGAAGTTAGACCCTCAACTATAGCACTTACAGTCATACTCCGTTGCACTGCGCTACTATGGCCTTTAATATATTAGGACATAAATATGAAAATTGTTATACATTTAAACTTTACGACAAAGAACGCAGTTATGCCGTTGCGCGAAATTCCTAAGTGTCGTCGTAAAACGATATATTAGGAATTTAATTAAAACTAGTGATCTATGGATCTTTTAATTGATCTATAAATATGTACTGTGTGTTGGTAAATATTTTATTTGAAGCAATCAAAGTATATTACCACTTCTAATTTGTAAGAATAATCTAAAGAATATTTTTTTAATTTCAGTAATGAAATAAAAAAAATAATGTTATTACTGACTGAAATTATAAGATTTAATAAAAATTTTTGAACTGAGTGTACCGAGTTTGCATGGTTACACTAAAAAAATAACGAATAGCGAATAAACGATAATTTGAGTATGTTCACCCGTTACGGATAGTTTTCTTTCTGAGGCGTTACATCCATCCATACCTATATTATAAATTCGAAAGTAACTCTGTCTGTCTGTCTGTCTGTCTTTTACGCAATCAGGCCTAAACCGCTAATTTAATTGTGATAAAATACTCATATAAGGATACTTGAGGGTACCGGGATGAACATAGGATACTTTTTTTTCTTATATTTGTAATATTGTCGATATATATCAATATATTAAAATAATTAATTTGACATGCAATTTATTCCGCCATGTTAATAACAATGGTCGCTACGCGTTGCTAAGCAACGGCTTGCAAAGTTTGTTGTTTTAAGAAAACGTCACCCAAAGTGAGTTTGCTTAATGCAGACATGGCGCGCGCCGATATAGATTTGTATACATTAACAAAAATTAGATGATTTCTATAATTTGATATTCATCCTTATGAAAATAAATATAATAGTCACTTTTAGCATTTCATCTAGATGGAAATTATAGTTTACTGTATAACATTCTAATAAATAATTAAGGAGATGTCACTGATTCCAAATGACTTAGCCTACGAGTTGTGTAGTATGACCGACGCGAACGGGCAGATGACTTTGTTGATTTTGTAATTTTTTATATATTTTCGAATTAATATTATTTTTTATGTAATTACTTGCTGCTTATAATTAATTAATCTTAGTTCGGTTATGTATACCGATGTTATACACTTAAAATATCGTAATTTTAATCATTTGGGATTTTATTTAATATTGTTCGCAAAAATTAATAATTATTTAATATAGAAAAATGTTTAGTACGCGCGCACGACAAACTTTAGGTACTTTTTCTAATGTTAAGAATTTCCTTTAGTTACTTTTACTTCTTTTGTTTGTTCATTTCGGTTACTCAGACATTTTTTCTAATAATAAATCTCCACTTATTATTATTTTTTAACTTATTTTAATTATTTAGCCTTAAATTTTCGCGGGCGTAGCTGCGTCCGGGCCCACTAGTAAGTATATAAAGTAAAAAAATACCAAATATTTTTTGGCTTAAATACCACTGTCTTGTAACAAATTGTAATAATAAATAAAGTAGCAATTCATATAAATGAAGTTAATGTAGGACATAGTAAAAGATAACTGAAATAACTCCTTATCTCCCATCATTTCTTTTATTGGCAACTATTTTATCACTTCTTATTATATTATTTAAAGTGAATATAATTAATAAATTGCTTATAATTTATTTCTGTTTGTATATTTACTCATTTTATATTCGTAATAAAACAATTTTAATCCTTCCATTAGCTGGCGACGTAACTGTATATACAAGGGTCAGCTTACCCTGTAACGTAAGTTTCCTTTGACGTAAGGGATTAGCTTCGTTGTAAATGACAATGTATAAATAATGGATTTTCTGTGCCTTGTAAATATATATTATTTTTTTATTTTATATGTCAACAGATGTTAACGTTTATTTTAAGTATTATATTTTATATTCTATTGTATAAAAAGGGGATTTCGCGCCTAGTCGCTTCGCTCGTTAAGCACCGTTTGCTTTGCATTCTGTCATAATAAAAAAAAGTATTATTTTGTATTGTAGCGTTTATAACGCTTTTTTTATATACAATATTTTTAATTTCACAATGATATAAATAAATGAAATTAATGAAAATAATAAATAAAAACAAAAGATAAGATAGTGTATAGAATATCAAAGCCGTCACTGCGTAGTGGAATATCTTCTGACTGTAGACACGATGATTATTGGTTCAATCTCCACTCGGAAATGGTTACTCGTATAATAATATTATTTTCATTTTTCCGCTGTAGTACGTGACAAAGCGGGGAAATAATGAATATACACACAAACTGTATACACACACACACACATACATATATATATATATATATATATATATATATATATATATATATATATATATAGTTACGCGCATAGCAATCAATTCACTTATAAAAAACAAGCCGCAGTCGATCCAATAACAATATTTGTATAAAACCGATACCATTACGCCGTCAACAGTATTCGTTCGTTCAGTAAAAGGACGCTTATAATGAAATTTAACCTAAACAATCAGAAAGACGATTTGCCTTATTCGATTGACTTTAAAACTCTTGTGATAAATTCATTTAGATCTCGCTCTGTATGGCGCTGCGCCAGTGATAGTGGGTTCTTAGCAAGTTATAAGCGGTAGAGGTAGTTTTCAATTAAGTATTTTAAAAGTGAAAAAGAAGTAAAAGGTATTATATTCTTTTATTGTAGTTAAAACAACTTATAGGTAATACAAAATTAAAAAGTTAAGTAAAAAGTAAACAAAAACTCTAATCTATTATTTTTTCATATAGGTATGTTTATTGTGTAGGTAGTCTTAGTTAATGTCTTCTTTTTTCTATCTTTAGCTTCACGGTGTATCTTGCAGATAGCAGGGGAGGCAGAGGGAACCCTGGGATAGGCAGCAGAAGGCGTGTTAGGACACTCTGTTTCCATTACTACAATTCCGATCCCCACTCTCCGCCGAATTAATAAAGTGATTTCAATATTAAAAAAAAGGTATTAACTACGAAATAAAAAAAATAAAAAAAACAATAAATATTGTATAAATATAAAAATATCCTATACAGATTTGAACCAGTAGTCATCACTAATTAATTTACATTTTACGTGCATATCCTAACCTCTGAACCACATGCTTTACACACTACACTAATACTTGAACTAAAGTGTTCTCCAAACTCGACTGTTATCGATATTTGATCGATGATAAATTATATCTCTAAGATATCTAGTGTATTCTAGTTATATATTTATTGAGTATTCTAGCAGTGAATTACTAAAAAGTAAAAGTATATTAGTGGGTCAGTAAAGTAAATGTACCAAAACAAATGTATACAATAAAGTTTCATTATTCCAATTAAATATTTTCCTATATTCATTGTCATTTTAGATTTATAAATCAATATTTTTTTGGTAACTTTTAGCTAAGTCCCGGATGGGGGAGAGACCTAATTTTCGAGACTCCGTGATGAGTAGCAGAAGCTAACAACTATCTTGTCTTAAGAAGACGAGCGAGAATATGAAAATAAATAATTTCCCCGAGTGGAAATCGAACCCATCGCACCTACAGTCGGAAGCTTTCCGTCTCGACCGCGACAGCCTCGCCTCATATTAAAAATAAAATTCAATTTAAATTTCATACAATATTGGGTCAACTAACTTTATTAAATAAAAACCGTAGCGTTGTTTTCTTTGCCATTCGACGGTAATCAAATCCGAGATATATTACTTTATTACGTTTTCCACTGCAATGCGCATAGTGAAGGTATTGAAGGAAATAAATATGGGATATAATATAACGGCTTGTGTTCGTTGCTTAGCATTAGACTTCAAAATATTTGATATAAATTAGATATTGATTAACAGTTTAAAATGGGGGTTAAACTAGTTGCTTAAAAAGTTTTAGATAACCTCATTCTTGTAAAAGATGCCAGAAAGTTTGTGTTAACACTATTTTTTCACGAATTTATGGAAATCGAACCTACAGCCGTCGCGTCTACAATAAGATGCCATCCACTGCAATGCGACGGCTCTTACTTACCGGAAAGTTTTTAGTAAAAATGGAAACGTATTTAGATTTAATAAACGTAAGCCCAACAGCCGTGGGCGGTGCCAGTTCCATGATAAGCAATCAGTATTATCGGTTGGATTCATCAATTCACTATCAATCGAGTTTAATTAGTCACTCAAGTGCTTCTAGGTAGCGACCTTGCTATAGTTTGTGCAAGATTATTTATGCTATTATACACATATTTATGTTATTATTTATTAATAAAATAATAATGCCATATTATAAATTATTATAAACATATAATTTTAGCTTTTTTATACTATTATTCGTATGATGTATTTGAAAATGTTGTTTTTCTGTACATAATTGGGAATAATAAGCACTTACTTTTGTCGCTATATAAAGGTAGACATTTAAATGCTTGTCATTTTAGTATTAAGACACCCCGCTCTCAACTTTCCGCTGAATTCTTCGAGACATTGCGTGTTGAGGAGCGGAACTCTACTTTTTAATAAATAATAATTCATTACCTCGAGTGGAGATTGAACCCATAACCGCCGCATTAAAGTCACACCTTTGTGCCCCTATGCCAAGACGACCCCGTGCTTTAATTATGTAAAATTATAAAAACACTTTCCTTTAAAAAAATAAATGTAATTTAAAGCGAAACCTCTCCTCCTCATATTCAAATGTATACAAAACTAAAGCCTCTAGTAACATAATAAAATGATGACACGAACTAACTCCGTTATACATTTAATTACATTTGTGACGGAGTTGGGAACGTGTCGACGCCTACTATCTTGACAGGTTTATCTTACAGTTTTAGATAAATTCAAATTCAAATTCAAAATATTCTTTATTCAAATAGGCATTTATTGTAAGCTTTTTTGAATCGTCGAATGAACATATGAACAAAAAGCTACCACCGGTTCGGAAGGCAGTTCTGCTGAGAAGAGCCGGCAAGAAACTCAACAGTTGCTCTTTTCAAAATCAATGGTACAATCTATAAACATTAGCTGGCAGCAATCCTGCATTACGTTCAATAGACATTAATTCCATACATGCTTATCCTCCAAATATTCTTGAACAGTGTAATACGCTTTACTTGTTAGAATTTTTTTTACAGATATTTTAAATTTTGGTAGTGGCATTACAATAATATAACTAAATAATAGATAATATAACTTACCAGGAGTCTACCGTATGTTTCTAGTTAGTAACGGCAAGATTTATTACACCTGTTATTACACCAGTTGCATATTTAATATTTCATTATTAGGAAATTCCAAAGTTACGTAAAACCAAAATAGATATTTTAGTGTAGAGACAGAGAGAGAGAGAGCAAATACTTGTAACGTTTCAAAAGATGTAATAATACATAGATTTAAGAATAAATATTATTTTCATTCTTAAAACTCACTAACAAAACTTACTTTTACTAATAAAATTTTATATATATACACATGATATAACAACTGAATAAGAAATGGAGCAAAATTGCATTTCCATATTTTTTTTATTTAATACGTAGGCTTTTACCTTTGATGCCTTTGCCTTTATCGGCTAGGGTTTTCGTATTTTCTAGTCTTTAGCACAGCGTTTTATATGGTAAATCGTGAAAATGGGGATAAGATAACCCCATGACCCACAATCAATGGATCAATGTAGCGTGGATCAGTACCTTATGATGGTAGTAGACTTTTGATCCCATCTTATCTATATAAATGTCATACCGCTCTCCATTTTTTATCTTTTGTATAGTTAATATTATTAGTTGAGGGGTATGCATTCCATGGATATAAAATTATTTTTAAAATCGATACTAAGTTTATATACATATATGTAGATTATATTCGTTAGCCCGCGTTGACAGAAAAATCGCGGCGTTGAGATCCACTAGTGTTGTTTTGCGGAAATCAATGTACAGTTGGATGTAGTGAACTGAAAGTAGATCCCGGAGTGGCTTTATGCTATGTTCCCTCTGTCTATCCTGCTATAGTAGGTCAACGGGAAGTAAAACTTATAATAGTTGACAAACTTAAGTTTGCTGGCATGAAATAAATACTATAATTATAAATGTTCACTTTTCAGATTTTTGCTTTATTCATATTAGTAGCAAATTATAGGAAAATATCCTATGTTCATTATTTCCATACTCCTTTCACACACAGTATTGTATGTTACATTCAATTAAAACTTATAAGCTTAATAAGTTGCTGCGGGGGGGTTGTGCAGTTAGAAGTTGTTAATGAACCTGACGGATCCATGAAAAGTTACCAAAAACCTCGCGCTTATGATGATATAATTGGAATCATTATGACTTTGAAAATATGACGATCCTAATATTGATGAATGATGAATTTTAAAATGTTTTGTGAGAAGCTACGTTATTTTTATCTGCCTGATACTTTGGGAACTGTAGGTGAACAGAAAATGAAGATTATCAAAAGTGTCTATTGAAACGCAAAAATCGGGATTTAATATTTAATTTTAAAAATAAGTTAATTACTTATGTAGCAACAATTAAAAAGAAATAGAACCCACGAACATCCGGTAAGCCCTCTAGTATATCATGTTAAAATTGCGGGAAGGGTCACCGGTTGAAAATAACAGATTATGTTTTTGACACCACCCACTATCCCTTGGGCTGACTTTCTGGTACATATGAGTATGTTTAGGTAAACAAGCTTTCACATCACTATCCTCTTATCCTATTTACCTTTGAACGCATTAAAATATTATGAAGGACGCCTTAGGGAATTATAATGAGTTATTCGTTTCGAATTATAATAACTTTTGGGTTTTCGATTAGAGGAGTAAGAATTCACTTAAAGTGGAATTCTGAACTTGGAATTACGTTTAAATATAGCTTAACATAAAGTACCGATATAATTATGTAAATATTTACAATTAATTAGCTCTACTTGAGGGTAGGTGCCAAAGTGACAACAGCTGATTTTAGAGCTCTCATAGTTTATTAATTTTTAAAATAGTTTTTACAAGTGTTTACTATATAAAAGTAATGAGTTAAGTTGTCTAACCTGCCAGCAGTGTGATTCCTTTAAAAATATCCATCATTCTATAAGAAATATAATTAAACAAGTGACCTCAAGTAACCTTGAAGCAACTGTGTACTACGTACTTTTTAAAATATTCTCAAGCATTACCATGGATTCTATTAAGACCTCGATAGATGAGCTGACGCAGCACTTCAATTTTCAAATGGCTGAATTTCAAAAAAGTTTAAACAATGCAAGCAACACGGCAAGCCCAACAACTAACATTACATCACACTTCAATACTTTTAGATCTTTTGTATTGAATGCTCTGGAGGGGCTTCAGCTTCAGGTGCAGCTTCTTACTAAACAGTATGACAACATGGAAATGCGAAGTCGTAGAAAAATATTGTTAGTGCATGGTGTCACTGAACAAAGAAATGAGGACACTGCATCGCAAGTGATCCAGGTGCTGGCAAAACATCTCAAAGTCTCAGATTTCTGTGCAGATTACATCAGTAGATGCCAGCGCCTGGGTAAAATCTCCCCAGGGAAGTCAAGGCCCATTTTAATCAAGTTCAGAGACCAATCGCTTAGGAATCGAATATGGTACTCAAAATCAACTCTTAAGAACACAGGTATCACTCTCTCTGAATTTCTAACCAAGGCCAGACATGAAACTTTTATGCTGGCAAGACAGCGGTTTGGTGTCTCTAAATGCTGGACAAAAGACGGCCTTGTAATTGTTATTGGCCCGGACGGTAAGCGTCATACTATAGTTCGCTGTGCGGAACTTGATTGTATATCCACCAGTTTGGANTGTAAGAAGTATTACTTATGTCGGTTCGGTCGGTAGGTAATGTCGGTTGCCTGTAAGAGATCGCTCTTAGCGATAAGGCCGCCATTGCACATTGATCTTATATGTACTGTGTAAGTCAAATGTATATTCCAATTGTAAACGTGCAATAAAGTGTTAATTATTATTATTATTAATTAGGCTTTTTATTCCGAAATATCTTGACTTTTTTAAAATTTATTATTATTTAAAATAACGTGTTTTTTTTTCACATATCGCTTAAAATTCAGTATTTAACAGTTTGCGTAAATGTATAAAATTTATTACATTTTTATTTTAAATATCTCGACTTTTGTGAACATTTATCATTATGCTACTCAAAATAACATAGCTTCTTTTATTATAATTTTGCAAGATCCTGTACTTTTTCTTCTCTTGATTGCGTCAAATACGTTACTTGTTGTTCATAAATCAAAACAAGTTTATTTCTGTTTGTACTAAGTTTTACTTTAGCTACATAAAATAATCACTTAAAACAATAGTATATCGTAGCACGGGGCACAAAGAGTGACTGTAAACACGACAGGTTGTAGGTTCGATTCCCACTCGAGCAAAATTAAATATATAATATTTCCATTTTATTCACTAAGGTATTGTGACAAAACGCGGCGTTGAGTTCCTCCAATTAACACATAATGCCTCCAAAATTCAACGGAAAAGTGGGAACGGAGAGTCTTAACACTAGGTTCCCTGCCAGCCAACTGCTGTGCACGGGATTCAACGTGACGCTAAAAATGTACTTAATTTAAAAAATCATACATCAAAACACGTTTAAGGTGAAGCTCTTATAATTCGTAATGTATTATACATTATCATTCAGGTTAACAGCCGTTTGCCCATATATGCCGTCTAATGGGCAGTTAGTATTTTAAGACATCGTTATAGTACGTTGGATGGATGTTCGTAGCATTATATGATTGTCTCTATTAAATATACGTCAGTCCTGTAGGCAAACATAAAGATGGAGGTTTATGGTATGCGAAACCAAATAAAATTTGTCGGTTATATTATTTAGAAGCGTTGTAAAATTTAATTGGGTAACCATTGTAGTCTGACGATGATGATTTTGTTATTGCTTTATAGTTTTTTTAATTAGATTCACAATTTTTAAAACGAAAATTCGATGCCTTCCATATTTATTATATAATTAATTGTAATTTTAATATGACGGACAGAAGCGTCTTAATGGGAACGGAGTGTTTAAATATTAAGTTCGCACGTTCCCTAACCGTGAAGAGGAGAAAATCATCTATTTTATGCGGTATACTGTCTATTATATTATATTTCACTATACATTACCAAAATTCATACGAAAATTATAAAACCACATAGTTCTGCCATATATAAGAACTGTGATATTTCATATTGAGTTACTCTTCAAAACAAACGAAGCAAAATCAATATGAAAATAATACTTCCGTTGAATATTCCTCTGTGTCCGCATTCAATGGAGTATTTTTAAACTTATATAATAGAAGTTTTTAAAAAATCTCTTCTTCTTTTTTTCAGATTGGAAATATTCAACCAGCACTGACACTAATGAAGCAATCCGAAGGCGAGATTTTCAACCAGTAGCGACTCCGTTGCACAACGAGAACCAATCTACAGGAATAATAAAATAAACTCTATTACCACAAGAAGAAGAACTATTTCCCACAAACACACAATCCAATGGCTCTGCTCAGAATCGGAAGGGAATTCCAGGCGATATGTCAATTAAAGCCCACATTCGCGTGTAATCAATTGCGCCACTCTAAGTCGAAAGAAGTTCACGACGAAGTCGTTTATCAAACTTGACTCGCGTTTATAATGAGTTTTAATTTGAGTACAGATTATTAATTACAGCAAAAATTAAAAGGAACATAGTAAACCCAATGCATGGTAACGATCAAAGAACGAGAGTAACCGTCACCCCAGTCAGGGACTCGTATGGCGGCTCAAAATCATAACCTATACTGTTCACGGCCTAGCTTTGTTACTTTACCTTCGTGTCTTCTCATACTCATCTCTTTATTATTGCAAGTCGATTTGGTGTTTTCGGAAGATTATAATGAATCAGCTCTCTCAATAAACAACACTAATCCAAATTCCACATCAAATTGGACACTCTTCGACCCCAACTCAACCGTCCACAAAGTTCCTCATATAAAACACTCTAAATACTCCACCGTAGTAACAGTAATTTTGGCTGCTATTTTTATGATAGTCATTTTTGCGACTATAGTTGGCAATATTTTAGTTTGCGTTGCCGTCTGCCTGGTACGGAAACTAAGAAGACCGAGTAATTATCTGATTGTATCGCTGGCTGTGAGCGACCTGTGCGTGGCCATCATGGTGATGCCTGTAGCCATGGTATACGACTTGTTGGGCACGTGGCCATTTGGACCGGTAGTCTGTGACTTCTGGGTATCAAGTGACGTTTTGTCATGTGCAGCAAGTATACTTAATTTGTGCATGATATCAGTAGATCGCTATTACGCAATCACAAAACCCCTGGAATACGGAGTGAAGAGAACGCCAAAGCGAATGCTTTTTTGCGTTTTTATAGTTTGGATGAGCGCAGCTTTCATATCGTTGCCGCCTGTTTTAATTTTAGGAAACGAAAAAACTGATACTTCGTGTTCGGTGTCACAAAACCAAGGGTATCAAATTTACGCAACATTTGGCTCATTCTACTTGCCACTCACAGTAATGGTGGTCGTTTATTATAAAATCTTCAGCGCTGCAAGAAAAATAGTGAAAGATGAGAAACGTGCGCAGTCCCATTTAGAAACGCATTGCTATTTAGAAATAAATGTCAAAAATGGCGGAGCAGCTGAAGCAAAGCTCTTGGGCGCGCAACCACCACCTCCCACTCGAGGATCAACCGCTAGTACTAACACGACGGTAAGTTGTTTTAAAAAATAGTTATATATCATATTATCAGTTACTATTTATTTTTGTATACGAGCACTTTTCATGAAAATTTAACATTTTGGTTTGTTTGATGAAATGAAAGCGTAATAATTAATTTAATTTTGTAAGCAATTAATTAATGTGAAACCATCGTAATTTAGATGAATAGTTTGTGGTTCTCCTCAATTTATATATTATTGCAACTGGTGATAGAAAAATATTTTGTTATTATGCTACTAATTTATATTATTTCTCCTCATAATATTATATTATTTAATAATAAATAAGTATTAATAAAAAAAACACTATGTTTGTTACAGTGTAGTATAGACAAAACTGAGGGCTCAATCGGGAGATGTTTTACGGGGCAAAGGAAATCTAATGAATCACAATGTCCTATGTTGCAACAAGTACCGAAAACGCCCACAAAACCAATTCACACAATTAATCGACCAAACTCGCAAATGGGTCCCGTGCCGGAAATTAAGCACCCGCCGAAGGAAAATAGACGAAGGCAATCTTCCGAAAGCAGTAACAAATTAACCACTAGTCGGATTCGATCATCGTTATCTAGTTTTGCTCAAAAAAGTCATTTGGCGAAGGATCTTCTACATCCAACTCATTCGCCGCACCAGAAAAAATTACGTTTTCAACTAGCTAAGGAACGTAAAGCGTCTACCACGCTCGGAATAATCATGTCAGCGTTCATGGTGTGCTGGCTACCCTTTTTTGTGCTGGCAATTGTTAGGCCTTTTGTCAACGAAGACACAATTCCTGATGCTGTGAGTGCACTTTTTTTGTGGCTAGGCTACATTAACAGCCTTTTGAACCCTATAATATACGCTACTCTGAATAGAGATTTTCGAAAACCTTTCCAAGAAATATTATTCTTTAGATGCTCCAATTTGAATCATATGATGAGAGAGGAGTTCTACCACAGCCAGTACGGCGGTCCAGACCAACATTATTGCGTCAATAATTCTACTAACAAGGCCGCAAATTATGAGGAGGGCGTAGAAATAGTTTCAGCTGTGGATAGGGAAGAGACACGTGCATCGGAGAGTTTTCTATGATTGTCAATGCAAAAGGTCGAACCTATAGACCTAGATACTGTGATTTAATTAAGACTTTAATATACCGTGAACTAGTGTTGATAAAGTAATAAAAACGTGTACTGCAATGTTCTAGCGATTGAACTAGTCGAAATTATCTATTAATTTTCTCTCTTGTAACATACGCTGTTCGAAGACTTTGTAAATATATAAGATAAAATATAAAATTGTGACATAATAGATAAATAATAATTAAATGGTTATCGTATCAAAGATATTCATGTAAGGGACTTCAGAATGACCAAAGAGTCTACTATAAATGAATTTATGAAGTTAATTGTTGTGAATTTATTAGTCTTTGTATGATTTTGTATTATACTGTGAGTGTACTGACAATCAATAGTAGCCAGTATTCTAATACATGTGATAGTAGATATAGTCGTTTTTTGGTTCATTTTTTTAATAATTAATTTCATTTGCATTAATTAATACGTTATTGCCTTTATTTAGTATACGATTATTGTTATTTTTCAATTTATCGATGTTATTATTGTAAATGTAAGTAATGTAACCGAAATCACAAGATTAGTACGAAACAATTGGCACTGCCAGGTAAAGTAATAATTAAACACTATGTATGTTATAATTAAAACTTTATAGTGATTTTTCAGGAGTGTTAGGATTCTTTCTTTTCTTTTATTTAAGTGACAAACTTTTAGATATATCCACAATCTTGGATTTAAATACAGATTTTCAAAATTTAACACTTCTGTATAAATATCTGTGTACTCTACGTTCATATTATAGAGCTAATAAATCCCGAAATTAAAATATACGTTAACATATATCACTTACCTCAAAAACTCTTAAGCGCTTTTAAATTACAGTAAAAACAACTGATAAGATTATATATAGTAAAAAGCACGAGGCGGCCAGTATTTAAGATACATTAATGCCACTCGTCAGTTACTTATCTAGCTAAAAATATAGAAAAAATCCAGTATTTGTAAATATAAATGTGTAAATAAGCCAAATATTATTAAATGTAAATAATTTTATGTAAGGTTAGTTGAAAGTAATGCAGTAACCGTGTGGGGAAACTACGCTTCGAAATAAAAATTATTTGAAATTTCAATTTGATGTTGTATGAATAATAAAACATTTCTTTGATGTAGTTTCTTTCCATAGAATATGGTTATCATGTTAATAATTATTAGAGATCGTCTAATTTATTATTATCAACCACCACTTAGATTAAGAGCTGCCGTATATTGGAGATTCTTGTGACCCACGAATTAATAAATTTTAAATACGATAGTCAAAAATTATTAATAAAATATGCATTGTGTTATTTATTTGTGGTTATTAATATAACTTATGCGACGTAAACGTTGTTAACATTTCATTATAAAAATAATTTCGTAGTCAAATTAATTAATTATTCATATATTATACATTTATACACAAATCTCCAATATGAGACCGCTGCGTATGTTACCACAAAGTGGAATGATATCGATCTTAATGTGATGAATATTTTTCATTAAATGAAAATAAACGTACCACCGATCGTTACTTAAACATCAGTTCTAGGGTTTTACGTAACAGTATAAAATATATTTCATTAATAACACACCTACAGCTAAATAATTCATACATATTAAAAATTTGGACCAAGTCCAAGGTATTTATGTTGAGAAATGACCTACATTTGTGAAATCTTAATGTCTTCAGTGCTTTTTTTGTATTAATTTTCTTGTCATCAGCATTTTAATAAAACAAACCAGTCCTAATCTCTCTGTTCTAGTTGGATTTTAATATTGTTATCGCTTATAATAAAAAAATAAGTGTCGTTTATTTTATTAACCATATTTCTCATTTAAATGAAATCTTTTTTCTTATAAGTTCTTAACCACATTTTTAACTTACATACATAAATGTAAGTACATGAATATTAAGGTGTCAATACTGTTTATATCCGGAATCAAATTTACGACCATCGCTATATGAAAAAATCTATTAATCAACTAAATCATAAGGCAATACATTTGTATATTATTTGAATGGCGGCATTGGCGTTCATCATATATAATCTAATTATTAATATAACTTGGTCGGTGGTTAGCTTACCTATTCATATTGAAAATAGAATCCATATTAGATACTTTGCAATTGTAAATTATACGACTTCATTTAAACACATATGTACATACATATTAGGCTTTAAGCGTGAACGTAGTAGAGATCCTTTTCATTCCTAGTCATTTTTAAGTAAACATTGAATGAGAATAATCAACTAAAATATTCCATAACAATAGTTATGCGACTAAATAACCTCAAATTAGTTCATTTTTTATTATTTATATTTTTATTGGTACTGTCGGCATTTGAGTCATGGCACTTAGTATACTTGGTAATAAGTTCAAGTCCCAGTCAATATTATTATATTAAATTATTTTCAGTTTAAATAAAGCGCGGAGTTAAGTTCCATCGTTTATCACATTGCTCACGTTTAGTTGCACTAATTAGATATTCATAGATATAAAAAATATATATATTTCTACTTTCTTTACGAAAATATTCTCATACCTATGCTTTTGCGCTGAAAGCCTAATAATAAAATTAGCCCCTATAGTTAAAAGGTTAAGGTTTTTAACCAAAATAAAAATATTTATGAAAATTGTAACAATACCTAGTGAGACCTTAGCATTAAATGTTATGTGCAATATTTATTTAAATATGTAAAAGGCCTATTTATTTCTACGATTAGAATCAATATTAATAAGAAGAAACAGGAAGCTGTATGGCGTATATTGTATCTTTTGATTATAACTATAATTTTTATTTATAATTTAACTTTATAAAGAAGGAAGAGAAAGAAGATTAAAATGTGTATCTTAATGTAAACATAGCTTTAATAAATACCTTCAATATAAATGTATATACTCGTATGTTATTTTACTGCGAAAGGAATATTACAAACAGATTATTTTAAATGGAGTATTTGCTTATTAAAATAATTTTAACATTAAATGATAAATATTGTTACTATCTTGGTATAGTCATACATACCTACTATGACTCTCGAACTCGAAGCCGAATGAGAATAGAAAAATAAATAATAAAGAAAATATTTAGTAAAATTTAAATTTTCTTATAAATTCAGATTCCAAATATTAGATGGAAAAGTGCATCGTCAGGTTAAAGACAAATAGGTACGTGTATTTCTGATCTTCATCTTCCTTCTTTAAGCATAATATCAAAGAATATTATCAAAGATATACGCAATATCGCTCATAAAACAATAGTCGTAAAATATAAAATTCTAAGAGAGCTCTAATAGTACAAAATATAATATATTTATTTCTGTTATCAATACTTCATATATCTTGTAAAAACTGTAATATAATAAGTATGTATTTCTAAACGTTAACTTAGTAGTGAACAATACATTGGGCATTGTGTTTTTTCTTATGTAGACCCTAAGTGATAAATAAAACTAGATTTGGGGATCATTTGATTTTTATTGTTTCATTTGTTATTTCTAATAAAATATAATATATGAATAGTTATATATTTTTATTTATCCACGTATTAATCTACAGATATAAATTCATGATTATAAGTATAAGAAAAAAGTATTTTTTTGGTTCAAAAACGTAATAATAATAACCAACTAACTAACATACAATCTTTATACTTTCCATCCATTTAATATGGAATACCTTAAATAATATTTTTAATTTCTAAATAACAATTATAATCATGTGAAAAAAAGGAAATTCTAAATTATCTAATTATTAGCAACCAAGACATAACTGTAACTTATTTTTATCGAATAATTATGAAAGAGGTGTGGAAGCACTACGTTTTCTGTTTTCAAAATACGGGAGTTCCATATAAAAATTAAATGAAAAAGTGTAAGTACATTTTTATATTGAACTAATTATTATTAATAAACACTTTTGAAAATTATCAAATATATCACGAGACATTGTACATATTGTCACAAAAGGAGAGCAATATGAAAATTCTCAAGATGAATCTTAAGGATAAACACAGAGTGAAATATCTCTAACTTCTATCTTCATCAATATAAGATGACAACGTTAATATCATTCTATTATAATAACATCATTACTACAGAAATTTCCTTTTAGTAATTCATTTTCGTAATTTCCCGTAGTGTTAAAGCTACTACAACATTAGACACAATCAATCATTTAATAAGTCGCGTTTGACTTAAACTCGCATTTATCCATTTATACCGCCTCACTGCTTGAAAAGGAAATTAATTTAGCAGATTGACCAAATTATAATATATGTTAATTAAATGAGCGTAGAAAGAATTAAGGGGGATAATTTCTGCACTGAAGGTCCCAGATTCAAGGTCCTAGATGGAATTGATATTGGCAATTTATGTTATTAATAAACATAAAATCATATATTAATTAGTAATAATATATATTATTTATTGCACATATAAGAAAATAGTAAGAAAACAGTTAAAAAGTTATGGCGGGCGGCAGAAAAATATATATATTAACTAATACATTATATACATAATACATGCTACAATATAAATATATATATATATATACACAAGTTATAAATATATAATTATATATACTATTAAATCGACTATATATACATACACATAATATATAATACATGCATAATATATACCCATACATAGATATATACATATATATAATATATACTAGAAACAAAGGAAATAAAGGAGGAGAACAGTGGCACAGTGTGTGACTGCAAACGCAACGCAATGGATTCGATACCCACTCTTGGGAATGCAATGAGTGGCGTTGAGTTCCATTCCGTTNTCAATGTTTTTGCCCACACCAAACGACTCCAAGAAGCTCCAAACTTGTGCTTGACAAAGATTCTGAATAGTTTTATGGATGTAGCGACGTTTGGCATCCCTACACAGCCTGTTGCAGATGTTTCTCAACTTTTTATACGTATTTAGGTTTTCTGGCGATGGACATTTTTTGTTTTTAGCCTTGGCCCTATCACGTTTGGTCATAGCGTTCCTAACAACTTGTGTTAACCAGGGAGCAGGCGCATGCTTCATTCGAACCGATCTTACAGGGGCATAGATGTTGTAAATATTAATCAGTTCAGTAGTTAATGATTCCACCATAAAGTCAATATTGTTTGAGGACAATATGGGAGACCAGTTGATGTTCCTCAAATCATCCTTTAGGCGTTCAACGTCCATATGCCTAAAGTTGCGCTGAAAATGAATTTTGCACTGATGGTGGGCGTAGTTTATAGGAAAGATAGATTAGGTCATGAAAGGAAAAAGGAGCGGACATTTGGCCATAAGAAGTGACGAAAGTGGGGTTAGAGACAGAAATAAGATCAATGAGGGAAGGCCTGCAGTTAGGAAAATAATGGGTAGGAGAAGACCTATGTCTTCTTCTACCCATTATTCACCTGTGAGACTGAGGAATAAATTATATGAATCATTTATATCTTTTAATAAGTGAGTCCTTCGATAATTTTTTAACAGGCAGGTATTCAAATCGCCCATACATATGACAAGTTATATTGAAGTCGGAGGTTCTCAAGAATATTGTCCAAAGTGCTAAAGTAATTGATTTGGTCATTCGTGGAGTACAGGACTCCAATAAGAACTTTGGTGTGACGCAATATCAATTCTAAATCAAAAAAATTCTAGAGAACCATTAGGATGAGGAGCGGAGCAAGAGACTACCCTGGCGGGAATATGGTTACGAAGGTAAATACCAACGCCACCACCACCACGTTCAGTGCGATCATTACGGAATAACTGATAACCCGGTAAGGAAGGGCAAGAAGTAAATCGACTATGTCGGAGTCAAAGGATGTGAGAAGATCGATATAGTGAGCAGGTATACTCTGCGCGTTTATATGCACCAAGGATAGAGAGGAAGGAGTGATGAAAATATTAGACAGCTTGTCAGCAAGTGTTTCAGTATCTGAGAAAGACGAGTGACTACTAACAGTACTGTCATAGTTATTGCTAGATGAGCAAGAGAAGAATTCATCGTCAATATTCATTATTATATACTATATAAAAAACACTATAAATAAAAAAATATATATAAAATATTATATATAAATAAATTAAAATATAAATATGAATGTTATATAATGTAAACTATAACAAATGACACAGAAAATCCACGTGCACCAGTTGACGATAAAAAAAAAATATTATATACACTAGACATTACATTAGATAAAAGATTATTAAAAAAAACAAAACTACAATTTACCAAAGGACTTAAGAAAAATAATACATAAACAATCTGCAATACACAAAGACAATGAACTTACTAACTACCAATATTATCTGTATAATTTCTATTCTGTAACAAAATGACAATGATATATACGTGATGTAAATTATAAAGCAAACAAACGAGATTATTAGGAAAAAAACAGTTTAACATAGGTATTTTAAAAAAATATTTTGGCTAAGAATAAAAAAAAATGTACCCTACAATTATAACACAAAAAAAAATTGAGAATGATCAACGAATAGATGACTACACAAGTTATCACATATAAGTCGACTAATTTAAGGTGGTATAAACAAATAAGATATGTTTTTGTTCTATTAACCTATTAAGTTCATGCACAGAGGAAATATTGACTCGTGATTTGTTGTTAGGTAATACTACTATCATGCCGTCGGCAGACCAGCATTTTCTAATACCGAAATGTTTACGGGCCGCTAAGAACACTTCCTGACGCGATTTCGTTAAAAATTCAGTCATAGTAATTTTAGTGCCTTTTAGTGATGTTTTTGCATTCCAAACGTTGGAGCGTATCTTCAGACGTATTCGTAAATCTGATAATAACAGGCCTGACAGAATCTTTCCTAGTACCAAGTCTATGACAAGATTCAAAAGAAGTAGACTTAACTTCGGGCAACTTCATTTGCCTGGAACGTATTTCTATTGTCTTCTGTGAAATATCCTCATCCTTCTCCTCCTTAATTCCATGGAGCACAAGCACCTTTCGCCTCGAGTGGGTTGAACACCCAGCGGTCCATACTACGTATAACCAGCTCAACTTGTGACTTCAATAGGCCGAGTGTCTTCCACACAAAAGCCTTAAATGTATGATAATCTGCGGTCAAACCCTTCAAAGTGGGTGTTGTGGTGGCTGAACTAGGCTGAGATAAGTTATTTTCGAACTCACCCATGTAAGAAGAAAACATGGAGGATAGTTCGTTCATATTTCTTAGTAACTGTTCCACAGGCGTATCCATGATTGAGTCAACTAGTGTAAATTTGTGTTGGAAAGTTAGTTATAGTGAACTTAAGCACCAGTATTTAAAACTTAACCGATATATCTAATTATTAATCTAATTGATTAAAAAAGTTTTTTTTTGAGTCTACCCGCGAAAGCAAAACAGCGAAATATACAGACAACAAAATTAGATTTTCCCTAAAATTAAATTAAGCGAGCGTTGTACACAATATCTTCACCGTTCAAACCTACGCTACGTGAAAGCGTAAAAGAGATTAAATCGTGGACCCTTGTTACTTAGGGTATTGTAACAGCTCAAAAATACAGGATTGAATTGGAAAACCAAACTAAGAAAATATAAATAATATAATATAAATTGTAAGTAATGCAATACCCTAACGTGTTGTTAAAGTGGGTATAAGAAGTAGAAAAGAATGATAGGGCTTTTTCTTAAGCTGAAGAACATCAGAATAATACATAGGCTATGCGCAAAAATTACGATAAAATAATAATAAATTTAAGCGGGCGAAGCCGCATTTAGGTCGCTGTCACTATAAGTTTTAAAAGCAGTCTTTTCTAAAAATTATATATTAAAAAATCGATGCAACGGGATAGCGCCTGACTGTACATATAATAGGTGTGGATCGCTTTCCACTCGGAGAATTTGATTTTGTCTAAATTATTTTAATTTCTCCGTTCTGATAGATAAAGCATGGCGTTATGTTTTGCCTATCCTGCGATGTGAGAAAAAGTGAGAGGCTGTTTGTTTTTGAATATTGCTATATAGCTCTATGTAACATTGCATATGAAATTACAATTTATGGTGCTAACGGAACTCTACATAAATTACAATGACCCATATCAGCCTTAAAATGAACAATACGCTTAATTAACGTTTTATTTCTATGTTTCGTAAAAATGTAAATGTATTTTGTTTGAACTTTGTTTTGTAAACATACAAAATATTTTCGTTGAGATTTTGATCTTTCTTATCATAATAATTAATGATAATTACATAGATTTTGGGATAAAATTTACAAAAAAAATCATATATAAATGACCTTTACTGAATTATCGCCGTTTGTTGGACATAAGCCTAACCCAAGGATCTTCACGGCGACCGGTCCCGAGCTGCCTGCGTCCAGCGGCTTCCCACGACTTTGACCAGATTGTCGGTCCACATGGTGGGATTGTCTTTAAAAGTGGGGAACGGAGTGCTATAGCACTAAATGCATTTTTTTTTATTTACTGTCTAACAAACAAATTACTCAAAAATACCTAACAATAACAGAAAGGAATGTTTATATAAGAAAAAGTAATATTCGGACCGCAATAACTCATTGGGCACGTCTAACTCGAGCAGTGATCTAATCTCAAAGTGAAGGATTACCTTTTCACTTTTAATAGCACGGTCCAGCGGTCAGTAATTGGAAAGAAAAAACGTGCAATTTCATTAATTATTTTGCTTCAGTATTCCAGTTTAGACTAAAATATGATATCGAAATAATGAAAAAACATTTGGGTATTGCTTTACGTAATTAATTGTTTAACAAATTATAAACAACCCTTAATTTAATTTTTTGTACTCTGGTTTATTCTAAGTTCTGCATGGCCGTCGTGGTATGATACAGTGCTTTATTATAAACGCGACAAATATGGGTCTGAATCCCACCAGGGAATTGAGGTATTTCCATTTCCTCGTTCACTCGTGTCACTGAGTGCCTTACCACTTGATTCCCTCAGACTATCTTCACGGGTCGCATGTTATATTATGTAGAGACAGAATGTCATAATTCTCTTTTCGATCTGTCAAAGTAGTAGAAGAATTGCTTACTTACGTCAGAAAATGTATTGAGACGCTTTCTAATGAAAGTTTGTGAGAATACATGTTTGTTCGACTCTCATGCAACTACTTAATGTAATTAGATGAAACTTTACAGTAATATGCTACAATTTATAAAAAAAATGTATAAATTGATTAATATTAGTGCGGCTTCGCCTGCTTAAAATAATAAGTTTAAGCCGCACTTTGGTCGCTAGTATTATATAAGTATGTTTTAAATACAATCATATATTTAACCATACCATTAAATACAAAAATTATAATACAACGAGACCCAATATCGATCATATTTTTAATATCCTCGAATGTTTAGTCATTCCCCTAATGTAGTGTCAAAAATGATATATCAAATACAACAAAGGCAAAAGGACAATAGAGAAGCTAATAGCCGTCGGTCAAGGACGATAGATAAGCATGGAAGATAAACATTAATTTCACTATCCTTGAAACGCTGGAGCAACGCCATCAGATATCTTTTGTCAGTTTCCAAGTAATTAATGTAGAATATTGAAGTTATGGTAATTTCTTGATTGTGTTTTCAGAGAAAATAGAAAAGAGAGAAAATTTCAGAAAAAATTATAATGTACCTTTTTTATTGTATTGTAGAGGCCCCTCCTGGTCCCACAAAGTGCAGCTAAGCCTGACAGGGTGTGGGTTCGATTTCCACTCAAGAAAATTATATATTTAATATGTTTATTTCTTCGTTCTATTAACGAAGCAAAGTGTGCCGTTGAATTCGACCACTCAGCACACAACGCCGCCAGAAATCAGCAAAAAGTAGGGAACGGAGTGTCTTAATACTAGGTCCCTTCTGCTCTGTTACGCGCGGTCAAAAGCTGTTAAAAGAAAATTAACATAATTATCGATCTTTACTCGGAGAAATGCATAGTTCTTATTTCTTCACTCTCGTAGACCAAGCGCGGCATTAAGTTCCGCTAATGAACATAATGTCTGGAAACTTAGCATTAGGTTCCCTCGATCAACCTTCTCTTACATAGAAGAATGAGTATAATGTTGAAGAATATATATTTGTATACAGACTAAATAAAAAAATAAAATTTATAAATAAAAACATCTAAAAAAACTCTATTCGTAACATGAGAAGCCTTGAAGGGTCAACGTGAGGTTATTATCATTGATAAACGAGGTAAGAGAACGAGACGTCATAACGAATGATGGTAGGGACTCTAAATTAGGGAAAAAAGGGTCGAATTGACTGCGCGGCAAATGTACTGTACCAACCTGACTGACTATAATCAAGTTGTTCAGAGGAGTGTTAAGTTTTGTGAATTTTTAAACATTTAATTTTAATATTTCAAGATTAGATATCATTAGTTTTTTCTAAAACATTTTTTATATAGTAAGTATGTATATAACTTTTATATTTAATTTGCAAGTAACTGATTACTATGAAATAATAAATCAGTTGCTCCATTTTAGTGTATTTATCACTTAAATAATATCTGTGAGTGTGATGATAATGATACTTATTTATTACTACCACAATAAAATTAAAATATATTATTACCTTTAAAGGGGGAACGAAAGTGTCGTAATGGGAACAGAGTATCTTAACAACACGTTCCCAGGGTGCCTCTGCCTCACCTTCTAAGTGCTATACAGCGTGAAGCTAAATAAAAATACCCGTAAATGGTAACATACGATTGTAGTCAAAGTGCTCGTAAGTCAGGGAGTTAAGGACTCAACGTGTTATGTGTAAAGTACCTACTAGAGTAATTACCTTTTTCTTTTTTTTGCAAAAGAACTGAGACCTTGCGGCAAATTACACACTGATTGCATCGGCTATGGAAGGCAATTTTTTTTAATGTATATCTTTTTACACTTCTATATTCTATACTAATATTATAATAATGAGTTAGCTTGAATGAACGCGCAAATCTCAGGAATTAATGACCCAGATTGAAAAAGTCCTTTTTGTATTTTTCTGTTACATTCCTTTTATCGAAAAAGGTACTGTATTACATCGACATATTTAACAATTAACGTTTTATTTCGAAACAACCCAATAAACCTGTAGTCAGATTTATCTCTCGCCTTTGCCTTGTTACCAAAGCAAGGAAAACATAATAATAAATTTCACCGAGTGGAAATCGAACTCACAATCATCACGTTTCCAGTATCTACTGTTGCGCTACGATGGTCTTCGTATATATGTACTTAGTCTACGATAAAAATTGATATTATGTATGTAGAAACAACGAAACTTATATTTTATAGACATTTAAGCTACCCAAGTTTTTGTGCAAACTACGTCATCGTTTTCGACCTACGCCAGAAGCGAGTTCTAATTCTAAATGGCAGTAAAACGCAATGACTATTCAATTTCACTTTAAACGCATTCATTGACCTCATAATTTGAAAGGATAAACGTAATTAGATTATATTAGAGTAGGTTACAAGTAATTTCAATTAATATATATGTCTGTTTAATAAAATTTAAGTGATTCATATATAAAATGTGTTATTAAACAATTCAAAAGTTATATACAATGTTTCTGCAGTAACATCAATATCGAGGTAACTTTTTGAATAAGTACAAAAGTATATTTTGTTTTTTCTTCAGCTTCATTGTATTCCCCAGTCGGCGATATGAATTACTATTTATTAATAATTTTATTGCTTCGCTCTCACACCAAAGTCTTTGCCCGGCGCGGCGTTGTGTTCCACCATTCAACACGCAATGTCTTGAAAAATTTGGCGGAAAGTGGGGAACGGAGTGCCATAATTTTAAAAGGTTCCCTACATAAATAAAGGTTCCCTCTGGCTACTCCGCTATGCAAGAAAAGTTTAAAGCTATTTCATGTAATTTTTCAAAAATTTTTAGAATTTTAAAGTTTCATTATTTAAATATGAAATCAAAAAAAAACTGACACAGCTTACAATCCAATGCAAAGAAAATCAAGGAACTTATAAAATTTAGTACCTATATTAAATCGATGAATGATTCATTCCCTCTATGCGGCGATGACGTGAATTGGTATATTAATCTTCAAGCTTTACAATGTACGCAATATCAATGTCTTTACGCAGCCATCTTTCCCCATATTTTGTTTACGAAGAATCATTTGTCACTGACATGGCCTGTCTAAGAAGTTCAAGGGCAAACCATAAATAGACAGCTACAACGCGGACTTCCAGCTATGAATAATTCAACGGATGACGTCCAATTTTAACGTTTCCAGTCTTAGATTTTTTTAAATAAAATGTTAATTATTTAAAATTTAAATTTATAAAGGCGTCTTATAGTCAGATATAAAAAACTGTCAAATCGTGAATGAAAAATAAATTAATTTTCTAACATTACTGTCCTGAGTAATAATAATAAATTGTATTTGTAATGTTGATAGAGATGAATNGAGTTATCCAATAATTATAATGTATTTCCACGCGACATAATTGGATACATCTTTCGTTTAAGTATTTTTGAGTCAGAGAATAGTAGGTGGTCTGTTGTTTATAATTTCTTTCGCTTAAGTTTTCTGTTATTTGTGTTATTTATTTGTGTTTAATTTAAAACAATTGGAAAATCCTTCTTGGAATTACGAAAATGCAGGTTGCATTAGGGTTTAATTAATTTTCACATTATCTTAAGTGCTTTGCAAACATGCATTATATGAATAATACAGTAGTTAAGGCGGGCGAAGCCGCGAGCGGGTCGCTAGTATATATATAAAACAGTACACGATAAATACTAAATTGGAAGGAAATAATAAAGAAAACAATGGAACATATAGAAAACGCACCGAGTGCAAGCATCGACTGTTAGTAAAGTTATCAAATATGCTGTCAACAAGAGGGTAGGAGTAAAATATATTACTGGTTCACCCGACGGCAACACCACGTTCACGCATTCACGCTGTTCACGCGTCTTCGCGAACGAAGACGTGGCTACAGAATTCAATATTTGCCCTAGATTCCTATAAACTATAATATATAATATTAATTTTGTAGCCAATCTATTTGTTTATATCAATAACGTTATACTTTTGTAACTTCCTTCCTTTTCAATAATTTCCCTTATCTGGATTATATATTTTTCGTCCAGGATAAAGACTAGGCGGTAGTCGTAAAGAGATATCTGTTTTTTCCGCATGTTTTTTTCGTGGCACCACTGAAGTCTGTTAATCTTGACAAAAAATGTGATAGAAAACCTATTAAAAAAAATGTAATTTGGAAACAATATTGTCTCATCATGGCACCGTAAGAAAGAACCTGATTGTAAAGGCATTGATTGTAGATTTGATCCAGATTGGGGGAATGGTTATAGTTAATTATATTTATTTTCCTCGTAGGCAAAATGCGCTATCTTTAAAATCTCTAAAGTTCAACCGAAAATGGGGAACGAAGTGTCCCAGCACTTGATTTTCTGTATCCACCCTGCTATGTGTGAAAAGAGCTTGCTTTTTTAACAAAATTAGGCAACTAGGAAATAAAATATTACCAGAAAAGTAGCAATGATGAATTCTGCTTTATTCTCTGCTTCTTTTAAAAAAATGTATGCAAGCTTCTGACAAATAATATACAACCAAATAATATTACCACAGTATTACCACATAGACAAAGCCACGTTCGATATGCTAGTATTTCTCTCTATATTCTCTATAACCTTTAATTTATAAAATAAGATCGTAAATTCTTTATATTTCAGTTGCTTACATGCCTCTTGGTGTATTAACTTCGAAGAATGAAAAGGAATCCGTTGATGCATTACAAGTAACTGTAGGATCATAGATAAAATAATATATGGAAATGAGATTTAGGTTTTTAATACGAACATTATTTATGTTTTAAAAATAAAATGAGTAATTTAAATCATGTAGTGTAAAAAAGGTTTTTGTATTTCTCGAAACGGTTATTAACCTGGAATAGCGTTATCCGGTTGGATATGCAAGTACAAATGGCCACTCAAGGTGGGGTCAACAAGTCACCTGCACTTGTCGTGCTATACGTCCACTGCTATCCTTAATCAAGGGGATCTTAGACCACTTGCAAACGACCCCCCCTCCCCTTCCCTTCCCCTTCCCTTCCCCTCCCCTCCCCCAGCGTCAACTGCGAACGTGACCTAACTTTAGAAATATTGACTAAATGTAGATAAATTTTAAAATAATATCAAGAACATTTATTTGAATCATCACTCCAAACTATTTCCAAATATATTTTAGTCTATGTCCGGGTAGAATTCATCGATCAAGCGGAAGCTATTTCAAGATCGAAATTATTTCCCGAACGTCGTTATTGTGGAGATACTTCTTACATGTATGAGTGACATGTTTAGTAAATAACGATAAATAAGTGTAATTTATTTTGTTCGTAAGCTATAAAAATTTTAAGGTACCTAATATTATTTTGTTCAGTTTTTTCATCCAATTTTTGAGACATTTGTGTTAAACGGAGAAACTTAACGCCGCATTTTTTTTATTTACCACAGTGTGGAAAATATTTGATGAAAATGAAAACAATTCGTTTCACTGAGTGGTAACGGAACCCAAAACCATCGCGTTCACATTCAGCCGTTGGGCGAAGCTGTATATTTTAATAACAAATACAGATTTAATTTTCATTACATGAATTATTCTAACTGAAATCTTTTTGAAAGCTATATGTGCCGACAAGTAAATACTATACGCCTACATTGGACAACGGAGTGCTTAAGCACTATTAACAAATTACACTCAACTGTGAGATCGATCCTAAGAGTAAACTTGAGATGTCGTTTTCACTTATAAATTATTATCTAACTGTGGACCTAAGGGCTTACTGCATACTGTGCTACACAATTGCAGCAAAAAGTGTGAAACTAAAAATATTGGGATGATTCAAATAATAGAATTCTTGTAAAAATATCAGGAAAAAATTCTACTTCTATAGTTGTCAAGAACAAAGGGTTTTCAAAACTGAGATGAGTGGTAAAAAATATTTTCCAACGCCTCTTAAGACCCTAAGGCGAATTTCGTGAGCCGGTTTCCATTAATAAATGATTGTTGTCCCAGTTTCAGCCGAATACATTATACACTAGCGACCCGCTCGCGGCCTCGTCCGCTTGAACTAAACAATTTATTTACTAATCTGAAATGTTTTCATGTGTTAATAATATACACAAGTTCAATAAATTTGGCTTCCGTCATTGGAAAAATATGATATTACTATAGAAATATGGTATCAATACCCCTGGATAATAAAATATCGGTATCGATATCGATAAAACTAAAATATTTTTTTATTAGTTTTACGATTTAACCCCAGCGGACTTTAACAGATAGCCGGATCGAGCAAACGCTATGGAAAATTCTAAATAAAATTATTATATATAAAAAACTCGACCGCTTAAAATAATAAGCTGAAATAAAAACAAAAAAGCACTTTAAGGTGGCGTCGACACACAATGCTTTGTTATCTATTGGCATAGAAAGATCTACCGCAAAAAAATACGTTCAGTTTCTCATGAACAAGGCACCTTAAGGTATTTAGTTTAACTTGTTTTGCCCAATACAGTTCATTATTTTTAAGGAGCAGGGATTTTTGATTGAATTTTTTTTTTCAGATTCACGCTGTAGTGTTATGGAAGGTAACCTAGTGTTAACACACTCCGTTCGCTACTTTCCTCCGAATTTTCGAGGCATTGTGTTTTGATAAGGCAACTCAACGCCGGGCTTGCCGGAGGACATATATGAAGAGGTTGATGACAGTGGACGAGGCGAAAGAGGTATGAAGAGACCGCAGCGTTTGGCGCTCCGTTCTCTCCGACTACCCCGCTAGGGATAAAGCGTGAAGTTAAGTTTATATATTATTCTTACGATATTGCTTATCTATTGAAAATTGACAGAACAATATAGTATGTAGTTTAATATTTATTATTAAAAATTAAACATCGAAAAAACTGAATTTAAACTTCAATGTTTTTTAATACTGTTTGTGTCCAATACGATTGTTTGAAGTCATTTCTTATAAAAGGGATATCGTAATGCTATTTTTATCCTACGATCTGAAGGAGACACAGCTTGCAATAAACTAAAACTTAAAGAAATATAATAAAAATGTTTCAAAGGAAAGAAATTCATACAAACTTTCGAGACAATATTGACTTTTTATGGCTTTGTTATACGCTTTTAAAACATTTTACGGCGAGTACCTCAGCTATGTATTTTATTAAAATTTGGAAAGTTTATAAGAAAAACAGCTGCCTGTTGTTGGTTCTACAAAACTGGTCCAATGTTTGTGGTAACAATAAACTTTCTGTAAAATAAAAAAAACCAATAAAGTTCAATTTGGGTTCAATTCACGCTTTCCCCATTTTGTATGGAAAATCATCCCTGTCATTTTCAATTTATATCCAAAAGGAATGTCCGTATGTATGTATGTATATTTCTTTTCTAAGACATTTATGTTGTGGAGTTTTTGTATAAGAATGTCTAAAGGTTTTACAAAAAGAAATGGGATGTTGAGTAGGAAGTTAAGAAAATGTATATTTTTTTGTAAAATTCAGTGGTCAGAGCTTTTCCAAAAGCGGGTCCAAATATCGATAAGCTTAAAAAAATTATACGTTTTCTAAAAAGATATTTTCAGTAAAGTTTATTTTAAGGTTTTTTAAAAATATTAATGACATAATAAAGAAATAAATATAATACGTAGAAACGTAGCTTGACTTGGCGGTGTCGTGTGCCCAGATAAAAACTATAGCCCATCTTTCGACATATATTGTTTGTCCTAGATATAAGTTTTAGAGGTTTTTGAGTCACGAGTTGTTATAATTGATAACGAATTTTTTTATCAGCTCCAAGCTGTATCCCGCGCACAGCAGGGTAGGCAGAGGGAAACCACTAGTGTTAAGACACTTTGTTCCCTACTTCCAGCTGAATTTTGGAGGCATTACGTATTGTGTGGTGGAACTCAACGTCGCCTGTCAACGTCGTCAACGCCTTGACGCCGAAGCGAAGAAATGTAAATATAAATTTACCTATCTTGCTATACCAAAAATAAAACTATTAATCCCTTTTTCGCAGAAATCGAGTAAAAATATAAACGGCACATGTGTACATCCGCATTGCTATAAATGTAAACATGTGTCTTAATACAAATGAGTTTTTATATAATTTGTTTATTTTAACGCTTAAATTTATGAACAAGACGAAATTTAAAGTGAAAGGAAACGGTGATAGATAAATGAACATATAATATAGCTCTCAAACTTTAAAAAATCTCTTAGTCATTATATTTATTATGAAATTATTTGTAGCTCCACGTACCTGCAAAACTCTCGGTTTTCTATTTCCTTTTCAACGTTCGAATGTTGTGTGGAATTTAATTGTGTACTTTGTCTTATCACAACAAGAGAAACTTTTTTCATATAGCAGGGAACGATAAATAAATACAAAATTGGTAACGACTTAAATTAAAATTAACCGAAATCATTAATAACCAATTACAATTATAATAGCGCTCTGAAAGAAAAATATTATCATCCACACATAAAATTTTATAAATAACTCATATAACAAAGGCGCAGGGCATAAGCGCGTATCGTTCTGGTATTGACACAAAACGCGGCGTTAAGTTCCGTTACTCAAGACGCAATGCCTGCAGATTTCGGCAGAAAGTGGGGAGTGGAGTGTCTTAACACTAGCTTCTCTGCTTACCCTGCTATATGCGGGATGCAGCGTGAAGATGTTAGAAAAACCATTTAATATAAAGTACATACTCACTGCTTATAGAACTAAAATCATAAATATTATTCTAGTAAATGTAGCGAAAAAGTGGACGAATAGAAGCTCCGTGAGAGGAAAAGTTATGCGGAATTAGACTAGACTTGCCAAGTCTTATTTATTATAGTTATTGTTACGATAAATGCCTTTTACGGAAAGTTTGAGATATATAACAGTTTTTCAATATTTTTTAAATAAAAATCGCGGAGATTTTAAAATGTTGTTTTGCGGGCAATTGTCAACGCGACAGGGTGTGAATTCGATTCCCACTCGAGGAAATGACATTTAATATTGTCATTTCTTCTCTCTAATATCGAGGCTAAGCGAAACGTTGAGTTCCACCACTCGACACGCAATACCACCAGAAATCGTTGAGAAACGGAGAGCGGAGTATCTTAGCTTCCTCTGTTTTTTATTTTCCTCTATATCATGATATTTGTATATTAGAAAAAAATATTACACACGTCATCGTATATATTCCAATAAATTTACTATTATGTGGCAGGCGATTATTGCTTTGTGAGCCATTCCTTTGATATATCGTTTAGCTTCTAACTTCTTAATGTCACTTTTATATTATTCTGTACTGATATACTTATTGGGGGAGTGAATAGTGAAAATTACTTTACAATTACTAATAACATAGGCTACAAATATAGAAATATTTAATATTGAGTTGTCTTATAGCTCACTCCTTTTCCAGTACTGTAAAAAAAATCTTGTACTGCCGTTTCAAGAAACATTTTTTTTAACTAAACGTTCCCAAATCCGATCCTCTATTTATAACTCTATTTTATATAAGTATGTAGGTACTTCTCATACAAATTCATATGGTAACAGTTTCTATAAACCCGTGAGCTGCCGTGTAATATAAAGATATTCAAAATGGTTGACACTAATAGCTGAATTGACATAATTATTAAAAGTGCTATGGAACAAATAAAAAATTGAAAAGAATGATAAAAATAAAGTATATGACACTAAATTTAGTATCTTCAAAAAGATTATTTATGGAATTTGTAAATGTTTCAGCTAGTATGACTAGTGTGTTAAATACAACAAAGCCTATTTTAATTATTTAATTTAGTAGTTATATTGTTATAGTAATTTTAAAGTTAAAATATACCTAATATTATTTGATTCATTTTTTCATCATCTTCAACAGCTTTAATTAATATTAAATTTTGCATTTTAAATATATTTTTGTATAGGATCTGTCAAGAAAATTCAAAATTCCTTGATTCTTTTTTGAAAATAAATAAATTTAATAAGTATGAGATATTAAACAGGCATGTATGACTTACTAATAGAATCACGAAACATTTTTGATATAAATATATAAAATATATCCTCTACAGTGTACATAGTATGTATTTTTGGTAAAAATATATTCTAAACTACAAATAATTAATAAAATATACATAGATTTCAAACAACAAAGTATAACTAATACAAAATTAGGATTTAGTTTTTACAGTGGAAGCGCTTCAGCACAACTCATATTTCAATACGTAAAGTTTAAACTTTGGAAAATTGTATTTCGTTCCCGCAAAATATGGATACTACCCGCGGAATTACAATAAATGCAAGCTTGCCATGTTTGTGATTCACTGCGGTTGCAAGAAAACTACGAGTCATGAATATCTTGGGAGAAAGCTTAAATTTTAAAATGAAATTTTAAAACTTTTCATGAAGTAAAAAAATTGTAGTCCCGATGAATAATAAAATTTGAGGTATAGTGACCTCCGTGACGCCGCTGGCGCAAAGGCGTAAGATTATTATAGCGCGATGCTTGTGGGTTCAGTTCCCAATTATATTTTGGGAATTAATCGTCGCACTATATGCGTAGGCATGCGAGAAAAAAGAAGATGTTTTTAATAAGAACAATGACTTGAATTTAAAAATTCGGACACACAAATATTGTGTCCAGATACTTTTAGTCAGATAAGTCCCAGTTCCTAACAGCATCAAGAAAGGTTTTACACGAATATTATATTCTAGGTTTAAGTGAAAGAAGTAGTATATAGTACTAGTATTTAGTCCTCTTCACTGCATCTACCCCAACAGAATAATAAAAGAATAGTTTAAAACAAAATTCAAGAAAATATAAGACATTTTGTAATCAAATGTAATGGAGCAGAAACATGAATCGCAAACTAAAAGGCGCTACGACCATCGGGATCAAACGAATTGTACATCTTGGCATTAACGAATACTGATTCAACGTAGAAAATGTAAGGTTCTTCATTTTGTTCTTTTGTCAAGTTTTGTATGGACTGAACGAAATAATAGTGTAATTTGTGAAAGAAATAGTGAAGAATACTATAATAACGATTTCAATATTTGTGTTGATAACGACAAGACAAAAGGCATTGTATGTATTAATAATATATAATATTAATATTATTAATATATTAATAATACATAAGATTTGAGGCTCGTTTAGGCTAAAGTGTAATTGTAATCGCAATAGTTTTGTTCCCACTTTGATTTCCACTGAAGAAACAAATTACATGTTATTTCCGCGTTTGAGCTATCAACGTTTTGGCATAGCTAAAGACATCTTGATTCTGAGGTAACTTACATAACTCAACACAGCATTCACTAAGCTAATATCAATAGCAATTTTAGTTCTTTTATTATGGCATTCCGATAAGCCAAACCAGCCACTTTATTTTCTTTTATATGTCATAATATGTCGTTTAGAAGGATTTCATATAGAATAGATATGTGAAACCTTATCGAGCTGAGATCTTACGGTTATTCCCCGACAGTGTCACGTCGCCGGTGTTTTATCAAGTGATGACAGCGTACACGTTTTGTCCATCTATCTTAAGTAGTAATAGGTAAATAAAAGTTTGAGATCTACCACAGTATACTCTATTTTTCTTTCTTTATTTTTTTTTTATTAATATTACATATAATATTTAGTGACTAAATATTTTATTGAACTTCAAGCAATTGTCATCTAAAAATCATACTCAATTTATCAAAATCACCTTTCCTTTATTTAGAAAATGAAAATCTACACTTCAGGCATCACTTTCAGTGTAGTATTAAGTATTTTTACATAATATAGATGATTAATCAGAAAGAAAAATAGTAAAAAAAGATTACAAAACTTTAATAAAATGTAACTCGAAAAAGATATGTATATATGTATATATATATATATATATATATATATATATATATAAATTATATAAAAATCTAAAATTATATATTCAGAAAAACCAAAAAGAACTTTTTACAGGATACATAATAACTATACTAGTCCCTATAATAATTACACGACCCTTAAGTTCCCATTTTTGCATAATTTTTATCATAGCGACCACTACACAGCGAGTCGAGAGAGACGTACAAATTATACTCCCAAATTCAAAGGTCAGCCTAACTGCTACATATTAATGAAACAGGTATACAATATGCCGATGTTTTTATTTTGTACCTGGACAGCTTTTAATTTAATTAAGGGTTTTTCGTTTCACGAAATAGTTACTTTTTTGATATTTGTATTTGTTAGCTTTTAGATGTTCCCTTCTATGTCCTAAAAAAACAAATAAAAAATTGGAATATTTTTACTGATACAATTTTTTAACAAGATTCCCTTTGTACAGAAGAACAAAATGCATGCATGGCACAATGGCATAAGCGTAATAAGTGACTGTAAACGCGACAAGTTGTGTCTTCGTTATCACTCGAGGAAATTACTTTTTTCATTTTCTAATCCTTCCAGTAACGACGCAAAACGCGGCGTTGAGTTCCACTACTCAACACCAATGGGTGTGCCACAATTCGACCAGTGGCAAGTGGAAGTGTCTTATCCCTAGGTTCCCATGTTCCTTCTGCCTATATTAAGCTAAAACCTATATAGAACCTTATTCATATAGAACAGTATCAAAAAACGATCAATAACCAAGGCTGTTAGAGGGAAGTTATTTCAGTTGATTTCAGCTCCCACTTTTTCGGCGGTCCTTTCAAATGGGCTACAACTGACGCAGCTAATTTTCCGGCACAAATAAAGGGAAGCCCGACAGAGCGAGTGGAAATAAGTCTGTAACATATACAATACCCATTTGTTTTAGTCCCAAATTTGGGTATGAGTATTTCCATTGGAACGTGTTGTTATGTTTTTACATTAGTTATTTTTACAAGCTTGTGACGGTAAACGTGACAGTTGCCTTTGACGTTTAGATTCGATTCCCATTCGGGGTAATGAATTATGAATTATTTTAATTTCCTCGCAAAGAGCACAAACAAAAGTCACAAGCATATTATAAACGACAGTTGTATTGTAATTAGATATTGTAATAGTACATTTTTCAGAAAAAAAAAACAATTTAACTGTTAAATTACTAACTATGCGTTATTTGTCTTGGATTAGGGGTATTTATTGCACAAGCCAGGGGGTAGAAGAAGGCGGTATGCGCATCTTCTACTCCCCCTACCCTAGAGGAGCTACCGCGCGAGGGTCAGGCTGATCTTCCTACAGGTTATTGCGGATGCCCTAGGGCACCCTGAAAGCGACGATGGCCTGCAAAAGGCGGGCCTTCCACCGAGGGGTCGTAGTAGTATGCGCGAGCGATCCTGCGGCGTCTCATTTTGGTGGAGAGGGTTCCCGCTGGGTTTTAGTGGGTAGGATCGGTTTCACCGGTGAGTCTCACAGTACCGCTGCGTAAATGCATTTCCCAGCGAAAAAAAAAGGGGTATTGCACAAGTCATATTATATTCTTTATAAACACGCTACATTAGCGCCTTGAATTTATTCGCTATAAATGCAATTGTGAAATTATGTTCCACTATTGTTTTGTAGCGTATAAATAACCAAATTAAATATACAATAAAAGAGTTGAATATTAACTCTCGTCTTATTAACAACGCCGCGATACCGTAGCCCACAGTCTATTAAATTAATTGTCTATTAAAAATATGAAAGGATAAAAACAATATACTGAAAGGAAAGACCTCGTTGAAATATGTCCAACAGAGAATTGAGTTTTTACGAAATCGTTTCTTGATGACACGCGATAAACTGGAATATTGGAAAAGTTACAGAACCAATAAAACTTCGTAATTCTTATAATTTTAAGTACAAATAATTGAATTGTATCTCGCGCCGTTCGTAAAATATTGGATCGTTCCAGTTAAGAAATATTTACATTTGCTGTTACAAATTACAAAATATTTGGTCAAAATATCTAGTGGTTATTGGGTCATCGTCTGCAAGCGGTCGTGGGTTCGATCCACACAGGGGAATTCATTATTTTTATTTTCTCCACTCTGAAAACAAAAAACTCGATGTAAAGTTTTTTTTTATTTGTTCTATATTTGGGATAAACGTGAAATTCAAAATATATCGTCAATTAACTAACAGTACTTTAGTTTCTAAGTTAAGAGAACTTGTTAACACTTTCGCTATCCTTAACAAAGGGATAGTGGGTTATTATTCTTACGCTAATAGATAAATAGATATTTAGACCGGCATAAATGTAGCCTATAATAAGAATCTTTTTTAATACATAGGAGTGGTAAGTAAAAAACGGAGTGTATTAGATTCTAGATTCTATTCTAGATCTGTCTTACCCTGCTTGTAAAAATGAGAAATAATTATACATAATGAATGATGTGGGCTTAACTAGTTATTTTAAAATATCTTTATATCAATTTATTTGTTTAACGACTATTAACAATTAATTGGGTTATGTTCACTGTGTATAACATGTGAATAATACAAAACATTTTAGCATTTTTTTTACTAAATTGTAAGTTATATTTTTTGAATATGTTACTAAAAAAAATCAAAATACATTCTTTGTAATGTTCGAATCCGTTAGTATGGTGGTTCTACTTGAAACCTCTTGAATTAAATTTTCACAATTCTCATGAATAAATAAATATATAAATATACTAACGGCCCGCCCGCGGCTTCGCCTGCGTGAACTACGTTATTATTAATTTCTGTCTCCATGAGTACCTACGTCCTATAAGTGACGTACATGCAATATTTGAGACTCCTAGCATTTGTAGTAACGAAGTTTCATACAAACTATCAAACCTAAAAACAACCCTTTAGGGATGGAATATTGGAAATTCCCGTCTCCGTGTGTACTTACGTCCTATAAGTGACGTCCGTAGAAAATTTAAGACTCCTAGCGCTTATAGTAACAAAGTTTCATCCAAACTACCAACCCTAAAAACAACCCTTTAGGGGTGGAATATTAGAAATTCCATTCTCTGTGTGTACTTACGTCCTATAAGGAACGTCCATAGAAAATTTGAGACTCCCAGCTCCTAGCATAGTAACAAAGTTTTATACAAACTATCAACCCCGAAAACAGCCCCTTAGGAGTCGAATATTGCAAATTCCCGTCTTAGCGAGCACCTACGCTCGCTAAGACGGGAAAATCTCCTATAAATAATCTCCGTGCAAAATTTTATACTCCTAGCTCTGGTTGTTTCTGAGATTTCGTGATGAGTGAGTGAGTGACCTTTCGATTTTATATATATATAGATAAAACAAATAATTTCAAAAGTTCAGAAATTACATGTAATAGAAATAAAAATCTTTATTATAAACATTAATTATTATAACACTTACAATAATAGTATTTAAGTCACAACAAATCGACATATGAATAGTATATGAGATAGAGTAATCTCATCCATTCGCACTCAACAATAATATGTAATTTTGGGAGCCAAACAGATTTCACTGACCACAATTAGAATATTGATATGTAGTTTTATAATAATATTTAGAAGTGTCATATCCTTTTTAAGTTTATTTCCAATATTTTCAATTTCTGTTAAAAGCTACTTCCCCTTTGCTTCTAGACTTTAAATTATATAAATAACGTAAGTTTTAAAATAAACATATATCTTTTATTCCTTTAGTAATATTCAAGCCCACAATGGACCAGGAATCACATTTGCAATAGTTGTGCGTTCGATCGCTCAGTTAAGACAACCCGCGGATCCAGCACTAGTATAAAATATTTATTATTATCATATTATTTAGCCTAATGCTGTTTCCCGCGCATAGTAGGCAGAGGGAACTTGGGAATCTGGTGTTAAGACACTCCGTTTCCGTAATCCGTTGCCCACTTTCCACCGAATTACTATTTAAATGGCGGAAGTCAAAATAACAACAAAGAGAAAATTAGAAACCCTCTTGATACCATTTTCATTAATTTCGTTTCGAAACCACTAAAAACATAAGCCGATTTACAGAAAGCCTGATTTGATATAAACTGAAGTGGAGCAATTTATGTTAAATAATATATCAGTTATGATATATGAGAGTAAATGAAATTAATAGAAATATTGCAGTAATAACAACGTTCTCAGTCGAAATTTTAATTAAACATAGAGAGAACATACTGTCAAAAGAATTTGAGGCCGACGTGGACCATGGGCACAGCTGTAAAGGCGTTATGGGTTCGATTCCCATACAGAATATTTAATATTTTTATTTCCTCGTTCTAGTTGTTATCAATCAAAACACTACTCTCTTTTTACTTACTACTGTTTTTTTTCTACTGTTAGGTAAATTGACATTAGGTATACTATATAAACTTGGGAAGGGTAATTTATTGAAAATTTTAACAGTAAAATGGAAATGTTCACTTTTTCGAGTATATTTTTGAGTCATTACTCATAAAATATTAAGAAGGAAAGAATAGATATTAAAAAGAAACCTATGTATAGATTTCTTTAGAAAAGGTATATGTATGTCGCCGCAACCCTTATTACATACATAATTGTATTGTCGATATACTTATTTCAATTCCTTTTACGAACAATGATTTCATTGTAAGGTAGTTACTTTGAATTCTACTATTTTATGCTATTATTATAAGTTTAATTATGTTTTTAAATATTACATTGAATTTAAAAATAAAAAAGCCTACAATTGTGGTCTCAAGTCCACGGCACTGCTCCGAGCTTCACACATCATTTAAAGAGTAAAGATAACATAACATTATTTATTTACCCACCTACATTGTTATTTATTACACTTACAATTATAACCCTTCATAATTGGTTTACTTTGAAATCATTCAGTTAAGCTTTCAGTTATTATCTGGTTTATTTATTTACTCAAGATTTATTTATTTGTTGACTTCACTATTTATGTTGAAATTACCTTGCTAAAAGTATTTGTACATGTGCTATGTTTTCACATACGAGTGGAACCAAAGGCCAGGACATGGTCGGAGGTTCTACTCGTTTATTTTTTATGTCTATTACCCTGCTCTGACATATAAAATTTTAGTCATAATATTTTTAGTTTGGAACAGTAAATATACAATAACTACCACGAATCACCGCTTAATAATGGTTGGAAACATTTCATCGCCACTAATTTAACATTTGCTATGCAAATCCTGCTTGTTCAAGTTAAAATTTGCATACCTTTGTGAAATAGAACTAAGTAAAAAAACTCTTCCAGTAAGCTTTACTAGTAAAATCTTGCAGACTTTGCACAAACTGCTAAGTAAGAAGTTGTCACGACATCGCAAACATTACTTTAACTTCGATAATTCTATTACTTAGTTATTTATTAACAACTTGCGTTTGCTGTTGTAAAATTCGTTAGTGTTTGTAAGGAATGTTCATTAAGAAGTACCTAGTTTATTAAGACGTAATTGTTTTGTATTTGGCAATTGAAAGTAACAAATTAAATGCTTTGTATAGCAAAGTATACCACAAAGATACAGGTACGAGTATACTTAAAAAATCGATTAAGTGCGAGTCGAACTAGCCCACCGAGGCTTCTGTATCATTTTCAGGATTGTCAACGGGAAGTACAACTCATAAAAATTAACATTCATTATCAATAAGTTTGCAAGCATATGCACTAATTTCCTATTCAAATTCAAATTCAAAATATTCTTTATTCAAATAGACTTATAATAAGCACTTTTGAATCGTCGAATGAACATATGAACAAACAGCTACCGCCGGTTCGGAAGGCAGTACTGCTGAGAAGAACCGGCAAGAAACTCAACAGTTGCTCTTTTCAAAATCAATGGTATAATCTATTATGAATTTAATCTACTATGAATTTAACTACATTTTTTTTTTGTTTATTGAAATACATCTCAATTTTTAATTTGTATGCTAAGTTCTTATTTCGTGTTAAAATTTCATAACTGTAGGTTCACGGGAAGTAAGTACCATATAAGTTTTGATTACGCGGAGAATTTGGTTCAAAATGCAACAAAATCGATGACTAAATGGTCGTATCTTTTGATTGTGGTCGTACCATTGGATTTCAGCTTAATATCTTAAGGCAATCTGGAGATAAAGGGAATTGACAAACGGACAGACAGACAATAGAGTGATCTTACAAGAATTTTATTTTTAGCTTTTGAAGGACGGAATTCTGAAAACGGAAATAAATGGAAATAAAAACAAACCAAAAGCTTCTCCAAAACATTAATTATTATCAAACGGAGATTTGATAAGTCGATCACTACGTTCCTTATTATATAAGTGTAGATGAGAACCTAATAGCTCCGACGGGTAACCCAAGTAATCTCCTGTCGATGATGATAAGAAACTTATAATGAATAAAGTTTAAGTCTCTGAGACAAGACGCTACAAGCGGCCCGCTCCTAAGGAGGTAGCAAACAAAAAATATTTTTAAAATGTAATTGCACATAGATAAATGGATTTAAATTTGCAATTGTTACAAAGGAAGAGCAACTATCCCATATTTGCTCTATTTTTTTTATAATAAAGTTTTAATTTTTCCTAATATTCGCATATAAAAAGTACAAACTTTTAACATTTTAATTTTTCATCACAATATTTGATCATCCTTATCTTATTTAAGAATCAGTAATCGTCACTTCCAAATGATATCAAATGAAATCGAGAAAAAGTCAATTTAAACTTTTAAATTAAACCTAATTCGCAAACGACCAGCCCTTAGATCCCTTTGAAACCTTTATAATTACAATAGCGTCTACTACAGACAAAAATAGATAGGAACAAAACAAAGCGTGCGGGATTATTCGACTTAAAAATAAATTAAAATTAAGTATTTACAGATTAAGAATTGTTTCAATTAAGCCGGGAGATGGATTTCGAAGGCTTCTGAAAGTGAAAAACAAAAATGCTTAGGAGTCGTTCTTTGTAAATAGCGATGACATTAGGTTAGCTAATTATTTCATAATAAAGGATCCTATTTCGACACAGGGGAACGAGTTAATACCTATGACTATTTTCATTTCTTCGCTCTGGTAGTAAGGTAAAAGCAGAGTGTTGAGTTCAACACGCTATGCAGTAATAATTCTGGGGAACGAACAAACTCAAATGTGGAACGGAGTGTCTTAACACTAGGTTCCTTCTGCCTAACCTGCTATATGCGAGGTAAGAGTTAAGCTGGAAAAAAAAATGGAAAACTAACATATTTTTTGTAGGGTTGGCAGAAACTAGAGATTCTTTACTTTCCATTTATAGTTGTTGGATAGTTTTAACTAGATATTTTTAATAACAATTAAAAATATAAGCATATATTTATTACTTTCACAACTTTTTGTACCTTTTTGTTGCTGTAATATAAGACTAATATTGTAAATGCCCACACGCGTCTGCCTCGCAGCAAATTCAATAAAATCGTTCAAATGAAAAAATACTTGAGATACCGTTTCTGGTCGACGTTACTTTACCTGATGCTATTCTAAAGAATACAATACAATAAATATATTTTATATGTTATTTTATTTATGCATAGGCAATACGGGTAAAAATATTAGGATACATACGAGTATTTTCTTTAATCGAAAATTGGAAATCGGGAAAATAATAAAACTAAGTTTTCAATATTTTTTTACTGTAAATTTTGAGTACATTTTACTAAGAATAGAAATGAATAAAATTTTCTGTGTAAAAGTTTTTTTAAAAAATACAAATCTTATCGGGTTTGTATTTCTTAAATATATTTCAATTTCGCTTGCAAATACATTTCAAATTTAAAATTTCCTTCACAAAATAGCGATAAATTTATTAGATAAAATTTGTTTTAGTGGTCTTATGAGGCTCTCTTGTCCTCTGTAAGTTGTTTTGTTTATTTCTATTGTTTTTATATTTTCTAAGCATAATTTTAAATAGGCGGAATTTTTTAAAAATAAAATATCTAATAGAATGCATGTTTAGTTTAAGACTCATATTAATTATTTTTATAGATAAATATCTATTCGAACAAACGATGTCAATCTTTTAAAAATCCAATACAACAAAAAAAGAATAGTTTTGTATATTTAATTCTAACAATTATATTACAAAACAAAATAACTAAAAACCATACTAACTCATTCCAAATAAAAAAGGTTCTGTCGATATATAACCAGGTTTCAGGTAAAAGCAGGTCACACCCAACCCTTCCGGTTCACGAGGCAGCAAATAGATCGACTATTAGTTATAGCGTCAGACCATTCGGCTGTAGGTGCTCCATATTGAAATGTCATTAAAAATCATATCTTAAATAGAATAAAATCTTATTATTTAAATTTATATTTTCAGTTAGTCGCTATTTAATATTATATAGCTTTTATTACAATAGATGTATTAAATGAATAGTTTATCATCAATTAAATTATATATAAATATTGACACTTTTATCTGTGAATTGTTGTGAACGATTAAATCCATTTACTTCATAAATTGTACAAATTTAACATAATTATATAAAGCAGTTCAATCAATTGTAACTTGAGACTTAAATAAATTGTACTTTTTAACCGACTTCAAAAAGAAGGAGGTTATCAATTCGACTGTATTTTTTTTTTTTTNTCGGCAAATACACTTACTTTACGGCACAGTGGTATCTATCAATAAAGTGTTGAAACCGAATGGTTGTTTCTATTATTAACCTGAAGAAGCTTTTACTTCAAACTACTGGAACAATTTATGTACTTAGTATTCTGGTCTAGATACTACCATTACCAACAATAGTTGTTTATTTAATAGTTGTTTACTCATCGTATTCAAAATATCTTACTTTGGTTTGTTTTTGTTTCTACATCCTCGAGCCTCGAGAGCACAGTCTACCATTACACGAGTAGCATTCTGAATAATTCCCAAAATAAACATGTCATTGTTTTCACTTGCAGTGAATACAGAACGTTGTCCATTATTCACGTTTAATGTCAAATTTACCGTATTTAATACAATGAAATTATAATTAATGTCAAATGTTACTTTGATTTTCATATTTCTAGATAAATGTAGACAAAAATCAATCGCGACAGGTTTAGGTTGGATTCCCACTCAAGGAAATAAAAAGTTAAATATTTTCACTCTGGTGTCGCGGCACAGCGCGGTGATAGAATAATAATAAAATTTTTGAAGCGAAAATATATTTTTCACAAGAAATACATTTGAATTTGCAAAGCAGTACTATTTATATATTTAAGTTACATCTTCACGCTGTCTCCCGCATATAGCAGAGTGGGCAAGGGGAACCTAATGTTACGATACTCCCTACATTCCGCCCAATTTTGGAGACTGTATTTTAAGAAACATAGCTCAACGCCGCGCCTTCTTACCAGAGCGATAAAAATATTACAATCCTCCCTCACAACCGACACGCTTACAGTCACAAGGAAGCATATATCTAGTGAATAGCCTTATATAACACTATACTTAGTACCTAACAACTATAGGTATTGAAACACACCCGTTGAACTGATACTTCTGCGTAACGTAACAGGATCTGTTCGTAGCGTGAAGCATCCTCCAGTCTGTCTTGAGAGCCTATTCAGTGGAACCCAGCCATATGTATACATTGTACGATAAGTCCCCTAAGATATATTAGTATCATAATTACTGATATTGTATTATATTGATATTTTAAAATGTTTTAGTTATCCTTGAATTATTTTACTAGCAAAAAAACTTTCTTTTATATTTTTAAATTGTTATTCCATAACGAAATTACTTTTTAGAAAATATACAAATAACTTAACATAGTGAGATTTGAACCGCCGCCTCTTGGAATCTGTCCAAGACCTCTTAGAAGTCCCAAAATTAGTAAAAAAATACTGTTGGACCGTTGTTGTTAAAATATCTTCTTATAGTATCATACATTAGTTTATGGGTTTTAGTAGTGGCTTAGAAGACTAGGGCCCAAGCTCATCAGTCTGTTAATACAAATTCAATTCTGTTGGAACACGTGAAAGTGACACGCCAGCTCAACGCAGACTGGTATATTACTAACCACAGATTGATTTATACAAAATTTCTTCCTGTTAGATTAAACTTAATCCAGATCTTTACAGCATAACTGTTTCCATATGGAACGATAATAAACGAACAACAAGAATTCTTATTTTTTATATATCTAAATCAATCTTCTATTTAATATTAATATTTAAAATAATCGTTATTTAAAATTTAAATAAATATCACAATAAATAAATAGACTGAACTATTCAAGTAATACTTAACAGCGACGCCAAAGCGACGAAACCGGACCTGCTGAGAGCGTAAAGCGCCCTCCAGTCCGCCTCTAGAGCCTCTCAAGTGCTTCTACACATAATACTACAATTTGATAAATGACTAGATGTAGATAGATAATAGAAGCCGATAAAAAATATTTTAGCATAATTCTTGAGAAATGTGAACGGAGCCATATAAATACACACTTATTGTGTGAAAACATTGCGTATCAAATTTCATTTATTTAGGTGTAATTGGATGAGGCGTCGACTAATAAATATATTTATTTATTGAATAAAATTTGCCGTGAAAATTCAATAAAATCATCTAATAAACAGAGCTAAATTCCGCGATTTCCATTGTTGTAATGAGAAATTATTGAAATATTTTTCAATATGAAAACTTACACTTAGGTACCTTAAAAAAGTGGATCGCTTTTGAGTACCTGGACACGCCGACGACGACGTCTTCGTCTTAAGTAGAGATATTGTGTGATAAGTGACGAAACTTAATACCGCTTCATTTCAGTACTTTTTTCCTCCAATTAGGTACTTAAAACCATCTCGTTTATAATCGCTATCTCACTGTAGGATAAAATTTAAAATTTAACAAGCCGACCACTAATTTTAAATTTAAAACTTTTCGCTAGAAGCCCCATGCGAATTATTCTTGTATACAATACTGTAGGCGGCAAGTTTCCCAATAAACATCAAAGTAATAACCGCATTTCATTAGCTCAAAATGTTTTCTAAGACTGTAAACAAAAAAGGCCGGTAGGTCGGCAGCCTCAGTTCTCGTTCAGATCAGACAAAACGTCAACTTTTGGGGCGAAATCTGACTTAATAATTGCCAGAAGTTTTAAAACATTCCCTTTGGCGGTCTCGAAATAAATTAGATGACGGATGGTACTAAGTGCTTGTTTTCACCTTCACTTCTGAATTATCGGGGCGAAATACCGGCGGAGTCAGTAATTAGTGAGTTGCTGGGATTTCTCTAAGTCGGTTGGTTAAGCCTAAGTCTACTTAGAAATTTTGTATCTTAGTGACATGTGTTACGTTGGCAAGGACAAAGTAGTTTTATGTTTTGTTAAGTTGAGCTAAATAAATGATTGATTAATACTAGTTGTGTTTTGTGACTTTATTATATAAGTATGTATTATTACGAGAAAATATCCAATATTATATTTAAATTATGTTAATTTTCCAAATGTAGTAGGAATGCATTTTTCCTAAGTTATGAAGAAACTAGGAAACAGAGAGGCAGGGCAGGGCAGTGAGGTAAGCAAAGGAAACCTAGTGTTAAGACACTCCGTTCTCCACTTTCCCCGACTCTTCGCGACATTGCGTGTCGAATGGTAGAACTCAACGCTGCGCTTTGTCTTGATACAAAAGCAAGCAAATAAAAATATTAATTAATTCATTATCTCACCTTTAAATCGAACTCACAGCCGTCATTTACAGTCACAGGCTTGGCCACTACGCCATAACGACTATCTCGCATATAGCAAACATTATAATACACGGATATAAACAGCTATAATTTTAAATAACAAGCGCGACTCAACAGGCGGATGCGAGAGAGAAGTCTTTTGAACAACAAAACAATGAAACGCGAGAGAGCTTTGAAATAATTCTGCAATAGCATCACGATTATTTCACTGACATGCCGCTGGAAATGAAATATTATGTAGGTTTATTTTCAATTTGAAAATAGATATATCTCTGAAAATTATACTTATTATTGCTAATATTAAATATCAATGTGCAAAAGAAATAATTTTGACTCCTGTTTATGAAAATTGTACAGACAAAACCTTTTTGTCTTTTTTGATTTGAGCTGTGAATGAGTGCACCTACCTATTTCTTTGGGGGGTCATTCGTGGTACAGTGGCACAAGCGTGTAACTGTAAATACAACAAGCTGTGGGTTCCATTATCACTCGAGAAACTTAAATATTTCATATTTTCATTTATTCTCTCAGTTGTCGAGACCGAAGCGCGGCCTTGAGTTCCATCAATCAACACGTGATTAAAAAGTTGGCGGAAGGTGGGGAGTGAAATGTCTTAACACTAGGTTCCCTCTGCCTACCAAAAAAGTAATAAAAATGTGGGTTGACAATAAAAACTTCACTTAAATTCACATTTTACATACGGCTCTATTTTAAATGGAGAAATTCTCGTATTTATAAAGAACACATTCCATGCCAAGAGCTTTGGAGCATATGCGTGTCTAATAAGAGCATTTAAATGCATTGCCTGGTGTTACAAAATCAACAGTTGGCTTAAAAAGGAATTTAAAATCTATTATGGAGATACGCTCGAGTCAAAAGAACTTGCTTCTATCTCATTATAATCTTTTTTGGCTTCACGTTCTTGTAATCGCAATTCTGTGAAAAATTTAATAAGATAGACTTTACATAGATAGATTCATTGATGAAGAGGAAGTTTTGAACGAATCTCTAATAAGACATGTTGAAACTGTATCAATAAATAAAATATTAAGTTTAAAATTACTAAAGGTAAAGCATACAGATAAACAACATCTTAAAATATATATTTCGAGTTTTACTGCTGTGTATTTATAAAAAAATCTCTTTTGTTTTCTTTAATATTCATCTCTTAATTTTTCGAATTTCAATATAGGTAATTCATATTTACATTTCCGTCAATACGTAAAAAAATTGTGCTTTTATTATTTTTCATATAAAAACAAAGCGAGTTTACCTTTTTTATTGAAAATGCTATCATTATTTTATATATTAAAATAGCATTCAAGAATATTAAGTTAATTTCAGCAATAAAAACATTAAACGGTTTCAGGCTCCGACTCCGAAAGTTATTGTTTGATTTTCGTCCGCCTTCTAATAACAAGGAACGTCGAATAATTTAACTTTTATCTGTAAATCAAGTAAAAGTACAATGTGGCCATTATTTTACTTTTGCAACTTAATCTAATTTTTTTGCTTATTTTTCTTAATCATAAAAGTACTTTATTGGAATATTTTTATGGAAATATGTTTGTATTGATTATATTAATTTTATTTATGTGTTGTTTCATAGCTGTATGCTGGAATTTCCATTACTCGCAAAGAATAATGGAGAATAAAAATAAAGAAAAACAAATACTTAAAGCTGTGCAGGTTAAATTTGCTATTAGTATGTATCTAAGGAGCACAAGCATGTGACTGTAAGCGCGACGGTTGTGAGTTCAATTCCACCTCGGGTGGGAATGTTTATATTATCGCGATGTCTCGAGAATTCCGCGGAAAATGGGGATATTTAAAGTCTATGTGTCTAATGTCTCCAGGTTCCCTCTGCCTACCATGTGTATGTGAGGGTTACAGCAAGAAGCTATAAAAAAGAATTATCTCTGTACCGTCAATATGCCGCAAAATGTAGAAAATGCATAAAACATAAAGCAAAACAGGAATCCTTTAGTATATCACAGCGCTTATACAAATCGCTTCCTCAACTTCAAATTTATCCATTCTTTGTGAAGTTTTCAACTACAATATAAATTCTCCAGAGACAACATTTTCAACTAGGAAATGTCGACGACTATTCGTCGATTTCAACTGTATGATAAATATCGAAACTAAACCACCGTACGATATTTATTGAAAATAGATACGGCAATTTTTTATATTTTCACATAAAAATACCTTTATGCTGTCTCCTACATTCGTTGCCTGTTTTCGGACCTATTTTTGAAGCATTTTATTGGTATTAGTAAATTTGAGGGGGAACGTCGTCCATTTGTAAAAAAGACTGTGGTGGATTCGGGTCTCTCTGGTAACAGGGCAAAGCGTAGCGTTAAGATCCGCGACTCAAAATACAATGTCTTAGGTATGAGATTCCCTTTGCAAAACAGCATTTGAAACAGAACAACGAGGCTTCTAAAATTATAAAACGAAGGTTCTTAACTATGATGAAGTGTCAAAATGCGAACTGGAGACAACTTTGTAAACATAATTTACACCTTTACAAATAAAACCTTTAAAGGGAAATGTCAAAAGCTGAAGGAAGTTATGATTACTGCACTTATAGCATTAGTGTTCTCATCAATTTTTATTTAATTACATGAATTATTTCGGCATCTTTTTGCAATTTCACATTTCACATGTCAAGTAAAAAATATTGACATTTGAAAAGGACATTAAAAACGAGAAGGTTCTCAATATAAATGTATGTTGGTTACACAATTACTCTGCCAAAATTACGATTAAATATTGATTTTTCTATTTGCAAGGTAAATCATGTTTTAGAAGGTACATAAAGTAGGTTATATAGTAATATGTTTCAATAATATGTTGTACCTAGTTGTTTTTGTTTAACATTTTATACAATACATTGATAAAGGTATACTAAAGTCGTTTTCTTTTATTAAGTATTTTTATAAAAAAGCTTTGAAAACATCCATATATAGTGAAAATGAACGCATATTTAAAAATCGTATATTTTTCTAATGTAATAATAGCACAGAGATACGCGTACATCATCATAAAAATTTTTACGACTGAAAATTGACCTGAAAAAATACAGTAAAAGTTGTTGTATGACAACATACCTGCTTAGTATTCTAGACGCGTACTGTACTTTTCATATTATTTCTACGAATTTCATCTTTGACCAGATTTCAACCAAGAATTTGCTTTTACGTATTTTTATATACAAAATATACTTACTACTATTTTTTATAAGTTAGTTTAAAGATGTGAATGAACTTTATAATATTGCTAATTACCTAATATGGTTAGTCAATATGTATACCCATATAAACCATATTTTTAGGGTTCCGTTCTCACAAAAACGGAACACGTCCATATATGTTGGTGTAATTACTATGTCGTTCGTCTGTCAAGATAATTTATCTCGAGATTGCGTGGATACCCGACTTCTCCGTATTGCATGTTGAGAGGCGGAATTAAACACCGCGCGTATATTTTATTCCCAAGAGTGTGGCGATTACATCTTATAGATTAAAACTATAACGATTCTAAAATTTCTATCAACTACTAAAGTAATTGTGTAAAACCACAAAGAAGTATATATATATATATATTCATCAGGTAAATATTTCGTTTAATAAAGAACCTTTGTGCAGGGGACAAGTTTTTATGAATAATTCTGAATCACATCTTATTCCAAGCAAGAATTTAAAGTTCATTTATCTTTTGTTGTTTTATTTCTAATTTCGTGGTAAATTTATCCCGCCTATGGCAGGAAGAATTAAGTGTTAAGACACCTTGATCCCCCCCAATCTCTCACTATTAGCCCGAAATTCAGACATTGCGAGTGCTTTTTATTACCAAAGCAGAAGAAACAAAATAAGCAATTTCCACGAGTTAGAATCGAACCCATACCCATCACTTTAGAGTCAGAAGCTGAGCTGGTGGCCTTGAATTGCATTAATGAGCTTATTGATATGTATAATTTTTGACAATATTAAAATACATGCAACTAGCATTATATTGAATTAATAATATCCAGTTAGAGCTTCAATTCAATGTAGGAGTTAGCACGCTAAAACACTTTATAAAGATATTATTAAAATAAAATGTATAAAGCTAAATATTTTTATATTTTCTCTCTCTATTTAATATAATAAACTTAACAAAACTCAGCCAGTAGTTAATCATTTCTAGGACTCCGTACCTCAAAAGGTAAAAACGGAGCTCTTATTATTATTGTATCGTCGCTTTCTTGTATTGATCACTGAAATGATCAATTAAACATTTAGGTCTGTGTCTCTTGAAAAAAATGAAGCTTCTAAGTCAACGGAATCAAAAGATACAAGCATTTATGTGTCGATTTTGTTGCATTTTATATTATGAAATTCGCCATGCATTTCATAGATAACAGCAGTCAGGGGATAACCCTTCCTTAGCAGTCGGGAAAAATCATTGCAAACTTATATTTCTAGTTCATTTCATACAAAATAAGTGGATATGCCCGCAAACTAAAATTTGTCAACTTTTATAAGTTGTACTTCCCGTTGACCAAGAATCCTGAAATATGTACGTGGTACGGAAGCATCATTGGGCTATTCCGACTCGCGCTTAACCGTTTTTTTTTATTTTCTCACTGAGTATACAATATTTACACTTTGCGCTCTCTGTAGATTCAATTAAATTGCTTACAGCTGCTGCTGTTGGTTTTCTTTTTATTTACTTTCTAAATCAAATTATTTGATTGAGGTATTTTATATTATTAACGGAAAAGATCTATCTATTGTTTTTTTACTTTTATATAGTATTTTTTATGTAGGTGTATACCGTTTCGAAAATTCTATGGTCCAATTCAAAATTATGTTCTATATATCTCCTTTTATATTACTTCAAGATTGTCCTTCCTTCTGTCCTGAACGGCAAATGTGGAATTTATATGTGGTAATTATATTTACTTCTTTTTTTAAAATTTGTATTATAAATGTTGTTAAAATATTTCTCTTAAATTAATAGACCGTCATGTCGCAGAGATTATAAACGCGACGGGGGACTGGATTCTCGTTCAGGAAAATCATACGCTCCTTGGATTTCAGCCATTCATCAAGCAATTTCTCGAATATGAGGAACGCAGTGTCTTAAACTCTTCACATTAGGTTCCCTTAGCCTCCAAGCTATTGGGGAAAAAGTGAAATTGCTTTTTGATTTACAAAAAAATATGTTAAAATATTAATCTAATATATACAAAAAGGATTTAATGGATTCAAATTATCACATCACCTAGAATGTGCTTGCCTGTGTAGATACTGACAGCGGTTAATCTGGCTGCCGCGCACAAGCGACGTTAATTACGAGTATAGCAGCTCATTTACTGATTACGTATAATGCTATACGTAATGCTCTAAAACTTGTTAATGTCACCATTGAATTAATTAAATACATTGAATGTACTGTCTTGCTATATGTGTTGAGTTCCAGTACTCAGCACACATAGAAAAATGGATGGAAAGTAGTCAACAGAGTGACTTGACACTATATTTCCTCTCCTTACATGGGATGCAGCATGAAGCTAAAAAACAAATATTGTTATTAATTAGAAAATGTTTTGGTGTATTTTTATACGTTTGGTATCAGCTCATAAAAAACTAACCTCGTATTCCATAATACTCTAAAGATAACATTCCCCCGACAGAATTACTAAAGTTTGTCTCAATTTGTATGATAATGTTATCAACAAAATATCAGTACAGCCATTTAAATTGTGTAGAGGCCTCTAAGCTACGGACCGTAAACGACTTCCGACCAAAACGCTTATTACTACTGGTTACAAGTTGACCACCTGATTTTATTAGCAGGGCCAGTGAATTCAATTTGTATAAGACAATTGAATTTACTTCTGTGATATTAGGGATGAAATGATTCGAAATGTAATTTTACAAGTATTTTTGTTGTAATTTGTAATTATAGCAATTATATATAAATTAATTTCAAAGTAAATTATTATTTTTTAGCTTCACACTGTATTTCATATATATGGCTGAGGGAACCTGTGAAACTATTGCTAAGACACTCCGTTTCCAAGCTAAGACACTTTCAATCGCAATTTTCCGTCGATTTCAGGGATATTGTGTGTTGAGTGGAAGAATTCAACGCTGTCTGTTGTCTCTATACCAGAACGAAAATATTTCCCCAAATGGGAATCGAAGCCGCATCCGACATATTCACAATCACATTCTAGACGCCTGGATTAAATGATATATACCTACATATAAATAATGTCGTCTAAGCTAAAAATAATAACTTGAATAACGTATTGAGATGGAAATCACTGTATTCGTAAATAGTTAATGACACAATTGAGAAGCACTTAAACGTTAAATGCCATACAATGTAATATTCGCATCCGGAAATATTAAGGAAAGTTTAAATTATTTATAGAGCTTTTAATATCGTATCGGGATGTATGAAGATAATTGAATAGTAAGATTTATTGATAATTGTAGTGTGGAATACAAAATAATAATGATCAAATAACACGCGGTCGCAGCGCACGCAGGTCATAGAGAGTGGAACGGAGTGACTTAATACTAGGTTCCCAGATTCCCTGTGATTTCCCCGTTTTGTGTGAGATATTTTTTCTTAAAGCCAAAAAATAAATAAATAAAAAATTAGACTGTCTAAACTGTACTAGGAGACTCAAGTTTTACTTTAGCACTTCTAATCAATACGCAATCTCTCGAATTTGGACGGAGAGCAGACAATGAAGTGTCTGCATTAACAATTTCTCTAATCTCTAAGTGTCTACCGACGCGACCTATACGACCTATATACGTAAACCTATGTAAAATAAAGTGCGAAACTAAAAAATACTGTTGTCCATTTTAAGCCTATTTGAATGTTTTTGTACACTGGGCAGAATCCATCTACATTTGAGGGAATGTTTTTATTTAAAATATTTGCACTCTAGTAAAAATAGAAAAACCTTCGCCCTTTATATTACAAAATACTTGTAATAACAAGAACTTGTAAGAACAATGGATGGTAAGATTGACTGAGGGCGACAATGTCATAAATATTCGTTAAGTGTGTAACGAAATGTTCAAGTAAGTTTCACGCTGTATCCCACATAGAGTAGGGTAGGCAATGGGAGCCTAGTGTTAAGACACTCCGTATTATCAAGGCATTGCGTATTGGGTGGAACATTGTCACTTCACCACGACTGGACTCTGCTAGTTGGTGAATTATATGTACTTCAGGTTCCTTCTCACAAATGATGTAGGAAAACAAAAAATATAATAAAATATTAATAATAATACAAAATGTATGTAATAAAATGTGTCCTTGTCGATAACTGCCCAATTTCTTAAAGGCAACGCGACATTTAGGTTAGGAGAGGAAAGAAAAGTTTATTGGAGCGCGCTGTTCAAATAGCCAGTATATTTTGTAAAAGGGATATAAATCTAGTAATATTATATATTAAACAGTAATCATTGGCTCGAATTTAACAAGCGAAAAAAATGTGATATTAAACTAAAACTAACAACAATAGAATAAATTAAATATTTAGATAAGCTCGAATCCCGCAGGGGGCGCCCTTGCCGCTGATGACATCCTTTCATACATGCATAATAAAAGTATTGGTAAAACTAAGGTTGTGTGCGGGCGAAGCCGCGAGTGGGTGGCTAATTACATATAATGCTACAAATGCAAAATGCATGTCACATTTGAAACTAAGCGGTATTCACACAATAACTACACAGTGGCTTACATGAACCGTTTTATTTCTATAAATAGACAAATAGTAAAGCTAAGTATGCACGTGTCTTATTTATCTTGTAACTCCATTATGGCACTGGCCATCATGGCTCAGTGTGTACACATGGTGGTTGTCAGTTCGATCTCTCTTTAGTTAGTAAAAACACCTGGTATATGCACCAAAATGTAGGATTCCGGGGCCCTTTTATAATGGACTAACTAACTAACTCACCCTCCACCGACTTCGTTTCGCTGCTCGAGTTCAATATGGCTCATTAAAAATAATCTATGATATTAATATCGCTTTTCACTTAGCTAAAAACAATGTTGTCATTAATTAAATCAAAATAGGAATTTAGGCATTATACATCCCAAGTCATGGCGCAGGCACAAAGTGTGACTGTAAACGCGATAGGTCGAGGATTCGATTCCCTCTTGATGAATTAAGTGTTTTATATTTCCATTTTCGTCACTCTAGTTTCGCGGCATTGAGTTCCACCACTCAATAAGCAAAACTCGAGAAAGCTGCGTGGCTCTAAGAAAAATAAGTTTACTATTGTAAAAGATAAATACGAAAGAAAGTATATATGTAGAAAGTATGGTTTCATAAAATACCTATATATTACTTATTTCGATATCATCCATAACTCTTGTACAGAGTATGTAATTTGCAGCTGAGATAATTATCATTTCTCTTATTGTTACACCGACCCATGTGTTAACAGCCCTCGAGGGTGTGAAATACAGCTTCATATAAATTCCCCATGTTATTATTGCGGAATCCACCAGAACTATAACATATAGCCTTAGTTAATTGTATAATGCAGGTATACTTTTGTTTAATAAGTACAGTTCATAAAATTGTTGTGAAAATTGCTTCAATTGTAATATAAATTCCAAATAAGAAGAATTATAGGGCTTTTTGAAATTTCATAAGTAAATTAAATTTCACGAGGTCATATCCTCAACCCACTCCACGTGTTCTGTTCCTCGCCACTTGTCCCTAGTACTACAACATGCATATAAGAGTTTTATAATTGTCCTTCTATAATTAATTATTTAAATATTATTTAAAATCCACCCTCTAATGCAAAAATATCCTACCTTTATTCACTCACTACGCAAATTAAAAATTGAGCGAAAATCTACGGCCTAGGTAAGTGGTAGGTAGGTAGATACGAAAAAACTAAATATTTTTCAAGTATATTTTTTTTTACTACCAAAGTCAAATAAAAACTCAAACCAATTTAATTACGATTTATTAAATATATAACATATAGATATAACCATATTAAAATAATCGATAAATTTTCCCTAAATATATTTAAATTATATGCCAAGGCACGCGGCTCCGCTAGTTTATATATATTTGTATATATTGTTTATCTCAGTAGCTCAGACAAAAGGCGATGTGGGTTTCCACTGACCAATATGAATCTCTATTATCTTATTGTTGTATCTAGCAACAAAATTATATTGTAAAATACTACGTCTACTGTTGTTACTTTAATAATTATTTACATTTTACAACTATTTTTCAATATTTCTTAAAATATATCAAATCGAATTCAAGTACAATTGTTAACTCAAGGACTTAGAAGTCCTTTCAGTTTCTTTATATTATACCTAAGTTGTATTTTGTCGACATTCCCAGTTTTAATTTTAAGTTATTTTTAATATCGACCTACATTCCATTTGGGTCAGAGAAAAAAAACGGAATTAGCTCCTAAATATGTTAAGAAACCAATTTAATGCGTACAAAGTTAATATATTTTGAATTTCCTTAACCGTAATCGAGGAAAAGGAAAGATTTTTTTCCCGTAAATACAGCCTAATGAGCCTATTTAAATTATACACAGCTCCCGCGTTGATTTAATTGTAATTGGACAATGAAAGAGCTATTAGGGATAATATAGAATTATATTATCAAAAAAAAATAACTGTTTAAAAAAAACAAAGTCAGTCGTGGCGTAGAGGCACAAAGTATGGCCGTTAACGCGACCGGTAGCTGGTTCGATTCATTTTTCACATCTTCGCTCTGGTGTCGAGGAAATGCGTGGTGTTGAGTTCCTCCAATAAATACGCAATCTCAATTTCGGGCCAAAAGTGGAGAACATTATGTTTGTCACTAGGTTATTTTTGATTGAAGTGTCCTGACTAAAAGTATGTAATATGAAATTCTTCTTTTATACGAATATCATACAAATAATATCTTGTTACTTTACATAATGAAAAATCATTAGAAGCCCGACAAATGCAAAGGCGAATCGACATACGTTCAGTATGCCTCTAAAACTGTACTAACCCATATAGTTAACGTTAAATGACAAAAATATTATTGTTTAAAGAATTCGCATTCCTATAAAAAAAACTGATTTTAATGTTTCAAATAAAATTTTAATTAATTTTGGTTAAGCTTTTTAAGAAGAAAATAAGAAAAGGGATGTAAAGTGAAGTTTTATATTCCTTGGTCAAATATAAAAATGCGTCTATCGTCCACAAAGTTCTCAGTAAAAACAAAATGTTTAATCATGACCGTATTTATAATGATTTTATACATAATTTCATCATTTAATATATTTCGCAATATAACCACGACTAAAACGGAGAAAAATCTAAGTGATATGCGTAATTTGAAGTCAGTTCAACTAGAAAATGTTGTTTTGCATTTGGACTTGAAAGGATCTCCGCCTAAACTAAATTATATTAAGACACTGCTCCCAAAGTTACAAGATTTGGGTGTGACCGGACTCTTGATAGAATATGAAGATATGTTTCCCTTTAGTGGTAGATTAGTCAATGTGAGCGCTAAAAACTGTTATGAAGAAAACAAGGTGTGTATAAAAATAGTGATGCAAGTATTTCATTATGTTTTGGTAATCAATGAATGGTATTTATCACTACATCTACATCTCGAGACAGTGACAGACGTTACTATAGCGGAGATATGGAAATATTAAATATTTCCTCGAGTGGGAATCGAATCCATCACTCGTCATGTTTACAGTGGCACTCTGGTTCTAACATTGCTTCATATATTATTAAAATATTTTAATCGTAATAATCGTGTGTGGAAGCGGGCGGTATCGCTGGTAGCAATCGATCAACCTGTCTATAATATACTAATATTCCATATATTAATATTAAAGCTTACTAGGTATTTTGTATAAACGAGTATGTATGTATGAAAATTGCATTTTTTTTCTATTTTGGCTTAAGATTTTATTAAGTACTGAGGATATGAAAATCTGATTGCCACACAAGTAAAAGTACATAGTAGTCGCTCTCATTTTTCCTAGATAGTCTATTTCCGTCTAACAATCTTAAGCCAATTGAAAAAAACCAATCAAGTGCCAATTGGATTCTCAAACCGAAGCTTTCGTACCATGGGTTTACGTTTTGAAAAAAAATACAAAAAGAATATAATAGAAAAGAAGAGCTGTTTATCATAATTTTCACTTATTCATCATGATCAGTTACAGGAGTTCCTTTCGCTGGCCGCTCGCGTTGGTTTCGACATAATTCCACTGGTTCAAACATTCGGGCACATGGAATATGCCTTGAAGCTTGCGGAGTTTCAGCATTTGAGAGAAGTACCAATGTTTCCGGACTCACTCTGCCCGAGCAAGTCTGGGAGTCAAATGCTTGTAAAAGAAATGCTGGAACAGGTAAGCAACGGATTTGGGTAGGAAACTATAGAAGTTGAAGGTAGTGGAAATCCTGTTTCTTTAACTACTTACTCAAGATAATTAAAAAGAAAATGAAATAAATTTTTATCTTAATATAAATATTATCTAAATCACCGTAATACTAACTTAACTCTTCAATAATACTATTCAAATACATCTTCTCGTATACTAAAGTTTTACAAGATACTTAACAAACTTTTCCCATATTAAAATTTCTTATAAATATTTAAACGTAACATAATTTAAACTCACACCAACAGTTGGGAATGTTTTATATGAAGTTAGTTATGTTGTTTATTTGCTAAATTAAAAATAATTTGTATATTAAATCTGACATTTATGTTGAAATTCAAAATATATATATATTTTTTCTTCTTTTTTGCTAATTTAATAATCCTGAGAGAGAGAGTAGAGACTGCAGAGCTATGGAACTGTATATAGATCAGATGTATGTCCATAAAAGTGAGAATAGATCCGTGCCTTCTGTAGAAAACATTTAAGGAAATTTTTACAAAAGAAAATGAAGATACAAAAAAATTAAAGAACCTTTAAACAAAAACTCAAAATCAGTCCAAAGCTCTCTAAGAAATATTTATACAGCCACCCAGCCGGTATACAGTGTATAAAATCTAATATCAAAATCAATTTGAAGCAGACAGAACATTCCACTTTACGATAATTTTATAACAAATAATTAATTTAATAATGCCTGTCATTTTCCTTCTGTTGAATAAGTAAAGGTTTTCTAAGTAACAAAATTCAGGTAAAGATATTCCCTCTATGAATATTTCAAGATGCCTCATACGGAGTACGGACGGAGGGTTAACGATTCTTCATTATCTACTAGAGAAGAGTACCTACGTGAGAATTATTAAATATAAATAATACAATTACTGACCTTTTTCATTTGAAATATGTCAGAAGAGACGAAAGAAAAATAAAGATATATATTTTTTATTTTGATTCTACACACGATTTTTATGTGCTTACATAAAATTAATAATTTTAACAACTTACGTTACGTTAATAACTTTTTTTAGCAAATTTTATTTTTATAGTAGGTACGTGAAAAAAATAAATATTTAATTTTTTAATTTCATAAATATGTTATGTTATTATTAATAACCTATTATCCGTCGACAGTGTCTTAGTGCCAGAGCAAAAATGAAAATTTTCATTTCGCACACACACAACCGTCGCGTTAGTCACACCCTGGTGCCCCTGCGCCAAGGCGGCCTCAACAGTAAATCACTTTAAATAATATTGAATATTTTTAGGTGATCACATTTCATCGGGAAGTAGCACCATTGAAATACATACATGTCGGCTGCGACGAAGTTTACCATATAAATCAATGTAAAAATTGCTTATTAAGAAAAGCTAAAAATATGTAAGTATCTTTTATTTCATAAATAATTTTAGATTATTTAACATTGAAAAATATTTGAAAACTTTGATTCTAAAAAAACTAAGCAGGGTTATTTAAATCAGTTAAATAAGAACGTCAATAGTACTTATACTACATATAACTTAAATTAAATTAAAAATAATCATTAAATATTTTATATTTCAGGGATATATATCTGAAACACATACATATGGTAACAAATACCGTAAAGAACATAAGCCCTGGCACTACAGTTTTAGCTTGGGATGACATGTTTAGAACCATTCCAATGAACCATTGGGACCGAATTCAACATCCTGATATCGATCTAGTATATTGGGACTATACGCCGAATATAAAAGTATCTCATATAAGCATGATGAAGTACCACAAAACAGTCAAAAACATTTGGATAGCGTCAGCCTTTAAAGGGGCAGACGGTTCTAGAGCTACATACCCCGATATGACGAAGCGTTTTATGAATAACTTGAGTTGGATGAATCTAATTCTCGATTATAAATTTGGGGGTGATGCTGAAGTTTATAATTTTAAAGGGGTAATTCTCACTGGCTGGTCACGATACAGTCATATGGATCCACCTTCTGAACTGTTACCTGTATCTTTACCAAGCCTATACTTAAATTTGCTTCTAATTAGACAATTTAAGAAAGGCGTCGATAATACCAACTACTTTGAATTAACTGATTTCTTTGACAACTACTTAAAAGACAATTTAGCTGCAAATTTACATTGTAGTGAATTGAACAACATGGATTTGAATTTTGATACTACCCACTGTTATTTTGATGGCAACGAGCTCAATCTATTTTTAAAACATTGGGATATAATTGAAGCTGATATTTTAAATGCTATAAACGATGCAGAGAGTCGTTTGCCTACTATAGATTTTTACTTAAAAACAAGGAATGTTAACATGAACAAATTACTAGAAAGTATTGACTGGTGCTACCAATCTATTGACGAAATAGTAAATATAAAGAAAAGAATGACCAAATTCCTTTCCCAATATTATGACGAGCATTTTATTGAAGAGTATGTTAATTTTAAAATATATAATACAAAGAAAAAATTGGATGACTTACTTAGAAATCTCAAGAATATGTTGTTAGTTCGAAGTTGGGGTCGTAGACCCTATCATTAAATATTCTTTATGATATAAATTCTTTATTTTTTTGTTATATTCCATAAACGCGTAAGGCGTTAGCTTCACGTCGTATACGCATATACCAGATCCTAGTATTAAGATACTCAATTCTCTATGCGCTGTCCAATACATAAATTCTTCATGTGCTGGAAATCAATGCCGCGCTTTGTCTTTCCACCAGTGCTAGGAAATGAAAATAACTCATTCTCTCGAATGGTAATAGAACCCACAATCATTGAATTTGCAATCAGACACTGTGGCACCAGTGTTTAATTGAAAAAAGGTATTTTTGCATCATGTAGGTTCTTTATATTTTTTATTATGCATTATAAGGGCATTATAAGGGCATCCTTTAAATGGTTATGAGATACATATAACAGCTTAACAAAGCCTTAGGAAGCATAAATATTTCAGTCTATTATGTGAATAATAGATCAAGGACGAGTCAAATAAGATCGCATTCCATAAAGACGTACTCAGAATAACAATGTGTAACGTAAATGGATTTTTCTTTTGTGATTACAGAAAGCTCCTATCTTATTAGCGAGGTAACGTTTTTATTGCCTGAACATAATATTGGGATAATGTAAGAAGTAGAGATGTTGCATTAAATTAATATTAATGATATGTACAATGTTTATGTTTCGAAACTTGGCCTGATTGTAAACGCGATTGTGGGTTCGATGCCCGCTGAGGGAAAACAGTTGTTATCTTCTCATGCTTTGGTAAGTCAAAATGCTGTTCGCGTCGTTTTGCTTTCCCACTTTAGTATGTAATAGTCCAAAATAAAAAGTAAAGATTACAAAAATTTTGCCGTTATCAAAAACGGCTGAAAATTAATGACTATTCGACTACTTGCCAATGTTAGTACGTACATTAAATGCAATTTCGATGTTTTTATGTTAGTAATAACGTAAATATTTAGCTGAGTTGGCGTTGAGTTCCGCCATTCAACAGACAATGCCTCCAGAATTTGGCGAAAAGTGAATTGGAGCAGAGTGTGAAAACACTAGGTCCTCTGTTTTCGTTTCTATTTGCCTTAAATCAGACTAAGAAATATTACAGTTATACTTGGTTTATAAAAAAAAACATATTATTATTTGTAACTTGGCTGTTAAGTCAATACTTATAATAAATTGCTTCTAGGGCTGTGGATCCGTAATACAGGAAATTAAAATTCATGTTAAATTTAGAATATTTATACTCTAAATTTAATTTAATTCAACAATGATTTATAGCAACACATTAAGAAATCCTCGAACGTGCTTAAGAGCTTTTATCAGATATACCTTTTATCAAATAATAGTAAGTTAAGTATCATCAAATTTCAAATTGTTACAGTACAGTTCACTGTTATTTATGATATTTTCAACTATGAACCGTGAAAAAAGTTTGTGTTTAATTTTAGATGTAAAAAATCAATTCATTAACAAAAAAACATTTATATTTTTATTCGCCGCCCACAATTTCTATCGCAGAATGAGCTCTAATAATGTTTAGAATATCAGAAATACGCTTATATTATAAAGAAAATACACCTATATTAATAAGAAAATAATACCTTCAAGCTCAATTCAATAATCATTGTGCTCATCGAGGCATATTTTCCACGATTTCGTTAAAATTTTCTTTTAACATATATTTTCTTATAGACTCCCACGTAATGATATTTCTAAGGCTTACTTTACGATAAGTTGTGTAAAGTATTGTTGGAAAGAATGTTAACACATAATCAATCAATACATGGACGCGACTGAGCACTCCGCCACAAGAATAAAAAGGCATTAAAATATACGTAAAATGTTACCGCTGCTTAGGCACGTTTCACAGAATATTATTGAGAAAATGAAAATTTTATTTTTACGTACGTATTCTACTCAAAAGCGTAAATTTTCAAAATTATTATGACAATTATTATTATATTTTTGTTCCTTATAAAATGTATGTTTTTAAATTGCTAGCAGTTTGTATCAACACAACGCTCTCCTTACTTTGTGATAGTTTTATTAGAATAATTATATTATTTTTAATCTTCACACTGTACCTCATACATAGGAGGATAAGCAAAAGGATCATGGGAAAATAGTGTAAAGACATTTCATTTTCATTACGGCATTTCTGTTACACAACTTTCTGACAAATTCCTGTAGCATTCCGTATGGAATGTTAGAACTCAACGCTTCGCTTCGCTTTACCTCGTTACCAGAACGAGGAAATGAAAATATTAAACATTTTATTTCCTCATGGGAATCGGACCCACACGCTTGTACCCTACGCCAACCACCTAACTTATAATTATATTAGATAATATTTTTAAAACGATATATAAACTGCTACTACGTTTTTAACCTAACGCAAAAGGTGCGAAGCATACAGACAATGGTGAAACTCAGGCTGGATTACAGGGAGCATAATTAAATTCCTCGCAAAGCTTTTGAGGTGAGCGTTATACGTCACTTCCATTACCCGTAACAATGTGTTGGAAAAATATTGTCAAGCCATTTCCATTCAATTGTGTAGACGCCGCTGGAAATTAAACTCTTTGTGTGAGTTTTGCTTTATGTTTAGAACCTTCCGTTTTTCATATTTTCAACTAAATAAGCCTTAATTTTTTTTAAAGTTTGTTATCAAAATTATTTATTATATTGTAGGGGTATTACTCTCGTATTATTAACATCGTCGTAATATTGTAGCTCATAATATTAATAAAATGTACTAGGTTTGAGTCATTGCAAAATAAAAAGACCCATTTTAATTATCTATTGATTAATATTATTAAACATTAAATAAAAGATAAAACTGTAAAAATCTTTATTTACACACATAAACAAACATCTACATAAATGTATCGTATAAAACTATATAAACTATATAAAAATTAACAGTATCACGTAAAATTAATCACACATTTATAACAACCTATCTCACAACTCATACTGTTTTAGCTTCACTATCTTTTGTTTCTTTACTTTTATTAACTTCTAGAGTGATCTTTGGTTTATGGACCCCGGCTATTTCTATTGGAGGAGGCGTTATGGGTACTAAGCTACCATCTTCTTCAGCAACTTTAAGTCCAATGGTCGCACCAAGCTTTGCACTAGCTTGCTTGAAAGTGTCAGATAATTTAACTTGAACAACGTTAATACACATAGATGTTAAAGCCAGACCAAATACTAAATATAGAATTGAAGCCATCATAAACATAGGATGATCGGGAACCAAATCTCCCAAGCCGATAGTGGACATAGAAATAAAAACAAAATAAAAAGACTCAAAGAAATTCCATGTCTCCCAAATATTATATCCAACAGCACCAATTATAATATAAACCACTAAAATGAATATAGCAACGGAAATCGGTAAATTGAACTCATCGTCTATTTCGAAAACAGAAGGAGCTGGAGTATCGGGTTCTGTAACATTTTCAACACTTAAGGTTCCCGGTTTTGGGGGTAACGGTGGTGGTACATCGCTAAGCTTCCTTTCTACAGGTGGTGGATGCACCGGATGCTCGCCTTCTATGTCTTCCTCAGAAAATATTTGAGATGGTCGACGAACCACGTCATATACCTCTTTAAGGCCCTTCATTACCTCCTGAAATTAAAATTATTACGTGTTATCTTTCTTTGACAAAAATATTTTTTGATCTCCTTAGTGTATAACAATTTATAAAATGCGAGCGACATACGGCTCGCAGCAAAATCATTATTCGTTTCCTAGCAAAAGAGAAATGTACGCTTTGTTTCCTTTTTAAAGCAGTAATTTGAAACATTTCCTAAGATGCATTCCTTTACGTTAGTATAAATGTGAAATAAAATAATTCTATCGAGAGAATAACATAAAATCGTTACTTTGATTCCTTTATAACGTTTCTGTTCCATTCTTATGTACTCATATTAACATTATATGTCAATATTTTTTTTTTTATTTGTAACAAATTTATAAGAGAAAAGCGCCGTCCAAAGCGCAGGTTCAGGTCGCGCTATGTTCAAACTATTATACAATTTCTAAATAAGTATTTTTATTTCCTAAGTGTGGAATAATACTTAAAAAAATGTAAATATGTAGGTTTACCTGTACAGGGGCTGTTCTTCGGACCCTTCTACAACTTCTCGTATAATAAAATCGACGAATAAAAGCCCAAAAGAATTTTATGATTCTTGTGAAAAGTTTTCCAAAATCAGCCAACACAATAAGGAATAATGGTATACCAATAATAGCGTAGACAATCGTAGCCACTCGACCGTATGTTGTTTTAGGAGCAATATGACCGTAACCTGGAAAACATTATTGCTTTACTCAATTATATATTATGTTTTATTATCATATATTTTACTTTGGGTAACCTTAAAAAACATTAAGTAAATTCCATTAAAAATACATTGTGATTGTGAATATAAATAAAATATGTGCGCGTGTGTCAATATCAAATTTATTTAATTATTCTTACCAATAGTTGTTACTAGTGTCAAGCAGTAGACAAAAGAATTCATAAAATTCCAAGATCTCTGTCCACTATAAGATGTCACTCCAGCTTCGTGAGCGGTATGAAGTTGTTCTTCAAATTCATACAATTTTCTTCTAGCCAGAGACTTCCACTCTTCCTCTTTCAAACGATAGCTCTCTCGCCAGAGACTTTCAATGAAGTCTCTTTTAACATTCCTTGTGCCACATTTATAGGCATTTTCAAATGCTCCTTCAAAAGTTTTAAACATCATCCCACCCAAACCGCACATTATAATAAGCAATAATAAATCACAGAAGCATCTGTTCCTTAAAAACACAATTTTGTCGCATTCAATTCTATTATCAATTTTAAATTGTTGCCAATTTGCAATAAATTTAAAACGTGAAGGTGTGGTACTTTTATTTTTACAATCTTTTTTAGTCTTCTGAGATTCTTTTTTAGTGACATCTTCATCTGCTTCGGTTTCTTTTCCTTGACTTTTGCTTGCAAGAGATCTTTTTCTAAGTGAAGATTTTAGGATGACATCATGCTTTTCATAGTCATCTTGAGCTGTGATTATATTGCTTTTTATTTTACTTTCTTCTTCCTGACTTAAAAGATTAAGTTTCCGAGTCAGTTCAGCTGATCGTTCAAGTAAATCGAATTCGTATTCATTTTCACTGGGTGAACTAGAATAACAACTGGAAGTATATTCTGACTGGCTAGCATCGACATAACCGGAGCTACGTCTGCTATGCTTTTCATATTCACGTTTTCCTACTGGTTGTGAGGCTAAGCTAGATAATATTTCCCTATCACTTATAATTTGTATTGTTTTAGGACAAGATATACCTCTCGTATGTCTTAAATTTACTGGAGTTTTATTAGGCGTTTGTAATGTTTTACTATATTGTTTATACGCAGGTGGTACTTTTGGATCATCTTTCGGTATAGACAAACTGCGTGCTCTGGCTTTCTGCATCAATTCTAAGATTTCTCGACTTGTTTGACTCATTCCAGTACCTGTTTTTTCTAAAGCTGTATCTTCTACTCTAGCTACTGAATGTGATCGATTTGCTCTTGGAGATTTATTTTTCATAAATCGACGAGGTGTTGGTACTACCTTACGCCTAACACTTTGTTGATATATCTGATCTTCACTCATCTCACTTTCACTAGTTTTACTCTGTAAATATTATGACGAATGCAAATTAGTGCACTTCATTTCTATTATTATACATTAATATATAGATTAATTTGCATGTATGTATATTATTAAATGAAGAGGTAATATAGTCCTACCAGTAAAGTAAAGAATATTAGAATCAAAAATATTTTGAAATAAGCACTGACCACTATTCTAGATGATGATTTACTTCTTGCTGGTTTGACTGGAGGCACTTTAGACTGTTGTTCATTCATTTGCCTAGGTAGCGCTTGTTTTGCAACTACTGGCTTTGAATCAGCTGCAATTTTTGTACTTGGTGTCCGCACAACTCTTTCTCTCACTTCTACCACTGGTTTTTGTTCTTGTGTCATTTTTTTACTCGGCGTTCTTTCTACTTGTATTATCTTAGTGACTAGTTCCCCAGGAGCCGGGGTAGTAGTTTTGGTGATTTGTTTTTTCTCCTTCGTGTTATTAATAGCTTCATCTTTTTTTTGTACAATTTTAATTTTATCTGTTGATTTTTTTATTTCATCGGAGTACACATTTTCTTCTAATTTCTTGGGCGCAGAAAAAAATTGTACCTGATCTTTTCCTTTAGGAGACGTTGGTGGTGACAAGGAATTTCTTGTGCTTATTACTTCAGTTTCATTACTCAAGGAATCTCGACGACTTGGGTTATCTTCCTTAGGACTCAAAATATAATTAGTACTAAGCAACTTATTGCCAGGATCAATAAAACTTCCTTTTCGTTCTAATGTAACAACTTCTTCTTTATCTGGTATCGCAAATGGTGAAATACTTCTTCTTCGTCTTTCATTTGCTGCCGTTGCTCTAGCTTCTAAAATCTCATCTGTATCAATATCATATACTGGATCCTTAGTATTAGCTTGTTCCTGAACTAATCGTCTCATTTCTTCATAAGTATTATCAGCTTCGATTTCTCTGGAGGTACGATTTGGATGCATCTCTTCATCATCTGATGTAGTATCTTCATGAGGAACAGCAACCCGGCTTGGTTCTGGAGTCTTTTCTCTTTGCCTTGTTGCTTGTCCTCTATTTTTGGACAAGTTTCTTCGCTTTCGAGTAGATGCAGATTGCACTTCTGGTTCGGCTTCCATTTCACTTTGATCTTTTATTTTTGATGATTTAGAAATAATTCTGGCGCTTGTTTGAACACCTTCTGACTTGACTATAGGTATTTTTAGAGTTACTGCAATGCTATGATCACTTTCATCGTCACTCATGTCGGGATAAGGAGGCCTCCTGAAATCACAAATAAATAACTGTACAAAAATGTTATCACAAACGTGATCTATCGAAATAATACGATTCAGTCAAATGTTATAAAAGTATCTATACTTAGTGTTATGTACATTTGGCAATATTTTTAGTATTAGCTGCCAATAAACTTGGCGATGACATATTAAACTAAGTTCAGAACTCAGATATTGATATTTAAATTGTGACTTACCATTTTGAAGTGCGCTTACAAGCATTGGGGTCACCGTCGTTCTATTAAAAGATTCTATTTTCGGTATCTTGTCATGAAGAATGTAAACAAATAGTGTTCAAACATGATATGTTATATTTTTATCACTATATTTCTCATAAAATATTAGTAAAAACGTCGAATAGCATTAATAATAGGTTATAATATAGTTAAAAAACACGAATTTTCTCTATTAACGTTTAAATCGCGTGGAGACTGAGCTCAAGTGCGCCAAGCTTGCCGGGCAGCGATCCAAAATTAAACACCTACAAGTACTCAATATATTTGTGTGAGTTAAAATTGTTAACGCAACCAGTGAAAGTTGAACTTCTAGAGAAAGCGAACATTTGATTTTATTAAACAATTCGTTCAATTACTATGGATATAATAACAATAGTAAATGATAATACATGTATATATACCAGAAAAAATATAATATTGCTTTTAGTACATTTCTGCGAAAATACAATACAAAGAAGAAACATTTTGCGAGTGGTAAATAAAATTAATATATTTTATGTAACACTTTTTTTAGATGTCTGTAAATAGCTTAAAAGCGAAGTTTCTATTTATATTTTGCCACGCATTTTAATATACGGTTTTTGACCCTGTTGCGTCGTATCGTAGCTAGGGCTTTCATAATGTACCTATTTCTTTTTAATGTTATTTATAATACCTACTTATATTACAAATATACAACTCCTACGTTACTATTGTATATGAGATGCTCAAAAGCTACCCATAACCCATAACCGACACTGCTAATCGCACGAAATTGAAATGTAATATTCAGACTCCATGAGGTTTGTAGGGAAACCCTGGGAGAGAATTCTCTGATATTTTTCTGGGCAGCAGGAAAAAACAGGATTTTGTATCTGTGTAGCCCACCACAAGAAAATTTGCAAGCTGATACTCGTAACTCATAATCTGTGGTCAGGCTACACAACGTAAAACGTAAACTTTAGAATTTCCGCTGCTAAATAAGAAAAGAAGAGAACGGAGTTGGTAATATATTAGTCTTATCTACGTAGAAGCAATACTTCCCATGATAAATATATTTGTGTTCAATAAATAAAATATAAGAGTTTTTATATTTCTTTTATATTCCTTGACTTAAAAAGAAACTCTTATCTTGTACAAGAAAAAAATGTACAAACGTCAAAAACAACGAGCATAAAAAAATCCTAAGTACTTTGTCAAAACAAACACTTCATCTAATGTGTCTGAGGCTGAAAGCCTGCACTGAACATTAAAGTATTGTGTCCCTGCTGTTTACTTTGAAAACAAGAACAAATAAAATTACACTACTTTCTATGAGCTATTTGAGGTAATGTAGAAAAATAAAACTGAAAATTCTGTTATTTTTTTAATAAATGGTGCTTGAACGCCTGATAAAATAATCATAGCAAAACACGTTTTAGCCAATTTGCTATACAATTGGACATTTATGTACCATAAATATGTACTATCTACATATATCTTAATAGACAAATATTTTACATATCTGGCTATTTATATCTATAGTAATATTTTATTAAGAATTATAAAAAGAAAAGAAAGAGTGTTTTGCTTTAAGTCTACTGAAACTAAAGTCGAGTTGAAGACCAAAGCTCGCCTTTTGTTTATTTTTAATTACTTCACTCGAGGGAGGACAAGTCAGATATTATTATAATATAATAGAAAAGGTTATCTGCCTCGAGATACGATGTGGCCTTTGATAATATAATAATATAACTTGTGTATGTGACAGAATAAAAGTGTTTGTCAATAACATACCAGAAAATTACAAATAGAACATAATTTTCCTGTTTTTTACCGTTAGCAACTCTTTTGGATAATATACTCTTGAAATTTAAAAAAAATGGATCCACAAGCCAGAGAGTAATATTCTGTGAATAAAATTGTATTTTCACTCAAACATTCCAATAATTATAGAAATATAAAAATAACGTTACTAAATTGTTGTGCTTATTAACCGTAGCTGTGAACTTTTGTTGACAAATACAATTATATTGTGAAGCAATCGTAAAATAAGTAACACGTAAAAATTTTATAGTTTTTTTATACAATGTATATCGAAACCAAATTTGCAATGTTACCTCAGACCAACATTTATTAACGAATTAAACCTGTTACTTAAATAAGTAATTCAAACAAATTATGCTTAGGACTTTTAAGGGTTTCATTTTTTTTAAAAAGCATATAGAATGCTACTAGATAGAGATTTCAACAAAGTCTCCGCAAAGTTTTCGAAGGTCTAACGAGTCAATGGAGTATCCTAGTGTTTTAAGTCTGGCGCTGTCATACTATGCACAAGCGACTTTTATCTCTATTCTAAATAGTAAAGTAAATAAATATTATGGTTTCTTATTTAAATAAAATTTGTGTAAACAGTTTAAGATCAATATAAAAAATATTTTTATTGAGTTTACCTATTGTAGTATAAATCGTTCCGGCATAGAACATGGAATTCCAAAACGTCCACGTCTTCTTCTTAGTGTCATTGTTATTGACGTGTTTCAGATACTCTTTAAAGCTTTCTTCGTAGTTTTCCAGATTTTCTTCAATGAGAGCGAAGAAATTTGGATTATTCTGTAAATAAAATATTATTCTTAAGCACCTTATGTTTTAACTAGACGCCTACTATAAATCTGAATGGACTGTAAACCTGCTACTAACAGCCGCTTAAGTAAATTATCAGGAGAGATTAAAAAAAGATATTTTATAAAACTATGAGAATATCAGAAAGTTTGTCCAATTTATAAAATTGAATTGTATTCTTTATTACGTGAAATAAAATCATTTTTTTGGGATTTAGCAGATTTAGACTCTCCAACGATAATATTAACGCTATCGTAACTCAGTGTGCATTAATTCTGGAAAAACATGACATTTTCGGATTTATATGCCATTTCCAGTCGTTGATTTAGCCGTCCATTAAGTTACATAAAATACCTACACACAATACCTACTTTTACTTTAAGAAGGCGAAAATTTAAGTAACAAAGCTCTCAACTAATCTAGTTATTTATTTGGAACGTTAACTATATAAAACCACTATTTATATTGTTTTTGGCATGTGGTCAAAATTGCTTAAATTGACGTAATCGTAGAACACAAACGGATCTGACAGGTGACACTTCACGGGGCAGTGGTTAAAAAACTTTTTTTGATGTTAACTTTTGGCGTGGAAATTACCAATGGGTGGGTGAAATATAAATGTACGGGATATTTATATTTCGTCCGTATTATATAAAACATACTAGTTTTTATCTAATTATATTAGTTATTATCTAATTATTGACTGTAACGCGACGGTTGAGGGTTCGATCCCCACTCGAGGAAATAGAATATTCATCTAAGTTGAGTTCCGCCACTCTAAAAGTTCAAAGCTAAACAAATAAAATTTTAGTACTTACCTATACATAGAAACCAGGGTTTTTTTAAACTTAAAAAACCACCCTCCCGAGTGGGAATCGAATTCACATCTAGCGGTTAACGTAACCAAAATATGAACTGTACCAATAAAATGTTCTCTCACTTCTAATAAATAACAAGATTAACTTATTACCTTTATTAAACTTTGGTTATATAATAACTTGTCTTGTATTTTTACTGTAAACTCTCTCCTTACTTGCGTGAGGTTCTTGTCATACTTTTCCTCATATGGACCTGAAAATAAAAGTTTATCTTAATTATTAGGTTTAATCTCAGCTTCATTGAAAATCTTACGTAATTTTTTATTTAGCTTCAAGCGTTTCCGTATACCAGAGAATGAGAGAGAGGTGACACTCCGTACCCCGCTTTTAGTTGAATTTAAAACGAAATATGGAATTTACATGAAAATGATTTACATAAATCAGATAATTCCATCGAGTGGAAATCGAGCATACAACCTCCGCATTCCGCTGTCCCACAGTTCACACGTACAATACGTTACAATTTTTGTTTAATTTAAAATCTCTAGAAATATTCGATGTGTACCATTTTCCCCCATATCACTATTATTAATACGTAAATAATCTTTATAAATAGTTAAAATTATAGTAGTAAAATTTTCAAGAAGCGATTTCATACAATAAATGGTATGCGATAAATATTGTACGTTCAAATTTAAACTTGCACGTTGGCAAATTGGCTCATAACTCAAGCTTAGTAGAAAAATTTCTTAGTTTTTAAGATTCAAATGAATATGACTTAAAATTTTTCAACTTCACAGTAACTTGGAGTTTTATTATTTTGTCAACTAATATTAGTTTAAAGTATATTTACTGTATATTATACATAAACATATATATATATATATATATATATATATATATATATATATATATATATATATATAGGTGTATTGTTTCACGCTCTCACTTGTCATAGGTAATTTCACGCTTTATCCTGGTAATCCTACAGGGTATACAGAGGGAACCTATAGTCTAGTTACCAGGACAAGGAAATGAAATAAATTATCCCAACAAGCGGGAATCGAATCCACAGCCGTCGCGTTTACTGCCTGAGTCTGTACCACTGCGCCACCGTCGGAATAATTACAGTCGAAAAATATCACAAAAGAAGATATCACCAAAACGTAAACAGAAGAAGGAAATGTAAGAACAGATAACGCTCTCCTTATTCTATGCACACCAAAACCTCTGTTACAAAATGCAATGAAAAAAAGCTCTGGTAGTAGATAAATAAATAAGTCCTCCTCCAAACCTAAGTGGGTTAGTGGGTCAAGTTTTATTTCAGGAGGCGTTCGTTTGACAAGAGGTCTTCCATTCCAATTCCAGTGGTGAACGTTGACAACGCGTTATCTTGTTTCCGGCTCGCGTGGAAAATGAATCAGTTGAGGTATAATATATTCATATTTATTTATAAGATTGTTTTGTTATATTTTATTATAAACGTAATGGTATTTCTATGGAAGGGTCGAAGGGATATTGGTTTTTATTTCTTTAGTATATACATTATATATATCAAAGGGTCGATTAAAAAGAAATGCGCACGACCTGAATAGTATATATAGGTTCAGGTATATACAGTCAGACAGATTGGGTTGTCGATTTAAATCTTATTTTAGATACTAGTAATACATCTTAAAGACAACAGACATTTAAATGCTACGCACTGTCAAAGAAAATCCAAGAATAGTAATAATATATAAAACCAATAAAATGCCTGCTTGCTACTGGATTAAGACATGAGCCACAATTGTGTTACGAAAGTTCCAAAAAAAAATTATATACAAAGAAAAATAACTTCGAACACATTACCATATCGCATGGGATTTATCATAATGAATTCAAGATTATCTTTCTAGATATGGCTACATATTATGGAAAAAAAAATCGTGGTAAACTATATTTTCTATGTAGATTACTTGTATATGTGACAGAAATGTCAGTCTACGAAAGTTCTATATCGTTGGCTTAGAATGTAACCTGAAAAACATTTTTTTAACTGACAACTATTTTTCCGCTCAGGTAAAAGAAAATTCTGTTCGAACTGTTTCCCATGTGAGGTATAAAATGACCTAAAATTAGATATTAATATTATTTACGTAATCTTTTGTAAAAAAACCTAAAGATTACGTAATAAATGTATACCTTGAAATGTTTGTATACGATGAAGGTTTTCCTCAAAATTATAAAGAACCCATATTAAAAGCAAGGCACCAGCTGTTCCACGTTAAATTAATTACCGGAGTAATTTTTAGGGGCCATATTGAGATTTTTTAAATTACACTCGAGAATATTATTGTAAGCATTAATAATTAGGTATGTATATGAAAACAAATTTGTTACATTATTTTGATATTGAAATAGCTATTGTTAATCTATTCGTTTTAATTTTATACTTTTGTTTTTTCAGCTTCGCCAGCTTCACACTGTATCAGCTGTTATACTGCCTCGCTTTTGTCGTGGTTGATATCAGAAGGAATAAATTAAAATATTAATAACCAGTAATTATTTCCCCTGAGTGGAAATCAAACCCAAAACCGTCACAAAAACAGCTTCAATAATATAATAATAAATTTAATGTTTAAAATACATATTTAAATATATTTTCTTAGAACTTTTAGGTAACTGCAAATTAAAACGCTTTATGCATTTAAATATTTTAATATTTTAAATATCCTACATCACTTTCCAAAATATACTCGTATTTATGTTTGAATGAATGTAAATAAACCTATATTTCATTCAAAAAATGAAATCGCTTTTTTAAATATAATTGGTTCCTATAGAAACGATTGCTTTTAATATTAATAATTATTTACTTAGTTCAACTCGTTGGTATGAATTCCTTTAAGTAATCCTTATGTAAATTTAATAATATAATTTGAACCTAGGAGTTAGTGCTTTTCTAACTTCCTGCTGCCGGATGCAGTGCTACAGTAGGAATAGCGCAAGATACTCGTAAAAGGGCACAGATAAGCGACATCAGCTTTTTAAATTATTTTTATATATTTTCTTTGAAAAATTTCATCAGAAGTGAAATTCACTTACAATTAGAATATTAACTATTAATATTATTTAATTAACATTAATAATTCCAGGCGATTACAGTTTGCTACTGTCATTGACTATTAAAAATTAATTAAGTAATATAACGTCATTTAAATTAAAAAATTCTATTGTTTTTGAGACAATTTTGTAAAAACCATATACAAATTTTCAAAATATAATAATAGCTATATGTAATATAGCTATATGTCCGTAGGAATTTGTTTTTAGTTTCTCGCTGTATCCGGCAAATAACAAGGAAGACAGAGGGAACCTGGGAAACTTAGTGCTTTGACACTCCGTTCTCACTCTCCACCAAATTCTGAATTGACGCCTTTTTCTGAATTTGCCTTGTTACCAGACCGAGGAAATAAAAATATTAAACATTTGATTTCATCGAATGGGAATCTAACCCACAATCTGTCACGTTTACAGTCACACCTTGGTACTATTGGGCTACGATAGCCTCATATATAGGGATTACAGATACATTATATAGTAATTGTTATAAATTTTCTTCCATATATTATAAATTTTATAATATTTTTCTACATATTATCTACTCTATGCCAGGCAATGAGCTCTCCTGTAAACGTACGTAGAATTGAACATGTGCAATATGCATAAACACGTGTCAACCGAGCTGAAAGCACATCTCGTAGTGCGCATATTTCATACTAGAATCTACAATTTTGGTGAAATCTACTTTTGGTTCTTTTTAGGATCATGCTGTACTCTGCACACTGTAGGACAGGCAGAGGGAACCTGGGATCCTAGTGTTCACTTCCCATTAAAACGTTAATCACTCGCATGACTCAAAAATTCGGCGGAAAGTTGGGAACGGACTGTCTTAACACTAGGTTCCCTCTGCCTACCCTGCTATATGCAGGATACAGCGCCCTAAAATAAAATAAAAAATATCTAAAAATAATCTAAATATCTTAAAAGTAGAATAAAGTTTTATAAAATCCTCTCACAACAAACGTAACTAAAAATGGAAATACCAAAAATCAAATAACTTTTACAACTTATCCTCATAATTAAATTTGTATTACAACCCTTATCTTAAAACTACACATAGCTTTGAAATTTAACTGTATTATTATGAGATATAAACCAGAGCTGGAGCTATATCGTAAAAGCCTCGTTAAAATACCATAAATACGTATTAAACTATATTGACACTGCTCTACAGGCTTTCAACTTGCAGGGGCTTAACTTCGATAACTATATAATATTTCTCTCTTAAGAGACCTCTCTACAGCATTGGTGTCAATTTTATTAAATATAGTTAGCTATCCTACACTGTGGACGAGTTAAGTGCTGGAATTAATTTTAAAGTTTAAATAGTTATATTTTTTATTTATCCATTTTATTGTAACGTTACCGTTTGAAGGAAGAGAGAACCTGTTGTCAAGAATTCCATTTTTCACTTTTTGCCTTAATATAGAGATAGTGTATGTTCGGCATTAAGTGGCGCAACTTAACGCTGCACTTTTTCATGCCAGACTAGAGAAATAAAATAATCTATTGCGAGTATTGGAAATGCAGATTAAGTCACCATAATGGCCTCAAAGTTTAAGTTAGTAAATATATATTTACATAGCTAGCGACCCCCTCGCGCTGTACAAGCATCGATCAGGATCAGTTACAATTTTATTATATGTATATATATACATATTTTATTAAATCTACTACTATTTAATTCATATAAAATAATTAATATTAATTAAGACACTAAAAATTATATAAATGTCTTAATACTAGGTTCTACTACTGCCTACGCTGTAGCAGGGTAGGTAGGGGGATCTAGTATTAATACACAGTATTAATACAGGTGAAGCTATAAAAATACGCCAAAAAAAAAGAAATAACGAAAACACTATTGAAAGTTTTGGACATGAAAGAGAATTAAAGATTCAGAGAATTTTAGAGGTACGAAATTGTATAAAAGGATGACCTTTGTATATCCTAATTAGCCCCTCTAGACACCGTCCGAGAGAGTAAAATAAAGGACCTAATGTTTTATTATATTATATGAGTTCCAAAGTGCAATTTACGCTTTTAACCTTAATGACTAGAGGCAGAACAGAGGCACAAGAGTGCAATTATAAACGCGCTTGTGAGTTCGATTCCCATTTATGACATATTTTTTTTTTTATTTCCCCAGTCCAGGCAAAACGGGTTGTTGATGCCTCGTAAATTAAGCGGAAAGTGAGGAACGGAAGTATCTTAATAGGAACGGAGTGTCTTCACAGTAGGTTCCCAGATTCTCTCTACATCTGGGAGGAATACAGCATGAAGCTAAAAAATTCTTTCTCCGAGTTACGTAGACAAACAACGGAGTTGTGTTCCGTCACTAATCATGATTTCACGAAATAAAATCAGGCGGAAAACACTGAATGTGTATTGTGACTCTAGATTATCTCACCCTACCTTGCTATAAGAGTGAAATAGCGTGAAGGTGCAAACTTTGGCATTGTTACCAACTTTTATTAAAGGTAATAAATAATGCATTAAAGATAACAAACGATCTTCAAAGTCTTGTCATTATAATATGCTTGCCGTAGAAAGCTTAAAAAAAATAACATAAAATCCAAAATGTCACCTTTATGTAATTGAAACTAGGAAATACTATTATACATATAACTAGCTTAAGTATGAAACTCATTTTTCATATTTCAAAATATTTCTTTGATAAAATACAATACGAAATGCATGAAAAATATATACGTGAAATATTTTTTCCAATATCCATTGAATAATTAAAAAATCACGAACAGATACAAACATTGGATTGTAGATGAATACATTATTGTAAGCGCCAAAGCTAAATGAATATGCAACATTTTTCAATTGACCGATGTTATTCGCTACATATATAGCTATATCTTTTGTTTCTGTTGCACGGTAAAGCAGAGTATTTATAGGACACCTAGCATCAAGACACTCCGTTTTCTCTTTTCTATTCGAGTTCTAGTCATTCAGTAGTCTTATTATGAATAAACTAATTTTAAAGCTTCACGTTTTCTCCCGCATAGCCGGAAAGCAGATGGAAGACCTATGCGGATTTCAAATAAAAATAATTTACCTAAGCATAGTCATTCTGTCGAATGAGAATCGAACCCCATCGCGTCTATCATTTCAATTTTTTTCACTGAGCCATGACAGTTTCAAATTGAAATAGCCAAATACATAAATAATTGAACGACGGCTGTTTTCATATACGAATATTTTGACTGCTGTGCTTTGAAAACACATTTTTATTGTTTGAACAAACATTCGTATATAAATGTACATATATATATTTGATTGAATTGAACCGCGGTGTACATTTGAATTCGTATATTGTAAGAAATATCATTATGTTGTTCGATGTAGGAGGAAGTTCGTATTTTTTTATTGATATTAATTTGTAAAGAAAATTTGGTTTTATCTTTTTTTGTCATTGAATTTTAACCTTTTACCTTTTCTGTGAATATTCCATGTATTTTTGAGGTTGACTGTAAGCACGATACTTATTGGTTCGATTCCCAATCGGGGTAATTATTTTCATTTAATTGTGAGGAAAGTTTCCTCTGCCTATAATGCTATTTTTAGGTAGCCATAACATAAAAAAATATTATTATGGATGTCTAAAAATAGCAATTTTGCAGACAGCCGTATGTATAGATAACGCTATAAAACTTACAATTATTAGAGTGTGAAATAGATACTTAAATTTTTAGTGCTTTTCGGTGACAAAATTAAATTTAACTAGTATTACTGTAGACGCTGTGACATTGTAGTACTGTCTCAAGTGAATAATGAAAATTAGTGTAGTTATATATTACCTTTTCAAATAATTTATCTATTTAAAAAATACGGGTAGGTTTGTTTCAGCTTCACGCTGTATCCCGCACACAGCAGAATAGGCAGAGCGAGCCTAGTGTTAAGACACTCCGTTACTCATTTCAGTAGGTGAATAGGCCTTGCTTGATGTTATTATAATATCTATTTCAATAATTAAACAAGATGTCCTCTCGGTGCGATGATCCTGATTCATTACCTGATTTGAACCCTTATTAATTCAATGATGTTATAAGTGATGACACGCCTTGGGAATGGAGTGCTTCAGTCAATTTCAAAGGTATCACTGTCAATTTTGGCTCATAAATAAGTGTGAATGTAAATAATTGTTTTGAAAAAAATCCTGCTAAGCTTCTTGCGCTAGATATTAACTTTAGGTTGGTGGTGAATTATTATACAAGTATCAAGTATGTTAAATATAAATATTTTAAATTAAAATTAGAACCCGCGGCCTTCGTGTATAGATAGATACCTCGCTAAGGCAATACCTTAATTGGCATTTGAGGTGGATTCGATTCCAATGAATGGTGCTGGAATGCTTTATTTTCTCGCTTTAGTATGCGGTACGGAGTATCTTACCCTAGGTTCCCTCTGCCCACCGTATGTATGGGATAAAACGTGAACCTAAAAAACGTAATTTATTGGCCGGCGGTATAAGCTTCTTTGACTGCTTTTGGCGACCTTTTACTTTGTTATATGAAACTTTTCAAACTTTTGATTTGTGACTGTTTTGTTTTTGCTTGAGAATATTAAACGATGTCGTGAAATTCAATTTATGTATAAAGTTTTCCTGTTATTTGATTTTTTCTTGTTTTCCCGTACTTTTTTCCAATATTCTGTGACAATCTATGTTTACCTGAACTGTACTAGGCATGCGGGTACCAAATATGTAGTGTGAACTCTTGTCCCCCCACTAGAAGTTTTTTTTAAATATTTTTCTTTCTCTATATTTGGCATATATACTAAAAAAATATTTTAATATTAGTACAATTACAGAGTGGGAACCTTCATGCTATAAAAATTGGGTCAAATTTAATCTAATCCTAGTGATGTTTCAACTTTACTGCCATTTTCAGTCTAAATCCATCAAGCTCGGAAATTTCGCCGTCAGTGAACTCTGTCACTCGTAAAATGAAGCCAATCGATGAGGGCGACGCTAATTATGAGGAGCTTCGGGAGATTGTTTTGTAATTGTTCATTTTGTGCTTTATTGTTTAATCTTATATTGAACTCTTTGTAGAACGGTGTCAAGCAGTACTATTGTTTTGTTTTTGTTTTATTAGAAAAACAAATTGACGAAATCAAACATTTATTTATAATAGGTATTGGAAGTTGTTTTAGCTATTAGTACAAGTACATTTTTTTATCAGGTAACTTTAAAAAAAAAATTGATAACTTTATAAGTGTAATAATAAAGGTAACTATTGTGTGTATATATATAAAATATGTATTTTATTAATTATCTAACATGTATAATTATTATATGTACCATTTTGTATATATTATAATTTGTATATATAATATAAGTATCGTCTATGTAGAATATATTAAAAAATTGTTATGTTATTTATTTGTATCCATATCGCTCTTTATTACTTATGCACTACCGTTATATCCTGCTCTATCGTAAGTTTATGTTAGTTAAGGTTACCTGTAAGAGAGTCTTTTGTTTTACTATTTAGTTATGTGTTTGTGTGCAATAAAGAATTTTATCTATCTATCTATCTAACTTTTTCATTTATATTTTTATAAACGCCACCTATAACGCATAAATAATTTAAAAAAATCCGGTCAAGTATGAGTCAGACTCGCCCACCGAACTCGCGACCAGGGTTCTGTTCCTATTTCAAGGTGTTCGAACGAAAAAAAAAATTATCTGTTCCTTAAATATTAAATGAACATGAAGATTAAAACATTCATACATACGTGATTAATTTATAAAATACACTGATATTTTAATTTTCATCAGCAAATTACCTCCAGCTGTGGATATTCGACTGTCAATAAATTTTAGTCGCGTCAATCGTAAAAACGGTTAATTGAATTATTGGCTGGTTGCTGCCATTCGATTTGTATTAAAACGACTTCAGCTTCATTTTTAATCTATTCATACCACCTTTATTGGTTAACGATTTATGTGAAATGGTCACTTGTAATAGTAACTCTAAAATAACTAATCTTATATATTCGTATATGAAGGAATGTATTTTCAAGACACTCTGTTTTTAATTTTCTGCCCGAATTCAAGACATTACGTGAGTGATACGACTTAATTATGTTATCTTCCTAGAAAATAAAGATAATTGGTTTCTTCAAGTGAAAATATAACCCACAATCATCGCCTTTATAATTAGAGGATCCACTGTGTCACGAAGATCTCAATAGTAAATTCTAGTTAGTAATTCTGCTCACAATGGTATAATTGAATAATACGCATTTCATTTCTATAGAGGGAACCTAATGATAAAACTCTCCATTCGCCATTTTCTGCCGAAGTCTGGAAGCATTGCCTGTTGGGCGAGAAAACTCAACGCTCCTTACGAAATATTTAATATTTCATTTCCTCGAGTGGGAGTTGAACCCACAACCAGTGGCATTTACAATGACGCTCTTGTGCTCCTACGCCACTGGCATCTCGATGTTAATATCCATATTTATATCCATATTATATGCATTATTTAGAGTATAAATATCGAACATTGAACTTGTAATTGCGTCATTACTTCAGACATTTATAAATTCAGTACAAACGTTTGGTCGTAAATTCAATATAATTTATTTCATATTGCTTATAATTTATTCCATAATTTCACTCTATATCAAGACTAAAATGAAAATACTTTTAAGAACCTAAGAAGCGTTTGGAACACTTTAAAAATGATAAAGACTAAAATAATTTTGCCCTAGTTCTATAATCTTAAACTATTTTCAAATACTTAACGCTACTAATAGATAATATATCACGTATATACAATAATATACAAGTCGATTGTTTAGACTGTTCTATTATGAAGCGAAAATGAACTCAGTGTCTAAGCCGAGCTCTTTAGTTAATGTAGGTTAATGTCCTTACGTTCTTTATTATAGTCTAGTTTGTTGTTATTCGTTCTAAGTCCAATATTTAATTTCAAGATTTCCTAATTTAATTATATGGCAGAAAAATGTAAAGTCCTATAAGAGTTTAGTGGTGAAGCAGGGGCACATCTGTAAGCGCGACGTCTTGTGAGGTCGATTACCACCTAAAGAAATTAAATATTTCATATTTTCATTCCATCGGTCTGGTAAAAAGAATAATATAAATAGATTCGTATATAAGACAAGGGTTCCTTCTATTTCCTTTGTCGATCCCCTGTCTTCGACCTCTTCACAAATGCCATCACATACTCCGACTTCTCCAAGATTGACTTAGATCTCATCATCCATCTCTTCCTATAGCCCGCTGTTGCATTATACATTTAAAGTTATCAAGATAATTATATGGTTCTTTCTTCGGTTATAAATTTTATCTAGTATAAAAGTAAAACCAGAGTTGATTATCTATTAATCGTAATTTTTTATGTTTATTTTTAAGGACAAAGCAAAAACATTATTTGGTCCCCATAAAATTAATAAATTGTGACCTGAAGCATTCTTCTATACATATATAACACAATAGGCTCAACATATGAAAAATCAACAAATTAAAACAACAATAACGTATAGAAATTAATAAAGAACATATACTTATAAAATCTCCAAGGATACCAATAAAAACTATTGTGCTATTAATCTATCAGGGGGAGAGCCAACGTCTCCATACATCAAGTAGACGGGCCGTGAGATATTGTGGGCAGAGATTTATCCCTTATTTACAATTACATCTTACTAAGCGTTATTATATATTGTTTATCCGTCAGTCTGTTTGTAAAAGCTCATGACTAGCTGCAGGCGCGTTTTGTTTTTTTTTTAAACGATCGTCAGAGCAACGTCATAGATTCAAGAGATTGTATTTCAGAAATATATTTTATTTCTTCACGTCGTATAGAATTCCGCCCAAGAGACCGTGCATGCCTCAAGACCAGAGCTGTTTTATTCAAGCTACCAAAACTCTAGATTGCATTCCGAGTCGCGCTAGGGTACGGTTATGGCAGATAATCTACCCGCCACCTTCAGGCTTTGTCCCCCCCAAAGAGTGCCTACCCGCAGGTTACAACTTGCAGTGGCCAACATGGAAGTCGCTTAATCGATTACGGAGCCAGGTTGGCCGATGTAAAGAGCTTCTCGTGAAATGGGGGTACGAACTGAGGGATAAGTCACCCACAAACGATGGCACACTTACTCTCCTGCCCGAAATGTCCATTCACCTGCTCACATGACGATCTGATGGAGGCAACGGATGCCGTAGTCGACGTGGCTAAATACTGGCAAAATATGATATGAATTCTCCAATTGACACGAAGGAGAAGAAGAAGAACAGAGCTAGGAAATGGAAGTACTAATAATTTTAATTTTAATTTCCTTGAATGGGAATCGAACCCCCTAACCTGTCGTTGACTGGCCTTAACGCTTTAGTATGCTTTTTTTCATTATCGTCAGAATTACGTGATACGATTTAAAAGATTGTATTTTAGAAATCCAAGCAATTTTTCTAATCTGCTCGAGAGTTATTTGTCGTCTACTATTATTATTATCTACCATTACGTTTGTTATTTTTTTCTTAACACAGTGGATTTTTGTTGACGCTACTTTTAAAGAAATGCTTGTATTTTTTTATTTAAGATTAATTAAAAATAAGATATTGGATACATCTAACAAAGATCCTTATTCGGCGCAAGGAAGAGAAAATAACGATTACTTGTACAATGAAAAAGGAATTGCATTAAACAATAAAAAGAAAACAAAAGCCACACGTAAAAGTTAAGCATACAATTTTATTACTATATAATAAATATAATATTAATATTCTATTACAGTTAATAACAAAATAATAAACAAAATGTGGTCTGGCATAACATGTATGAAATACCCAAGCAGAGGTATAACAGCAGGGGAATGATTTTGAGGACGCAAAAACAAAGATGTGTGACCATTCTAACGATTAATTCTCTAATTGAAAATACTTTGACGGAACGTTTTCCTGAACAGACGTCTTGTTTTTTGTAAGCTGAAATTTAAATATAACTAATTTTAGTTTAATTTTGTTTTAAAGTTACATAAAAATAGATAAAATATATATTGGAAGATAATAAAATGCACATAGAAAGGTGGGGTTCCGTTTACTATTCAGACGGAGTATCTTTTTCCACACTTTCTGCAGAATACTTAGCAAGGCATTGCGTGTTGAGTGGCGCAACTCAACGGCGCCTTTTTCGCGTTACCAGAGCGAGGAATTTACCTGGATTACCAGAAGCATTTGACATGATTTTTCCTACACTTATAATATAAATATTAAATTACCAGGGGATTATTTTAACTAAATGAATTTCAAATTGAAATTGTAAATTAATCATAATTTTCCATCATTACCAGCTTCCATCATTTATCCTTTGTGTTAATAATTATTTTGCACAGATATGTATTTTTATAAATAACTAAAATGTAATTTTATTTAATAAAAAAAATGTAATGCGAAATAACTATACTTACAAGGCATTCTTATATGTTACAACCAGTTATTTTTTATTCAGCATATTTTATAAGCTCACTCATTTCCTCATACATTTTTTCTAACTTCACTCATTTTTAAAAAATATTTTGTTTATATTTTTATATTACGTTATATTCTTGTTATTATATGGGCATGGTGTTTGTTAATGTTGAATTGTTTATATGATTATAATATTCTTATTTTCAGTATTTGTCATTTTCGATAAATCTTTTTTCTTAATATTTCGTCCTTTCTTTTCAGTAATTTTAATAAAGAAGTTTTTATAACGACCAAATTAATTCCATTCGAATTATTTATATTACAAATAAACATTTGGAGATAAAGTTATATAATTTTTCTGTTAATTGTAATTTATAACGTTAATTCGATTAACACAAACTATTAGTTAGAATCTCTTAAGTCTTCCAAACATACCAAGTCGTATAATTTTAAAGTACCAAAACTTATGTGACCTTTGTCACAGTCAATTTAGTGTTTTCTTTCACGTCAATGAGAAAAATAAATTAAATGAAAATATATCAGCTTCGCACTGTAGCCCGCAAAAGACACAGTAGGCTGAGGGAACCTGGTGTTAAGATACTCCGTTTCCCACATTGTGTGTTAAATTGCGGAATTTAACGCCGCATAGCGATGAAACCTGAAGATCAATCTAAGACTGTGAATTCAAAAAAAATAACAAAATTGATAAATGAAAATCTTCAAGAATGAATGTCGTAATTTTCTGAATAAGTATCTACCTATATGAAATTCTTTATTTTATGGAAAAAGGCCAAGGCAAACGAGCGTTCGGGTCATCTGATGGTGATCACCGCCGCCCATGACCCCGTGCAGCACCAGAGGAGCTACAGGTGCGTTGCCAGGATTTGAGATGGAGATAGACGTGCTTTTTGAAGGTACCCATATCGTACCGACATGAAAACACTGCCGCTGTAGGCCATTCCACAGTTCGGTGGCGCGTGGAAGGAAATTCTTCTGTGGAGTATCTTAACACTATATTTTCTCGGCCTAACCTGCTACATGCGGGATACAGCGTGAAGCTGTGAAAAACAAAGTATGTACGAAACAGCCAATAAAATACTCATTTTATTTCAATTCTAACAGATATCCAAAGTTAAATAAACACGATGAGTTTTATAGATTACTTTGTTGGAATAAAAATGAATATGTGTTGAAATGCAAGTAAGCTTCTGCTCTAAATTAACACGCAAGGCCATTTTTAACTATACATTTTGTTTATTATGTAAATATAGTGCGTAAACTAAAAGTTGGTTTCTGCTTTAGCCAATATTTTATATTGACTTCCCGCTTATGTACACTTTTGGATAATTATATAATTAGTCGAGTGTGTTAAGAAGTTGAGAGGAAACTAACGTCAAAGTTGGTAGAGTAGGGAGGATTATATCCGTATATTCTGCATTTATTCTCACACTAAATTTGCTATATACTAAAAGTGTCTATACTTAGATATAATAAAATCATAACAAATATATTAAGTAAAAATCTTATGAGATACTAGGGCCTGCTCGGAACGTCGTTTGCACCATAAAATGTAAAATCCTGTTTCACTTAGTTTTATATAGGAATATAAAAACTCTATAAAAACTAACTCCACGACGGATGTCTGGTACAAAAACGAACGGAAAGAACAGATTTTTACAAAATTTTCTCTGTCAACATATACCAATAGTTATGGTGTTTTGTAGCTTCACATTGTATCCTGCACATAGTATGCTACACAAGGGAAACCTGGGAACCTAGTGCTATGCACTCCGTTCCCATTAAGACACTTCTGTTCCCCACTTTCTGCCATTGCGGCGACAGTCAACGCCATATTCGTGTAAATAATATTATAACAAAAGAACTAATTTTCTTGATCAAACTCTAGGGCTAGAAACAAAAAGTATTCGTTTCGTAACTACAAGTCACTGTCACCAACAAAAATAACACAAATCTCATCTGAGATACTCAGACTATTAGTCAACGAATGTTACTATAGAAATGATACTTTGAGGGTGGAAAGATTATGTCGCCAAATTATCTGTATCGTTAGTTAGTACTAATAGCTGAAAATATTAAATCCAATAACTATGACTGTTTGAATATTTAACATTTATTACCTTATAAAAAAATCTGTGACATTACATAGTTATATGGGAAAAAAAAATAAAGTTCGCTTTAGTAAGAGTGGAAGTAGAGATAGCGAAAGCAGAGCTTCCTTGATATTTTTCTACTTCATCCGTACATCTACAATTGAATAATGTTAACAAGTATAATACAAAAAAATCTTTCATTTTTAGTATTATTTATAATGACGGAAGGGATATAGCCCTTTTACAATAGAGTTCGCTTTACGATCCATCTTGCATGTAGGCTAGGGTTTGGTAGAGAGTGTTAAAACACTCCATACCCGACTTTCTGCATTTACGAATTCTGGGGGCTTAAAGCCGCGCTTTGTCTTGCCACCAGAGCGGAGAAGTGAATCGAGGAAATGAAATATCAATTATTTGAAATGAAAATGAAATATTAAATATTTCTTTTCCTCGAGTAAGAACCGAACCCACAGCCTATCGCGCTTACAATCACACGCTTCTACCCCTGCATCACGACCATTCATAATCTTCTAATAAATAAAACAATTTGTAATCACAAACAAGCAAGAGTAGCATAACTCGAATTTTTATTCAGTTTTTTTGAAACTATGCTACAGTGCACGAATGTCTGGAATCTTTCTATTTTTACATGAGAAATGTAGTACATACAAAAATAACGTGGCGCATTTAACTCGTGTTGACATTTACGCTGTCAATGAATTAGTTAATACATTGAAGTTATAAAATCTAATTTATATAAAACAAGCGGCCCGCACGCGGCTTCGCCCACTTATAATTAATGTTATATTATTAATGGGCAATGGGTATTTTGAACAAGTCTGTAGCTATATATAAACACGAATATCGTGGGTCCCAATCCCATTTAGACAATATTTATGTTTTCACTGCAGTAGCTTTGGCTTACTTTTAACTCAAAACGCGAGAAAGAACAAAGGGGTGCAAAATAAAGAAAAAAGATTCATCTGCAAAAGTATATTTTACATTATATTGATTGTTTTACAGATCACCTTGTATATTTAATCTAGATTAGGTAAGTTAAGTAGTATAAAGTGTTAAAATAAAAATAAATAATAAAATCGAAACAAAGTTTGAAATATTAAACGCTTGTTAAAATAACTAAAAAGAGTAAGAATTCGGATTCCTAAAATTAGGTAATATAATTTTCATTGGTACAGTTCTTTGGCCACAGTTACTTATTGCTAATTGAACTAAAAAAGTTTTTCTCCCGAAGAACCTATATACCAAATTCCAGTAGCTTTGACTGTGCGTTGATAAGACAATTTTTTTCATTGAAAATTCCAACATTCAGAATATAAACATGAATTTAACATTCAATAATGACCTAGACCAATTCAAACTTGAAAAAAGTAAATGTCATCCATAAATTTTACTATTTATGTCTTTATTACTCCAAATGTTTTCTCAGCGGATATTTTGAGAAGTTAAAAAGCAATCTTAAATGAATATTGTTTCTATATATTACACCCACTCGGAACAGCGACAGTAAAATTAATGAACGCGTAAAATTTACACCTTCTTAAAAATAAATTCTATTTATAATTTTATTTTGAATTAGTGACTCACATACTTCCCAAAACATTGAGACATTCACGTTTCGTATATATTTATAACGATGTCTTGATATCACAAATAAATAAGTATTATATAATCGAAGGACTCTCTAATTTTTAACGAACAGAACAGAACAGATACTAGACACCATACAACTATTCACACCTGGGTTGCATAAAGAATAATAGTTACATTGTAAAGAAAGAATAAGTGGGTTCAATTCATACTTGGGGTATAGTATTACTTTGATTTCTTCGCTCAGACAACAAGAAAAAGCATGGCGTTGAAATCCCTCTACGTGCATTTTCTCGAAAATTCAACTCCAAGAATCCTCTGTAAATATGCGGAATACAGGCTGTACCTAAAAAAACTAATAATTTTGCCCTCGGTTGCCTACAAATTTTGGCGCCCTACAGTAGTTTTCACGCCAAAAGTTCCGGTGTAGATTTCCGATTTGGCGAAAATGCAAATAGCTGAACCATAAGGGGCCTCTTTCAGCGAATTTATCGTGTTTCGTGCTTTTTACATCATCTTATGAATAAATCAGCAGTAATACAAAACTTTTATATACATTTTTTGTTGAATTATGTTTATTTTTAAATCTATGTGTTTAATTTCTAAATTATGTGCAACTCAAATGAAATCGATGAAAAAATGATTAAGGACCTTGCTTAGGTTACCTGGCCCGCAATAATATTTTGACTTAGGTGTCGCCTACATAATACAATTTAATATATTATACAAATTACACATATCTTACTAAACATATAAAAAATAACTATTTCTTCATACAAATGAAACATTTCCTCTTAGACCACAAAAAGTCCCTGAATACGATATAAAAATACGTACTAAAATTAAAATATTTACCATGACCTTCGGTAGTACAACCGAACTGACATCTGACGACAAAAGTTAATTATATAAAAATAAAACTTGTTTATTTGTCCGTTAACATTATCTCTGCGGGGACATCGTAGAAAAATATCTAAAGATTTCTTATACATGGTACGTTTTTAAGATTTTTAAAGTGTAGTAATATAAAAATGATGATTTCTCTATATAAAAGTCCTATTAAAGTATATCTATTCCACACTTAGGAAAGAAAAATACTTATTAAAAAGACCTGAAGAAATTTGACCTCGCGCCTCTTGGAAACGTATGGCTCAGCTGAGAGTGCTTGGAGGATACATTACTATAAAAAGTCTTTCACAACATTCGCATACACAAACTATTTTTATATGCTTAAACAAAACGCGGCGTTAAGTTCCGCAACCTAATATGCAATACTTAAAATAGGAACGGAAAGTGGAAAACAGATTACGCAATCACTTTATTTATTATACGCCTTATTCCCCGTAACATAAAGATGAAAGAAAAAATAAATTCTTATATCTACTTATTTATATAATAAGATATAAGTAAAAAAATATAGTAAAAAAACATATTCTTTAAACAAGCAAGTAAAACTTTTTTATCTCAAAAAATACTAAGCCTAGTAAGGGGTTTGGCTCTAATACTTGGGTAACCCTTATAATGAACCCAAAATTGAAAGAACTTAGCTTCCGACGCTAATGGACCTTTTTTATTTCCTCTCTCTCAGTGACATCCTTAAAGTGCTGTATCGATTAACTTTTAGAATGTGATCTATGCTACTATGAGATTTTTGTTATTAAAATGTAACTTTTGTACTAAGTACTAATCTTTTTTGTACTAATCCAAAGACTTCTAGTTCCTATTTGGATTTCTAGTTCAAGCATTTCTTGCAATATATATTAACTAGTTGGAATGGAATAACACGAAGTATACATAAGACAGTACGCTACAAATTATAAATGCTTTCAAAATTTGGGTGGAAGAGAAGTATCTTAATGAGAACGAAGTGTTTTAATAGGTTCCCAAATTCCCTCTGCCTTCCGTGCTGTGGTCCGGACACAGCGTGAAGGTAAAAAAAATGAGAGAGTACTTTACTCTAGTTGCATGTCAAAAATATAGTTGAAAAAGTACTAAGATCGCTTAGGTAAAGATGCAGGCACTTGTTTCTAGATTAAATTTGACAATCATAAATTTATAAGAAATGCAATGACAACTTTGAGAATTTTTTTTACGTTATATTAGTAATTTTTATTTGTTTGTATTTTACAAAAATACTTATTTAATTTAAGATTTTTGACGTCTTAACGATATTTAATTATAGCTAAAGTAACTCGTGATATCTATAAAATATATACTAGTTTAATGCATTAGTGAATTGACACCTTTTCAAACACAGCTCAGGGGATTGACGGAATAGCATTTAATGCGGTTCTTACTAGTTCATTTAACAATGAACATGATGATTACTCAGGGTTACCTACAATGATGAAATTGGTACTGAAGCTTCGGACTGCGAGTCCGACTAGGTCGATTGGAGCGGTTTCTTATTTTTTTATTTCGTACGTTCGTTTCATACGTTTTCGCTAAATAATAAATATATAAAATGCTTTAAAAATAATAAAAATATCCATAGCCATTGAAATGCTATACCTTTTATTTAAATTTAAACTTAAAACTAGAATTTATTTACACTTCTATCTAACACAACCCCACAAATGACGGTCGATAGCAAAACGACGCTATAAAACGTAAAACCATTGTCATTGTCGGGTGTATCAAAAAACTCTCTGTTTACTCGTTGCCTTCCTTCTAACCTCCTTTGGTCGTCTAAAATTTTATATCTTTTGCACTAAATTTTTTATCAATAGCAACCCTAAGTCCTGTATATTTGGTCCTATATTCCAATACCTCACCTAATTTACGTCGGGTAGCCGTTCTAAGCAATAATAAAAAAGCCTATTTTATTATATTCAAGAAAGAAGAAGACGATCATTCGAATATATATTCTAAATAAAACGCGCCATTAACAATGTCGTTTTTTGGTAACGCTAATGTTTTGTTAGATTTCTTTCTTTTTTATCTATTTTGTTCTTTTAATAGTTCAATATTTATAGAGACTTGGTTGATATTATGATATTTATTAAATAAAATATGCGTCCCCTATAAATCCATAATTTTTTATAGATATTCTTAACACAATAGCAAGCAATATTTATTTTTTAATGTATTCGAGAGAAACAAAAACGATTTGTACTTTTAGTATAGGCACATACTACACTACTGAAATTTACGTAAATATTTTACGTATCTACTATTATTACAATATCCATTTTAGATCTGCTTGAAATTTTAATAAATATTATTTTATATTTTTATGTAATAATTAATTTATCCGTGGATTTTTAAGCTAATATTGGTAGAGTTTTTTTTCAGCTTCACTATGTCAAATATTAATTTTACCTTCTATATCGAAAAATAATATATAACGGTATTTTATTATTAACTAAGGTTTAAATTCTATTGAACTAAAAACCAAAAAAACATATTAAGAAGATATCTGTGATGCAAGATAACGTATATCGAGTTACATACTCGTAGATACTCTCGCCAGAATGCACTTCGTTAGAGAGCAGACGCTAAAATACCTGGGGCGCTCTTGCCACCATTCCACGCTGGCGGCTGGTATGCCATGTGCTGTAATAGCTTGTTTGATCTGTTATTATTAGTGCTTACTGGCTTTAGTTTATACGACAAAGATAGTGGGTTCGATGGTCGCCTATGGTTTATATTTGGTTAATATAAGATCTGTACTTGGATATTATTTAGTTATTTGTATATGAATTTTACCTGTAATTCCGAAAGTGTATTCTTCCTTAATATTTCTTGTATATCAAATTGTAAATGGGCTAAATGATTAAGCTGAAGTATATTTACGGTCAGATATACATTGTCATTTATAATTCATCCTTATAATCCGAAACGACGCATCTTTATCAAACATAAAAAAATAAATTATCCTTTAAGTTTGAGTCCACTTATTGCCGCATAATAGGGTAAAAAACCTAGTATCGGGACACTTCGTTCTCCGCTTTCGCAAGGTTTTAAGAATTGGCGTGTTGATTGGCGCTACTCTAAGAACGCCAACTATCTAAGAACATTAAAATTGACTTTCAACTGTCTTATTATATGTTTGTTATATTTGGGAAACTTCAACAAATCAAAATGAATTCAATTTAAAAAGGAGTTTTATGACTAAGACTTGCCAAATGTATCGAAAGTGAAATCATTTTGCTGGAGAAAGAAACGAGTTGTGTTAAAAATATTTAGTATGTGATTCATAATGTGAAATAAAGATCTTAGTATTTTTCTCATAGAAATTGTTAAAATTAATGATTTTAAATAGTTTGAGACTCCCATTAAAACATCGGAAAATCGAGAGTAGGTTTAGAAATATGTATAATTACCTTAATTATAACAATTTTATAGAATTTGACTAAGATTGTAAGGATTATAAAATTTAAGTAATAGTGTAGTGTTGTATTTCAAATAAGAAATTTTCTTAGTATCTTTTTTAAGTATTAAAATGTACAATACATTTCTTAATAAGTTAATTTCAAAAATTATCTGCAGTCGCATAAAAAAATATTCAATAAAAATGTAACTTACCTTCTAGAGTCATGAAAATAGCTGCACCCATTATACTATAGAGCACCAAACACAATGTCAAAAAGAAATGCGTGAACCATTTCTTCGACAGAATTTTCAATTTATTGTAGAACCAAAATGCACTTTTCTCACCTACACTCAAACCACTCTTAGCTGTATTCATAGTAAAGTCCTTAAAACCCTCAAACTGCTTAAACATAAAGTCCGATGCCTTATTAGAATACATATGCAGAAATGGATTGAAATGCTGATCAGATATATGAGAAGCCGGAGTGGTTGCTTTTCCATAGTATTTTGTATTTGTTGGCCCCCAATATATCGAAGATGATGTGTTCGGACCCCGATACTGTCCAGGGGTTGGTATTTGGAGGGTGATTTTTGGCTTATCAATCTTTTTAGGGGGTGGAGGTGGCGGATGACTGGGTGGTACATCTAATGTATCCATACTTAAATGATTAGATTCTTTATAAGGCTGTGAGTTCTTGAGTAAATATTATCACAAACGCGATTTTTTTTTGCTTTGGGCACACTAATAATTATATACTCTTTAGACGTCCGCGAGTGCTCGACTTGGCTGGACACTGTGTATAAATAAACTGGGTTTAGCGAGCTTCCCATGTGTCATCTAACTATCGTTTACGCCTACATCTCAATTATTATATCATTATTATAAGAAATTATAATGAGAGCAGCTTTTCCCGGAAAAGAGCTTTCTTCGTAAGCTGTGTGATAAAATTGTTATAGTTTATTCAGAACCGCTGACTCCAATATATTGGACACTGATACCAATGTTTAACCGAACTTTCTAATGTATATAAGTATAATGTTAATATTGATTTAATTTATGTAATATCTATATAACGATTAACTNGCACACTAATAATTATATACTCTTTAGACGTCCGCGAGTGCTCGACTTGGCTGGACACTGTGTATAAATAAACTGGGTTTAGCGAGCTTCCCATGTGTCATCTAACTATCGTTTACGCCTACATCTCAATTATTATATCATTATTATAAGAAATTATAATGAGAGCAGCTTTTCCCGGAAAAGAGCTTTCTTCGTAAGCTGTGTGATAAAATTGTTATAGTTTATTCAGAACTGCTGACTCCAATATATTGGACACTGATACCAATGTTTAACCGAACTTTCTAATGTATATAAGTATAAAGTTAATATTGATTTAATTTATGTAATTTCTATATTACGATTAACTTGTCAATACTGTGTTATATTGTAACAAAATCTTTTTTTTTTATATATATATGTAATTATTATAAATAATTCAAACAAAGGAACAAACCAGTAGGTTTAATTTAAGATTAACTTGATAAATTTGAAATTATTAAATTCAGTTATTTACAGACAATGCGTTGTTTTTTCATAAAATTATGAGAAACCAAAATTTTGTTTGATATTGTAAATATATATTTTTAGGCAAAAAAGTAACCTAAACTACTTAATCACTAAAATAACAGAAATCTATTAAGACAAACTAACCGAATACCCTTTTATTATACCTTATTTTAGCTTACTGTACTGTATAAATAATTATATATTTGTATGGTTGTAAGTACCAAAATCTCTCAATCTCAAATCTCAATCTCAAAAATTGAGCGGAAAGTGGAGGACGGAGTGTCTCAACACTAGGTTCCGTACCTACCCTGCTAAATAGCAGAGTATATAAATCCCTCAAATAGGTGACATATAGAGTGTAAAAGAAAAATGAAAATCATACAAAAAAGCTTCACACAAGCTTTTTACTCTCAAATAAAAGCTTATTGTCATAAATACGGTCATAACTCTGATTTTCTTGACGTTTCTTATAATATATATTTACGTTGAGTTCATCATCCCGCCGTAGCACTGCGAAGTCATCTACGTCATATACTTCGTGACTCAACTCGTGTTAAATTATATGTGACAATATTTTATTCTTGCAATAAAATTAGGTAAATCGTACGTGTGTCTGTTGAAATTTTATTTGATGTTTTTTACGCATTTTTACGAGTAACATTTTACTTACTCTTACTTTACTGGGTAGGTAGAAAGTGACTCAGTTTTTCATACGCGCTTATTTATTTATTTTTATATTTATGGTCAAACTAAGAAAAAATCGTATATTAATATTTTTTTTTCCATAATAATACTTGAAAAGGTAGATCGCTTTTCATGACATTTTCCGATGTGTCTTAGATCGATAACTATTGTGTTTTTCAATTATAAGTAGATTATAATAATAACATTTATATAGCGGTAAAAAAAATATATCTAAGCAACTTTTACAAATTCTATAAAAATTAAACCGGTTAGGTGCAACTCGCACTTCCTCAAATATGGAGATAATGAACACTAAGAAGTACTATATGTAATGAAATTCATATGATATATAATGAAAATATTTATCGCTTTCAAAGTATTGAAGTATTTTTTCAAATATATTAAATTATCATATTTCATCACGATTTTCTTTTAAATGTTTAAAATAATCTTAAGCGTTATTGGCACATCTCTTGGAAATATAGCGACGTCACCATGTCAACGCGGCGCCTGCCTGAGTCAGGATCGTAATATAGAGACGTTATATTCTTATTAATCTATTAGTGTTAAAGTGGTATAACTCATATTTTGAAGACATTTCAGATATTCAAACTTAGCAATAAATTAAATTTAAATCTTAGAATTATACAATTTGCATTTATCTATTTGAACATTAAAGGTACAGTATGTATGGTCTACGAGTCGTGGGCGCTCTAAAGCTTGGCTTTTAGGACCTTTGTGCATGGTTCATTCGGGAAGAAAATAAAGAAAAATTGATTTTAGATTTTTTCTTATTTTGATTATTCTTTTTATTTGATTTAGAAAAATTATATCAGCGTATCTATGGCTAAGTAATTGCCTTCGTTTATTCAGTTCTTTAGTATTAGCTTTCTGTATAAGGACTTTTTCTCTTTTTCTTCATTTTTAAAACATTATTCTACACTAAGGAAAGAAAAACACTTACAACCTTTCTGTATTATTTTCAAAAATATATATTTAGAGTTAGGCCAGTTTTGCATTTATGATTTGATATGCGATATAATATTTATAAATTCCTAATCGTTATTTCAAGTTTATGTTAACATGTGAATCATGTATGTACCATATATATATATTTTTTTATTATTTATATGTAAAAAAAATCATTTCCTTTTTTTCACAGTTGGAATATACTAATGAATAAAACGCAATGGTTTCGAATTTCACAAAATTTTTATTTTCACCATTTTCCACTTATATTATCTTTTACGTTTAGAAGGACTCTCAATTCAACATCTGAAATCTAAAAAAAATGTTTCCACGTGCAAACTTTTCATCTGAAACAAACGCCGTATGCTTTAAATAAATCATTTGGGAGCTTACTTACATACTTTAAAAGAAACTTTTTCTACGTAGATTATTATTAGTTGCTAAGTCCCTATACACAGTACTCTAACTATAGTAAGACAGTTTATTTTTTTATTATTGATTGATTTCTTGGTATATGGCGATTCGAGCGTTGTTTATTGCGTGAACTTTAAGATTTAAAATAAAAAATAGTTTTTTCCCGTTTCCCTAAAAAATACTAGAAATCCTCACTCAGTGCTGCAGTCAAAACAACCTACATACCTAATTTCCAGTAGTTTCACCTGTCACTAAAAAAAATAGGTATTATTTTCATTTCCCCATAAAATAGTTGCTTATATTCTTCGTTTACGTCGTGGTGACAAGTTGATAGTCATAAATAAAATATGACAAAAAGAAGAAAGACAAAAACATGTACTCAATAAATTATATTATATTTGGTGACAAGCATTTTATGTTTCTAATGACTAGGTAAAAGCTGAAGTTCTTGCACGGCATGTTTTGGATTATTTCTCCCAGTTATATTTCAAAGATAAAGAATATTGATAGAAATTATCTTTTAGACGTTGGAAATCGAACGAAATATACATAATAATAGTATTTCAATTCAAAATTTAATCTTTCGCTCAGGTAGACAATGCGCGGGGGTAAGTTACGCAATGTCTTAATAGTATATTGAAAGATATCTATGCCTACCCTGAAATGCGAGTAAAGACTTAAAGCTGCTATACTATTTGATTACTTAAAAAAACCAACAGAAGCCTTAAAGAAAATAAACATTGAAAAGAATCAAATTAAATTATACTTAATTAAAATCGTAATGTAGTACTTATTTACTATAGTCATGAACTCAATTTAATTTTAAGGTAAAAACTTTTTTGTGTACTTTCGTAATTAACACCAGTGTAACGTTAGATAAGCCTAACTAAAAATTTAACTAATTTTAAAGCAAACTCAGCTAATTTTAAGTTATCTGGCAAATTAAGTGCAAAATTATCTACATATTTAATAAGTATAATTATAACAACGATAGAAGCAAATAGTTTAAAATATATAAGAATACTAGTGGGCCCGGACTCGCTACGCCCGCTTGAACTATACGATTATTTATTAAATATATTTATGAAATTATTTTCGGTTTTCAATAGAATTTATAAGAAAATATAAGCCTAAATAATTAAAAAAAGTTAAAAAAAGAATAATAAGTGGAGATTTATTATTAGATAAAATATCTGAAGTAAAAGTAACTAAAGGAAATTCTTAATATTAGAAAAAGTACCTAAAGTTTGCCGTGCGCGCGTACTAAACATTTTTCTATATTAAATAATTAATAATTTTTGCGAACAATATTAAATAAAATCCCAAATGATTAAAATTACGATATTTTAAGTGTATAACATCGGTATAGATAACCGAACTGAGATAAATTAATAAGTAGTAGTAGTAATAAGCAGCAAATAATTAAATAAAAATTAACAGTAATTCGAAAATATATAAAAATTTACAAAACCATCAAAGTCATCTGCCCGTTCGCGTCGGTCATACTATACCTACCACTCGTAGGCTAGGTCATTCCGAATCACTGACATCTCCTTAATTATTTATTAAATTGTTATACAGTAAACCATCTTACGTATAATTTCCATCTAGATGAAATGCTAAAAGTGACTATTATATTTATTTTCATAAGGATGAATATCAAATTATAGAAATCATCTAATTTTTGTTAATGTATACAAATCTATATCTATAGTATATATCAACGCGGACTTTTTTAAACAATATTTAAGGGACAATATTTTTGGAGAATATTGTTTTTGTGTCTCATAAGGTTGAGTCGGCGCGCGCCATGTATGCGTTAAGCAAACTTATTTTGAGTGACGTTTTGTAACAACAAACTTTGCAAATCGTTGCTTAGCAACGGCGGTTGTTATAAACATGGCGGAATAAATTGCATGTCAAATTAATAAGTATTTTAATATATTGGTATATACCGAAAATATTACAACTATGAGAAAAAAAAGTATCATCCCGAGATCCTCAAGTATCTCTATATGAGTATTTTATCACAAGTAAATTAGCGGTTTGGCCCTGATTGCGTAAAAGACAGACAAACAGACAAACAGAGTTACTTTCGAATTTAAAATATAGGTATGGATGAGAATCGAATAGAATATTATAATAGAAATGAGAACGTGCGAGAAACGTCTCTTAATGTTTCCCTATGTGTATTGACTGTAGTTTGAAATATGAAACAAGGGAATATTTATTTGAATTAGAATAGAAACGCTATCTTCGTAGTCAAAAGAATTTGATTAAATATCGTATTTTCCAAGTGTAACTCGAACTCATGAGCATAAAGATACTCATGACTTCGATTTACACTTGGAAAATACGGTTTTTTTTATATTTCACAATTTCAATTTCAATGATGAAAAGTACGATGCTAGGTCCCTCCATGGACTTTGATTTATAGAGTAGACATGGAGAACACAACGAAAAATATATATTTCCATCTTTTTTTATTTTCTAAAGTACGAAAAATGTGTAAAAATAAAAAAAAACACGTTAAAGTTATTTCAGATGCAGTCCGCCACCGCCGACAGATACCTTAACAATCTTTCAACAGCACTTTAAATACACTACAAAGATTACGCAACGAACTCATTTTGCATAGTTTATTTTAAATTGAAATTGTTTACGATCTACGAGAAAATATTTATAATGTTAAACTATTTTTACTTGATTTGAAGTAAAAACAAAGAAGCCTTAAGGAAATAGCATATTATGATTACAGATACAAAATAATTAAAACTTAAGAGTTGTTATATTCGTGACTGCAAAGTTTGTAACGTTTGAGATAATAGGTATACCTAGTTAAAAATGCGTGAATCTTTCTTCTTGTCTAGGTTTGGGGCCGCCGCGGCACAAAGGTGTGACTGTAACGTGACGGTTGAGGGTTCGACCCCCACTCGGGAAACTGAAATATTTATTTATGTTTATATTTCCATTTCTTCGCTCTGGTGTCGAGGCAAACCGCGGCATTGAATTCTGCCACTGCTCTGACGCTGAAGCGTAAAGTGAACCTCTGGAAGGGTACGCTTGAGAACGGCGGCCTTAAACTAAATGTGTCGAAGACAGAGTAAATCGCCTGCGGGTGCCGGGACTCGAGCACCATCCTTATAGGTCCTGAGCCAGCCGTTAAGTCGGAGAAGTTCAGGTACCTTGGATCNACCTAGTTAAAAATGCGTGAATCTTTCTTCTTGTCTAGGTTTGGGGCCGCCGCGGCACAAAGGTGTGACTGTAACGTGACGGTTGAGGGTTCGATCCCCACTCGAGGAAGTGAAATATTTATTTACGTTTATATTTCCATTTCTTCGCTCTGGTGTCGAAGCAAACGGCGGCATTGAATTCTGCCACTCAACACAAAAGAAAGAAAGTGGGGAACGGAGTGTATTATCACTAGGTTCCCTCTGCTTACCCTGCCGTGAGCGGGATACAGCGTGAAGCTGATTTGAGTTGATTTATTTGATTAAGTCTATAATCAAAAATCAGACATATAAATACACATATACATAATATATCGAACGTAACTATTTTTTTTTTTTTCGTGGAAAGCAATATCAATTTTCATCATATAAAAACTGTCACATATATTTTACTTCAAAACAGAATGGAATAGTGTATTCGTGAAACGTATGCCGAAATATTTTGTTATTTAATAAAAACAATGATCGAGATTCGAGCGCAACGGTTATGAGTTCATTCTCCGCTCAGGGATATTGGTAGAGGAAACGAACACTACAACACATTATGTCTCCACTTTGGGTAGAAAGTCGAGAACAGAGTGTCTTAACACTAGGTTGCCCTTGTTTAATCACCTACGTAGGAAAAGTCCAAAATATTTTCTTTTTTCCGTATTATTTTACGTTTATCATGTGTTAATTTAAATTACTTTAAACTTGTCTAACCAATTTAATTTAAGACATTACGTATTTGACACTTGTAGTGCGACCAAGGACGACAGTAAACCTTAGCAAATGCCTTCAGACAGTAAGTGAATTTAGCTTAACTCTGGTAGACCTGCCCAATTTGAACTTAAGACACTAGTTTATAACTAAAAAATCAAAAATCAGCGTCACGCTATATCCCTGCTGTGCATACAGCAGGGATATAGCAGACAGAGGGAACCTAGTGTTAAGACACTCCGTTTTGCACTTTCCACTTAATTTTTTTGTGCGTTGTGTCTGAAGAGATTGAGCGTTGGTACCAGAGCGAAGAAATGAAAATTTTAGAAAGAAATAACAATCTATTTCCTCAAGTGCAGTATGAACCCCCCTGCGCCATGGCGGCCTCTAGTTTAGTTTATAACTTTAAAAGTTAAATTTGCAAAATTATACTCCCTCAGACACTTACAAATGATCTTTGTATGAAGAGAGACAAAGTAAATTTAACTTCGTCACTTTAGCTCTTGTATGTAAGTTGGCTTATGCATTGTAGAAGTACGGGAGAAACGTAGGAGCGCGTCTTTGTGGATGGCACTATCTATGAAGTGAAAACTACTTTAGGAAACGTTTATATAAAAATATTTATGGTTAATATTTAACCTTTTTTGTACATACATCGACAAAAATATGTAGGTATGTGGCTGGATATCTTAGCTGGATTTAAAGAGATACGGGTACAAATGTTATTACAAAATTTATTTATTTTCAATTAAATTTCAATGTTTTAAACAATTACCGCAAAAGAAGGAGGTTATCAATTCGAGTATTTTTTATATTTGTTAACTCAGAACTTTCAACTGGGTGAACCGATTATGATGATTCTTATACATACTTAGGTGCAGCACCTGAAAGTAACAATATGTCTTAGCTCTATTGTTTCGTAGTTAACCCAAATTGAGGGAACTGCCCAAAGTAAAAAAATATATAAATTGAATAGAATTTTTATTACACTTATTTTTCATAATTTTTACAAGCTATCCTTAATTTATTACATAATAAATTAACACATGAACACCGACACTGTATAGGAGTATAGTGTAGAAGTAGATCATTTAAATTATGTGATCGACGTAAACTAAAGTTTATAGCAACATCAGAGAGGACGGATTTAACGACAGCCATCTGTCGTGTATTGAAATGCATGTACGAGTAGATAACCTCTTTATGAGCCAATAATATGACTGTTCGATTACTAGGTAGTCGATTTCTGTAATTTACTGTGAAATTTGATTCGTTAACATGAAAAAAGGCTTGTGTATAGCTTATTTTTAATTGTTTATAAAGTCAAAAAGTTTCAAAGAGTCGTAACCAGATAACGATAGAAAGGTTTTTTATAATAATAAAAATATCAGTAATAATAACAAGTAGTAATTATAGTATTAATTACTTTCAAACTTTCTCCCTCCCTCCGAATGGAAATCGAACCCACATCTTTCGCGGTTATAGTCAGATGCTATACTTATACTAATGTGTGATGTGTACTAAGTGGATAGGTACTAAGTACTATTATTTTGATGGCCTCAATTATTTTCTGTTTAAAGTAGAATAGAAATATAATTTAAAATCATAAATTTTCTTTTTTTTTACAATTTTGTGCAATGTACTAAATACTTTGTATTATAAAATTTAAAAAAACAGATAGAAATATAATACCAATAATAATTGACATTTACACAGATAACATATTCCCTAATTAATTAGGTATTATATAAATTAGGATTATGGTACAATTGTGACAAACACAATCAGTTGGTGATTATACCACAAAGATCCACGTTATCCTGTGATCCCATTAATTACAAATAAAGCCCACGATTCTGTTTATAATATAGTTTATACATTACAAGTATTTTCCTAATGTTTAAAAGTTATTAAGAGAATTCAATTTTAAAATTAATACTGATGTAGACTTTACTGGAGGCTACTAGATTTTTTAAGTTAAATTCAAGTAAAATATTGCATTTAAGTATTTTGTCAGCTTCATGTTGTATCCAGCACGGAGTTGAGTAGGCAAAGGAGACCTAGTGTTAAGACACTCCGTTGTCTACTTTTCGCCGAATTCTGGAAGCGCGTACTCCAGAGCGAAAATTAAAATATAAATTTAAATGAATATTTCATTTCCAGTGGGGACCGAATCCACAACCAGTCGTGTTTACAGTCACACTTTATGTCCCTGCGCCACAACTGGCCTCATGAAGTATTGTTGTTAAATATTACGGTAAACTTAAGTCACTTTTAACAATTTACTACAATTAAATAAAATTTTATTTAGAAAACATGCTGTTAAAAATAAATGAAACATTAGGTCTCAAGTATTTTTTTATTTCTTTCTAAGAAAAAAAAAATATGTTCTTTAAAAGAAATCAAAAGAATATGTAAAGATTTCTGTACGTCACCAGATTGACAATCTTAAAAAGGTATTGCCAGCTTACAAGTGTTATCCAACAATATATACAATTATCTTTTCCCATTTTAAATATTACTGACAATTTATGATATTCTTCAATTCTTCCCTCTTTGAAGTTATAAAATAAATAGTGATAATTTTGTTAATCATTCTTAATATTTATCTAGAGAATCCATCGTAGCGCAATGGTGTATTCTGGGTCGGCAGCGAAGAACCGAGTCACTTAACACAAGGTTTTTTGTTATGGGTTGAATACCAATATTATTATTTATCAGCTTCACGCTGTATCCCGCACACAATATTCGATTGAATTTTGGAGGCATTTCGTGTTGAGTGGCAGAACACCGCCTTTTACCTCGACACCAGAGCGAAGAAATGAAAATATAAATTTAAATAAATATTTTATTTCCTCAAGTGGGAATCGAACCCAAAAGCAGTCGCGTTCTACAGTTACACTTAGTGCCTCTGCGCCACTGCTGGCCTCGAATAAATATATGTATGTACATCATAAGAATCAAATAAGTATTTCTTTAGTAAATAAAACGGGTTATTCCTATTGTTGTTCTTTAATTATTACGATCCGAGCGTGCCAGTTCAGCACTAATCACTTCGCCAATGTCACGTTGAATGGAAAGCACACAAAGGACAATGTACGCTAAAGAGACATTATAGGGTTATTCCCAACTGCAATAGTGAAACACTGATTTTTGTCTCCCTGACGAATGACAACTATTATTTATGACATTGACATTGACGTAACTACTAGCAAGTAGAAAATGCGACATTGACAGAATTTTTTGCTTCTACTAATGCAAAATTTAGCCATTCGGGAAAAGAATTATAAGCATTTACTTATATAAAAGTCATTAAATATAATAATGAAACGAGTCTTTATATACAGATATAACTCAGATAATGATGGTAAACTTGTGGCCGTGGAAGACACGATTAAAGACTTTAAAAGTGCAATTGCTTCCCAATTTCAAATAGAAGTAGAAAACATGAAATTATATTCAGTGAATGGGTGTGAAATAAATGACGTGAGAGTAATAAGAGATGACGAAAAAATATACTTATCTTCTGAATGTGATAAAGCTAGTACTACCTGTGATATGTTAACAAATTCGGTGAAGAACTTGCATGTTTCTAATGACAAAGACAGGACAGTTTCTGACTGGATAAGACTTAATGTAGGAGGAAAACATTTTGTAACCTCTCGTTCTACCCTTCTCGCAAAGGAACCATTGTCTATGCTTGCAAGAATGTTTGCTGATGATAATAATATGTACTTAATGAATCCTAGTGCTACTGATGAGACTGGAGCTTATTTAATAGACCGTAGCCCTGAATATTTTGAACCTATTTTAAATTATTTAAGACATGGAAATGTAATTTTAGATAAAAATATTAATCCTAAAGGTGTATTAGAAGAAGCTATATTTTATGGTAAGAGACCCGAGAGGATTTAATTATTTATTTATTCATCTGGGTAATATACACTAATCATTAACAATTTTATGCTGGTGCTTAGTACTTGTGACTTACATATGCAGCCCAACTGTATATGATGATACAAGGCAGTGCACATAAGGAAATTAATTATTTAATTTAATACTTTTGATAATTTCCTTGCTCTTGTGCACAATACAAATCATAGTGGTGAGTTCCACTACTCCATGTGCAATGTCTCAAAAATTCAGCTAAAAGGGGAAAATGGAGTGTCTTTATGTTCCCCCTTAATTCAGAAATATAATAAAATATTATATAAAAATTAAATAGTGCAGACATACAATTGGGTATGATATTCAATGTGTTGATCTGTATTCTGTAAAATAGCATATTTTTTTAATATAATTTTTAAATTTTAATTTACTTTGTTGATATTACAGGCTTAGATTCAATGATACCACAGTTGAATCAGCTCATTGAGGAATCCTTAAGCCTGAGCGGTAGTAATAAGTCGCTTACCAGAATGGATGTTATCAAATTAATTATAATGACACCAACTCAATCTGAACTACGGTTTCAGGGTGTAAACTTGGCTGGTGCAGATTTAAATAGATTAGATTTGAGGTATATTAACTTTAAGGTAAAAATTGTACTTGTTTTATAATATTTGAATTGAGACCATTATAGTGGAGTGGCATTGTATGATTATAAACACAATACTTGTGGGTTCAATTTATGTTTATAGAGTGGTCTAGAAAATACAATATTTTCATTTTTTTGTTTTGGTAATAAGACATGGTGTAAGTTTGCCACTCAACAGGCAAAGCTTGGAAAAGTGGGTGGATGGTGGGGCACAAGTGTCTTAACACTATGTTCCTCCTGCCTACTTTGCTACACTCATATAATCTATACTCATATACCCTTAGGTTACAGCATTAAGCTCACATTTTATATAGCAGGGTAAGTAGGAAGAATTTAGTTTTAAGACTAGAACTACAATATACTTAGGAGTAGTAGAATTACTTCACTGTGTCTTAACATTTTTCCATTGAAAGTGAAAATAATAATTATACAATTTATTTAAGTATATTAAGTATGATAAATATGTTTTAATTTTGAAAAAATAAATATTATTGAATTTTGTATAAGATTGCATATGTGTAGACTTTAATAAAGAGACTGTTGCATTTTTCTTAAGTTATTCATATTTTTTGTTCATGTAAGATAACTATTATTTTCTTTTACATATAATATTTACAGTATGCCTGCTTATCAAAGTGTAATCTTAGTTGGGCTAATCTATCACATTGTTGCTTGGAAAGGGCAGATCTTTCTCATGCTAATTTAGAAGGAGCTCAGTTACTAGGTGTTAAAGCATCATGTGCTAATATGGAAGGTAGGCTTAATATTATATTTACATATTTTTTTTTAGCATCACGCTGTATCTCGCACATAGCAGGCGGAACATGGGAATCTAGTGTTAAGGAACTCTGTTCCCATTAAGACACTCAGTATCAGAACTTAATGCCGCTCTTTGCCTCGTTACCAGAGCGAGAAAATGATAATATTTAATATTTCATATGCCCACATGGGAATTGTTTGATTCCCACAACCTCTTGCCTGTGACAACTAGCTTATTTATACATACATACATATACTATAATATATAAAAAAATAGATACTATCTATTTTTTTACCCGCGTTTCCTCCCCATTGTTAAATTAGGCATAATATTAACATAACAAAAAAACTAATAATTAACCTGAAGTATTTTTGATTGGCCGATTAAATTAATTATTTGCGTGTTCTTACAGAAGTCTACAATCAGTTACAACATTAATTCTATAGTTTACAATATAAACATTGCTACTTCCTTATAATAGAAAACAAAAAAAAATATTTTGTTTCCAGGTGCTGTTTTAAGGGGATGTAATATGGAAGATCCAGCAGGATCTAAGGCTGTGATGGAAGGTGTCAATTTAAAAGGTATACTTAATAAGATAATAAGTTAATAATATAAAATTTAATTTAAATTCTGTTGACTTAAATTAAATATATGCTTAAAAAATATATTTGAACAATTATACTAGCATAAAAATATTTTAAATAAACTTTTTTTTTATGTTAGCTATCTTTTTAGTTATTTCATATTACAGGAGCAAATTTAGAAGGTAGTGACATGGGAGGGGTAAATTTACGTGTGGCAACATTAAAGAATGCCAACCTTCAAAATTGTGATCTCAGAGCTGCAGTATTGGCTGGCGCTGACTTAGAGGTTTACTATTTTATTATTATGATTGTTGGGATAATAAATAATACATTAAAAATTGACCATTGAGATGCAGTGGCTGCAAATGTGACGGTTCAGGGTTCGATTCCTACTGAATTATTCAATATTTTCAATTCCTCGGTCAGGTAGAAAGATAGAGCACAGGCATAGAGTTTTGTAATTCAACATACAATGCCTCCAGAAATCGGCGGAAAATGGGAACAAAATGTTTTAAGACTAGTTGCCCTTTGCCTACCCTACCGTGTGTGGGATAAAAACTTCTTTTTTTTTTATACTGTAATATAATTTAAATTACACATAAAAATTTTAACATAGCAGCATAAATTTCTGTATATTTTCTAAGAACTATTTACTACTTTAGAAATTTAATGTAAAAATAGATAATAACATATTTTTATTAACTTTACAGTGTTGCGATTTGTCTGGAAGTGATCTACAAGAGGCAAATTTAAGAGGAGCAAATTTAAAAGATGCTGCGTTCGAACTCATGTTGACTCCGCTACACATGTCTCAGACTGTTCGATAAATTATTTTATTATTTAAAAATGTATATTGAAGTTATTTATAATAATTATGTTTATACTAATAAATATTTTTTTGTTTATATTTATTTTTCCCTTTTTTCCCTACATATTAAAATTGAGATTAAAAGTTGTGACATTGTAGGAAGACGTTTAGAACTCGATGGTTGTGCGGCGTTGAATTGCGCCACTCAAATCGCAATGTCTTGAAAATTGGAGGATACGTGTTCCTTAAGTGTCTTAACACTAGGTTGCCTCTGTCTATCCTATTATGCGAATGTTATGCCCTATTAAGCATCTATACAAAAAAACGGCCTTGCTACTATAAGAGCTTATAAAGTTATTCGATTTCGATTGTCGATAAAAATATCCATTATATTGCATTAATGCATCTAGCAGTCAATATTGTTTATCATACTGCTGTAATATATTTATCCAATAAGAATTTGTCGAGAAAACATACGATGTATTCGACAAAAATAGGTAGGTACCTACCGTAAAATTAAAAATTTAATCTCAAATGATTACCATGCATAACAATGTAAATAAACGTGTAAGAATACTCTTGAAATAAATTATTTATCAGTCTTATTTATAAAATATATATAGTAATCTAAACAATAAATTAATATAATTATATAAAAATACGTATATATGTAACTAAATATAATATAAAGAAAAAGAGGATTTGGTAAAAAAAGCATAATAAAAATCTTCTAAAATATATTCGACGATTTAATTAAATTTCATATGTTTTACAAACATCCTATGCAATCGTTAGGTAATTTTTATTTTAAAAAAATTCTCAATTACATTCCGTGTAAAGGAACGTATAACATTATTAGGTTTGCATCACTGCTCATTGCGTTCCGCGCTGCGAAGTTGGTTGCATTTGTTTTTTATTCGCGTTCTATTTTTGTGTGTGACGGTCTTGTCATCCAAAAATCATTATAATTTACAAAATTAATGATATTCGGGTAGATTATCATTTATTCGACTATTTCCTCCCGATTGCGATAATACAATAATGCAGAACGGAGAAGAAACGCCGACGGCAGTGGAATCTGGTGAGTTTATTATTTGTTGTCGTAGTCTAACAACAATGGTTTGTATTGTTTTCATTTTCCATTTTCCGATTAATAAATATAAAATACTGCCTATTAACGCCTCGAAATGCTATAAAAATTGTAAAAAAGAACATTATTTTAGTAATACCCTCATTTAGAATTATAAATATCGGTTTCTATGTGCCGCTATAAATTGTAAGTATCGCATTGTAATTACGCGGTTATATTATATTTTCACTTGTCTACGTTTCGTGTGTATTTACCACTATTTGGGTGTTTCTTCGCTTGTAATTATTTCTACTGCTGGTAGCTTAATTGGAGTGTGAAACATGACTCACATTCCTTCGCTGCCCACTTATTGTAAAAATGTATCTGATTTATTAACCTGTTGCATTATGACCGACAGTTACGTTATCGTTGCGAATCTTCTAAATCATATCGGGAAAAGTTCTGATCGGTGCGTTAATTGGTTAATAGAATTTTAATATTATAATAAATTTAAGGGAGGTAGTTGAACATTTTTCTCTAGTATTAGAAACATTTATTTCTACAATTAAAATTGTTTAAAGCAGTAATTTTTTTAACCCATCTTACTGTTGAGGCCATCTAGCGCACGTAAACGCGACGGTTGTGGGTTCAATTCCCACTTGGAAGAGAGGGGGGGTGTGTGGCGGTGCGGTTGCCGAAATTTTTAAGATTTTCATATCCTCGCTACGGTAAAGCGCGGCGTCGAGTTCCGCCACTTAACGTATCTCGAGAATTCGGCGGAAAGTAGGGAAGGTCGGGGAAGTATCATAATGATTCACATTATGATACTTCCCCAATTTTACATTACCCTGCTACATGTGGGATACAATGTGAAGCTAAAAAAATGTTAGTGCTATTTAGGGTAGTTAAAGAAAAAATATCATATAAACCTTAAAAGAAATAAAAATTACAATAATAATTTATTAGACATTTTTTCAATCCATTGTGAAATTATCAAACTACAAAAGTACATTAACACAAGATATAATCAACATGCAATGTTGTGTTTCTGTTTAATTCTATCTATGATAAAAAATAAGTTGCAATCATATCAGTTTGGTATTAAAATGTTTTTTTGTATTATTCTAGAGAAATATTTTATAAATTTAATTTCACTTTATTTATGGTTAGAGACATTTATTTTCTCAAAAGATTTACATTGAAATCACTTACAGAGAAAATGACAAAATATTAAATAGTAAAGTTATAACCAATAGGCGCACATAGTAATGCGATAAAAGTTACAATAATCTAAAAACAGTCACTGATAGTACAATGCAAATAAGAATGAATATTATGATAAAAACAAGGTGGCTGGGAGGTAGTTTGAGAAACTTATTAATTTACTATTGTAAAATGGTAGCAACATACAAAAGTAATGTTACTAAGGTAGGTCACATGTTAAATGTTTAATTTAAAGGATATCTTTAGATTTGTGTGATATTTCAATTATTTATTTTGTGTATTTTATTATTTTACTATTCTTCTCTTCTGTATTTTAAACAACTTTTATCACAATTCCTGGATTAGGAATTTAATTACTCATGTGGTTTGAGCATGGTGAGAGATCCGAAAGATGAAAGAATAGTAAAAAAGATATATTTAAAGAGTGAGCGGTAACAGTAGTAAAATAAATAGTTGTAAAATACAGTGTTGATACTGAAGGAAGGACACTTAATAGAACAAAAAATATTTAATCATAATGAAAATTATAATTTACATTATAATATTAATTTCTTATAGGATTTCATATGTTTATTCAAGTGTTTAATGTCGACATAGCCTAAGCTTCACTGCTTATTGATAGTTCAAATATAAACAAAATTGTGTTAAAAATATGAAATTTTGGTGTTTATAATATTTTGAAATATGATTATGATCATGGCGGTGCAGGCATAAACGTGCAACTGTAAATGCAACGGTTGTAGGTTCAATTCCCACTCAATGGACTGAAAAAATGATTAAAATATATAATTAACATAATTAGGGTCTTGATATTTTACAATATAAAAATAAAAATAGCTAAGATTTTAACTTTTTTTAGAATTATTTTAACTTTTTGATACACCTTATAATTGGTTTTTAAAGTATAATGATTAACAGAAATAGTATTAGTAACAATTGCTAATAATCCATTACATCATTACCGGTCTGCCATACAATAAGTCAGTAAATATGGTTTTTATCATGATTGTTGCTTAGTTTAAATATTAATATTCTAGGGATATTCACAGAACATAATGATATTGGATTGGTATTCGATGTTTTGCTTACTAGATATCGGATAGATTTTTAAGGTTTTTTTTTTCAGTTCCAAAATTGCCCGAAGAAATAACAAAACAATCGTTTCGCCTGAAAATATGGCGACATCTAGAATCCAATGGCATAGCAATGTTTCCTCGTCCCGTATACAATCGTATACCTAACTTCAAAGGCGCGGCCGAGGCTGCAGCCAAACTCGCTGAACTCGACGCCTTCAAGAATGCCAACACTGTCAAGGTCAACCCTGATAAGCCTCAAGAACCAGTGAGGTGAGTGAACTTTCTTTTTTTTAATATATTAATAAAAGTTTTGTAAACGCAACAGGTCCTGGGTTTGATTTCCACTCAAAGAAATGAAATATTGATATTTTAATTTTCTTCGCTCTTGACTCTCTGCCCACTCTAGTTCCAAAATTCGGTGGGAAGTCGGGAACGAAAGAGTCTTAATAGTAACGGAGTGTCTTAACACTACGTTCTCAGGTTCCCGCTACCTACCTGTGTGAGGCCAAAATAATAAACCTTTTTAGCGAGAGAAATTTAGCGGGAAGAATTACGAGCAAATGTAGTCGAAGGTAGTTTTATTATAATTTGCATATTGCAAATAGGTTTGGTAGCCAGTTCCTGATTCTACATTTATATTATAAACACCATGGGCGTGTCTAGAGAGATTTTACATTTTTTTGGAATCAACCCATTAGTTTCGTGAAAATTTTTTATTTTTATTTTTTAGTTTTAAAATTATGTTGTTAATTCGATTAATATACTTCAATGTCCTGTCTTGTTCAATAATCCGTATCCGTAAGGGAATTTAATAAATGCTCATGACGAGTATCTCACCTGCACGGAAAATGATAATTTCTTTCTTTCTATTCTTTCTTTTATATTAAACGATGAAAACAGTTGTTAAAATAATTTGCAGATTTCCTCGAGTTCGATGAACTTGTTGATCATAGTGCGTAGAAATTATAGATAGTTTAGTCTTTCTTTTACTTCATTCATACGTAAATCAAACAATTACTGGAGTATTAATTTCTGTTATTCTTATTATTTCTGTCACTTTTTTTATTATTTATAGTGAGGCTACAGTGGCGTAGTGAGACAGCGTGACTTGAAATGAAATAGTTGTAGATTAGATCCCCATTCGGGGGAATAAATTGATTTTCATTTTTCTCTTATAAGCTGAATAAAGCGTAAACCTGAAAAAAAAATATAGTACATAAATTTTCAACGTTATCCAAATATATTATACAAATTGTTAAAAACAATAATGTTGAAGAAATTTAATGGATTTTTAATGTTATCTTTTTATTTTTCTTAGAAAAATGTTCTATTTTAAGCATCTTATGTGATTGTGACTTCACATGGCGCGTTACTCATCTGCTTGTACATATCTAATGTGAGCCTGATGTGTACAAGTGTTTTTACATTAGTAAGTAATCGTTTTTATTATTTATGAATATTTTCTCATATTTTTTTAAAATTGTAAACCTATGAAAGGCATGTATGTACCTTTGTGGCGGAGGCACACAAGTGTGTGACTGTAACGCGAGGGTAGTGAGTTCTATTCTTACTCGGAGGAATCTCTGGTACCAAAGCAAAAACGCGGCGAGTTTCGCTCCGAAATTTCGGCGGAAAGTGGGCAAGGGAATGTCTTAACACTAGGTTCCTTCTGCCTACCTTGCTACATGAGGAATACATATAGTCGTATTTTTTAGTTTCATTTGTTTTAATAACGTTTGATACGGAGTCGCTTATACGAAGTCTATTTATTGAGAATTTAACCTGTGACCTTATTATATGATCCATGAAATGTGTGCAAACATTAACTAAATTATTCTATTTAACAAATCTCATGCATATTACAAACTGGGATGTCTTTGATGTCTTCATAAAAAGTCCATCGACCCTAATGCTATTTCGGTTTCGATAGAGTTAATCGTATTTTGGCAAAGAACACAGCGTAGGCATCAACGACCATAGTATTGTATAAATAGTTTTACGCGTCTATCGCATAGAGCAGGGCAAGGAGGGAGAACTTACTGTCAATACGGAGTGTATTAACACTGGTCTCCGCTTTCTGCCCAATTTTTTTGATTAATTTAATAATAATTTAATTATCTCTCTAAAAAATAATCAATTTTTCTCTCGGTGTTTTTTTTTATTTGTGGAAATTTTTTTTTTTTTTTTATATATTGCTTATAATGCCCCTTACAACAAAAGAAAGCTAGTTACTATTAATAGTAATAAGTAACTTGTTTTATTAAATGCAACGCTTTATGATGACTACAACGATGGTTGCGTAATACAGTAATACTCGACCGATAACTTGTAACGCATTTCATATCCTGCAACTGACAACGCGCTGGGTTATTTAATATTTTTATGTAAAATACTGCCCGAATTCAGCGCAAGAGTCAGGTTCCCTCTGCTTACCCAGCTATGTTCGGGATGCAACGGGAAAAAACCGATGAAACAAAATACAAGTTTTTTTGTAGCAATGTATATTCCATGTTCCTACCTTTCATTTTGATTGTTCAATTTTGTGAATTTACATGTATTACTTTAAAAGCTATACAAAAACTCGTAAGAAATATAAAATTATAATATATTGACACGTGGTTACGTTAATATTTAATTTGCATCTTAACTACTAATTTGTAACTTGCATGGTATAAGTAATCGTTAGATAACCTGCGACCTTTTCTGCTAAATAAACACGATAACCAATGTTTTTTCTTTGATATTTATAGAAAAAATATAAATATATTGCTATTTTTAGTGTACAGTTAACCCTTAAATAAAGAATACGTTTACGCGATTATGCTTTATATTGTATAAGTGATATCGTATGTGGCCGTGTTGGCGCAGTGGCACAAAGTTTGACTGGAAACGCGGCGGTGACGGGTTGGTTTCTCTTCACTGATTCACTCGGAAGTAATTATTTTGTTTATTTCCTGGCTCTGGCCGTTGAGTTCCTCCACTCAACACGCATGTCTCCAAAATTAGGCGTTGTGAGTGTAAAAGGATTATCATAATTTTTACTGAATTATTTGAATTATTATTATACTATTTAAATTTCAATTTAGCGTAAATCTAAAATAATAAGTCCTCTTACCACCTCGATTTACATAGCTAATATTTACATGTATTTAACTGTCTACACATCGCACGATTATGACGGACTTCGGATCTAAGTTTGAATTGTATTACCGATATTATCCTATCATTTGCATATACTCGTATGTATTACCTACATCCTAGACTATGGGACGGCTGAAGTAAATACATCTTCTTATATTTATAAACGTTTACTTAAATACTGGTGTATTTTATTATCAATTTTAATACTTTACCATAGTGTAACCTGTCTGAGATGCAGATACATATATTCCAAATTCAAATAATGAAAATTACATCACCTTAATGCTGTTTCACCTGCACACAAAAGAGTAGGAAATATACTTTTATAATACTCTGTACCTCACTCTCCGCCGAACTTTCCGGCTTTTTGAGAGTTGGAATTCAATGCCGGGCCATATTGCCATAATGAAAATATTAATAACCACCCGCAATCTTCTTATATTCTATGTGCCGTGTATTTATATGATTGAATAATTGATTTATTTGATTGCATCATATTTGTTTTTACATTCAAATATCTATATTCCAAAAGGTAAAAATACAAGGTCTTCTAACATTTATCTATAATTAATGCAACTTTCTCGCTCGGCCTTTTAGCTTTATTTAGCGTTGACTCATTTACACCCACCCACCCTCTGCTCATGTGATGGCAGTGATCGTGTACAACTTATTTTGTTTGATGTTTCTGATGATTTTTTTTTGTGTGATATCGATATATGTTAAAAAGTAAAAAGTAGAAAGAATGCAAGATTTTTTTTTCTTCTTTATGGAGAATATCGATAAAACTGTCATGGCGGCACATCGTATGATTGTAAACGCGAATATTGTGGCAACGATTCCCACTCCATTGGATATTATTTTCATTTCCTCGCTATGGTAATAAGATAAAGTACGGCGTTGCACTCCACCACACACCTACACGAAATGTCTCAAAAAGTGGAGAAGAAAAATGTTTGAACACTAGGTTCCTCTGTATACCCTGTTATATGCGGAATACAGCGTGAATATATTGTTAATGAAAAGATAACTTCTGTCCACGCATATACATAGTAAGTAATAAGATATTGAAAACGGTACTATTGACGTTTTATCAGTTTCACCCTGTTAATACTTACAATATTATTGCAGGATATATAATATGAGACATAATTATAACTGGTTTGCATTATCACAATACATATCATCAACATATATCTTTATGAATAAACACACAGTGTTGATTGAGGAAGATGTCTTAATTACATTTTTTTTATTATTATTGGTGGATTATTAGTGTAACAACAGCATAATATGCAATTATATTATTATTATTATTATAGTTTACTTTGGACAGAAAAAAATGTTTAGGACACATCATATCCTATCATACTTAATACCATAAATGTGAAAGTTTGTGAGGATCAATGTTCGTTACACTTTCACGTAAAAACTACTGGACTGATTTAGACGAAACCTTACAGTAAAATTGTTTATCATACTATGATGACCACAAAGTCTACATTTTATGTAAAGGATTTTTATAATTTAGTGACCATATAAAAATAACAATGGTCTTAAGCGGGGTAGGAACCTAGTGTGAAGACACTGCGCTTTCCACTTTTTTTAGTAACTTTAATCCCATTAAAGGTTTTGCAAAATCTAACGCTGGACTTGCTATACTAATTATAATATTTTATTTGAAACCAATCCATGCTGTTATAATGAAGATTATACCCTCTTAATAACGAAACGAAAAATTGAAATAAGCCATTGAAATGGGCTCATATGTGACCTATATACTTAATTACAATTCACCATATTATTAAGACCGTCGCGGCGCAGTAGCACAACCGTGCGGTTGTAACGACGGTTGTTGATTCAATTCCCAATCGGGGTAATGATATATTTAATATATTCATTTTCTCGCTCTGGTAACAAGGCAGTGTGCAGAGTGCATTCAGCACGCAATTCCTAAAGAATTTTGTGGAAACTGGGGAACCCAAATATCTCAACATTTGTTTCCGAAATTCCCTATGCCAAAACCGAATGTCTAAATTCTTTCTGCACACCTTGTAAAGTGCGGGAAATTTATTGTCCCGTGGGATTTCTAATGTAGGTTAATATTTTTTATATATTTTCAGAAGTGTTTGTCTTTTATATTAAGAATGTTCAAACAATAAATCTTTTAAACTGCTCTGTTTTTGTTGTAAAATTAAAAACAATTATCAAGAGTATAGAATATTGAAACCTCTATACATAATGTCGTAGGTTGAGAACTTGAAACTGAAAAGAAGAAGACCAATAGTTTTGCTAGAGTTCATCCTTTTCCTCCATTTCAGGATTATCTGCCTAGAAAAGCACAAGACCTTGTACGTGCCGGTGCCGCGCTTGCAAAACGGCTTCTTGAACCGCGTGGTGCTACCCGAGGGCGAGAGCGGGCCGAGCGCTATAAGAAAAGCCGTTTCACGTAATGGCATGGAAACTTATGGGAAACCTTTAAGTGAGTATCGTTGTTTAATATGCCTAAAATGAGTGTGATAGTCGTAGATTCAAATACTATTTTTGGAAATGATTGTATTCATAATATGTATGTTTGCTTTTTTATTTTGTGTTTCAAGGAGCATTGGTTTGTTTCATTTGTTAAGATTAACGTCAAGTAAGTTTATAACGTGTACAAATGGTAAATGAAAACTAATTAAAATTTCAATAATTATTTATATGGCAGACATATTTGCACTCTTACATATTATTATCATATCTATAACTTAATTAATTTAAATAACTTACATAAAATGAGTCGCATTTTCTTGCATTTATAGATTTTTTCTTATAATGCCTATGTTAGTATGTCGATTTCGTGACTGAGTCGAGCCACTTGATTACAGTATTACTTTTGTCCTTGACAAAAGCTAACAATATTATTAGTATTGATATTATTTATATATTTATATTTAAATATGACATAATTTTTCTACTTCATTTAAAGTCGTTGTAGTACAATTATTGTGACTAATCGTTTTACGCGAACGTTGTAGGTTCAATTTTTTATGTTTTATGTAATTGATAATAGAATTTGGAATATAGACACTGTGACTTCTGTATTTTTGATACAATCTATACATTTATTTCTCTATTTTGACGCTAACATAGTACAGTAGAATTACGTTCCACAAAAACGAAATAGCTTTAAATATAAATTGTGATATATTTAGTTAGACAAAGTGCCCTTCGCGACACAGCATTTTCCCAGTTAGACTGAAAAGTGAAAAATTTAAACGGAAATAGTACATTTTTTCTTTAAAATATTTTATATCTGCAGTTTTAATTGTACTACAATGATGCCAGTGTTGTTGATTTATCCCTTATATAATATGTAGTTGAAGAAATGGTATATAAAAATACTTTTTTGTTTTAACAACAGGTATTGAAGATTCCGTTTCTCTAGACCTGGTTGTGATGGGTTCTGTGGCCGTGTCTAAGGAGGGATATCGCATTGGCAAAGGCAAAGGTAAGTTGAATATAGATAAGGTGAAAAATAGCGAATATTTAAAGGTTTTATGTAAATCGTTTTTGTAGACGTATAAACATAATTTATTGAAAAAATAAGAAAATAAAAATGTCAGTGTCAATTCTAATTCTAATATTTTTTTCTAATTCTAATATTTTTTTACTTTCAAGAGAATATAATAAATTTGCATAATATATAATTTGTTCCAGGTTATGGAGATTTGGAGTTTGGCCTGATGATGCACATGAAGGCCATCCAGCCCAATACCCTAGTGGTGACGACGGTTCATGATTGTCAGGTATGGATATGGTTATTTTTAGGCATATTACTAGAGAATGACTGTAAACGCGACGGTTGTGGGTTTTGATGCCTACTCTGAGGAATGAAATATTACTCTGCAATATGGAATAAATTGAAGTTATTATAAAAACCTTACATAAAAATGTTAAAAAAAATAAGAATTATGGAACTGAACAGACAATAAATTATTGTATTTAAATTACAGGTGTTCGACACTTTGCCTTCGGAGCTGTTTGGTCCACACGATGTGCCCATTGATATTATTGTCACACCAACACAGGTTACTTATGTTTTTATTATTCATTTAGATAAGTTAAAAACTATCTGCTAATATTATTACAGCTATTGACACAGTTTAATTAATAAGACCAGATCTGCTATGATTAGAAAGAAAAATAGGTTTTTGTATATTAGATATAAGACATTGTGATTGTCTTTTATGATAATAATAAGTACATTACTATTGTTATTTCTTTTAATATTCTACATGTGATAGAGACCATATATGCCAAACCTCTTGTTAAAAGTCAAACGATAATACTAATGTTATCTCTTTCTAACATTGCACAGGTGATAGAAACACAGCGTATGAACCAACGCCCCGTCGGTATTCTGTGGCATTTGCTGTCCAACCGTCGAGTACAACTGATGCCTGTACTGGGACAACTCAGGGATATTGAAATGCTGTAAGTTATTGTCTCTTATCTTCTTTTTACTATTGATAAAGTGTGAACCTACGAAAAATTAAATCTATGTACCTATATCTTAAGGCTGTTGTATCGTTAATGTTATTTCCTGCTATACGAAAACGAACATCGACATAAATTTATTATCTGTATTAAGGTCGGCGTAGCTGATTGCGGGTTCGATTCCTTAGAAAATAAAATATTTTTATTTCTTTACTCTTTATAACAACGCAAAATGCGGCGTTGTATTCCTTTACTCAACACGTAAAGTCTTGAAAAGTAGATGATCGGCGATTCGTGGCCGCCCTGAAAATTGTAAGCCATCTAACAAAGTTCTGTCGGGACGTCCTATTTCCTTACGACTTATTACCATTTTCCAGTGCCGGTCGCGCCTGCCCCCTCAAGGAAGTGGACACCGACGTGGAAGAGCGTGGAGGAGCGCGCGCAAGGAGACAGCGACGTCGTACACGCTCGCATAAGAGCCACAGTGAGGGCGAGGTTAGCTTTTTTTTAAAAATAAATTAACTAGACATATTGTTATATCATAGCTAATTATTATATAAACTGTTGGCCATAGTCTTGTATGATATAGTATATCATTGTAGTTTTTTTTATTCAAATCCGTTCCGTAGTTTTTGCGTGAAAGTGATATTATAACACTGTAAGATTGTTTTATAAAAATAATGCAAAATTGACTATTATTTTGAATAAGAATATTTTTTTGCTTGTTTCTTAATAAAAATATTTTAAGTATGCCACTATGTCTTATAACTGCATAATATTAATAATTTCAAATCGACATTAACAGGGTAACACAACAGAAGGTGAAGAAGGCAAGTCCAAGCCGCGTCGCACGCCGCGCCGCCGCAACAGCAACAAATCAGTGAGCAAAGACAAGGAAGGCAAGGACGATAAGCCGCGACGACCGAGACGTCCCAAACCAGTTATTGATTTTTCTGTTAAGGTATGTAGTGTTTGTATATATTTGGGCTTAGTGCTTAAGCTTTAGTATTACTCTCTGGCCTTTCGGAATAGTGTGTTGAGTGAAGAGACTTAACGTCTGTAAGCACGATGGTTGTGGGATCGATCCTCACTCGCGGAACAGATGATGACAAACATTGAGCCTGAAAGCTCGAAGCCTGAGCTGAATGAAGATTCAGCACACCATTCCGAATTGGAGACTATAGTGCTGCATTACAGAGACTATATCGGTGCAGTAGCCTGCACCACTATAGTGTCTATGCATTACATAAACACTGTTAATTACACTGTACGGTTAGGTTACTAAAATTAAAAAATATCAATTTCCTAATATTTTAAACAAAATGTTACTTGTTTATAGATATCAAACATCAGTCCCAGCACTCGAGTGAGGGACTTGAAGCAGGCGTTAAGCGAACGCGGCGTTAAACCGCAGATTATGGTGTGGAAGGTAAATGTTCTTTATATTTTCTATAAATTAATAGATGAATATATTCTTAAAATTTTTGTAAGTGCTTAATTTAAATTTTAATTGTCTTAATAAAAACAATTTTTAATAGTTACTTTTTATTTTCTGCTTATTTAAAAAACTTTATACAATGGTAAAATTTAATTTGGCCTTATTTTCTACCTTATACATATTAGAAAATTACTCTCCTGCATCCAAAAATGTTTTGTAATATATTTATATATACATACAGGGTGGGTGTCCCAGGAGTCGACGATAAAACGAAAACAGGTGATAGACCAAGTCGTGACAGTTATGAGAAAAATATAGAAAAAAAATCTTTGTCGTGTATTTTTCATATTATATTGATTTTAAAAAATATCGGAAAAACCGACACCCTGTGATGATTTTTAAGGTCCTGAGACTACAAATATTATTCTTTCTTCATTTTTTTTCTGTAATGTAATCATGAGTAACCCTTCTGTAAATTACAGTTTAAATTTTAAACATACCTACATTAAATTCAAAATAATTACTACACCCAACTTTAACCGAGTCGATGAATCGAGTTTCTCGATCAAAATTACCCCGATAGGTGGATTGGGCGGGGTGGTACAATTTCAGCTGAAGGCAAACAGTTCCAACATTTGCTGTAAATATGATTAAATTAAAGTCATAAATGGAGAAATTTAATGACTGAATTTTATTTTAAAGTTGTACCTACAACTAAGTAATGACTTAATATTCACATTGTTTCACGTTCCTTGTTAACCATAGGTTAACTTGATAACTCGTGCTTAGGAAGAGCAAGATATTGTCTTTGTCTAATTCATTCTCATTGATGAAATGGCGTGTATTACCTGTAAATTGTGGTCTTAAAAATACCTAGATGGCCAACATTTCGATTTTTCCCTCTTCAACAAAGAAGTAATCCAGCACGTATTGTACCATTTCGGAATCCAGATTAAATGCGCCAACTTTTAAGGTTACTTGCAAAAACAGTGTAGTACATTTTTTTTACAGTACGGTCGGTTAAAGTTGGGTGTAGTAATTATTTTGAATTTAATGTTTGGCAAAAACACCACATTTTATTAAAAACTGATGCCAGGTATGTTTAAAATTTAAACTGTAATTCACAGAAGGGTTACTCGTGATTACATTACAGAAAAAAAAAATGAAGAAAGAGTAATATTTGTTGTCTCAGGACCTTTAAAATCATCACAGAGGTTCGGTTTTTCCGATATTTTTTAAAATCAATATAATATGAAAAATACACGACAGGATTTTTTTATATATTTTTCTTATAACTGTCACGACTTGGTCTATCACCTGTTTTCGTTTTATCGTTGACTCCTGGGACACCCTGTATATATATNTGAAGGTACTCTTTTATATCTATTGTACGTTAATGAAGGTATTCTTTTATATATATATATATATTATTTTTATTATATTTTATTTTTAACTTAAATATATTGTTAATTTCCATATGTTACGAATATTTTAAATATTTTTAACCTCGTTTTTAGGGCTTCCGCGGATTTTGTTATCTGCACTTTTTCAAAGCTGGACCACAAAAGGTAAATACAGTACAATGACCGTCTACGAGTCGTACATGTCATGTACTTAGGCTTTCTAAACTTGTGCATATTGCTTATTTAGAAAAAGAGTAATCAGTAGTAAAAGTAATCATAGTTCTAAAATTAAAGTTACATGTAATTAATGCAGCTTCACGTTTTATTCCTCATTGCAGGATAGCCAGAGAGGTTAAGTTCCATAGCATTATGCATCGTTGCAGAACTCAACACTGCATTTTGTCTTGTTACCAGAACGAAGTAATGATAATTATATGATTAACCTTAAGCACATTTTCATACATTATTCCACCTAAAGGGCGAAGGTGATATTCCTGCTGCCAATATGGAATCTGTAATATCGGCGCTCTCCGAGATGTCACTGGGCGGCTCTGGTGGTCCTAGGGCTGCGGACGGCGCGGGGGGTGGTGCGGGGGACGACGTGCGTGACGATAAGCCCCGCCTCCTGCTAGTGGAGCCCGCGCCGCCGCGCAGTACGCACGCGCCGGACGCTGCGAGTGAGGTGAGTGAGGCGCGAGTGTGTCGGTGAGTGACAGTATACTGATGTTTGCTTCCCGCAAGGAGAGAGGGGGGCAGGATTTTGATCCTCTGAGCCTGGGGTTCTACTTACTACTACCCACAAAATATGTAGGTGTGTGACTTAGTTTGTCCTTGTCATGTGTCCTAAAACGCTTACATTTGTAATTTAGTTTCTTATATTAGACACTCTTTTTTTATCTTTCCCCCTAATTTAGAGACATTGTGTGTCAGGTGGCGAAACTGAATGCCGTGTTTTATCTTATTACCAGAACTAAGAAATAATTGATTCAATACCTATTGGCAAATCCAATTCCAAAAATTCCATCTCTATTGTATTTGCTAATAGGGATGAATTCAATAATTTCTTGGTTTAAAAACCCACCAACTACAAGTATTAATTATTACCAAATCTATCTTTCCAGGTAAACTAAACCGAGCTAAGTTCGAGTTCCATACAACCAGTTAACACGGGACCGGACGCATTCCGATACTAATTTAGTTTTAAGATTTTTTTTCTTTATATTGTTAATTACACGCCTATAGTGGCCTATCGCTGTGGCTTTGGTTGCTGTTGTTTTAAAATATACGTTTTTTTATAGGGAACAAGGAATGATATATTGTTATGTTTGATAGAAACGACTGTTTACTTATCTTATTCGATCGAAACTGTGTCGAAGTTGATAACGGATGATTATCTATTAGCCATTTGCTAGTAACTGTGTAAACTTACAGAAAATATAAAAATATTAGGTTGGCATACCATTTTTTTGTTAATTTCGAACTACATTTTGATATAACAGTGACGTTATTTTTGTTTTGATAATTATGTTGTAAAGTGTTGTTCATGCCACTACTACGATATGTTTTATAGAAATGGATCTATGTTATACTAAAAATTTAAGTTTTTTTATATAAAGTTTTATATGTTTAACCGAGGTTATGTGTGCATTCAATTTGCGTTTTCTTGCTATGTAAGTTTACATTTACATATTGATAAAAATTGTAACTTGTATCAATAATATTTCGTTTACTAATATAAAATGTTAGATTTTAAATGGAATCTCTTATGTATTATCAAATAATAATAACACAAAATTTGTATATTGCAAATAAACTCCATTTTCAAAATTTAGTAAGACCTCTAGGGATTTCTAACGTCTGAAGATTTTATTTGTAATATGAATCTTGTAATAGTTTTAATTTTTATATCTAAATATTTACATTCAGTATAACGTTCATTTTTAAACAATTTTAGCATGACAAAGCTCAAAGCACAAATATTTTTTTGTTCCCACAGCGATAGTCGCCATTTGTTGCAGCTAGTTATTGTTTTATATGCAGATAATATATCTTTTACGAACATTTATGTTCTTTCTAGTCTTAATATTAGTATATAATGACTATCTTTGTTTTCATTGCAAATATATTATAAAATTGCGGGTTGTCAATTCGATTCCCAGCTTAGTTATATTTGGTAATATTAAAATGTTACTAAACAAAAATATATTTTATTAATTATAGGTACTTGTAACAATGATACTGTGGAGGTGCTTCTCTAAACGGGACTCCGAATTATAATTATTTTCTCATTTTGAAAGGATTTGATTAGTTTTAAGGGAATATTTATTGTTTCTTATACATCAATAATTTGGGGCCCCGTTTCTGTCTATTTGTGCCAACTTCTGATTGATATATTTAATATTGTAATATTATTCTTCGTAATGTAGAAGTTACATATCTTAGAAGGTTGGTGTGAATGTGTTTTGTACTTTTGTTTTCAGTATTATGTAAAATGTAACTTGTAAGACTTATAGAATTGAGATAACAGTACTACGAAATTTAAATTTTATAATATTACAATCGGATACTAATATATATGTGAGGAAAAAATAAATGATAGCAAAACGTAACGAACTTGAAGATTTTAATTTAAAAGATATATTAAAATAATGCATTATTAAATATTTCAAATTGTTATTTTGTTGATAATTAGTAGTACTGTTGTTGATATTCTGGTTAATATATTAAAGTCATAATAATTATATTTAAATTGTAACTTATGTAGTTGGCGAGTGTTTCGCATGTCCTAAATCTCTAGTGTGATGAAAATGATGTATTTTATATATGTATAGGAAAAAGATACCTATTAATATATTTTTCGAATTTTTTCGTTACAATTTTCAAAGTCTATTGTAGCTTGTAAAGGATGTTCTTCGTATATGCATTTTGTTAGTTTCGTCTACTATATGGTTTTATTGTGCGTTTTTGATGAGTTCTTTTCTATATACGGTGTAATGAAATATTACTGTTTTTTTTGTTTTAATTTTTAAGAAATGAAGCTATGTTGTATGTGGTTTTAGCTTGTTTATTGAATGTTGGTACACTGGTGTGTCATATTGTGCTATCTTCTTATATAAAAAGTACTGTAACTGTTTTCGTCAAAATTAGAAAATTAATAAAATAGATGTAATTTTATAACTACATTTGTTAACACATTTTTATTTTTTTTATGGAAGATGTCAAAATATTGATGTGCACAAAAATATTTTCACTGAATTATTTTTCACAAAAACGCACAACGTTAGAAATGGATTTTTTTTTTCATATTTAGTTAAGATTTTGAAGCACATATACATATGTATATAACTCAACACGGCTGTATACTTTTTTTAACAATTAGTAGTGAGCATGGATGATTTTTTTTGTTTTGTATTTTTTTTAATAAATTTATTTAACACTTTATTTCTTTTTTTTTCATTTTTAATTTACCTAATTTTCGTTTTGTTTTTATGAACATGGTGGTTTATCTCGTTACCTGAAACTAATGTAAATGTTGTGATGGTTAGAAAGTCAAATTATATTCTATTTTTCTAGCGGAACCTTGTTTTATTAAGTTGGTGTCTAAATTATAACCTCACGTGATCACAGCTTCACTCTCCCTAATGCGCATCTACACATGCTTTCACATCCACATATTAAGTATTTTGTATATGCCCAACAACGCCTACCAAAGCTGGGAAGTAAAAATAATTCACTCTTCTGAACGAGTATTGAAGCCACAATCATCCCGTTTACAGTTTAACGTTATAACTATCCTATACAATCTTGCCATATCGCAAGCCTTAATTTGAAAAAAAATGATGTGGATGTTTTTTATTTCTTAGATACTAGCGAACGCGCGCAGCTTCGCTTGTTCATTTAGGGAAAGAATTCTAGAAAACCATGAAACATATGTTCATTTAAATACTTTTAAGAGTCTGAATTTCAAATTTTATAAAAGTAGGTGCCGATTTTAAAAAAAATCTATACAAACTTTCAAAACCTTATTTACGCCCTTAGGGGGAGAATTTTAGAAAACGATGAAACACGTGCTCAATTAAATACTTTTAAAAATCTAAATTTCAAATTTTATAAAAATCGGTGCCGATTTAATTTTTTTTCCATACAAACTTTCAACCCCTATTTCACCCCTTTAGGGTTAAAATTTTTCAAAATCCCTTCTTAGTGGGTGTCCAGGTTACGAAAGTAAACATCTGTCCAAATTTCACGTTTCTACGCACAGCGGTTACGGCTGTGCGCGCGTCTTACCTCAGTCAGTAAGGATAAGTCCTTTTATATATATAGATTATCATGCGATCAGTCCAAGGACTATGAACAGATGTATGGAGAACTAAGTATAGTGGCTTTTTAGGAACTTATTCGGTCCATTGGAAATGTTTCCTAGTTTTAGAATGTTTCTTTTTTAGTCGGTAAGGTGAGTTGTTCCGCTAATTTATTTGGGTGACTTTCAAGCCTTTTTTTGTATTTGTAATTATTGGTCTGTATTTCCTCCTTCACTAGGTATTTGCAGATGGTTATGCATTTCCTTAATTTGTATGAACCATGGGCAGTTCCCTATTTGTTTTAAGATATAATTTTGAATTATGTTAATATTGGAGACACATGCAGATCCCCAAAGTTGTAGGCTGTAGGTCCATATTGGGGAAATGAAAAAAAAAAATTCTACGAACGGAAATCGAACTCATGACCATCACGTTAAATACGCTATCGCCCCACAGACCTCAAAATAAAAGAATCTTTTGTGTAGATTCATTTTATCGCGTGACAAACTTCAATATATCACAAACCAATTAATATATAAATATGTTGAATTGTACGTAACATATATTTATTTGATGTAAGTATCTATATCTGATCAAGCACGCCATGGATGTTATAAATTTAATGTTTTCAACTTAGATACTTATTTAACGAAATAATGTTATTTGTTGCCGCATTTTTGTGGCAGCTTTGTATCGCCCTCGGCGATGGGCCCGGGGTATGTATTTTTTGTAAGTTTTCATTACATTTTTTAAATTAGTAAATGTAACAAATAGCTGGTAACGTAATCTACAAAAAAATTGGGTAATGAAAATCTTATTAAATTTTCAACCAGACTTGCAGTTGACTGGTTTTTTGTTATACTTCAAGGTAGAAGACGACGCCTACATTTTAAACTTTGATTCACCTGTCTATGTGTGTGCTGATGAGGAGAGCGAGGCCTTCGTAGAGACATCCCAGATTGAAGTGAAGAGATATAACGAGACTATATCGTATATGACTGGGATTCTTAGCTTTTTGAAGAGCATGCCACCTACGACTACGGTAAATCTTACTTTTAAAAACATCAGCTTTACGCTGTACTGTCACTAGAATGTGGAAAAAGTTGTGCAGCAAAATATAGGCGAACTTTTACCCCGGACATCTCCCCGGATCCCCGGAGATTGGGATTTACGTGTTAGTAGCTTCTGCTCAGATATATAATTATTAATTACCAACATTTTTACAGAATCTTAATTTTTGACAAGCCTGGAAAAAATAAAATTAAAATGAGTGTTTCCATTTTCTTATTTTAGTTAAATTGTGCAATCTATTAAATAATATAATAATGTATTTAAAATTATTTTAGGTAGAGTTAGTCATAGACAAAGAAATCAGTGGCTCCTTCGAAAGGTTTGTGTCTCACGAAATTTGTGATCTATGCAAAGAATTGGAAGACCCTGAAAGCAATTATAGAGATTATTTTAAGCAACTGGGTTTTCCTAAAAAATGTCCTTTTGAAGCAGTAAGTAAAAATATAGTTCTTATTAAATTGTTTATAATATATTTTTTTATTTAACCGCTTTCATTAAGTCAATCAGAAAAAATAAAAACACATGAATAATTTTTAAGTATGGTGTGCACTAATGCATGTGAAATCTTGCAAGCTCAGGTTGTGGGTTCCATTACCACTAGATAAAATAAAATGTTTAATATTTTGCGCTCAACTCACAGTGCATCCAGAATGCAGCGAAAAGTGGGGGACGGAAGTGTCTTAACAATAGGTATCCCTCCTGTCTCTGTCTACCATGCTAAGTGCTGGATACAGGGAGAAGTTAAAAAAAATAAATGTGGTGTCGTGAGACACCAGGTAGGAACGAAGTTCCTTTGGCTAATGTGGAATCGACACAAATTGCAAAAAAAGTCGTGCTCAATTTTATGTAGGTTTTCTTGATTTTTCTCTTAAATTTTGCTGATTAGTTTTTATTTAAGTACAAGAAAGTATTTAGGAAATTCAGTATTTTAGGAAATAATAAATTACTTAAAACAACAATAACACACAATCATGCAAAAAAATGATGAGAGAACGAAAAGAAAGAGGGAGAAAGAGAAAGGTATTATACACTACTGCGAAACGGTCACGCAGCGAAATCCCTATCCCTTCCAAGCCTGCCGTAAGGAACTTCGTTCCAATAGAAGTTGTTTTACACGTTACAAATTAAATAACAATATTTTCATTTCAGAATGACTACCACTTAAAAGAATTCGTGGCCATCACAAAAGATCTGCCAGTAAACAGCGCTACGGTCGGACGGTATCAAGTGACGATGACCATCAACGAGAGCGGCAGCGGCGACTGCCTCTCGCATAAAACCTTCCTAGCTTGCCTTAAATTTGACTGTATAATTGAACCTTTGTAGATATTTAGATGGTTTTTATTCATTTTGTTATTTAAGTTAATAATAAAATGTTTATTTATTCTCTTATAGTTTCTAGCCGCAACTTTTTACTAACAAAATTATTTTTTAAATCTTTATAATATCTCTAAAATATTTAATGTAGAGAGTTACATAAGCATAAGGATACATTCCCATGACGCCGCACTGGCACCTCGCGGAATCGAACAATAGTGTTTTAATATTTTGATGATTTAACTGTTTTGAATTATATAAAATTTTAATAATGATTCTCTTTGATGATGAAGCCTTTTTCTCGCCTGAGTAGTTCAACTAGAGTCGATATTTTGTACTATTTTATAAGTACTATGGTGATAGGTTATGTCAACATTCATATTTTCTTTATTTCGGCTTCGCCCACCAGAATTACATAATTATGTATTTACCGATTATCCAAATTACTTTCGTGTTCTAATAAAATTATTATTTTAAAGACATTACTCCTATATTGAAAATTAATGTTTTAGCCACTTCAATAAAATATCATATATACATTTCATAACATTTTTATTACTGTTACTGAAATCTATTCATCATCTGGTTCATTGACGTTTTCATCACGACTGGATTCATAAAAGGTCTCGCCGTGACCTCTTAGTACCCGAGTTTTGGACCCTCCCTTTTTTTCTCTGTTATCTTTTACATGTCTTTTAGTTTTAGTAGCTTCAGGCTTAACTTTGGTCTTTTGTTTAGATGATTTCTTTTGTTTTCCTGCTTCATCACTGTCACTATCTGAGCTAGTGCCAGATGCTTTGGCCTCTTGCTTCCTGTAAACGTTTTTTGCAAGCATTTACTTAGGATTGTTTGATGATTGCAAGCATTATACAAGGAAAAATAACTCACAAATTTACATAGAAAATTGTGCAAATTAATCAGCTTTGTAAGCTGAACAAATATACTTACTTCTCTCTCAATACGTCTACATGCTCGTCATCGCTGAAATATACGTATTAATTAGATTTACTAAATAACCTTCTGTCGATATTAAAATTTAAATATACACTAATATCCATACAGAATTACCTGTCATTCGGCTTGTCTCTTTTTTTGCTGAACAAATAAAAATATTTGAAATATTAAAGGTTAAATATTAATAAGAAATGTATAAAAGTTTTATATATTATTTAGAACATTAAGAAAACAATGGTTTTATTTTACAAAAACAATTGGAACAAATTTTATTTTATTTATTTATTTAAGAAATATTTACCTGTCAACCTTATCACCATCGTCGTCACTGTAAAGTAAACCATTAATATTCATATTGCGATTATAACAATGAAATTAAAAATATTAAAAAGAAAATCATTATAAAAAACATATTGTTTCAACTGGCTACTTAATTAAATTTAAGTTAAATAAAGAAACATAAAATTGTAATATTACTCTTCTTTATTCCATTGGATGGTCCATTCTTCGTGAGTGATTCCAGATCGAAATACTCTTCTACAATTTTCTCTGTATAAAAAAGTAAAAAAAGACTAGAGTATAGTTACTATATAATGTAATATTAAACTGCTTTTACATTTTTTAGTTTTCTTTTCTAAAATTATACAGCAAACTATTCTATTACTTAATTAGAGTTAAATAGTTAATGAATACTAAACATATATTTTAAAATAGTTATAGCACTTACTCAACGTCCTTAGTGATAGCACAGGACAGGAACTGCCTGTTCTTGAATACACTCGTGTACAGGAACGGTCCATGGCAACCGTGGCCCTTTGGATCTATTTTACACGCAGATATTACCCCAATAACGCGGTCTTTTCCTTGATATTTAACTAGCAATGGTCCACCGTGGTCATTCTAAATGTCAAATAAAATATTGTAAATATATGAGGAGTTGCGTGGGTATAACTAAAAGCAAATATTGTGATTTAGCACAATTTCTAAGAATAAGTTTCTGAAAATAGGAACAGAGTGATCTTTAGTTAGATTTTCACTCTTTGCTTTAACTTGGAAAATTAAGTTATAAATCGTAAAATATTAATAAGCTAAACTTTACATTGAGATATAGTTTCTAGACTTTCTATATATATTCTAGGAATATTTTCTTTACTTTTGTAAAATGATGCAGGATATGATTACCGAATTGGTATTATGAAAAGTCCTTACCTCGCAAAAGCCGCCCTGCTTGAGAGTACGTCTTGCTGAAAAGTCCTCCGGATCCCGCAAGTGTCTGCCGAGATCGAGACGGAAGTGGGCATCATCATCCAGCTCCAACCGTCGGCTCTCCACGTCTGTGCAGTTGGCATACTTCTTCTACAAATTAAACTATTGATGGTAATTGATATACATATTGGTGACGTTTCTAAATTGATATTTATTTCATTATGATAAAAAATATATAAGCATTTAGTTTTATGCTCTCACGTAACACAGCTCTGACAACGAAATATATCCATGGGAAAAAATTGAGCTAAAAGTGGGGACCAGAGTGTCTAGGCACTTGGTACCCTCTGCTTACCCTATTACTTATGGTAAAAAGCCTGGAGCTAAAAAACTTACATCGCAAATTTCACTCAATCGCTTCATGACATCCTTAGTACAGATCATGTATTGAGTGATGATACTTCTAAACCGTTGCGCCCACTTCTTGGCGCACTGCTCGTTGTCCATTATACAAACTTTCGCTTCTTGCAGACATTTAGCATTCTCCGGAACATGAGTACTTTGGCGACGGTACACTCCCTTAAGGATTGAATAATATTATAGATGCCTGATATTATTTTAATAAATTATTTAATTAACCTTTCTATATAAAAATGGATACAATTAAATATAACAATAAATAATAAACCTACCTCTCTGAAGTTACTGCCACTACCCCATCCAGCAATATAACCCTTCGTTCCGGCTTTTTCCAAATCCCTACTAATATTGTTGTAGCGTATGCATTCAGTTGCAAATTCACATCCCTTCTCTTGTACGCCAATTTTGAATGGCTTGTCCACTTTCACAATGGCTATGTCGTTGGAAGACCATTTTATACTATCTTGGAAATCGAATTTGTAATCTAAAAATAAATGAACATATTTTATCTATTTAATTGGTCAAAGAATGCATGAATGACGATTGACTGATGTTGATGGTTTTTAGCTTCAGGCTGTGTCCCGCAGGATAGAGGGAACCTTTTGAGGGTAGAGGGTTTAATTTTAATCATAAGTTTAATCAAGATACTCTGTTCCCCATTTTTCGCCAAATTCTGGAGGCATTGTTGAGTGGCAAATCTCAACAACGCGCTTCTTCTAGACATCAGAGAAAAGAAATTAAAATACTAAATATTTAATTTCTTCGAGTAGACAAAATCGACACCCTGTCGCGCTTGTGCCCTCCCCTCCTGTCTGGCATTAAATTAGGAATATTACGTGTTCCAAGGTGAAACCAAACATTAATATGAATTGAGTAGGGCAGGTATTTTTCTGTTTACAATTTAATTTATCTTTTGATTCTAATTTAAATTTAAATTCTAATTTTACTTATTCAAACCTTTTTATATAGAAATACTTACTCTTAGGTATACATTTCCAGACAACCTTCCTACGGTGGTGGCACACGCAGTCATCGCTCTTATAATCGAGGCTATCCACAAATCTGGTTGTACCAGATACAACATAGAACTTATCAGCATCTTCCACGCAAGCAGCTGACGTTAGTACGTAGTTGTTGTCGACTATCACACCCCCGCACAGCCAGCCGCGGTATTTGTGAGCTTTTGCCGAGTCTTTAGTTAGTTGGAGATATACCTTTTGTTTTTAATGAAAACATATTTATTATCACACTCGAGGAAATGAAATATTTACTTTAATGTATATTTCACGCACATACACGCAATGCCTCCAGACTCCGCCGGATTGTGGGGAACGGAGTGACTTAACACGAAGTTCCCCAAGTTCCCTGTATACTGCGTGAAGCTGATTTTATTTGATTTTTAAATTAATATTCATTATTATGTACCTAAATTCGTATGTTTAGTGAGCTAGTTCATTGTTAATCTCAAAAAATATTTTGCATTCATAAAATGTAATGAAATCGATCAATTTATTGCAAAACATAAAACTTTTTAAAGTCATACCATATAAGGTCTCTTGCCAGGTTGAACACGTTTACTATACAATATCCTCCTAGTATCTACTGTTGATGTGTTTTCATATTCCCATCCCTCGTCTGGAATTTCCTGTACTTCAGTGTTGTTAACATTGCTAACATTTGCTGTCGCTTTTGAGACTTCATTTGTAGGACTTGTTAGAACTACACCTAGATTTAATTATAAACAAAGAATCTAATCAATTAAAGTTCACGCTGTATTCCGAACACAAAGTAGAGTAAGCAGAGAAAACTAGTGATACGACACTCCGTTCTCTAATTTCCGCTGAGTTCTGGAGTATATTTAACATATTCATTTTTGTAACAGCTTTAAGAGTTTTATAATAATTTAAATAATAAAATATATCTTAATTCTTACCTAAACTTAATAAAAAACAGAACAGGAAAAGGCCAAAATTGCACATTTTCATTACCAAAATCAATAACAAAAAGAAAATTGCTTTGCTATGAACATTTTATCAAATTACAATTTCTTGGTCAATTTGTAAAGTTAATACATAAAGATTTAAAGTTAAATTATTTCATATCCGTTTTGTAAATTAAAATCGTAACTTTTATTGTTTTAATTTAATCTTAGGAATCGTATTTAGTTACATTATTTTAGTTTTTTTATTTTAAAATAGCTTCACGCTGTATCCCGCATATAGTAAGGTATATAGACGGAATCTATTGCAAAGACACTCCGTTCCCCACTTTAATTTCCAATGTATGTGGTAAATTACACTTTATGTGTGGGTTCAGATAGAAGTTCAGACAGCAGGTAAAGCAGTGAGAAGCTAGTGTCAAGACGCTCCGCTTTCCATACATACCATTGCACATTTGTATTTTTTTTCCAAAATTGAAAATTAATTACTCAATTGAAATTTGAACCCACGACCATGCGCATACACTCAGACGCTGTTTCATAAACGCCGCCCTCAGAAATGGAATTATAATATTATAGTGCTTAGCAACTGAAGTCACTTGTCTACATTATAATGACTAGATAAGACTAGACTAAACGAACGTGTGAATAATACCCTTTTTCATTTTCGTTAATTAATTAAACTTTTATAAAGTACTAATACCACTTTTTTGTTAGACAATTACATATAGAGATTTATGTATATTTATTTTTGTAATTTACATAAATAAAAAGCTGAATTATTATTATGTCTTTATTAGAAATAACATACAATTAAGGTGATTTGCTAGTGTTAGCTTTAATAATAAATCCACTGTCCGGGAACACCTTGTCACCAGATACCACCTGGTCTTCGCTTGCCCTTTGGACAATGTCTGGAACTGTTGACTTAGTATCCAATTCATTTTTGGCTGGACTGTAAGTAAATAAATACAATAAAGTTAGAGAAATTTGAATGAGAACGTTATGGTTTTGAATTCAAACCCCAAAGAGGTACAATCTTCATTATGTCATTCTAGTTAGAATAAACAAATAAAACTAAATTAGATGGAAAGTCAGGAACGAAGTCTTAAAAGTGTCCGTCTCGTGTTTTCTTGCTATATAGAAAAAATCGTTGCTTTTTTTTGGTTGTAGCTTTTTTTTATTTTTATGAAAACTACAACCGGGGGAACTCGAATCTAAACCAGTTGGTTTAGGTTCAATTTCCCCTCGAGGAAATTAAGTATTTAATATTTTCATTTCTTCGTTTTGTTGTAAGTGAGTGAGTTCCGCTTCTTAAAAGGCAATGCCTTCAGAATTCAACGAAAAATAGGAAACGGAATTTCTTAAGACTAGGTTCCCTCTGCCTGCCCTGCGGTGTGCAGGATACTAAGAAGCTGAAAAAATATATAAACTGACTAAAAGATATAAACTGTCGATTTATCTACAGAAAAATGAATACCCATCCGGATGATTTTTCCACGAAAGTACTTTTTCTTCGTGAGTCACTCCTGATCTGAACTGTCGCCTGCATTTTGGCCTGAAATTAAAGAACAGGTTATACAAAACATTTATAAAAATAGACAATTAAAAATAAAAGACGCTAAGAGTAAATAACATTTGGTGTAACGATAACTATAAACCATTTTTGAAATAATATTTTATAAGTCTGAGGCCGTCGAATCCTCTAACAGGAAAAATTCGGTGGGAAATGGTGGCACTGGTGGGAATTGGTACAACAAGAAAGAAACTCTTACTCCAAATCCTTATAAATAGCGCAAGATATAAACTGTCGGTTCTTATAAACGCTGGTGTAAAGGAAGGGTCCGTAACACTTGTTGGTGCGTTCCTTCACCAGACACGCAGAGATGACGCCGATCACTACCGAGTTTACCCCAGTGCCGTACACTAGTGGGCCACCGTGGTCGTTCTGGTAAAAACGATGTATTTTTGTATTAATTCATTCTTTTGATTATAGATTATAGATAATTAGCTCAGATATCTTTTGTTTTCATTAAAATAAAATACCTCACAAAAGCCGCCATCTGCTTGTGAAGCGTATCGCCTGCTGTCATTGTAAGCTGAATGTAAAGTTAAGTTTGTGGGTACTTTCTCAATTATTTTCAAATCTCTTCTTGCGTCTTCATCATCAGAGTAACTTATGTCTTGACAATCTACATATTTTTCCTGTTAATTGAAAAAATATATATTTATTAAATAATCAGATAGACGAGTGGCCTGATTTTAATTTATCTGTGCATCTTCTTTTTTTATATATATTAATTTCGTGAGTGTTTTTTAGGATGAGTACAAATAAATGAAAAAAAAATTGAGGATGAAAATATTTTATATGTATAATAGTATGTTACTGTCTATCATTGCATATTTTTTAATATATACTTAGAGTGGATTTTTTTAATTTAATAGAATAACTTATATCTTCGTAAGATTTTCACATATCTAAGTATAGATGCGTTGTTACTGTGATCTTCACAATCTACTCACGAAAAGATTGACACCGAAGATTACAAACGGTTTAATAATGTCATGCATAAGCTTAAAAAGAGAAAATAAATAGAAAAAAATATGTAATTTATAACTAATTTGTTTATTGCGCTACTTTTTTCTATTAAATGCAAATCTATAGCACCCTACTTGGGTGCTATAGATTTGCATCAAAAACAAAATATACCAAACCAAAAATAATTTTAAACATACATTACAAATCTCAGACATAGTTTGTCCGATATCCTTAGTGCATATCATGTAGTTGTCGATAATGTTGTGATATCTGGACCCCCAGCGACGTTTGCATCGGTTCTTAGGAATGATTTCTACGTGAGCTTCCAGAAGATTCTGCTGATTTTCTTTCCTTCTGTTTATCCACTGAATAAAATAGAGATCATTAAGACAGTTCACCAAAATTATAAGTAAAATTAATCTTCTTCCTCTAAATAAGGAAAGGTATTTTTCATGTATCAGTGACTTAATTTTTTTTACCTTCTATGCTTACTAGGGTATTGTGTGACTAGCCATGAGAATGATTGGAAAGAATAAACCACAAATAGAAATTAAGTGGGTCAAGGCACTACTCAAAAGACATAGGAAAAGACAAATAAAATCAGACAATGCATCGATCTATATATATTTACACATGTAATTACATATCCATGCATATCATCACCGATCCACACGTGTGATCATATATGAATGCATGAGGAAGTTATAAAAAGTAGTAAATAGTTAAAAAAAAGTAAAAGGGACAATATTTAATTTAAACTTACATCATTATATCTAGAAGTAGTTCCCCACCCAGATATAGTGACGACGGTCCCAGGATTTTCTAAAGTTTGACTTTGATTGTTATAACAAATTGGCTTAGGAACGAACTCGCATCCTCGTATACGCCGGTTGAAGTCAAAGCCATCTTCTATTTTAACAACTGCTATGTCGTTGTTCATCCATCTTATGTTGTCATTTTCGTGTCCGTCGAAAACGTAATCTGAGAACGAAAAACGAAAGGGTAGGCAGAGGAAATCTAAGACACTCCATTCACCACTTTTCTCCCAAGTTTTGAGACATTAGGCGTTGAGTGGTGGTGAGTGAGCGCCGCGTTTTGTCTTATTACCAGAGCTAAAAAATGGAAATATTCATTCCTCCGAGTGGCAAATAGTAACTACGAGTGTGGCGTTTACAATAACACCCTATACCCAATGAAGAAATTCTTTCAAAGGCTTAAGGAAATGTAAGTGAAATATTAATAACATAATGAAAACTTACTTTTCGGAATACACTTCCAAATTGCTTTCTTTGCACCATTTTTGATACAAGGGTTATTATAACGATCGTCCTCATCAGCATATCTAAAAGTAAAAAGTAATATTTCAATAAGTACGAGTATAATAATAAAATCAATTGTTAGCTTTAAAACAAAACAATGATAAATAAAGTAGAAAAAATGTGTCAGTATATTGTGAAATATTAAATATTTCCTTTCCTCGAGTACGGTGAGCTACGGCGGACCTGAATGCAATTTTTTTTAAATATTTCATAATTCACATGACTTACTTATAAGTGCCAGAAACTACATAGAAGTGTTCCGCGTCTTCTATACAAGCTGCTGACGTCAGTATGTATTCCTCGTGGATTATAACTCCGCCGCATAGCCACGTACGATAATTTTGAACTTTTTTGTTGGTCCGAGGTAGTTTGAGATACACCTATAGGTACATTGTGAAATATTTTAGAAATAATTCATTCCCCCGAGTGGGGGTCGAAATCACAACCACCGTATTTGCACAATTATAATAAAATTTATAATTAAATACTAATACTAATAAAATACTATTAGACGTTATTTTACAATATTTCCTATTGCGTCTTTAAATAAATGAAAAACGGAGAGATTTTGTTTGTATATACTATGCAGGACATTAAGCTAAATTGGTAGTGATACTTTGCATAATTGATACACACCATGTAAGGCCTGCCATCTGTGACGTCATTTCCGTGAATGATTCTTCGTGAATCATTCAGTATTTTTACGACATTTTCCGGTATATGAGTGGCGACTTCAAGAGAATGTACACCTGGAAGTACATAATTTTTTGTTTGTATTTTCAACAGCATTGTAAATAAACCTGATTATTATATAATGACTTTTCTCATTTTATTCACGACATGGGAAATGGGAATCAAACATGTAATGTTAAGTCGTATTATTATAAATTAAATATTATAAGAACATAAATCGGAGGTGTTTCATGAGCCTTTAAAGACTTTTAGGACTTTTTTCTGTTTTAATTATTTAGATACTTACTCAAAAAAAATAAAAAACATAAACAAAAAAGGTAAACTGTCATTTTCACTAACAACAACGTAAAAGGAAATTAAATTACTTCATATATTTAATTACACGCTTTGTAACTCTAAAATAGTTAAGATTATCAGGAAACTGTTAAAATTTAAAATTGTACATTTCATTTCAATGGAATTTTGATCACATCCTGTTAAGATGAAACGAATAAAAATTTGAACATAAAAACCTGACTTTTAATTAATTTAAATATTACATACGAACAATCTATATACTATATACGTATACAAATGGGAACCATTTTTATCTGCCGTTAGATACACAAATTATGTTTTATTTTATTTTTAATAAGAATTCTAGAATATTAAAAGTCTGTCTTAAAAAGTAGTGAGTTCTTTTGACTGGCGGATCTGAACGCTGAAATTTGAACAGAAGATACTTATACCCTCGAGTGGAAATCGAACCCAAAACCATAATGTTGCTCCTTTGAAATTGTAATTGACATCTCTACTTTTGGTTCATTTCAAAAGATTGTCTGTATGGTGGTGGAATTTACCACATAATAATTTATTCAGATAAAGAAATAATTTAATATCATTATTTCTTTTTTATTTTCAACAAAAACAACTTAATTGAGCAATAGTGTCTCTCGTACTTTTATTTTATTATACTTTATCATATTAAAAAAAATATATAAGTCTACAACGGATTCAGTATAAAATAAAACTCGTACATAAGTCAAAGAATATTATGTATTTATTAAGATAATTTATTTGGAACGTTGGTTGTCGTATTAGATTTAATCAAAGGTTCTTGAAATGATCTCAATATGACTCCTTCATGTTTAACGATCGTGTCAAACGACGTAGATTTTTTAAAATTCGAATGTAATTTCTCATCTGTTTTATTTCCCACTCTTCTTTTATCTTCTTTATGCACCCTCTTTGTTGTTCTTGAAATGATATTATTACTATTATATATATATTTAGCTTAAGGTTGTATGATGTATTCGGCACAGGGCTGGTAGAGGGAATCTGGTGTTAAGACATTTCGTTCCTTTCCTTTCCGCCTTATCTTCTAGGCAAGTGCTTTACCAGACAACTTATTACCAGATCACGGAAATGGAAATATTTAATTTCCCTGAATGATTTTCAATTTAGTAAATAAGATATAGTTATGAAATATAGCAAATAAACAAGGACGTAAGTTGACGAGAAATACTCTCATACCCTTCGTCAAAGTCCGCCCAGGTGAGGTCTTCCTCTATATACGACATACCGGATCTAAACATTTTGCTGCAGTCACGGCTGTAACAAAATAATTCTTACAATGCTATTTATATATGGATGTATAGTTTCTGCTGAATGTAAAAAAAAATTTTTTTTTCTAGTTTCACGCTATTTCCCGCATGTGTCAAAATAGACAGTGAGAACCTAATGTCCTGACACTCCATTCCCCTTTATTAGTTTAAAGTCCATTAAAAGTCTACTTTGTCTTACAAATCAAACTCACGACCACTGCGTTTTACAATAAAAAAAACAAAATCATACGCAAGATCCTTATAAATAGCGCAGTCTATAAGCACTCGGTTCCTATAGACGCTCGTGTAGAGGAACGGTCCATAACATCTGTTGGTCCTCTCTTTCACGAGACACGCTGATATGATGCCGATCACCACCGCGTCTGGACCGTCGCCGTGTATTAGTGGACCACCGTGGTCGTTCTGGGGATGTTAATTTTAGTATTAAAATTTAAGTTACCATCGATAGAGAAAATTAGAATATTTGGTTTGGATTTAATGATTCTTTCATTAGGAAGATGCTAAGTGTACAAATAATCCATGTTTTAGATAATTGATTAATCTCGTTACATTAGTTATTTTTAAACAGTATTTATATTTTTATTTCGGGTCTCAATCTCAGGGTTTAGAGTATTACATTTTGTTCGCATAACAGTCAGGAATAACCGAACCCTTCAAAAAATAGTCTAAGGAAAGTTAATCTAGATAAGACGATAACATTTAAATACATTCCTTCTTTGCAGCAAACCAGGAAAATAATAAAATATATATGGGTTAGGAAACCATGATATTTACTATTACTGTATATCTTTATATAATTATTAATTTTCCTAATTTATGTAAGTATACATACGGGTTTTCAGGCTTAATTATGACAATTTAAAATCCCTTTGAAGTAAAATTATTTTACATAGTTTATAAGATTAAAAATAAGTTAACCTCACAAAATCCTCCACTGGAAGCTTGTTGCCGTCTCCCAGACTCGTTGTGGTAAGCCGAATGCAGAGACAGCTCTTTAGGACTGAGCACGCGCCGAGTCTCTTCGTCGGAATACATTATGTCTGTACATTCTACGTATTTATCCTAAATTTAGATTATATATTTAGAATTTTACATAATAAGATGAAATATTAAGAAATTCCATTGTTGCTTCGTTGGACTTCATTGGATTGTGCGGTGGGTACAGGTTTGATTTCAAGCGGGGACTCTTTGGGCTAATTTTAAGGTTTTTCATATAGATTATAGCTTCCATAACCAAATATGTACTTTTAAAAACGCGGAAAAATCAAATAATAGTTTTTTGGAAAAAAGTTTTAAATAATGATATCAAATAAGTACTTTACGTATTAAAATATCTATAAAAACTGAGCACCGAAATCGACACAGTAACTAATTTAAATTAATTGTCAATGGATAATTTTGAATATAGATATTAATATTTTCATTTATTTATGTAGATGTAGCATTCGGCAGAAAGTGGCCAACAGAGTGTCTTAACACTAGGTTCCCTCTGCCTACCTCGCTATGTGCGGGATACAGCGTGAAGCTGAAAAAAAAATGTAGATGTATTATCCTAAAAGCTACGTACACGACAAGCTTCACTCAATTCAGCAATAGTGTCTCTCGTACAAATCATATAATTATCTATAACGTTGTGGTAGCGCGGCCCCCAGCGCTGCTTGCAGGTCTCTTTGGATATGATCTCCACTGACGTCTCTAGTAACTCCTGAGCTGAACGGCTTCTTTGGTTTACCCACTGAATTATATATTTATAACAAATTATATTTTATAGGAATCGGTGATGTATGCCTAAAATATCTTTTATATATGACTGGACCTATTTAAATATAAAATGGTGTTAATATTTAAATGGTTTCAATGATTTCATATTTATTAGGACACTTAATTTTCAGAGAGGACAATGTCTGCTGGACCGTTAGCAGCTACATATATGTATGAAATCAAAATAATAGCGATTGGCACGAATCGTAGGCTGCATTACAAATTTGTATTACGAGTAGTTGATATCAATATCAAAGAAATAAAACAGAAGAGATACTAGTAGAGTACCAAATTGCAAGCTCTACTAAGCTCTACTGCTGCTTCTTCTGTTCGGAGCATAATATTTTCCACTTAAATACTATCATTCAGATTAATTTTGACAGCCGTTTTATAAGTTTCTCACAAAGATTTCTTTACTATATATTTTAATATTATTAAAATAATATACCTACATCATTATATCTATCTGTGCTCCCCCAACCAGCTATAATACCAGAACTTCCAGGACTTTCATATCGAGCCGTTTGATTATTGTAACATATTGGTTTCGGGACGAAGTCACAGCCTCGTATGCGTCTCGTAAAATCAAAGTCATCCTCAACTTTCACAATAGCTATGTCATTGTTCATCCATCTTATGTTGTCGTTTTCATGACCGTCGAATATGTAGTCTGAAGTTAAATTTGTAATATAAATAAAAAAATAACACGAAAGTAATCTTGCCATCATATAGTTTTTGATTTTTCATAAACAGCTTATATATTTTTGATAGGTGTGAATAAAACAGTTTATATTGTATGCTAGAATCAAACCCACAGTCTAGCTTGGTTAATGAGACCTTCTTGGCGCAGTGTGTAAGGGGTGGGGTGGTAGGGTAAACTAAAAAAAACTGATAATAAACTTACTCCTAGGAATGCACTTCCACACAGCTTTCTTAGCTCCATTTTTGATACAAGCGTTATTATAGCGGTCGTCTTCCTCATTATGACTAAACGTTGAAGTTCAAAACTATTATTATTAGACGCAAGATATTATTTAAATAGCACTTAATAATATGTACAAATGTTAAAGTGTGTAACTATGTATGTATGATAAGATTTTAGCATTTGTGAACGGAGAATATTAAATGGAGAACGGAGTGTTATTCTAGATTCACTGTATCATAGTTTTAGCAATTACCTGTGAGTACCAGAGACAATATAGAAATGTTTCGCGTCTTCTATACAAGCGGCGGAAGTTAATATGTATTGCTCGTGCACTATAACTCCACCGCACAGCCAACGACGGTAGTTTGAAAATTTTGGATCATTTGTGGGTAGTTTTAAATATACCTAGAAAATAATATTTACAAATCAAAAAATATTGTTTATTTACAAAATAAACAATATTTACAAATGAATATTTTGAAAATAAACAATATTGCAACAATTAATAAATAATAGAACAGAAATAAAACAATACTTGAACAATTATTTTTATGGTTCCATATAAACAATCTCACAAAATAAAAAATTGGAACCCTTACAGAATCATATTGCTATTTGTCTGTCAGTATGTCGGTATGTCTGTCGGTCCGTCTGCCAATATCATTTATCCTGAGATCACGTGGTGGAATCGAGCTGAAATTAATATTAATTATCCAGGTCCTTTGGAGCACCTATCGGTTTTCATACCATGTAAGGTCTGTTATTGCCAGATTGTTCTCCATTAATAATCCTCCTAGTATTGTTTAAAATTCCTTCGATTTGAGTAACATTAGTGTTCAATAGTATATTTTTTGCATCCAACGGCAAACTTTTTGCATTAAGCAGCTCTACGTCTGCAATGGAGAGAAATAAACTAACACAAATGTTACAAATACATTTAAAAATCAAAATACGCCTACTATATGGTAGGGTAAGCAGAGTGCGCCAAATGCACTCTTCGTCCAATTTCTGAAACCTTATGTGGTCCAGGGCGGAACTCAGCACCGCTACCACCAACATTTCTAAATCTATGAAAATAATACATCCCTACTGGTTGGAATCGACTACACTATTCACGTTCACAGTCAGTCACTGTTGCACTGCACTGCACGGCACAATAAAATAAATTATATAAGAAATAAAAATAATATTATAAATTCATACCAATTAAAATGAAAAGTATTGATATTACGATAATTTCTATGCATTGTCTAATTTTTACATTACATATACATAACTTCATAATTGTAAAAAAATATGACTTCGTATAAACTTAAATTCATATCGACATGGTTACTTAAGATATTGATTAATTTCTACATAGTAACTGTAATGGTATGATCGATCTTATAAATTAAAATATTTTATGCGTTTTTCTTTTTTATTTTCCAATATAGAAAATAGCTTTATATTAATGACAAAAATATGTACCTAATCCGCCATTTTATACTGGCGGCCATATTGGATTTGAGTTTTTTCATAATGCATTGTTTTCGTTCACAACTTTCATTTGACTTGACTTTTATTTCACCATATTGGATTGGTTGAGCAAAAGAAACTTAATTTATTATTTTGTGTTTTCATAATATATTCTATTCTAGAGCTAAGCCCATTCCTCTGATGTCAATATTCTATGGGTTGTTGAAATATGTACTCCGCCATCTTATTACGGCGGCCATATTGGGTTGACAACAAAACTTAATAAAAGCTTATAAAAAATCTCATTGTATTGAAGCGGGATGGATATAAAAAAACAATTTGATATTAAAAATATGTTTTATTTTTCTTAATTCTTGGTGAATACTTACAATCTATGATATCATAGCGTCATTGCATTTCTTGCATCTATCTTTCGACTTCTAAGTTTCTGGAACCTTCTTTTTTGTATCTAAAAATTATATGTATATAAAAGTACAAGTATATGAAATTATATATAAATAATACATTTTTTTTAGTTTTACTCACATAATAAGGATATTTAAATTTTTATAGCTAACGCTAGTTCACGTATGTATGCAGGGTAGTCATTAAGAACCTAATGCTATGATACTCTAATAATTTTCATTTTGGCCAAATTTTCAAGGCATTGCGTGCTGAGTCGAGGAAATCAACGCTGAGCTTTGCCTTACTATTTAGATACTAGTTATTTTAATCCCCAAGTGGGAATCGAACCCACGACTGCCACGTTCACCTCCGGCCTTCGACGGTGTCAAGTAGTAAATATAAATATGAAATATTTAATAAAAATAATCTATATTCATTATTACTCAAAGTTTGTCCAATTGTAATGCGTTTCAACAATCTTCTTCTTTCCTGATTGCCATAATCTTCTGCATGTTACCCTATAAATTAATTCCTATTATAAATATATAATTATTTGAAGTACTATAGTTTTGATACTGTATATTGCATATAAGACAAAGAGAACTTAGTGCTTTGGTATGGAACCTTAAAGATGGTTAATTATTAATATCCTACATAAAAAAATATTTAAAAAACATACTCCTTATCCTTATTAATAGCACAATTGATAACATTCCGGTACTTCCAAACGCTAGTATAGAGGAAGGGCCCGTAACACTTGCGGTTTACTTCTGTGGTCATACACGCCGATATGATACCTATTACTATTGAGTTTTTACCGTGACCAGCTATTAAGGGGCCTCCGTGGTCATTCTGAAAGGAAATTATTATTTATAGCTTCACACTGTATTTCGAAATTAGGCAGGGGGAAGCTAGTGTTAAGACACTCGTTTTGTGTCTCTCGACGCCGCGCTTTGTTTTGATACCCACCAAAACATTTCCATTGAGACACATCCGTTTCTTACTTTTCCCTGAATTCTGGAGGTATTGTGTGTTGAGTGAAATTAAATGCCGAACTTTGCCTCGTTACTATTACGAAGAGACATTAATAATATATCATTTCTTTAGTGGGAATCGAACCCACAACCTGTCTTATTTACAGTGCCACGCTGTACTATAAGATCTTATAACTCAATTTACCACTAACCTCACAAAATCCACCAGACAGCTGCTTAGATCTACGAGCATCAGTGAAATGCCTCGCTGAATGTATTTCTACAGGCAGTTCTTTAAAAAATCTACGCGCTTTTGGTTGTTCTTGTTCATCTGAATATACCAGCTCTTTACAGTTTATTTCTTCTTCCTTTTTTATTTATGTAAAAAATTATATAGTTAAATTTCTTTCAATATAGTATGCAAATAAAGAAATATTTGGTAAAATGTGAGAGATTAAAAATTTAAATGAAAAGTTAAGCAAATTTAACTTTAATTAGGTACACATTGTAGACATCAACTTAAAATCAAGAAAACCAAATACCATATTTACCATACACAATGCCCCGTCACTGCTAACATCATCCTTAGCGCATATCATGTTCTGGTCAATGATGTAGTGGTAGCGGTCGGGCCAACGCTTCTTGCAATTGCTCTTCGATATCAGCACTACGTCAGTCTCCAGGAGTAAAGGAGAATTACCTGATCTTTCGTACGTCTGGAATTTTATTATTTATGTGTTTAAATTCCAGTTCAGTCTGAAGTTTAGGCCAGTCGTCGCGCAGGGGCACAAAGTGTGCCTGTAAACGCGACTTGGTTGCGGGTTCGATCTCCACTCGAGGAAATTAAATATTTATTAAGTTTATATTTTCATTTCTTCGCTCTGGTGTCGAGGCTCGTCACTTAACACGCAATTCGGTGGTAAGTGGAAAACGGAGTATCTTAGCACTTCCCTCTATCTACCGTGCTATATACGGAATACAGCATGAAGCTGATTTAATTGGATTTCATTAATACATTGATTTTAATTATTACAATAACATAGAAGTCTTACCGAATCAAATTTATCAATGGACCCCCACCCAGCAATAGATCCTATCGTTCCAGAAGATTCCAGATCCTCAGATCGATCGTTGAAAGCGATCATACTGGGTTTGAAGTCACACCCACGAATACGACGGTTAAAATCGAAGTCACTGTCTACTTTGACAACTGCTATGTCGTTTTCCATCCAACGTATGTTATCAAAGGCTTTTCCATCAAATACGTAATCTTGAAAAATAAATATAAAATATATATGAGTATATTATACACTCTCTAAGATTTTAAATTAATATAAGTTTCTAATTGAGAATGGATTGTGACAGTGTTTAACTACGAGCACGATGGCTGTAACTACGATTCCCTATAGAGAAATTAATTATTTACATCGTCGTTCTGGTAAAAAGATAAAACGCTACGTTATGTATCGTCATTCAACACGCAATGTGTTGAGTGTTGGGGAATGAAGTGTCTTATCTCTAGGTTCCCAGGTTCCCCCCTGCCTGATTACCATACACGAGACACGGCGGGACACATACCACACAATACATACCTATGCACGGGATACACCCTATCGTCGTTTTGATGGTGAAATAGCCTCATACTTATTGCAAGTTTCAAGATAATAAACAAAGTAAAACAGTTAAACAAAAAAATATATTTTACCTACAATTTATATAAATGAAAATAACAAAAAACTCATTTTTTTTGTTGATTTGACAAAAAAGGACACTTTTTTAATTTAAATAAAAAATACATTTAATTTAACTAGTAACAAGTCATCGTTTTGTACTTTAGTCCCTTTACCGTCTAATTCAAAGCGACAATATAAACTAAACATGTATAATTTGTAAAAATGCTAAATTTCAGACATTATAACGAACAGTCTTACCTTTTGGAACACATTTCCAAACTGCTTTTTTTGCACCATTTCTGATGCAATCATTTTCTCTGTCTTTAGGTAACCACCTGTTGTATATTTGATACTTAAATATTTAAATTAATTAATATACCTAAACTTATCATTTAAATTGAAAACTTTAAAAAAAATATTATATGATAAATCCTTGTATATAATGAACATTCAATGTACAGGGGGTGCAGTTTTGGAAATTGCGTTTTATTGAAAATGTATTGTACTAAAGTCAATATTTTTATTTCTTTGCTCAGGCGGGCGTAGAGCACTCAACAAGCAAAGCCTCCACAGAATTCGGTGGAAAGTAGTGGGAAAGGAAAGTCTCTTAATGGGAACGGATTATCTTTACATTAGGTTCCCAGGTTCCCTTCTGTCAATGCTATGTGCAGAATAAGCGTGAAACTAATTAAAAAAAAATCTGAGTTTGTAAATATAAATGATAAAATACGAGCAAGGAAAACACTAGTTACTTATGAGTTCCTGAGATGACATAGAATTGTTGTACGTCTTCTATACAAGCTGCAGATGTGAGAATATACTGCGGATGTATTATGACCCCCCCACAGAGCCAGTTAGGTTCCTTTAATACTGCGTTTGGTGCTGGGCGCAGATATACCTTGTAAGTGATAAAATTTATATTCATTTTATTATTTCACTTTACAATACAAATAAATACTAATATTGTATTAATGTATTCATATTTTCTTTTAGCTTAAATCAATCAACTTGATTGAGGAAAATCGTATGTCATCAAGCACAGCGTTGAATTTGGCCACTTAACACGTAAGTGAGGAACGGAAGTCTTTTAATGGGAACGGAGTGTCTTAACACTAGATTCAATGTCAACCTTGTTAACGGGATACAGTATGAAGCTCGTCAAAAAATCGTATAGCTCATTGTATATAGGTATGTAGGTACTTCTTACCATATACGGCCTTGTTTCACCAACCTCGATACCCTTTAATATTCTTCTAGTTTGATTTAATAATACAGTATTTTCTTTTAGAGTTATGTTTTGAATGCATTCTAAAAAAATACAAAAACTAATATAAACACTATTTACTGTAAAAATAAAATATTTTCTTTTTTTAAAAGCAATCGAAACTACTGACGTAGAAAACTAAACCTTAATTTGTTGATAGTTTTCCGAAATTCCTATGGGAAAATGCTAGAATGTAATTGTTCATAGAATATTTCAAACAAACAACTATAAAAATTGAAGAAGAAAGAAAGAAATTTAAAATATTGTTTTTATTTTCATTATTTTTAATAGATGTATAGGTTAGCTAAGTGTTATATTACATTTAAATATAAAACATATTTTGAATACTTACCTTTCCCACTTATGAAAAAGGAAAGAATAAAAACTAAAATTTTATTTTTTATCATCTCTCATAAAAAAATTATATACGTCCTATACGTTTAAGCATCAAGCAAATTCATTTCACGCTTGAGATAAACTTATTAGTAGATACGCGTCTAACAAAAGTTGAATATTCTTTATTTTAAAATTGATATATTCTGAAATAATTTTTAATAACAAGTATGTTGGTATAAATTTCAATTTCTAAAGCATTTTTGCTTTCATCGTTTTAATATGACGTTGTATTCCACACATAGCAGGGTAGGAAAAGAACACCTGGGAACCTAGTAGCTAAGACACTCCGTTACCATTAAGGCACTTCCTTTTCCACTTTGCGGCGAGTTCTCGAGGCGTATCATATTAAGTAGCGGCGCAGCGCTTTCGTTACCATCGTTACCAAAGCGGGGAAATGAAAATATAATCCTCGAGTGGGAATCTAATCAACAACCTCTTGCGTGGACAGACACTCGGTTGTGCCCACGGAACATATACTTACTTGTGCCCTGCGCCGCGACGGCCTTAAACATAACTTAACTGTTTATAATTATAAAATAGAACTTACTCTATTATATTACTTACATTAAAAAAATGTAAAGTATTTAAATACTTAAATATTTATTTAAACTTAGGAAAGGAATTAAAACGTACTAATTTAGGGTAAGCACCAATAGATGGCAAAGTTAACCATTTTCACTACTCACCGCTAGATGTCGCTTAGCGCGTTTAAACCTCTAGTTCAGGCATATAGAAGAGATTATATAGAGAAAAATATGTGAAATAATAGTAGTAGCTAGTAATAAATATCATTAATCAACAGTTGCAACAGTGGTGAAGCATCACACAGCGTGTGGCTGTAAATGTGACGATATTGGCTTAAGATCGAAACGAATTATTTTCACTTTCTAGCTTTTTTTATGGAAAAAGACAAGTCAAACGAGTGTATAGTGCAGGTGCGTTGCCAGCCTTTAAGGTGGAGATAAACGCGCTTTTTGAAGGTACCCAGATCGTATCGACCTGGAAACACTGCAGCAGAGAGGCCATTCCACAGTTCCATGGCGCGTGAAATGAAATTTCTACTGAAACGCACAGTAGTAGGGTTTTATTTATATTATACATAGCTTTTTTACATTATACATAAATATCTAATAGTATTTACCATCCAAATGACATGCACACCCCCTAATAACATTTTAAGCACATTTCCCTCTTTACTCCCTACTGCTCCCAATTTTAATAAATATAGGTATAGGTACCAGTAAAGCACAATTATATGTAATTTAAGCCCGTGTGTGTGAAGTAAGCAGTTGATAATACTAACTCATAGTTTGTGATCATAAATTATATTACAATACATAGATGGTTATGGGTTCTATTCCACCTTAGTAGAGTTCAATACGTTGTTATTCAATATATTATATTTTTTGGGTTCAACCCAAAGGTAAGGTGACCATATTATAAAGACTTCACTGTCTGTCTGTCTGTCCATCTGTCATCAGGCTGTATCTATCTCATAAACCTACTGTGATAGTTAGAAAGTTGAAAATGTAGTCCTATTGCCGTTACAACACCAATGGAAATAATTGCTTATAATTATTTAATAAAGGAAATAATTGCTTATAACTATTTACTTTTTTAACATTTTTTTCTAATTACCACCTTGCTTTATAAGTAGCTTTTTTATTACCATTTAAGTAATATATATAGTTAAAGCAATTTTCATTTTTTTTAATTTTTATTTCACTCTCAAGAAGAAATAACATCTTTAGGAAACATAATAATTTGAACTCCTGCCTCTTGGTTCAAATTCTGTTTAAGTAAAATTTTATACGTTTTCCAAAAAAATATAAATAATGCTACCTGCATTATCGTAGAGCGGTGGCGATAAGAGTGACCACGTTGGTTGTTGTTTCAAATGTCACTTGAAAGAATCGTCGAAGATATAGAAATTCCGTCTCTCTCTTCCATTTCTTAAGATAAAATGTTGTTTCAGTCCCTATAACAGCAGTAGCAGTAGTATTTGAATAGTAAAGTAATGTATTAGTATCGCCAGAGGCTATCCTGGCGCAGGGCATCAAGGGTGTGGCTGTAAACGCGATAGCGGAAATGAGGAAGTGTCTTAATAGAATTGCATAGAAGGGTAGGCTGAGGGAACCTAGGATGTTAAATAGCTTTCAAAATTCCCTCGGTCTACATTTCTATGAGCAGGATAGGTACTGCGCCAAGTGAAAAAAGTTCGCTTTTCAAGTTCGATATCTTTACCTATGCTGCTATAGGTTTGCGAGACATCTCCAAATGCAAGAGATGAAAAGGATAAGTAATAATTATGAAATAATGTAATGTTTTCACGTGTAACGAGGTATGTACTAATTCTACATATCTATCACTATATCTAAACAATACAACACCACCAGTTCTAAGTGAATTAAACTAAAATTTATATCATTTTATGAATAATTCATTTGCAATTCGAACACACGTAACAATTATTGTAAAAGCAATACCATTGTTGTTTATCATCAACCCAACACCCTTTACCACTCCGCTGTCCGAACCAATACCATAAACAAGCTATCTTCAACCATGCATTATACTTATCTATGACCGGGTATTTTATTATAAAGTGCATTGTCTATGGAGCTCGGTCGACCCAACGTAAATAATTTAACTGTCTTAAAAGATTCAAAAATAGTTCCTAACATTGCCCCCCCTTTATATGTTCACCATTTGTCAGGCCATAACTGAATTTAAACGTTACAATATTGTGTGTAACGCCCCTTCACGGAACTATAACTGTCTCTTTCTAATGTATATAGAAAATTTTGTTCGGAATATGTCCGTCTCGCTCTAGTGATAGATCCTTTATGTGTTTACGTCGTTTCGAATTTGGGTACTGAACTGTTACTACCAAGCATTTAATATATGAATTTGTACTTTATTTTATGCTAGATAAGGTTGGGATTACTATGTGAATTGCTGTTATGGGGGAAGCGTTAAAGAGGGACGACGTTAGAAAGAGAGGGAACGCGTATTCTGTTAAAGTTAGTGAGTCCAAACGAGTTTTTATGTTTGGAAATCGTATTAAGCTTTTGTCGGAAAGTGTTCCACTCAACATAGTTGAGGCGTTTGTGCGGTCACTATCACGTCGGGGGCTGATTGGCTCGTCTTCTATACTATCTGTTCGTTTGTCGCGTGCGGACTTAACGTCGGAACTTTGTTAACAAATTATATTAATAAGTGCTTCTTTATTTTTAAATATGCCCATTTTCCAGTGCTAGAGTGTTAGTGTTTCGGACAAAATGTCGTCAGTACATTCTGATGACGATCAAGAAGAGATTAATGTGGACTCCGACAGTAGGTTATCAGGTCAATATGATAGGAGTATCGCTTCCGAAGACCGCGACTCTGAACATAGTTTTAATGATAGATATAGGGATTCCCCGAACGATCATATGACTGAAACGCAACAGCGGGTGAACCTGCCGTTCAGTATATCCAGGTTGTTAGGGAAACAGTTCGAGGACATTGACAAACGTAGGAATTCCGGTGAGAGTGACGATCGGAGCGATCAGGACACGGAGTCAGAGAGTGCTAAGGACGAAGCTAAAGACACAGGATTACCAATAAACTTTACACATAACCCTGGACTATATCCTAACTCTAGTTTGTTGTTAAGACCTGGACTCAGTCTGGGCGGTGGTTACGGGTTCCCAGGTAATCCAGGTGTCGTTAGAGTGCCGGCTCATCGGGCGTTAGGCGCTTTAGGGGCATGGGGTGTCGCCTTAGATCCCATGAGGCAAGCCGCAGCCGCGGCTTTCGCACATCAAGTTGTAAAAGACAGACTAAATGGTAAGTCTAGACTAGACTAATATATAATTATATATACAGCAAAATATCATTTTATTTGTTAATTAAAGCAACATAAAATTTAAATATCCATAATAAAAACTTTTTAAGAAATTTACATCTTAATTTAGCCAATTAAGTCTAACTACAATCAACGCCGAAATACAACATGGATTTTACAACTATAAAAAAGTACAAACGAGGTGACTAACATTTTATGTTAACGTATATCGTCTCAAATACCTGACGTCTCCAAATATTATCTCGTAGCCATAAATCTTTTTAAGTAGTATGTAAATCGTATCTTTACTTAGCAGATAAAAGGGAACCAGATTTTTGGACAAAAAATAAATCGCTTTCAAATGTTTATTTTTTTACTAAAATTAGTTGTATATGTTATTAGCATAAATGTAATATTTCATTTTGTATGTTGTCATGCTTTTTTAATTATAGATGGACTCATAATTGTCAATTTAGAAAACTGAAGGAAATTCATTCAATTAATTTAGAATATGGACATTCGCGTTAGTTCGTCGCGTTGTCGCGACGTTCAAAATAGCTTAAAACTGTAAAAAAGCAATATTTCTGGTACAAAAATAAGCAAAAACTAAATAGTTAAGTATTGGTAAACACTCGGTTGTCTATAAAGTAGCGTTGTCAAGCAATTACAGTGACACGTCAGGGGTAACTTTTTTTGGATTGTTTCCGGTCACGGCGCCTACGCCATAGTAATTTGTCGCGCCTAATAAAAAAAAACCTTTTCGGATCGGGGAAGCCTTTAGCAAATATAGGTCTTTTATCTTTTTTATCTATTTTTTTTTAATTTGTAGCGGAAAATATTAAGGTAATCTTCGTTCTATTATTTTTATACTTAATTTTCTTTTATTTAAGTTTGGTTTAGTTTTACATATTCATTATATTGGTGGTTTACATAAACAAATTTACATAAAATAATCATAATAATTAATTAAAGTCACGAATTAGTTAAATAAAAAATGATTTAAAAGTCTGAATTTAATAATACTACGATTTTCGTTTCATTAACTAAACATTGCTAAGCATTTAATCACTATAGTAATTCTCAATATTATAGGCTTTTTATAATAGGTTCTTATAAATAAGCCTAATATTATTGCCTGTTCTTTATCTTACTAAAAAGAGTATAGAAATAAATATAATTTATATATATTATACCATACATTGTATCAAATTAGTTAACAAAATAGAAAAATCACTTAAAATTGCCTAACAATTACAAATAAAAAAGTCACGTACCATTCATTCATTCATTGCTAAAAAATATCGGCCAAAAACCAAACCTATCAAATCTGCAGTTGGACGCGTGTGGAAATGAATTAGGTCTTTTTTGCGACCACCCCGGCTCTGAGGAAGTGCGGACGTGCACTCTGTAATTGAGACAATAGGTAGCGTGCGTCGGGAACCTTACACGAAAAAACACCTTTGTCATTTTAGCGCCAATTTATGTGTCAATAATTTGACAGTTTCTTTTTTTATTAGTTCCGTCGTCGTCGCACAAAGGATTTGGGTTTTGGCGGCTCGTGTTTGTTATAGTTATATATTTTTCCTATTCATATCAAAATATTCTTTCATTTAATCAATATTTGCTAAATATTATATGCGTTTCAAAATTTAAAACCGTTGTGCGATCTGCTTTGAAATGCTATGTTTATCAAAAAAGTATAATTGTATTTTTTTAAAAATACCTTACAATATTTTTTGTTTTTTTTTATTAAGTAGATACAAGCACTCTGCCGCAATTTGTTCGTTTTTATATTGATAAAATAATGTATAGCCATTTTTAATTTCTTGATATTTTGTTTTTAACATAACATTTTTTAACGTAATTTTTTATAAACATTTATTCTTAAAATAGTATATTATTATGTCAGAGTAACCATTGAGAAATGTTAATATATGACTTTATTATAACAATACAATCCCTACGCCCTACTCCTACGTGCGTCGGAAATACTGACATGATGACGAGATGCTCTTGGTAACTTACTTAATCAGTATAATGACTTCTTAAACTACTTATCTATTTTGAACAGCGTATCTGTCATATTATTTAATTAAATAACCGTTGAATATAAAATAAAATTTTAAAATTTGATAATTAGATTATATAATATATTTATCTATAAACATGAATATATTTATTTCAAACGAGTTTAATTAAAGTGCTTTAAATATTTAAAATGAATGAAATGGATATATTTAAAATATTTTAAATATTAATTGGACATTGCTGAAACAAGTGAAGTCGGTCATTTTTTTATTGAATGGATAATTTTCAAAAGTACAAAAAGATAATTTTATTTATATTGGTGAAGAAAATGTATATATTGTTTTAATAGGACCTAAAAAATCTTAGAGATACACGTCTCTGTCACCCATTATCTAACATCCGCTAATGTGCTTAAAGCGCTACAAACAAACCTAATTCGAATATTTTTTTTCGCTTCGCTCTTTTCAATGTTTCTTATAAAGTTACGTTTAGTTCCGTTTCGCTTTTGATGTTGTTTCGTGCATTTCGCTCCCAATTACGATGTTTTATTTGCCAGACGGCAGAAATATAGCCATTAAGTACAAAAGACGTCTATTGTATAGCAGCCAATTTGCGTACCAACACGAAAATGCTTAGTAGACTTTTGGTTTTATAATGAAATGTATAATCTGTGTTCGTGGCGCAGTGGTAGAGTGTCTTACTGTAACTGGATGGTTTTGATTACCAAGTTCTCCATTTCGATATCCTCTTTTTTTCACGTAGGTATATTATTTTGGTATTTTTGGATGTAGTAAAAATAAAAAAAAAAATCATGGTGTATAATCCATATAGAGTCTAGTCGATCGTCCTCCTAATTTTCGTTAAGTTTTAAAAATATTACGTGCTGTGTGACGGACCTCGACGCCGTGAAAAACCTCCCCGGGTAAAAGCGCCCCGAGAGGTTGTCAAACTTATGACCATCTTATATAGATATTTAGCAAAAAACGTTACTATCCCATTAATTGATAAGAAAAATATATATGATAAATAAAATTTAATTGGGCATTATAACTAGAAAGCTGGGCAAGCATCAGGTCATCTGGAGCGTATCTGAGTGGGATGGTTAAATTTGCGGTGTACGCTGTCACTTGTTTAGCTTAAAACAAATAGTTGTCCAATAGATAATAGGGGAAAAAATACATGGCTACTAAGTTTTTATTTATAACTTTGTTTAACGGGTTTACTTGATTCTTAAAATTTTTAAGATGAAAAGAAAAAGTCTCTCTTTTCAAAGAATTTATTAAAAATGATATGTAGGCAGGTTATATTCAAAGTTTACTTTGGTAAACTTTTGGTGGTTGGTCGAGTAGCGAAACTTAACGCCGCTATTAGCACGCATTACCTACACGCTAAGTTCCGAATTTGGGGGGAAGATGGAGAGCAGATTGTGTAGTCTAGTAAAGTAATTGAATAATTTTTCTATTGAGCTCTAAGGATTTTTTTTTATAGAACTCTAGAAATATTGTTTAACATTTTTTTATACCTTTCCGTGTAACAGTTTCTATGATTATATCGTTCAGAGATGTAGAGCTTAAAAGGCTCTAAGGTCCTCTTACTAGAAATACGAATTATTGAGAACTTCGAGAGTTTAACGATATTATAGTTATTTAAGATTAATAAAAATACATCTTACTCCTCCTTGAATGGTTATTCTGTCAAGTAAAAGTATATTTTTCATTAAAATAATTTATCTACAAAAAATTTAATAAATCAACATTTTCTAAAGATATTTAGTGATTAAACAACCTAATGCAATAACAAATAATAAATTAGGTTTGCATTTTTAATGTAATGATTTGAGATCCTTTGATTAGAGATAATTAGTTTGTTAATATAATAGATTTGTAGACAAATACACTATACTATATATGTAAGTATGTATGTAACTATTGTACGCATTGTCAGATACTTTGTCGTTTTAGTATTTAATTTTTTTATTACTAAATTGTAATAAGAAAAATTACTGTAGGTGAAATCCATTTTTAGTAGATATTGGAAAAAAAATAATCAAAAATAAATCAGCTTCAAGCTGTATCGCGCACAGAGCAGGGTAGTCAGAGGGAACCTATTGTTAAGACAATCTGTTCCCCACTTTCCGCCCAATTCTGGAGGCATGGCGTGTTGAGTTGCAGAACTCAACACCGCGGCTTGCTTCGACACCAGAGCGAAAAAATGAAAAAATAAATTTATATAAACATTTCATTTCCTCAAATGGAGATTGAACTCACAACCAGTCACGTTTACAGTGCCACTGGCCTCACCTATAAGTAAAGATAATTATTAGATATAGTTAAATGTAACAAACAAACAAATAAATTATATATTTCATACTATTAAAGACAAAGATATAATCTCATTTCCTGTCACCTCAGCTTTCTCAAGTCGGTCACAATCGTTTGCGATCAATAGACGGTGTAATTGGCCATGTTCTCGTAATGGCCGCTACTTCCGCACAGGACCGCAGTCTTATTTTTTTACTTTACTTGACTGGGCTTGGAACGTTAAATAGGAGGTTAGATTATGTATTTTATAACTTAAGAAAATTATGGAGATATTAGTCACTATACTATTTTTATATATTTTAGTATGAAAGAAGGTTAAAGAGTGTAAGGCTATGAAAATATGCTACAAAGGTTTACTGTAAAACCTGTTTTCGCAGATTTGGCCTCAAGTTAATATTTCTTTAATATTATGTTATGATAGAATGGTAGGCAGAGGGAATCTATTGATAAGACACTCTACTTTCCGTCCCACTGTCGAGATGCGACGAGTCGCGCGTCGCGCTTAGTCGCGCTTTGTTTGCCAGAATGAGAAGATAAAAATAAATATAATCATTCTCTTTCACGGAGATTGAACCTACAACCTTTGCGTCCCATTTACAGTCCGACGCTGTCCACGACGACGACCTCTAACTCTCTTGTAATTATTTTAAATCATTATTTTCATAAACAAATCCTTTGATATAATTTAGTTGTATAACGCATATACATATGTCTGCTTAATCTTTTAAAACTAAACCTTTGGCCTTATCTGAGTAAGCTATAAAACAACATACCGTGGCAACCCAGTACAACATAAATATGTAACATACATGTTTCTTTCATGTAAACTCATAGTTTATCGCCAATGTCTAATTTCCATTTTATCGACAATCGATCTTTAATTACTTTTAGATTCGTGCCTTGTTAGTTCATCTGTATGTAGAGATATCACATACTAGCGTCCTTACACCGGGATTTCTACATTTTGATAAGATTTTCGTGGGGTTACGATAAAGTCCTCGTTTACCTTAATAATGCATCTCTTTAGGCTGATAAAGCTTTTAAGTTGTACATTATAAAAGTAAAAGAAGCTTAACTTTAATTGATTAAAGTTTTAAAAGATTTTAATCAATTAAAGTTAGCTACTTACTTAACGACGTTTAATATTTTTTATAACGTAAAAAAATAAATTGGTATTACAAACATAATATGCTTTTGAAGATTTTCTTAAATATTCATTAATTTTGAACAAAGGCCTGATTTAAACATTATTGAAAGTATAGTTTTCATTTATTATTTAGACAATATTTAACACTGAGTGTCACTTTAGTTACCAAGGAATCGAGATATAGATCTTTAATTCGTGTTTTTTTTATATCTGTTTATTTTGCATCTTTTTAAAATCTTTGTTTATTTTAAATTGTATCCGATAGCATATATAAAAAAAAATAGGAAAATTCCCCCGATCTAGCAAAAGAATTCACGGTGTTTACTACCGAAAAAACGGATTATCTTGACACTAGGGTATCTACAACTCTACAAACCATACTATATGCGCAATAAAGCGTGACACCAAAAATACTTATCTTTTTTATTTTGTCCTTATATTCTAAAGATATTATACAAATCTTCAAATATTTAGTTGGTAATTCCCTCCAATCTAACAACGCACGATTTGCATCATTCCATTATTTTTCTTAATAAACGTAGGTCTATAATTTAGGTCAAAACCTTACCTGAGCGCGCACGAGCAGACGGGTAAAACGATTTCGTTCTGTAATTGTTTTATTTGTACCAATGTCTTATTTTTTTGTTTTATTTTTGTTTATTGAGTTATATTATATGTGTTGACCAAAATGAATCACGGCTTAAGGTTAAGGATTGTTGTAAATTGTCAATTATAATAAATATATTTTCTCATAAGTTCATTGTTCATCGTCTGTCGATAAAATAACACAATAATACTAATTTCTGATATGATTTCAGTAGTTTTCCTTCGTTAAATTTCATGACATTTGATTGGCGGAAATTAACGCTACGTTCCATTTACCAGAACGAGAATATGTCGTTTCCCGATGCCGGGATTGAGCCCGCAACCGGCGCGATTATCCCAGTGCTAGGACGGTCTCAGTGTGTTAGTACTCGTAGTCGAATTTAACAATGGTAATCCATCGACAAGGCCATGCTATACCTATAATTATGCGTTACCTATACATTTATTAATTCTATTCGAAGAATATTCGTATGCTTCAGACTTACAATAAAATTAATATTTTTAAACTTAAATTACCTATTTTAATTTCAAAATATTTTCTTCAAATATATAAGCCTAAACAAAAAAGTAGATAATGGGAAACTTTATACTTATGTTTCCTTACCTTTTATTTTTTGTGTATTATAGATTTTTTTTAATGGGATTTATACCAACAAAATAAGCTTACCAGTGACAGGTGCTTCACACACTATCCAAACATTTATTTGCATGATATTTAACGTATATATTTCAAATGACAATATCAAGAATACGCCATTTCCCTATACAAATAAGCATAAGAGCCTTTGAAGTGGCCGACAAGATCGTATACCCATGATTAATAGTGTATATACTTAATTGACGTTTCAAGTCGTTTATTACTTACCGCCATTTACACCAATAAATGTGCCATTTTAATAAACGTTAAATATTGAACGAAATTGCTTGTAATAGTATGTATTGTAAAAGAGAGTGAAGTGTTTCTTGCATGGTGGAACCTTTGTATAATGCTGGAATGGATTACGATTTATTTTTGATCTACGAGTACATATGAAGTTACTTTTGAAAATCTTTGAATTTTTGTTTTAGTTATTAGAATAATATATCTAAATAAAAGTCACCATATGATAGAGAATAGTTGATAGAAACTTGATATATTATATGAAGTAAGAAAAGTCGAATGGGGGCAATTTGATTTTACAGGTCGAAAGAAATCTTTACCAATATAAAAAATACATGCTGTTTATTTTAATTTCAGCATTATTATTTTTAAGCTGTATCCCGCACATGGCTCGCTCTGGTAACGTTGGGTTAAGTTCTGTCACACAATAATACCTCTAGAATTTTGCGGAAAGTGGGCAACGAAAGTGCCTTAATTGGAAATGGACTATCTTGACACTAGAGTCCCAGGTTCCCTCTGTCTAAAAAAAGTTAGGTCACATGTTATTTACAAAGTTCTTTCAATAGAGCCTTTAGATATAGTCAGTTATTGTCTAACAAAATGATAGTTACAAAGCTATTTAACCATACAGATTCCATTAAACGTGCAGACAACACGTCAAAATACCAGAATTCCAAACTATGTAATCTCTCAACATCTAATTTGGAATCCGCAATATCATCGATACTAAAATAATAATATCGGGTATTCCCCGACGCGGCGGGTTGTGAAAGTTTGACGGTATACACGGTGATGCCGTGAAGGTATCTATAGGGTAGGTTTATTATTTATGTAAATGTGTTAAAGTTATACGTTAAATACGAATGTGGAAATATTCAAATAAATTAAAATAATATATCGTTCATTTATGGTCCTTGACACATAGTTCCAGCTTCCTCGCAAAATGAGCCATAATTAATGGAGAGAATATACGTACATTAGATAATATATAATACTTTCATCCCTATAACGGAGTAAACATAGAAAACCTGTTTAACACTCCTTACAACACTCGGTTCTTCACGTGTCCCCCAAATTTAATAGAGCTTTGTTTTGAGAGGCAGAACTTAAGGCCGCTCTGGTTCTCGCTGGTATCTAGATAAAAATCGAGATATCAGAACGAAGATGAGAAAGTTTCTTCCCCCGAGTGAGGATCGGACCCAGGACCGTTTCGTCTACAGTCACACGCTATGCTGGTGTACCACGATATCGTTCAAAGCATACTCCCAACAAATCATCAGGATAATAAAACATTGATACCACCCTCGCTCCCATACAACGTAAGTGTGTTCCTCCAAAGTGAAATGTGATGATGTCTGATACTTTACAGTCAAAATTCATAAGCAAAACTGTTTCATAAATATATGATATTTCTTTATTTTAGAAATATGAAAAGTGACTTAGTTCTGTATTTATAAGCCGCTCTCTAGTCTGAGGTCAATCTTGAGATGCCGTTTTCATTCATAAATTATATATTAACTTGAGTGCGGTTTATAAATACGTGCCTTAGTGTAATACTCATTGATTTCAGTTTCCATAATTAAGAATTGGTTCTAAAATTTTAATCTTGTTAATTTTAATATAAAATGATAAATCATAATTAATGCAAGGAAAGGCTTAAATTTATTTAAAGCAGTTTATGCGTTTAAGACATACAGTTTGTACACACTAACTATATAGTAGCTGCTTGTAAGCAGGATTTATTTTTAGCTGTTTTCAATATATAGGTATTTAATAGAAATAAAGGCATTAATTTCTGTTAAAATTCGTTAATTCCATTAGAATTTTTTTTATTTCTTTACCATTAGATTCTCAAATTATACCTCACAAATACGAAAGTACGTGACAATAAAAAAAAAACCAATACCCTACCTACGTATTAAAAATGTATTCATATTTCATACGCTAGCTAGGTATACCGAGTTCCCCAAAATCATCGATACACTAAAACATCGATAACGCGTCCGCCATATTTCCCCCGAGACGCTATGAAAATTTGACGCGCCTCCGCGATGATATAGGCGTGCCTGTAATCCCCTGAAACCACAATTTTACTATCAAATATTCTTTGTGTGAAAGCTTTGAGCTTTTATATTGAAACTTTAATATTACAATATTTATAGAATATTTAAATATTAGAATATTTGTTGATTCACGCTGTATGCCGCATACTGTAGGGTAGGCAGAAAGAACCTAGGAACTTATTGTTAAGACACTCCGTTTCCATTAAGACACTTCCATTCCTCATTTTCAGTGTCCTCAATTCTGGGGGCAATACGGGTTGAGTGGCGCAATTCAATTTTTATTTAAATTTTCAAATTTAAAATATTCTTTATTCAAATAGGCAATTATTATAAGCACTTTTGAATCGTGAACATATGAACAAAAAGCTATCACCGGTTCGGAAGGCAGTTCTATTGAGAAGAGCCGGCAAGAAACTCAACAGTTGCTCTTTTCAAAATCAATGGTACAATCTATAAATATTAGCTGCAGCTATCCTGCATTACATTCAATAGACATTAATTCCATACATGCTTATCCTCTAAATATTCTTGAACAGTGTAATACGCTTTACTTGTTAGAATTTTTTTTACAGATATTTTAAATTTGTGTAGTGCCAATGGCCACGCTTTGCTTCGTTACCAGAGGAAATGAAATTACTAGATATTTTATTACCACAAAATAGAATCGAACCCATAACCTGCTTCGTTTTCAGTCGCACTACAAATGTGCGCCAAGAACGAACTCTAAATATTTTAGATTACTAGATTAGATTTAAATATTTTATTTTATTAAATTTTATAAATATCTATTTTACAATAAGAATAAAATAAATTTGTAATATTCCACAGTCATATTAATTTCCACTTTAAATAGTTAATAACTAGTTTAAGCATTTTATGTGGCTTTCAAACAAAACGATCTTTAAACATAATACATATTATAAGTTTTCGTATACCTGGTAAAAACCTAAATCAGAAACATCGCATTTACAGTCGGACGATGTGCCGCCGACCTACGAGGATATTCTTTGATATAGATAAAGATTAGAAATAAAGATTGGAAGAAAAAATGTTGAAATTGGAAAAGATATATTTTATCTCTAAATTTTCAGTGTTTCAGTTTAATATAAATAAAACTAACACAAAATATCCATACCTGTATTATGAATTCGAAAGTAACTCTGTCTGTCTATCTGTCTGCCTGTCTTTTACGCAATCAGGGCCAAACCGGTAATTTAATTGTGATAAAATACTCATATAGAGAGATACTTGAAGGTCTCGGGATGAACTATTTTCCTTTTTTTTCTTATATTTGTAATATTTTCGATATATACCAATATATTAAAATACTTATTAATTTGATATGCAATTTATTCCGCCATATTAATAACAGCCGTCGCTATGCGACCGTCGCTAAGCAGCGATTTGCAAAGTTTGTTGTTAGAAAAGTATTGAAAACTGAAAAAAAAATCATAAATATTCGTATAATTCAAGCGGGCGTAGCCGCGTTCGGGTCCACTAGTATAAATATATAATGAGTTGTCTGCATTAGCATTAGGTACGGCATTCTCTTTATAGTGTGCAAGTATTTTAACCTATACGAGTACCTACATAATATGAACTTATATTAAAACAGAAATTTAAAATAATATCCTATACTAAGTAGTAAAGTTCAAATAGATCAAGGTTGATATGTTTTATCGCCAATCCATATTATGGGAGACCATAAAAATGGCTATATTTCAAAAGTGTTAATATATGAGAAAGCTGCCGCCGGGAGACGAACAAACTCGTACATAAAATATTATATTGCTTATATTTTATTGAGATTAGATCATCCATGAAAGTGTCCCATGGTAAAAAATGCCTATATGCTTTACTTTTTTTTATCACTTAGTGTAAAGCGAAAATAACTTAGTGTCTTCGTTCTTTCATTTAAAATACGTAGTGACATAACAATAAAAAAGACACAGACACATGGCATCACTTACCCCTTCGTTTACTCAAAATTATACATTAAATGTTGATTTACACACGAATTCGCTAATAAAAATAAAATTCGCAATAAAAATACTTTTTTATAACTCGAAAATAACATTATATGGAAGGTTTTAAACAAAGCCTTATTATACGTGTTTAGGACTAATTACGTGAAAGACAAATCAGCTAAATTATGTTCAATTAGGTTTTGTTACGGCCAGAACGTGATGACAATGTATGGACATCATTTTAATGACGGTAAGCGTGTAGATAATGATTCTTCATGTGAACATCTCATGGTTATCATTAACTGGTGGTTAGGTTGGAATCTCCTATAAGCATATTTTTTTAATTAAAAAGAAAATACAGAAGTTTCAAAAGAAACCAAATTGGTAATTACTCAGGTATTATAATATTTTATACTAATTTTCTGTTATGTATGTACGTACGAGAAGTTTTAAAATGCGCATAATACGCAAATACCATCAGTATCACGCGAATGCCTAATTCTAATCAGAAATAGGCATTCGAGGCAAACACAGGAGGCCAAGTTAAGCAATTTTTATGCTATCCAAAACAAATTTTCTTATTCCATGCCATTTTTCCCTTGGCTTACAGTAAATCAGTACATTTTTATTTTTTTGGGTAATGTAAGTTAAACTCTGATTTATATCTATGAGCGAGTCAGCACAATACAAGCCTACAGAGAAGGTAAAAAAGGCAAGTTAAAAGTGGTTCCTATATAAAAATTTACCGTTGCAAATAACATCCGAATTTGCAGTGTCACGCTAAGCACCGCCTTGCACCATCAACGTACACAAAACCATAGATTCCATCATTATGTAGTGAATTATGGAAGAAATATAGAAGGTAACGACCTAACAATGCATACGAGCAATAACATTAAATCTAAACTCCACACACGTGAAACGAAAAAGAACATAAGATGAGAGTAAAAAGTACTAAAAGCTCGACATCATAAACCTCCCTTTGTCCCAACGACTGCAATGTTTCACTGCACTACGTATCCCGATTGCATCCCGCTTTCATCTCTTGAATATTCCATGAGCTCCTGTGCTGTACTATACACAGTACTCCCAGCACAACCTCGTTTGATAACCTAACTAGCAGATTGGTATCGGTTGTTTCCTACAATATGTATGAGATTTTGTCCATTTTTTTCCATTTCGAACCACTGTCCGCTCGTAATTGGGAAATGTAGCGTCGCACTACCGTTTTTCTGATTCCGCACCGCTCGTATTCAGTATTTACGAGCAATAAACGCAATTTTAATAAGACCTGATGGGAGGAAAAAATGTTTATCGAGTACAAATTTGTTGGTGCTAAATATTTTATAATGCGCCATTACGGGTGATTGATTGATTGTATCGTAATTGACGTCCCAAATTAGATGTAGTCGTAAAACGTTAAAAGGCAAACGTTCCGTTGTTTATTTCTCAAAGTAAGTGGGTAGGTGTTAAATCATATACGGGGCTGGAGAGCAGGCGTGGACAAATACGACTGTTGGAGTGATAGAGCGTCTGCCTCCAATCCCTAGCGACGTTGAGTCCAATTAGACGTCAAGCATCCGTCTTGCAGCCTCCCCGTGGGGTGGCGAGTAAATATGACTGAGAATTTCCCGCTTTTTAACCTGAAATATGGTACGTTAGTGGCGCGAAATTTGAGCCGACGCGACTCGATGAATAATTTTTTAAAGCGCCTCTGAAATGAGTTGGTGAAATATTAAGTAGATGAATTGAAGTACACCTTAATGTTCAAATTTAAAAACTTACTGTTTCTTTTTTATTTTTAATGTTATTAGATACTTGTTGTCTTTATTAAGTCTTAAATACTCTTTATCAATACATTATTTTTTTTTAAAATAATAAATTCTTACATGTTATATTTTTAATACAAACCATGGTGGTTTTTCAAGTAAAAGTCATATTAAGACAATATTTCAAATTCGTTTATAGTGAATCCGGCGGACGGGTACGAGGGAACCCGCCCAAAGGGATAATATCATAAAGGGTAACCCGAGATGGTTAAACCCTTCAATGTTAATTTATTTGCTAATTTTTCTTCGCGTTGAACTTAGTGTTATTACATTTTACCTACTTTAGCTTATTTAATATTCATTTCATTTGACGGGGGATTGTGTAGATTTTAATTTCATGCCTTCAGCATTCTTTTTAAGATCTCATAAATGGTAAACGTGATTCCTGATTGGTCTTTTTTTTATTTTTTCAAGAATAAATATGACTTTTAAGAAGATATTGAAAGTAATTTTATGTATCCTGCAAATTATTTGAAGCAATAATAATGTCTTACGATAAATTTAGTTTTTAATTTCAATAAGATTTCATTATAAATAATTGAAGAAAATGTAGATATGCAAAGGTGGACAATAAGTAGTTAACTATATAAGCTTAATTTGATAAAATATAACAAATAAAATATTTTTATTATTTCATGTGTACTGAAATACAAAAAAATATACGATGTCTATTCAAAACGATTTAAATTAGAATACGAATGATATTACATAGCCAATTTTAATATATCGAAATTTTACAAAATATAATTAAAAAAATATCACATCCGCCTAGAACTTTGGCAACTTTTAAATACCATTAAATATTATAACATAAATAATAAATACAAATTTAATGTAGAATTATTCCTTATAGCATTATTTGGGAAAGCCTCGTGAGGCTGTAGTATGTGGGTACGCATGAATCATACCCTAACAGGATTAGGGCGACCAAATCTTGTTATACAACCCTCCTCTGACGCGTGACGTAGGTATAGTACAGTACATATGAATATATGTACATATATTTATTTAAGATGGAAACAATTGTTTATTTTTGTTTTGTTTTATTTTGTATGCAAATAATTGTAATTTCTTTTAAAAAAACTTTCAAGAATGAAAAACAAATTTAAATGCAAATAGCTTACACAAATATATCTTTACAATTTATTATAGTTATAGTTATTGTTTTCACATATATGTAATATTTACAAAAATATCAATTTATCAACGTTATAAGAATTAAAAATATAAAATTTGACATATATAGAAATTGATAATCACCTTTTTTTTCATATATATTTTTTTGTTTAATATGGAAAAAATTAATCTTATTTCATTTATTAAAACACGCCGCAAGAGATTTACCTCTAATAGGTATTATTATCTATAGAAGCTATATAGAAATAGTACTTATTGGAATAAATTCTTATATTGATTACAAATAATAAGAAATATAATTATTTTACATATAATTCATGATTACTTATCAAATTGCGGTGTGTTCATCACGACATCTTCAAGTTAACTTTTGCAATTTATTTATTATATTAAAATTCTATATACTTTATAACATAAGCCGAAAGAAGAAAAAACATAGCTTGTATTAATTTCTTATACTTATGTATCAAATATTTATGGATATTTTGGACGTTAAAAGAATGAAAATTAGCACGGTTTTATTGTGAAATTATAGCTGACGTTTAAAAATATTTAAATAGACATATCCAACTCTCCTTATTATCGTAGGTATGAAATCAGTTTTAGAGGGTATTTATACTAAAAATTATTGTCAGGCAACACCGAGTCATAGCTATAGTTGAAGATTTGACTGACCCAACGTGCGATAACGTTAAAATTGACCTAAAAGTGGAAAATCTTACCTTAGCAGATACACACATATAGAGATTAACTTACCCTGCTATATAGGACGAAATAGCGTTTCCTATATACGTATATACATATATTCGTATATATTAAAGTTAGGTAATTTATAGTACATGACATATATAGGTATTAAAAGTAAAGATAACATGAAATTAATTCCATATATTCGAAAACACCTAATAAATCGAGATACATTATGTTTATTCGTTTCTGAACACTAAAAGCTTTGTAAGCTTTTTAATTATATGCTAGAATAGGAAACTTCAATATTACTCGTTAAATATATAAATAATTACTCATATTGACCTGTTATGTTAATTTAGATAATTCTGCTTTATACTTAGACTTTAACGTCGTAAGCTTGTTTTTACACTTTCTTTTAAATAACTTAAAAAACATTAAATTACTTCAAGACTGATATAGATGTAAAATTTAATATAATTATTTAATAGTGAAATTATTTTGAGAAATTTATCAGACTACTAGTGGACCCGAACGCGGCTACGCCCGCTTGTATTATATAAATATTTATTAAATATATTTATAAAATTATTTTCAGTTTTCAATAGAGACATGCTTTAAGCAAGCTCATTTTGGGTGACGTTTTCTAACAACAAACTTTGCAAATCGTTGCTTAACAACAGTCGCACAGCGACAGTTGTTATTAACATGGCGGAATAAATTGCATGTCAAATTAATAAGTATTTTAATATATTGGTATATATCGATAATATTACAAATATGAGAAAAAGAAGTATCCTATGTTCATCCCGAGACCCTCAAGTATCTCTATATGAGTATTTTATCACAATAAAATTAGCGGTTTGGCCCTAATTGCGTAAAAGACAGACAGACAGAGTTACTTTCGAATTTATAATATAGATATGGATAACTCTATAACTAGTTCAGAATAGGCTATTAATAATAATATCAAGTTGCGTTTAAATAAAAAAAATGCTAATAATGACATAATAATGAATGAAAAATCAATATAAAAAAGCTCTACTGTTACTAATTAGCCTAACTAGACAAAATAAACGAACAACATGGAACAACGTAGAACGCTGAAATAACGCATGTATGCCTTATGCAAAGTAAAGAAATCCCCTCTGGATTTCTCTAAATTCCTGCTAGAACGAAAATATCTGACATTTCCTAATTTATGTCTTAAGTCCACGCAAATATAGTTACGGGCGACGACTAGTTATAAATTACATTTACAAATCCAGGATTTGAGGCCAGTCGTGGCGTGCTTGTAAACGCGATAGGTTTAACCCACGCGAAACGTTGTGGGTTCGATTCTCACTTGAAAAAATAAAATATTTAATATTTTTATTTCCTCTCTCTGGTAACAAGGCAAAGTGGAACGTAGAGTCCCGCAACTGAATGCCTTCATAATTTGGCGGAAGGTGAAGAACGGAAGTGTTTTAATAGGAAACGGAGTGTCTTAAGAATAGTTTCCGAGGTTCCCGCTGCCTATCCCGCTATGTGTGGGATACAGAATGAAAATATGTATTCTCATGTTTAAAACTACCTACGTAATTTGCGGTTTTACGAAGCTGCTATTATACTTCAACCAATGAGAGCGCGTCGTTTAATTCAGTTTTACGTTTGAAAAATAAAATACACGTCTACTTGTACAGCTGTAGGCACGAAATGAAAATTATATGTAAATTGATACATTACTTGATTAGTAATAACATGAATACCATTATTTTATACGAACAAAGAAAAAAATAAATAGAAAAATAAAACGCAGTAATATAACCAAGATAATGAAGGAAGGTTACGTAAAAAGTATGAGGACCTTCCGGAGGACATGTATAAAGAAGTTGATGACAGTGGACGACGTGAAAGAGGTACGAAGAGACCGTAGCATTTGGCGCGTCCTCTCTGACAACCCCGTTAGGCATAAAGCATGAAGCTAATTAGCTAAAAATGTATGTATGCATAAGATAACTCACGAAATTAAGAAATATATTCGCAGGATTCAGTCAACCAATGTAATTTTTTTCTGTGCTCTTAGGGAACATAGACATAATTATTTGATATTCATTTCAGCTTCACACCTCAACGCTTTCTTGAGATAAAAGCTCTTGACAAACGGGAATTAAACAAAAGCCTAAACCTTGAATTAGAAAAAAGTATATATAATATAGATATATGAAATGTGTTAGGCATCACGAATTTCAGCCTCAGCCTTTGTGGCCAACTAATAGGAAAACAAAAATTAAATGAACACTGACTGACTGAACGTTATTTCGAATTACATTCAGTTCTAGTTGAGGCAGACATGATCTCATCTTACGGCCCATTTAATGCAAATCGATCCGCCACAGAGCGACCAATCGCGTCGAATCAAAAGGTAATTTATTAAATTTCAGGTTTTTAAGTAATTTTCGTAACCACTAGACTAGAGATGATTGCGGATTATTTTAATTTCGTAATTATTTGGCTGCTATACAATTGTATAGAATTATCATTTACTATGTTTTTTCATTTAAAAATGCAGTTAACTATTGTAAGTTTTCACGGTTAATCAGTTAATAATTTGCAAGAAGACTATAAAAGACCACTATATTACTCACTTTCCATCCAAACATGAGAATTTCATTTTCAATTGCGAAACCTAACGCCGCGTTCTGTCTAACAAAAGCATTGTAACCAAAATCTTTCGCACCAAATATAGATAAAGAATCGAATTCATAATCATCAGCGTAATCTATATATATAAAAGGACTTGTCCTCACTGACTGAGGTAAGACGCACGCACAGCCGAAACCGCTGTGCGTAGAAATGTGAACTTTGGACAGATGGTTACTTTCGTAATCTGGACATCCACGGACATCCACGAAGGGATTTTGAAAAATTTTAACCATAAAGAAGTAAAATAAGGGTTGAAAGTTTGTATGGAAAAATCTTTAAATCTCCACCGATTTTTATAAAATTTGAAATTTAGACTCTTAAAAATATTTCATTGAACACATACTTCGTGGTTTATTTTAATTCATCCCCTAGAGGCGCAAATAAGGGGTTGAAAGTTTGTATGGAAATATCGTTAAATAGCCACCAATTTTTATAAAATTTGAAATTTAGACTCTTAAGACTATTTCATTGATTACATGTTTCAAGGTTTATTAGAATTAACCCCTAAAGGTGTAAATAAGCATGCGAAGCTGCGCGCGTCCGCTAGTATCAAATATATTTCAACTGCTACAACGGTGGCGTCCTTTTTAAAGTGGCTTTTAGCGGCCATTACATTTGCGGTTAGCTCCGCAACCAAGCCTGTGTTTAACGCTAATATGTATAAAGTATTTTTGATTACTATACAAGTACCCACCAATCGTATATAAGGTTTTGATGAGGTTTTTTTTTTATTTATGTATTCATAACATTCTGTAATGACTGAACGCCATTCGACCCGATTAACTCGTGATTTCAATTACGAAGATAAAGTTTAAATGAACGGCAAGTCTAAGCAATTTGTATAATAGCACTGATGCTATTTTCTGATAAGTAGTTGGATTGTTTTTATTATTATGATTTTTTTTTTGTTTTGTAATTGTTTTTTTTATGTGAACTCTGAAATTTACATAAATGTTCTTATTACTATTAATGTTTCAGTTATTATATTCGCTGTTGAATTGTATTTTATTGTATTAATGTTACCCAAAAAAACGCCTCCTTTATTTTTTTTATTACTTACTATTTACTTTTTTTTGTTGTTCTACCTTCATCTAAAATATTTCATTTTTTAATTTTGTAATTCTGCAATCTATGAAACTCTAAATAAACAAAAATCTTAAAATTAGCTTAAATTTACTAATATTCAAAGAAATAGCATTCCTAGTGAATTTTTAAAAAGTATGTATCAAATATATAAATATATGTTATATTAGAAGATATATACATTTAATACATGCATTTTTTAATTTAACTTTACGGATACTTATAAAAAAATTGCAACTTCTATAGATACTTTCAGTTGAAAATTTATCTTTCTCTCTCTAAAAACTATATTTTGTTTTCTATTTATTCCGAATAAAACTTTTACTAAACAAATAATTTTACTCCACAGCCTCATTCCCCATAACGAGGCGGATCGGACATCCCTACCAAAACAGAACACCCCCCAAGCGCAAGAAGCCGCGGACGTCCTTCACGAGGATGCAAATTGCTGAATTAGAAAAAAGGTTCCACAAGCAAAAGTATTTAGCATCAGCAGAAAGAGCGTCCTTGGCGAAAACATTGAAAATGACTGATGCCCAAGTGAAAACTTGGTTTCAGAACCGTAGAACGAAATGGAGGTATGTATTTTTTTTAATATTATATATGAATAGCCTAGGAAAAATGTTCAGAAAACCAAGACTCGAACCCACGCCTCCGGGAAACCGTCGTTTTATAAGTGTTTTGCTTTCTGGGAGTGTAGAGAGAATGTAGTGTTAAAACGCTCTTACAATATTCATTGTCCAAAAAAAATCGAATATGAATAGAATTTATTCGAATAATTTTTTTTTAACTTTATGATGTTATTACTTTACTATATAGTAAAAAAATGCTCTCTTGAAATGGTTTTGAATTTACAGCCATTAGTGTCAATAGATTTCTTCTTTTTGTTATAATAAATCAATTTTGTTATAATAATTAATTCATACATTAAAAGTCCTCCAAATCCCCAATAATTTATAGATTACAAAGATGTACCAGTGACATGTAAATTAACATGTTGTGTTTACATACACAGTGTTTCCTCTTAACAACTATGTAAAAGGAAACACTGGATATGTAAACTTTTATCTTACAGTAATCACAGCGTGAGAAAAAAATGCTAATTGAATATAAATATAAATTTAATTCCACTTTAAAATTACTAAGCTATTGAATTCAAGCGTTAAAATGAGTAAACGATATCCATAAATCTAAAACTAAACATTTGTTTACTTATGCTAATATCTAAAATAACTTTTTCTGTTAGTGAAAACTTCATTAAAATCCTATGAGTAGGTTCAAAGATTAGTAGGAAGCAATTGTATATTTCAGTATATTATTTTATACATATATAAATATTTTTTTTTATAATGTACCTAATAATAAAATACTTAAGAGAGGTGTCGGTAGCTTAAGATAAAATGGATTTATGATACATTTTAGTAGCACTCTAAAGATATTTTTTGCTTATTAGCATTATTGCATATATATACACCGACGAAACCATGGACTTAGCAAGTGAAATTTAAAATGTAGGTAGGTTAGGGAGTGTGAGGGAGTTATCAGAGGATTTCTCAAATTCCTACGGGAACGGGAAAATATGCAATGGAAAACAAATGCACACAAGTCAGCTATAGGTATAATTTTTAAAAAGAAGCGCAGGGACACATGCGTACGACTCTAAGCGCGATAGTAGTGGATCCCACTCGTGGAAATTAATTATTTAATATTTTCTTTTCCTCATTCTGGTAACAAGACAAAGCGCGGCATTAAGTTCCGCCAGAGTTAGTATGTTGATATGTACATATGTGCAATTAAGATACGATAAGTTTTGAATAAAGGTTTTTGTTATAAAGCTTTAATTTTATATCATTTGATATCTTTCTCATTCCTAAGTAAACGAAGACCAATTAAATATAATGTTTATAGTTTAAAGTTCTTAACGGTTTTAAATGTAACGACTGTTTAACGAGGTCGATCGGTTGGTGCTTTCGTTAAAATGGAGTAATTATAAAGTTTTTATTTCACGAGAAACCTTATTATAATATTTTAGATGCCCTTATAGTAAATGATCAGATGAGGATTTGTGACAGTAATCTTTATCGAATTTCTGTACTAATTTGAATAATTAACATTAACATTGTCAAAATTCATTAGAATAGTTAATTATTAGCCAATTCTGTTCTGTTCAAAAAGAATATCAATTTCTGGTGAAAATAAAACAGTGCTACATTTAGGATATGAATTTGGTATATTTAAACGTCGTATCAATTATAAAATTGAATTGATTTGCTGAATCTTCACGCCATATCTCTCGCATATAACTGGGTAGGTAGGACCAGGAACCTGGGAACTAGTGTTACGGCACTCCGCTTCCATTAAAACATTTCTATCACCCAGTGACAAAAGTCAAGGTCTCGCATTGTCTCGTTAGTAGAGTGAGGAAATGTTACATTTTAAATACTTCACTTCCTTGAGTGGGAATCGAATCCATAATATGTCTCGTTTACGACTGACCGTTTTTATTTATGGTTTGTTTTATCATCATTGTGAAATCCGCATGATAATATGAAATTTGGTGAAAGACACTTCGTTTCCTATTCACCGCCCATTTTCTGTGTTGCTTGACGTGACGTTGACATAGCGTGTTGAGTGGCGGGACTCAACATAGCGCTTATGATGTTATCAGAGCGGAGAAATGAGTAGAAATTGAACCCACAACACCCAGACAAGCGCCTAAACTGCTTAAACCTTTTTTACCTAAGTTACATCAACGTAGCTTTATACAACTCTCATCTAATAGAGGAAGCTTCAAAATAAATAACTCATACAAACGATCCCATAAATACCAATTTATACTAGCTTATACCACAATTATCCTTGAATAAACTTCTTTAAAATTCAATAACTATATTAAAAGTGTTTGAAGTTCTATTATTTTAAAGCTAATAGTCGACATTGACTTAATAAACGCTTTAAGAGTGTTATCTTCTACATACATCTAATCAAAATGCCTATCACAGTGATCTTAGTCGAGATTACGATAAGGCTTTATTTTATCGAATAAATTATTATGGTTAATCGATTAATTACTGCCATTTCTACACTCCTCGGGCGTAATGTTAAATGTTCAAATCTTTATATTGGAGTCAATCCTTATATTGGAATGAAATATTTATTCTGTTTGGGAGATAAACGAAAATAAAAGGAAAAATGTCAATCCAAGGATTGTTTTGTGGTCGGATTATTTAGAAAAATAATATATAATTATAAAACAATTGGTTTTATTTCCATTGTTTTTACATAGAAAGTTCAGAATGATTTCTAACGAAATCTACGCCGTACTTTGCCTCTAAACCAGAGAGAAGAAATGAAAATGTGAAATATTTAATTTCCTCGAACGGGAATCGAACCCACAAACTGTCGCATTTGCAGTAAACGTCTAGCTTCATAATACAAAAAATAAAACAACAAATACGAAAAAACAATACAAAATAGGAAAACCAAAACCCCTTGCTCCTGTGAGACAATGGCACCGAGGTAGCGATTACACTCTAATGGACAAGCGATGTTTGTGTAGAGCTCTGATAACAGCCTGATAGCACGGCGCCACCGCACCGATACCGGTGCTGGCGCGGGTTCTTATCCTTTGTTTGGGTATGGGTGAATTGGCAAGTAAATTATTGATTTGTGTTATTTTAAAATATGTATAATAACACAAATAAGAAATATTGAAATGGATTTTTGTGAATTATCTCTTTATTATTTCTTAATAAGCTTAAATTAAAGTCAGACACTCCATCCTCTTTAATATTGGTATCTATAAGACGATGTAACGAAACGGCCAACTTTGCCTAGCTTATTTGGAAAAAAAATATTTTCTTCGGGGGAAGGGGGGCTACCCTGCCACCAGAAAATAATTCTCGATACGCTAATGTTTCATTCTATAATATATTTAATTCACCATAACCACAAAAAATGCCATTACTTACTCTCCTATACGTTTCCAAAGAAAAGGCTTCGAACCAGCTACTAAATATTAAACGACAAACTGTCATTAACACTATAGATACCTAATACGTACCGACGGCTGATAGTGTGATAGAACCTTTATATTTTTATAGCTAACGCACCCGACACTGGTTTTAGTCTTTATCTGCTGATAGTTTCAACTTATGTTTGGAGATTTTAAATACATTTAATTTTGTGTATTTGTTGATTTGATATAAGTTCCATTATGGTATGCGTGGTGATTTTGGATTTCAGGCTGTATCTGGTTTATAATAAGGTAGGCAGAGGGAACTTCATGTTAGGACGTCCCGTTCCTCACTTTTCTTCTTGTCTTTCCTTTTCGTCTTGAGTGGCGGAACTTAACGCCGCGCTTTGTTTTAATACCAGAACGCAGAAATTACACGTTTATTTCACGATGGATGAATTTGATAGAAAGTAAGCACATATTAGGAATAAATATAAGTTCTTCTCCTGTGTAATAAGAATTAAAATGTTTTTTTACCTTCTAAAAGAAAAATGTCTTGGTAGGTAGTAAAACTTGGTGCCTTTTTATTTCATAAAAAAATGAAATATTTTGTTAAACTTGTTTTCAAGAAAATTGGAAAGAAATTTTCACCAGAATTTGAGACAAGTGCCTTACCAGAGCGTAGAAATAAGAATAATTCCTTTTACAACCACCCCGTTTACAGTCATACCCAATCTCACTGCCCCGCGGAGGCTTATCCAAATTAAATATAATAGATAAAAAAACTATTAATATTAAAAACAATTGATTAATTATCAAATTATGAAATACAAGGGTACCAAAGGAAAGTTATAATCTATTTTAATAACGATATGAGGGCTACCTGTTTTTAAGCCACCGGGGCTTAAGTAATTCAATCATTGTGATATTTAGATGTTATTTATTCCAAATGTCACAGTATATAGATAAGGCCGCAAATGAAATATTTAATCTATGACAAACGGGTTTCTTTTATCTGTACTTAATGAGACTTAATATTTGAGTAGGATTTGGATTATTATATCGGTATAGTGATTTTTTTGGCTATAAGCGTATGTGTAAGTCATATTTGGTTATTTTCTTAGTATTTTGTAGTTTATTTATTAATAACTAGCTTTTATTTAGAGTTTTTGTTCATAATATTAGTAATTAAGAATTGTGTACGACGCCACGTTCTAAGGACCCAACGTAACGCGGACAGTAGGTTAGTACCTTTATATAACCTTATGGTTTATACCGAAAAAAAAAACGAGATATAGCCAAAACTTTTCTCGATAATATTTTTAATTCGGACTATTAGTTCCAGAGGTTAGAACGTTTAACCAAACAAGCCTTTTAACTTATACAAGACATTAGTATAGTGCAGACGTAGGATTTAGTGTTTATTAGCACTTAGTACAAAAAATATAAGAAATGCGTCATGAAATAAAAATAGCGAATCGTCTCGTAAAACATACTGATTTCGTAATATTTGACGAGATCGTTATAATTATTTGACCTCCAAAGGTGTAAAATAAGATTATAAAATTAATAATTAAGTTTTAATTTAAGATTAAATAATATGTAAATAAGTGTAATATTTATGAATATTCATATAGTCAATTTAAATTGTTTGTATAATATTTTAAAGAATAGTAAGTAATTTAAGTAACATAATTGTACTTTCGCTAGCGTAGCTTTATAAAAATCTTTTTACCGAGTACCTACTAAAATAATTGTAACAAATATACTAAAATACGCTAACAAAATAAGTACTATATAGAATAAATAATAATAATCAGTTCTTTGTCTCAATCAGCCTTTGCCTACTCCGTAGAGTAGACAGAGGAAACCTAGTGTTAAGATACTCGGTTTCCAATTTTCCGACTCGACTCCAAAGCGAAGAAATATAAATTTAAATATTTTTTCTAATATTTCATTTCCTCGAGTGGAAATCGAACTCACAACCTGTCACGTTTACACGCACGCTCGTGCCTCTGCGCCAGGAGTGGTCTCACAAATACAATTATAGCACAAAAAACTAGTTATAGTATAATTTTGTTTTACCAACATTGTTTTTTCAGTAATAAATGACATACGATAAAGAATCGTTCAAACACGAATATCATCTCAACGTTAAGATAGATTTACGACTACTCTAATACCGAGATAAGGGAATGCTTTAAAATTGTTCGAAATCATAACTTTACTGCGGATGCCATTGATTTATATTGTTGATAGTAGCGTAGGCCGTTTGACACAGCTTGTGTTACTTGTATGTAAGTGGTCGCTTGTACGATTTTTTAATTTTATTTACATTTCTTTTTTTATTAGGCGTTAAGTTTGAGAATTATTCACATTTATTAAATAGATAGATAGAATAGTGGGGAACGTAAGTGTTTTATGGGAAACGGAGTGTTTTAACACTTTCCGTCTTTCTTTCCGTCTGCGCTGCTATATGAGGAATACAGGATGAAACTAACTAAAGGTTTTTAACTTTAGTTAATAAAAAAATAAACTTACAAAAATAATGTACTTAGTGTAGTGTGTGTTAATAACCCTAATCAGCAAAGTTTAAATGTTTTCGGTTTGGTCAGTCAGTCAATCACCTTACAATTTTATTTATATAGATAAATATTATAATGAAAAGACATAAGATTTAAAATTGTATTAAAAGCGTCAGAGGATTTATGTATAAACAAAATTATATTAAATATGTAAAATAATAAAAAATCTTAATTAATTAATTCAATTAGGCATCGCTAAGCAATTAACATTTTAATTTGGCGACCATTATGCAAATCGGCGTACATTTCAAAGGTCCTTAAAGAAGAAAATTCTTGTAAACATCTATCTAGTTATAAAAAGCAGATGTGACGAGCTTGTTTGTTTGAACGCTTTAGTCTCAGGAACTACGTACGGGTTTGAATTGGGAAATTGTTTTGGTATTGACAACTTAATTTATTATTGATTTTATTATTTTATTTATTGACGAAATCGTTAGGTTTATACGAGTATTACAGTAGATAGATACGGTTGACAAATCGTGGTTGTGGCCACCTTAAATTCAAGTTTTCTGCACTTAATCTTCTTCCCTAGTGAACCATGCGCAACGGTTCTTAAAGAAGATTAACAAAAGTAATAAAAATTTTGATATCAAATCTGCAAGCAAAATTAATGGCGGCCACCACTCGTCGACTGTACTGTAGATCATGTTAAACTTTGGGCTTATAGAGAGTAGAAGTAAGAGGCATTCATTTGAGGGTTTAAGAAATCAGGCAATAAGTACATCTCATTTTACGATTCAGCTGAAAAACCTGCAAATTACTATTATGTGTCAATACGTTACATGTAAAATAAACAGTTGAAACTCACTCACTTTACCACTAAGACGAAAACGTTGGTAAAAGCTTAGTGCCAAACTCCAAAAGCTCCTTAAATAAGAAAATCCTTGTAACCAATATCTAGTTATACGTATCACATGGACCAGGCGGTAACAGTGTGGGGTTTGAATATTATATGAGGAACACAACTCGGCAGTTAGATGATCAATTATTTAAGGGTAAAAGAATGTACGCTCTTTTACATTGTACCCACTTTTATTGCTTCCACTCTTGAGGTTATTTTATGCGACTACGTGAGTTTAGTTGCTAGTTTTAGCTTGGGTGTTTTGGTGAGTGTGAAAGTTTTTGTTTTTGATTATTTACTTAATTTTATATAGTTTTTTTTTCTTTTTTGTTATTGAAATTAAGTACTTAAGTCAAGTCAATTTTTTATGAGTTTTGATTTGGCTAAGAACTATCGATGATGATTGTATATTTTAAAGTAGATCATTTTAAATCTAAGAGTGAGATATAATAAGCTTAGGCTCTTATTTATAAACCGCTCTCAATTCTCAGATTGGTCTTGAGAGCGCTCTTAACACGCCATTTATAAGATAGGTTAGGTCAGGACTAAGGTTTTGATGTAGGTATATTTTTTTATTTAGACCAAAAAAACATATAGACCACAAACTACAGCTAAATCTTCCCATAAACAACTATTTTACGAGTGAACCTTATTCAGGTTTTCCTTATCAATTTACACATTCTAAAAGCCAATCTATATAACAGGAACAAATCGAATTGCGTACACCTAACACGTAATGTTGGGGGCGTTTATTTATTTACTATCCCTGCTTCATTTCTTCTGGTAATTCTTTGCTTTGCAAGTGAATATTAAACTCGAATTAGGGGACGCTCTCGTTTTAGCAAAATCAACCTAAATCCAAGTTAATACGATCGAAATTGAAATGAATAAGCAGTTTCACTTATTTCATCAAGATGTTTGATAAATCTCGGGATTATCTACTGTCTACAACTGTTATAAGAGCGAAAATCGTATTTATATAAAAAAATATACGTCTTTCTGTTCATACGCCGTTCTAGATGTCTTTTGGATAATTGCTACTTGTAGGTTGTCTCCTGAATTACAAAACAAATCCTTTAGTGATTGACGTCGATGTCGGGAGGTAGAAGGTACCTACGCTCGTTAATTTTTATAGCACGTCGTTTGTATCGCTCGTGCTCGTGAAGGTGAAGGAGGAATGGGGGAAACCAACTAATCTCATTGTCTACCCTCTGAGGGTAGTTTTGTATTTTTGATAGTATGTAATATACATATTAGATATTATATAAGCAGTGTATAAATAATGTAGTTATAAGGTTTTTTTAAATGTAATATTTTATTAAGGGAAGGGAAGGGTGGTAGAAATACATATATATTTTTAATAAAAACTAAATATATTGGTGAAGAACTTAGACAATTCATATGCAATATTAATAATAATTTTTAAAAAATCACTATTAACAGGCTAAAAATTTTATCAACATTTTGAAACATGAAAAACAAGATAAAAGTAAACTGTCTATATACATATATTAATTAGTTAGTTAGTTACATTGAAAATGACTTTAAAGTCTCTTTAGAGATTCTTGAGAGTAATAATAAATTCATATTCATCTATTATGCAAGGTGTTTTTTACGATAGCCCCCCGGCCAAGTTTAAAACGTTTCCCGGATTCATTTTATGCTTTTTGACTTTTGATAGCTGTGTTGCTATGTTTATTAATAATAATGACTTTTTTCTATTTTTAACGGGGTAAAGATCTCAAAACTTGTGAAACTGAAGAGGTTAAACTATTTGTAACAGAATTTATTATTGACATTGAGAAACCTGGTGACCTAACGCCAAAAGAAAAATACTTTTTGAGTTGCGTCACTCAACACACAATGTAAGTGAAAAGTAGGAAGCTGAGTATCTTGACTGTAAGTTTTCTAAGAACTCTCCATCCATTCTGGAAAATGCAGGATTCAGCGTGAAGCTGATATCTCTTCCCAATAATCTGAACCCCTCCTACCGACGGCATGAACTCTAAATGTAATAATTAGTTAAACATCCTCATTTTCAGTCACAATTTAGTAAAAATGAAGAAAAAGTGTTGAGAAAAACCGTAGAAATTAATAAAGCAGGTCTTAATTTGTTACGTAAATTTGTTTGAATTAACCGTTACGCTCCCACAGGGATGAAGTGTTCAAGATGTATATTGTAATATTTATTACTAGAAGGGATGAAACTCTCTAAGAAATTATATTTATGATGATTCCTATAGTAATAGTAATAAGTGATTATTTATTACAGAATTTTGTTTTTAACATTTGTAGCCCGCAACTTCGTTTGTATGGACTATAAAACATAAAAGATAAGCACGGCGTTTAATTAAGCTACTCAACACTAAATGTCTGTAAAATGGTGGTGGTGGTGACCGAAATTCTTAGGACTAAATTCTCCTGCCTACCCTGTTGTAAGGATAGCCAAAAGAAAAAGAAAAAGAAAAACACTAAAGTGTTAACAGACTTTAGTGTTTTTCTTTTTTCTTTCAACTGTTCCAGAAATAAAAAAATCATCCTTGTCGAGTTATAAAATAATCAGACAGAAATTAGTAATTGCCAGCAGGCGCTTTTGGCTTGTTTTAAGCGAAGTTTCATTGTGCCTTATCTAATTAGAGGGATGCGGAAATTCCGTGTTTGAAATATCGATAAACTTTTCGTATGCTCCAAATTTTGTTGAGCTTTGAGCTTTTGAAACCCTAAGGTTACATATTTGCTTATAATTATATTTTATAATTGACGGTTTCAAGGCAATTAACATAATGTACACACGATTAGAATCGAGTTCTTATACTCATTTAAAAAATAAGATTTGATTATCCTAATCTTTGTTATCACGAGAGATCGTTTTGTAACTTATAAACTTTGAAAGTCGTAAGTTTTCCACTTTAAGCTTGCAATAAATGTTGAAATTTACTATTTTAAATTCAACTTTGGCAATTTCCGTTTTAGTTCTTAAAATATTTTCTAAAGAACTAGCTTATTGGTTTAATATTTTTAAACCACCGGGTGAAATTTATTTAACTCACAATTGCGATGTTCTTATCGACGATAGGCAATTAATTTTTACATATTATCAATCACTTGTATTTTTTCTTTTGTTGTAAATAATATTTTTATAGTAGGTACCTAACATTGATTTATTTCACGCAGGTACACATATTCAAAAGGGAAATGAAAATATATTCAATTAAGAATCAATATTTCAGATTTAAACTAAAAATTTAAAAAAAACACTACGTTTCAATTAGCTTAGTGACCAAAATAAAGTGACACGTCACCACTAGCTCCATCTCTTCTCACTTATCGATACAACACCTTCCCTATTACTCCATTAACCACCGTAATAAAGTTCCTTCGATAATTCACTTAGCTCTCAGCTCAATAATTCATTACAAACGCCGCCCATTTTAATTAACCACGTCTCTACTTGTTATATTACCCCTTTTGACGATCTAATATACAGGCAACTTACATTTAGTTCTCTATAGATTATATATGTATCAAAGTTTAAATGTTATATGAATAATGAAAAAGTCATTTTCTTACAAAAATCGTATCGAAAAATTTAATAATATTTATTGCTGTTTGGAATAATTATATATTTTTTATTTATAGCTTTACTATTGTACGAAATACCTACAAGTTATATCTGAATATAAAAGACAATACAATATAAGGCTTAGACTTACTTTACTAATTCTCATATATCATATATAAATTCAATGTTAATCTTAGAATAATCACTAGTGATAATAACTTTAACTTTGCTTCAGTTCTCCAAGAACCATGCGGTGTACTATCAGTTAACCGCATTCCAAGCAACTGATTTCAATTGGAAATTGTACATATTTGTTATTTCTCTGTATAATATATTTTTGACGCAATCGTTGCACAGCAGCACATGGTCTGACCGTAATGCAACGGCTGTGGGTTCGATTGTCACTCGACTGAATTAATCATTTATATTTCACTCTCTGCTCCTTATCATAGAGTGTATTTAAAATTGGGGAACAGAGTGTCTTAGCATTAGGTTCCCTATGTCTACCCTATAATATGTAGGATGCAGCAAACTGAGCTAAATATATATTTGACTTTTGTATATAGACAAGTACATAAATAAATATCTAGCTAACTATATACATATATATATAGCTAGATATTTAATTAAAGTAAAAATTGAACACTTTAATCTTGTCTTAGAAGAGACTGAGGCTTTATAATACCGATTACGATAAAAGGTACCGATTTAATTGAGTCTCTTTAGGTCACAAAGCAACGTGCAATATCTTTGCAAGCCTAAAAGCTTTATTTATAATACATAATTCCACCAAAAACTCAATTAACAATCTTATTTCCAACTATTAAATCTCAAATTACTCCAGCAAAAGATATTAATAGTGAAACTATTGCATTTTATCGTTGTATTTTCAACCTTGTGCCCATTGAAATAAGAACAAAGTATGTATATGCTAATGAATTGCGGAGACCACTCAATAAGACGTACTATCTTAATTAGTGGAGATACATGGTATTATATGTACAGACCTTTTGAAATTACTAATGTAGGCGCTTAACTATGATAAGGATATCGGAGATATGAGTTTAGGAGTTATTATGTCTAATAGACGCAAGTAAGGTATAGCTTTGACTCTAATATTTACATATGCCTACATACATTTCTAATAACGTATGCTTAATTTATTAAATACTATCGTTGGGTAGTAAGATAATTTGTGATTGTAAATGCGAGGTGAGTGGGTTCGATATCCTCTAAGGCAAAATAAACTATTTCCGGAGTTAAGTTACGTGAAATGTCACGAATTCAAGTGGTTTTTTTTGTGAAAATAAAAAAGGAAAAACTGGAGACATTCTGATAGATTTATGTATGCTGTTGTATGTCACAGTAGTTCACTTAGGATAGGCCTTATGTCCGGACTGAGTGGATGTAGGTTCGATACCAAAACAGGGAAATATCTATATTATACACAAAAAAAAATGCCAAAACGATTACCGTGACGACAAATAACTATGGCAATGCAAAATACTTTAGGAAGACGGGAAGGCATTCCTCCACACACAGGCAGATATTAAATTGACTATGCAAAATAAAAAGAAGAACCAGTTCAAATCAGAAGTTCCCTAGTTTAGCGCTTACAACCAAACAAACTACGACTTCATAATAATATTATTGAACTGTAAAAAAACAGTTTTTTCACCTTCTTTCCCTTATACACATTCATCCATTTGAAGTAAAAGAGTAATTAATTAGTCATTTCGTAAAATCGAAATAAAGTTCACGACACAATTTTAGCTTTAATATTAAACGAGACTTAAGTGTATTCACCCCTTTTAAGAGAAGGCCACGAGTTAAGCGTTGGTAAGTTACGACTAAAAATATAGAACTTGTCATTTATGAAGGATGTATTCGTATTGTGTGGTACTGTAAATTAGCTGTCGATTATTAATTATATTTATTCAAAGTATATAATTATATAAATAATATATTTATCGATATGATAGCGAGTCTAAATGTCACGAAGCTTAATCATTGCTTGCATATTCATATTCATTTCTTCGCTCTAGTGTCGAGCTAAAGTGCAGCGTTGAGTTCGTTCACTCTTCATGCAATAGAAAATGTTGAGCGGAGTGTCTTAATACTAGGCTTCCCCTACTTACCCTGCTTACATGCAGGATATAGCTTGAAGCTGAAAAGCCGAATTCCATCTCATCAATATGAGATGTTGTATTAAAATAACGAAATATATATATTTTAAGAAATATTTGTAAAGGTACCAATTTAATAGTAGTTTAGCACTAATAGACATTTCTGAGTGCGCCTCTTAGTAGTATCTAATTACAGTAAAATGATTTATTGCCCAACCGATTTGAGTCACTGTAATTTGTCTTGTGGTGCTACAGCTATTATCAACCAAGGTCGTGTGAACGTCTCTGTTACTCATTATAGTAAACCCCTACTAGGATAATTGTAGCTTTTAGTCGTTTTATACAAAGTAAATACTAAATGTGAATTCGAAATCCTTTGTTTTCTAAAAGCAAACTTCATAATTTAGATTGTCAATTAAAAATATGTGAGTAGCATTTGGTGCTCGCTCCATTCTCTCTAGTTTTTCTATTAAGGATAAAGCAGGAAACTAAAAAGATCCTATTTTTTTATATATGTGATTTCTGTAAATGGTGTAAATATAACAGAATTCAATTAAATCTGACTTCAATTGTGTTATGTAATATTATATTTTTACTCAAAAGTGTCACACATTAAAAGAAAATTGTTCTCTTAGAAACCATCTAAGCGTTTTTTGAATTTTGAACGTATGGCTAAGTGTTCAGAATGCTTGAACGATTTCCAAAAGGTGAGACGTCTTCATATTTTGCAGTTTAAAATATTACTCTTAGATTCTCTTTGCATACTTTCCAATATTAGAGTGATACAATCTATATTTTCCACTAATTTCTATAGGTAGGAAAAATTATGAATTAATTTTAACAAATATCTACTTAAAATCTTACTATATACTTAGCTAAAATATTCAAAGACAAAAATATCTACTGTATTCTTGTTAAGGAGATACTCTTTATACCTCATAAATAATTCAAGGAGCACATTCTGCTAAAAGCGACCTCAGCTTTACACTTTATAGGACAGATGCGCTTGACTCGGGATCAAGCTGTACCATAAATGTATATAAAGTGCTTGCGATAAATATGAAACTTAATTTTTACTTAGCATATTAAGTTGCTAAGTTAAACTTGGTTAAAGTCTATTGACTTGATAGCGTATGGCTTTGAGTTCGATTCCCATTCAGGGGAATGAGTTATTGTCGTTTCATCCCTCTGGTAGAACAAGTGAGATGTAGATACATTGTGTCAAATTCGGGTCCTCTTTACCTATTCTGTTATATTCATCATAAAGCTGACCAACTTTTATTGCAAAATTGCTTTGACTTCAAACAAAGTAATAATTTACAATAGAAATAAAGAAATTTAATACTTTAGCCATTAAAAAAAATAATTGACGCCGTTGGAGCTCAAGGTAACGTGACGGTTATGGGTTCGATCCCCACTCGAGGGAATGATTATAATTATTATTCATTAATATTTTTATTTCTCTGCTCTGGCATCAATACAAAATGCCGGCGTTTAGTTCCGTAATTTCCACCTTCCAACACGCAATGACTCGTACTCTCAACACTAGGTTCCATCTGCCTACCCTGCTGTATCCCAGATACACCGTGAAGCTAATTTCTTCATTTTAATTTACTTACTTTACTGTAATATTCCCTACTATAATAGAAGAGTTAATTATATCGATTAACCACTAACTATATTATAACCAGTAACAATTTAATTGACAAATGAAACACTATCACTACCTCGTCTGTCCTTACCTACTAATTGACGTATATCAGGTCGAAAAGCGTTTCTAAGCCTCATGTTTTATGTAAGCAGTTTAAGGGCGTTCAAAGTTTAATTACCTGGTTAATATGTCTGCTTTTAGTCGTAGCTAAGTGATGTTTTGAAATGGAAAAAATAGAATTTTAGTTTTGATTGTAGAATGTTTTTTCAACTCTCCGTCCCCCACTCCCCGGTAAATTTTCAAGACATTGTGTGCTTTGGTGAAACTTAATGCCACCAAAGCGAGGGAGTGAAAATAAATATAATCGTTCTCCCAAGCGGAAATCGAAGCTACGACCATCGCATTTCCAGTTAGATTCATTCACACTATATTTTTAAGCTGAAGTATACAAAAAAATATTATAAATATAATAAAGGACCAAATAATGTATGGTCAAAAACAATGTAATATATTAAATGAAGTGCAATTACATTCCTGTATTCGCTTCGCTCATTAGTGGGCATCGGTTTGTACTAATGGCGGGATATATTATTCACGTTGATAGTTCCGAATGAATTATTCAAGTAATTATAGACTGAACAAAATGTATGTCAGTTTGGTTCAATTGTTTTTGATATTGATATTATACGTAATAAGTACACAGATATACATATATATTTAATGTGGTTCCCAAGAAAATATCATAAATTTAGCTTTAAATTTTAACAATAAAAAAACGATTTTGTTAACTATTACCTAAAAAAGTGTCCATTTTCTAAAACTTCACATTTCCTGATCATATTTACTAGTGTTGGGTGAACGCGCAGATAATTTTTTACATTTGTTTTAATCAACGAAGGTCTGGCACCCACAGGTTCTTGGTATAGGAAATAAATAGAATAAAATATTTAGGACATAAAAACATTAACAATTATTCATTTATATATTAAAATAACATTTTCACTCTTGTTACAGACGACAGACAGCAGAAGAGAGAGAAGCAGAGCGCCAAGCCGCCAACCGTCTAATGCTATCCCTTCAAGCGGAAGCTCTCAGCAAAGGCTACATGCCAGACGCACCCACTGCACCACTATCAGCGTTGCACTTCCAACCACCGAATGCACCTCAACCACAAGGCAATACTGCGTTAAGTGCATTACAGAATCTACAGCCTTGGGCTGGTAACCAAGGTTCCTTTATGAATGTTCCCCCCGGTTCAGCCCCAGCACCCCACCCACCCCCAGTCGCGTCACCTATATGTTAAATTAAGTATTCTTTTGTTTAAAACTAAAATTGTAGGTAAAACCATCTAAATTAAAGCATATAATATGATAAATATAAATGTATGTAAAACTTGATATTTTTTTTCAAGTTTACAATAATATAATTAATTTGTTTTTCATTTTGTTAAGCGTTAATTAGGTCTTTACCCAATATTGTAATGAATGTATATCGTTTTCACATTTCTTAACCATATCCTGTTACACCATATGCTTTTTAATCGAGAAGTCCTATCTCTTACACCTGTGTCTTAGTTAATTAAGATGTATAATTTAAGTAAGTTTTTTTTATTAAATTTTTTCATCTCAAGGAAATCAATTTGTTTATAATAAAAACGACGACACATTTCGATTAAATAATCCTTTAAAACTGTTAAAAATCATATTTTATAAATACTTTTTACTAAATAATATGTGTTTATTACACTCTATGATATCACAATAATAATGTAAGGAGCATTTATTTTGTAATAGTAAAATTAGAATTAATTAGACAATGAAACTGACACAAAAATTACACTGTCTATGCTCACATATGTTAAACAAATATTCATACCTATATATTAAATAATAATCTTGGATATTAACCAATAAAGAAATGACAGAACTAGTTGTTGAAGTTTTTGATATTTAAACCCACCCACTGTATCGCTGCGTCGCGAAGGCCTTTTAGAAGATATACATTATTGGGAGCATGTATAAAACCTATGACTTTTTTTTCTTTTGTGTCTGTGCGTTTGTATACGCTAATCTCAGAAACGGCTTAACTGATTTGAATGCATTTCTTACTATTGTATTTTTTCAAACTTCCCTTTACATTTAGTGTTTGGTTAATTTAAAAGGGTTCTTAAATTAAAAGTTATATGAATATAAAGTATTTTGTTCGATAACATTGTTTAAATAACTATTTTATTGAATTTCGTTTTGAATTTACTTTAGTTTCCAATGTGGGGATGTTGTCTTTAAACTGATGATGTTATTAGTACATTAAAGTACTTCAGATTATTAGTAAATAAATAATTATTAAGTTCAAGCGGTTGAAGCCGCAAGCAGAACGCTAGTTTATATGATAAAATAGTTATTTAAGTATGTACCTATATGTATTGATGTTTATGTAATATATAAAATCTAGTAGGAACTTACCTGTATATGGGCAAAGTGGTACTTTCTTATATTTTGTATATTAAAATAATGAAAAGCTCTGCTCTTAGCTTACACCACTTTACTCTAATAGGAAAAATATCATAAAAGTAACGTACTAAATTTAATTTATTTTTTTGGTTTCAAAATACTCTTTCTAATTGTAAATGATTCAATCAGTATTAAATAGTAGTGTATCATTTGTCACTTGTTACTTAAGTTTTTAGAAATGATATAACTTTTGTATATCTCCTGTAAACCTACTAAAACTTAAATAAATATCATAATGTACATACAAAGCAAGTCGTATAAATTAATATCTAAATAATAATTATAGGTAATTTCATTTTAGTAATAAGTTACACTGGTGTTGAATCAATCGAAGTATGGCACTATAAAAATAAAAAATTAAAATTCTCAGATAATTTGTATTGGTCGATAATTTATTTGTACCCAAGCTTGGTTTCGCCAAATTTATCCTTACAGCTTTGTATTTAATTACTAGTGGACTTTGGCGGCTTCGCCCGCTAAAACTATACGAAGATTTATTAAATACATTTATGAAAATATTGTCAGCTTAGAGGGTAAATCCTAATAAACCATGAAACACGTATTCAATGAAATATTTTTAAGAGTCTAAATTTCAAATCTTATAAAAATCGGCGGTGATTTAATTTTTTTCCCATACAAACTTTCAACTCCTATTTCATCCCCTTAGGAGAAGAATATTGCAAATTCTCATCTTAGTAAGCACTTGCGTCGTCTAAGAAATGCCCATGCAAAATTTTACACTCCTAGCACTTGTAGTAACGAAGTTTAATACAAACTCTCAACCCCCAAAACAACCCCTTAGGAGTCGAATAATGCAAATTCCCGTCTTAGCGAGCACCTACGTCCTATAAAAACCTCCGTGCAAAATTTGAGATTCCTTGCACATGTAGTTTCTGAGATTTTATGATGAGTGAGTGACCTTTCGATTTTATATATATAGATTTATAGAACATGTTTATGTTGTTTTTCTGCTTACACAAGCAGAGGAAACCTAGTATTAAGACCCGGCGTTCTTCAGTTTCCGTTCGATTTTCGGAAAAAGTGGAGGAACTATGAATTGATGATATGAAATGTTTCAATATTACTGTAACAAAAACAATTGTAAATTAAAGATTATTAATTGTAGCACAATTCACAATTTTGTGTTATATTTCTATTAATTACTTAATATCATTACTATATAAAATCAAAATCTTTCCCCCTAAAATACAGGTTTGTTCCTAGCTTAGGGGGTAGGGAGCCATTTTATTCTGTGTAACTTGTACAAGCCTCTCTCATGTAACACTTTGTTGTTTATGTAGTTATTTTCTTTTGTGGAAATAAAGATTTTTATTATTATTTTTTTTTATTTTATTAAAACATTAGATATATTTTGATTTTATATAGTAATTTTGTCATATATAGTAACTTAGATATCATAATTATGTCACAAAACAATGTAAAATAATATCTACTAGATGATATGGCTGTAACTCTAAGTTAGCTTAAGTGATTTCTCCTCGCTTCTTTTTAATATAAAACATAGTATGTATGTACGTGTAAATAATAAATTATAACGAAATTTGTATGTAGTGAAGGAAACTTGTTAAAAACTGTAAATACATTGTATGGGCAAGTTTTCATTAACCTGGCTCGATGCTAGTACATTTTAATAAAATATGTATAATACAATTATTGTTTTTTATTCTAATCTATATACATATACTGTAGAAAGTACCTGCCACAAAATACATTCCGATAATCAGAATCCCAATAGGTTCTAAGTACGGCGGAAATTAACGCCGTATTTAGTCTCACATAGCTAGGAAAATTATTAAGATAAAATAATTACTTCGAATTAATTTAACGATCATTAAATATTATTACGAAGTATTTTATGAAAAGGTGAATAATATTTATGCAAAAAGTATAAACATGTATTCCTTTTTATTATTTATCGATATGGTAGAACAAAGTATCGATGATACTGGAGGAAGGTCATATAAAAAGCATGAGGACCCTGAGGAGGAGAGGGCATGTATGAAGAGGTTCATCAGAGTGGATGAGCCGAAAGAGCCATACAGATAGCGTTTAGCACTTTAACAAAAAACAACATAATTATATAATTTGTTTAACTAATTATACTAAAGTATATATATATTTAAAAATATATATAAACGTTTCAAAAAAAAAATCGTTTGGTTGAGACCCTTAACATGCAATATTCGTATTTGGGCAGTAGGTATTTAATATAAGTAGATTTGGTCTTCTTACCACATACAGCTGACTAGCTTTTACCTGCTTGGTCAAATGGAAATAATCAAGAATTATGTACAACACATGACACATGAGGCCAATCGTGGCCGAGGAGTACAAGCTTGACTGTAATAGTGGTAGGCTGTGGGTTAGATTTCCATTCGAGGAAATGAAATATTTCCATTGTAATCGCTCTGATTTCGAGGCAAAACGCAGCGTTTCGCCATTCAACACGCAATACCTCCAGAAGTCGGAATACAATGTGAAACTGAAAAAACACATGAGACATTCTAAATGCTCACAGTAACTCTGACCAGAAGTACAGTGGGATATATCAATACGAGTACCATGATATGGTTTAAATCCTTTAACATTGACCTTACTATAAATGCAAAGGCGAACTTATTGCTAAAAGCAACCTCTTCCAGGCAACCTTAGGCAAAGAAGATAATATTAAAATGGGAAGGGAGTACAGGGCATATCCGGAAGCTGCTGGTTGCGGGGGGCGCAGGACCGGTCGTCGTGGAAATCAACGAGGATGGCCTATGACGATGATTACTATGTACAGAGTAAATGCTTGTAAGTACTTATTTCAATATCCTAGGAACATTGACGTAGGTACCTGCATGTAATTACGTATGTATAGCCACAAGGAAGATATGAAATGAAATGTACATAGAAGAAATTGTATATTTAAATTGACTTACAAAAATGAAATACCCAAAATTGCATTTATATAAAAAATCTACATATAACTTCCATATAAACCATGTTATATTCCAATTGTCAAATAAATTAATAGCAATCATAAGCATTGAGTCTCAATTCTAGTTGTATCTTTTATGCTTCATAATATAAGGTATAACAACAAAAATACTTAAAGTAATTTCGACTTCCTATCCAACCTCAAATTACACAAAAATGAAATCAAGGAAAACAATTGTCAAACATTAACGAAATCGATTTGAGGTAAAAAAAAAAACCTATTTCCGTCCGAAAACGGTCGATTTAGCGACAATTTAGTATCAATTACGGTTAAGACGTAATACAGTTTTAATATCTTTGGATATAGTCTGTAATGGCATAGATTATAAAATACGTGACTGTGGCGCTGTCATTAGGACGTTTTGACTTTTTTTTTTTTCATTTTACTTTAGATTATAAGGGGATGGAAAGTTTAAGGATGATCGTTTTAGGATCGGTTAAAATGATATTTAAAGAAAAAAATAACGTTTGTATTTCATAATGTTTTCGTCATACAGGTAAATGGAAAATCACGTTTTTCCTATTTTCGTAGGAATATTAGAGAAATCCTTTCTTAGTACAATATGCCCTATGAGTAGGTTTGCTACATGCCAAATTCTAACTTTTTAAGTTCAAAAGTTTCATCTGTGCGTTTTTTGTCTGTCACTGATTAAGGAAACACGTATATAGATTATAGATTATTTTACACTGAATCCCGCACATAGCAGGGTAGGCTGAGAGAACCTGGGAACCTACTGTTAAGGCACTCCGTTCTCATTAAGACACTTCCATCAGAGCAAGGAAATTTATCAAATATTTTATTCCCCCAAATGGAAATAGAACCCACAGCCGTCGCATTTACAGTCATACGCTTGTGCCCCAGTGCCACTGAAAAAACTAAAGTCAAGTTACGATATTTCAAATATCATTATTATATTAGTTGTTATAAAAACAGATTAAATTTCAATAATTCTATCCAAGAAACAATTTTTACTCGAAGAACAATATAATATTAAAATTAAGCAAAAGAATTTCTTAATAGATAAAATGATATATTTAAATTTTTTGTGTGTCACATTGTGATCGCGTGACATTTGTCTAAATTAGTTCTCAAATAAGTCGAAGGGACACGGAATTGAACCTGAGACTGACGTTCGGTAATAACCGACTTGGCGTGAGGATAATCTTAGAGTATACTGCCGACTGTTTAAATTGGTACCTTAATTTTAATGGATCTTTCTGTAATTGGTTATCTTGTAGATTTATATTTTGTTAAGTTTTGGATGTATGTTGGCAATGTAATATTTTTTTTTGGTAATTATTTATTTACGTTGAGTTCCACCACTCAACAGATATCGTAAAAATATTTTGGACGGAAAGATGAGAACGGAGTGTCTCTCTCCATATAGGCTGTTATATGTAAAAATCGAATATTTTTAAACAAACACCCAAAACTGAACAACTCTCCTATACTCTACTACAGTACAAGCGCACGAAACAAACAAGTTGACAGTAGGATTTTCGATAGCAATTTATTCGTCACGACACGCCAGTCATAGCTAGTTACTAAATCGAAGCAAATTAATGCGATATAAATGTTTTCTTCAAATTATTGACATTTGATATTTGAACGTATACGAGTATAATTGGAATATTATAATACAAATTAAAGGTATAGCTAAAAAAAATACAAAACACGGTTTTCTACACGAAATGCTAGTAAAGTAATAGAAGGGGTTATAGTCGAGTGGTTACTCTACTATTCAGGTACCTGGCTTTATCATCAGACCAGCTCGATGTTGTTATATTATTGAATTGCCACGTAAATTACGTAGTTTCATTGTGATATAATTATAACAAGTAAGACGAATTCAGGTTTTTAGATTTTAAGAATTTTACACACATAGCAGGGTAGGCAGAGGTAACTTAGTGTTAAGACATTCCTTACCTCACTTTGCGCCCAATTTTGGAGGCAAGTGCTGAGTGGTGGAACTCATCGCCCAGCCTTGCCTCCTTACCAGAGCAAATATTTCATTTCCTCGAGTGAGAATCGAATCTATCACTTGCTAGAAACACATAGGTAGTTCTGACAGTCTTAGAGCAATACACAAAGGAATTCAAAACATTAATATTATATCATATTATACGTACATATATAATATACATAAGCTAAAAACAATTTGGTCACGGTAACTCAGTGGAAACGAGTACTAGTATTATTTATTAGGAGCGGTGAAAGCAATTAGCGCGTAAGTGAGACTGATTAGCGCCGCATCAAATATAATCCCGGCTGGCGAGCAATTTGAGGTTCGTGTAGACCTAAGAGTGTTTCAAATGGACCTCACCTTCTGCCTACCCTTCTGTGTGCGGGATACAGCGTGAAGCTGATTTATCCATTTGATTTTTTAGTTTAGTTTTGTATAGGATAATTATTATTATTATAAAGTAATATTATAAATCGAAGCCAGTCGTGGGGCATGGGCTTAAGAGTGTGTATGTAAACGTGACAGGTTATAGGTTCAATTCCCACTCAAGGAAAAGATATATTTTATATTTTCATTTCTTCACTCTGATGTCAATGCAAAGCACAGTGTTGGCTTCCGCCACTCCACACGCAGTGCCAGAATTAATTTTAAAATTGGGAACGCAGTGTTTTAACACTAGGTTCTCTGTTCTACTTTTTACAGAATACATTGTGAAGCTCACCAATACTCACAGCGATACTCTAATATGTATCCGGATACAGAGAACTGCTACGATCTCGGTACCTCCCCGGAAACATGTGAAAATATTTAATAATATTCCATTCTATCATATTTATAAGTCTATAGCAACTGAAACGAGGATCGTCGTTCAGTCGACTCATTATGGGACCGCAGTCGTATCAACTACGGAGCGTATAACACCTAACACTCAGCTTTATATGCTATGTATACTGTAGGTACACCCTATATGAGAATGTTTATTATATATAGTTAATAAATTATTATTATTATTAGTATGAAATAATGTATTTACTTATTATATCATTTTGAAATATATGAAAAAGCAAAAATATGCCACTTTTATAAAGAAAAATGTAAATTAATATTATTTACAATTTTATTTATTTATATTACACATTTATCTAAATACACCATAGAATTATACTAGAGGAACCTTATGAACCTTATAAAATGGGGAACACAGTGTTTTTACATTCCTTCCGCAAATGTGCGGGAAAAAACGTGAACCTTTTTTTTCACTAACACATTAAAAACATTACAAAACCTAACCAAAGACATAACAAATCCAAATATGTATACCTAACCCTAAAATAACTCAGACCAAATACTTAACGAACCTAAATTCCTACGGAAAAACGAAATGCTGCCGCGTTAATATTTAACAAGTTAAGTTTGAATGCTAAATTCACCCCCTATTATTTTCATCGCCCCTACTCGATAACGCTTTTATGTGTTCACTTGAACGAAAAAAAAATAAAGAGTAATTTTTAACTTTAAATTGACTTTGACGAATGACATGAGACTGTAGAGTGTAGAGAGTGTAAAGTAGACGCTGACCCTTGACCGTCTTGTACTCAAATATTCAGTACGTCAACACCTACAGGGGTTAACCTATATGTTAAGGTTTATTTACTTCGCTGGTTTATTTTGTGACTTTGCTTGTATTTTTTCTAACACAAAATATAGGCTTATGTTTATTATAAAATGATCTGTTAGCAAATAGACGTTTGTTATATAATAAGCTTTTGATTATATTATTATAAGCATTAATTATATGTAAGTATAATCTCAATGATTTGGCCATGTAATGCAAAGGAGTGGCGCGTGACTGTAAAAATGATGATTGTGGATTTGATCTATATTATAGATATATGAAATATTTTTTATTTTCTGCTCTAGTAGAGAAATTGCGGTGTTAAGTTCCGCCACTCAACACATATCAAAATCAAAGAATGTCAAATTTAGGTAGAAAGAATGAAAAACTCAACACTGCATCATATTAGGTATACGATACGAAAAAAATCCTCTCATAGTAAATATTTAAACATAAATTGAGCTTTTACAATACTCAGATAATATACAGAGATTACTTATTCATTCAATTTGACCCTTCACTCTGTAATTCACATAGAAATACAATATTTCTGTAATTCTCCCACTTGACCCTATAATAATCCTTGTATCTCGACATCTAATATTCGTGCGAATATGCAGTCAACCACCAATATAAAATGGCCTTCTTACTTCATATAAATTCGTCAAATTTCTTGGTAACAAAGGGGTCAAGTAAGCTGGTCGTTATTATAGTAACTTTATTCTCTAGAGAGAAATTACAAGTTTTTGGATATCGTCAAACTTAACTATGAGAAATACTCCCACGATACTTCAAAACTATTATATGATGTACTTGTACTTAATAATTTATATTACGTAGGCTTATAGTTAATCCTATTTATAGCTATGATAAAGTTTAAATTGAATAAATATGTACAGAAAATCGTCTATAATTAAAAAAAATGATCAATTTCACGCTATATCAAATTTACAGCAGGGTAGGGTAAATGGAACCTGGTATTAAGACACTCCGTTCCCAACTTTTCGCCGAATTTTATAAAGCATTGCGTGTTGAGTGGCAGAACTCAACGGTTTTAAACCTAATCACAATTCCTTGCCCATTAAAAATATTATAATATCTTGCACAAATAACATTGTCGCTAAGCTAACAAATAAATGCTATTAAGCTTAAATAAAAACAATATTAATCCACATGCAAGCATAAGCTAATCCCATTAATAAAAATATCATTAGATTATCCAATCCCGAGCGCACCACATAACACGGCGGCAATTTTCACGTTTTATTAACTCATAAAGCCCTCCCATACAATACTATACGATACAATACAATATAATATAATACAATAACCGTTTTTGTAATTCCCTCGAAACAAGTGCGCCTTCATAAACTAACCGTCCCCCGCCTGCGCTTGGGGCCGGAGTAACCCCGAGAGATTACGCGCGTTAACTGACACGATATTGATTATATAGAGTTTTCTAATATCAACTTTACACATTTATTTATACAGTATAATTTTCAACGAAACAAATTAAAATGATAGGCTTTTATAGAAATAAACCTTACTGTGCTTCAGTTTGTGTGTTTGTTAAGGAAATTTCAACTTAACGACTAAGAAATAGAATAGCAATTTAAGTAAAATATTCTTGGATTTATAAGTCGTTCCGTAATTACAACCAAGGCGTGATTCCCATAATCTGCAAAGCGTTGCAGAAGTGAATTCTGCACTTGACTCAATGGATAACATCTTGTTCAGGAGAGATATAAATTAGAAGGGGTGATAGATCCCAACGCGACATTAACTTTATTGTTGTTTTCTCACGCTTGGTTAGAGGGCGGTGTGTTGGAAAATAATTTAATCATTTTTTCATTTGTTGTATATAGTTAATAAATATATTAAATTTTAAACGGTAATTGTTTATTATTTTTCACTGTGATTTACATGTATATTGGGAAATCTTATCATTTTTGAAAACACACGCACATCTTGTTAAAATCTGGGCGGAGTTTTCCTTTTTTTGTTGTGTAGGTATATATATTTCACTTTGACTTCCACAACTGATGTAGAACCGCTCACGCTTTGTCTTGTTACTAGAACGAGAAAATGAAGGAAGTTAATTTCCCCGAATGTAACTCGAACCCACAATCGTTGCGTTCACAGTCAAATGCTATACCGCTGCGCCAAGATGCTGTGTTATTTTTTATTGTCATACATATTTTGCATTACATACCTACTTTAATTGTAAGTACATTAAGAAAAATCACACAATGAATTTTGTTCTTAGATCTTAGAACTAGATCAAAAATGCTACAGTAACACTTGAATGTATAAACTATTTTTATTTCTTATTTGAAAATTGTTCGTCATAAATATAGATATTACTTATTTCATAAAAATCGCGATAGCATGTTTTGTGGCTACGAGGGGATGATTTACACGAGGCTCTCACCCTCAGGCTACCAGGTGCCACTCCTTGTACATTGACATGTTCAATAATCATAAAATATGATCAAGATTTATATAAATACTTAGCTATTTTAAATATTTAAAAAAAATGTAGTAGTAGGTTGTTATTGGAATGTTTAAAAAAATATTTAGTATATGCAAGCCGTTCGATATATTAATAATGATATAGTAAATAGAGACAATTAATTGCAGTTGTCTATGTATTATCTGAGTGTATGTTTTTATTTTATTTTATTGGAATACTAGCGACCCGGTCGCGGCTTCGCCCGCCTTAACTACAGAATTATTCNACATGGCGGAATAAATTGCATGTCAAATTAATAAGTATTTTAATATATTGGTATATATCGAAAATATTACAAATATGAGAAAAAAAAGTATCCTATGTTCATCCCGAGACCCTCAAGTATCTCTATATGAGTATTTTCTCACAATTAAATTACCGGTTTGGCCCTGATTGCGTAAAGGACAGACAGACAGACAGAGTTACTTTCGAATTAATAATATAGGTATGGATAGGATAAATAAGTTATATTATTCGGTCGTAATTGTATGATTATTATATTGCGTACGTTACTTCATATCAAGTTCTTGTTATAAACAACGTCTGTATTGATATATCAATTTTCTTTTGATTATAAATTCATGTATTTTAAAGTATTTTTGCGAGGGTCCTTCATGGTTAGAAGACAAATAGATAAATAATTGAATTCGCGCCCCGCGCCCAGTATATCAATGCGCCATACGACGATTATTTCAGATGTGCATTTATGGGATAATTCGACCCCTCGTTTTTATTGTTATTCGCTGTATCTGATCTGTATGGTTATTATAGGGTTGTCAGTTGGCAAATTTTGAATTTCGGTCGTGAAATTGTTTGTTTTTATTTATAAACTAATTGTCTCTATCGCATTGAACAAATATACCATACCTAGTAATAACTAGTTATTTTATTTCTATAGGACTTATAGGATGCCTTCATTTCTCGTGTCTTTCCATATGTGAATCTTAATATAAAATATCCAGGTTTTCACTCCCTAGAAACTCAGAAAAAAATAAACTTCTATGCCAAAAAATATACTTCGTTTTTGACGCAAGTCAAAATTATTTGAGTAATCTTCCCGTTGATCAAATTTTTCTTCATATAGATTTATACAAACGTGTAACCCTGCGTTCGCATGTTTTTTAATTCGTTGTCACGGAGCGTGACAGACAGGCCAAGTGTCTTGTTTGTTTGGACAGCAGATTGTGTACGAAATTGTAATGTTGTTTATGTGTTTTTATTGTTACTGTTATAATTGAGATATTCTCTATTAAAAAGTTTTACTTTTAGTGTTATTTTATTACAGTGTCTTGACACTAGGTTTTTCTGCCCATCCGGCTAATCGGGAAAAAGCAGCTTAATTTTTCTATTTATTATTCCTAGTAAATTTTATACCTATATGATTCTTATTAAAGCAAAGTAATAATATCTTTTTCGATATGAAATATTATTTATCTTAAAAGTTTCTCGAAAAGTTAAAGCTAATAAGACAAAAAATGTAGTATAATGGAATTGGCATTTATAATTTTTTTATCAGGATAGTTTTCCTTTCTGTGAAGAATTCTCTTTACGTAAAGAATTCTCTTTAAGTATTCACTTATTTATATAGATTAACCGTTGATAAAGGTTGATAGGTGGACGAAGTACCCTACAGTTACTTTTATAGTGATACCGTGGAACTTGGTTTGAACGATAAAGCAAAAACTATATATGAGAGTCCTTATCCCAACATGCACATGGCTAAAGAGGTAGCTGAGTTCACAATATTTTAAGGGTTGATTCGTTCTCCGTATGCAAATTGTTCGATATTTAAAAGCCGTACAATAAATATACGAAGCAATAAAAGAGAAATATCAACATAAACAAAATTCTACCAACCGAGGTACAAATATTAATTAACTATATAGACTTATAAAGATTCCTATCACGAGGCTGGATCGATTATAATTCGATCAGTAACAAATAAATTTCTGACATAACCATCATAAGGTGACCCTCGATCCTATTGTACGATCAAAGAATGTAGAGGTATGGATAGATCAGACAACGGTGGACCCATTTCTTAACCCACAAAAGCGCGTTAAAACTCAATAGAGCGAGGACCAATTGCTGTTATAATGTTTGAATAGTAGTGCAGATGTGGCAAAGGTTTAGATGTACTCTGCCTTTAAGATTGCATGGTATATCTATATGTTTTTTAATTGTATGTATTTAATATATTTTGTTTTTTTAACTATAGCAGAAAAAACTGCAAACGCTCAACGACGCAATCCATCGTACTAGGGACGAGAAATAAAAATTTAAATAAAAAAATTTCCCTTCGTCACGTTATAGATTGTAAGGATAAAAGTTTGTTCCGTTTTTACGAAAAACAACTGAACGGATTTGGATGAAATTTTACAGAAATATTGCTTATATAGCAGAAAAACGCATATGCTACAATTATATGAATACTGTAAAATTTGTCTATAATATAACAAGCGGGTAAAGCCATGTTTGATCCTATAAAATACATAAAATTAATTAATCGTTATAAAAACTTAACTAAAAGAACTACACAATACTTGTCCACATCTATATAGTTTCTCATCTTTGTATAACCCCTCAATCGCAATAAGTTAATTGTTTGCAGAAGAGCCATTACGGCCGTACTACGGCTTTAGCGCTATAGAGTGGCTTGTTTTAGTGTCGCTTATTATGATTGTGACCATAGTCTCTGTTCCTAATTTGATATAAATCTAAGATATATATACTGACTATGTAACTTTTAAATAAAAATATTTTATGTAGTAATTGTGTTTAAATAATTACTTTTAAGAATAAATCCATTTTGTGGCTTTTACACATTTTTGATTTATTCGATTTTGGTTCTAAAAACACTGTACCTAATATGCGATTTCTAAATTATAATATTATAGCCAGATCTTATATAGAGATAGAAAACGTGGCGTTGAGTTCCGTCAAGCAATAAGTAGCCTCGGTAATTGGGTGTTCTGTGAAAAACGAAGTGACTTATCACTGGGTTCCCTCTGCTTATACGTGTGATACACCGTGAAGCTTTACTTAATTAATCAATGATATAGAACTATCAATTCCACACAGAAACAATATTTAATTATAATAAACATTAAACATTCGAATCGTCAACAAAAATCAACTTCATGCAATTTACAAAGAGCTGAAGAATTGGGTCATAATTAAGTTAATAGGGGGAGCAGTTGATCACGATGATTGACTTCGCTTGACAAATTAAAAAGGGGCTCGTGGTTACACCGTGCGCTGTGTAGTCTAGATATACTTATATAAGTGGAGTTAACTCTAATATAATAATGTTATAAATATTATAATGATATAAATATTTAATCGCTCTGGTAACGAGACAAAGCTTCTCAAAAAGATTGTTAGAAATTTCGAGACTGAAAATGTAGAATTTTCCAATAATACTTAATTCTAAACAATCTTTATCAGAGATGATAACAACATAGTAAGTTGTAAGAAGGGTATAAAAGTCGACGTAGCCTGATGAGATCGTATAGCTTCGTGGTCAGAACACTTGCACGGTTTCAGCAAGAACAGGAGGAGCAGGGTAGGCAGACGGAACCTGTGAACCTACTGTTTTTTTTGGAGTTGCTTTGCACCACATATTTTGCCGTTCTTTTTGTTTAATTTCGAGCTGACGATCTTTGTGATTGTGGTGCAGTTAGCTGGTTAGTAAACCTAATGTTAAAACACTTCCGTTCCCCACTTTTCGCCAACTTCTGTAGGCATTGAACACTTATTGCTGGAACTGAAAATATTATATAAACATAAATATGCTCAAAAATTTAATTTTAATCTAGTTCCGTAGCATTTCAACTCAAATACTTCTCAACTACAAAATACCATACCTATAGGGAATAATCATTTTATTTTCTTTAAAATCTTTTTCCGTTCTTTCGTAAACTAGTAGTTTATCCCAGTTGTTATAAATATCAGAGATTCGATCTCATTTGAAACGGCCACAAAATTGCCTCAGACCAGTACCTACCATACCACCTATAGTTTATTTTAATTGTTAACGGAAATACTTAAACTACTTTTTAATGAAAACGCAACGTGTTGATAGTTTTAAATGAGAATTCAATATAAAATGTATATCGTTCGTCGGTTGAGTTACATTCATCTCATTATAGAGTTAATGATGTTAATGACGTGTGATGAGCGCAAATGAAATTAATTAATTTACGAATAATTAAATACAACACCGAATGTCGTTAGTGGAATGTAGTTTGAATTAAAAATATTATTATTGTTTTTGGTTTTTACTATATACATTTAGATATATTGTATAAGTATGTATAGGTATCTATTATTATTAGAGGTCCGATGTGGAGCAAGGGCACAAGAGTGTGACTGTAAACGCGACAGGCTGTGAGTTTTATTCCAACTAGAAGAAATTAAATTGTTAATTTGAGTTCCGCCACGCAACACGCAATGTCTCGAAAATTGGGCGAAAAGTGGAGAACGGAGTGTCATTTAATACTAAGTCGCTTCTGTCTGTGTAGACATTTAGGTAGCTGTGTAGCTACAAAAATACATGTTCAGACTTCAAATTATAGATAGATTTCGTTAAACAATTTAAAAAAGCTTTGACAGTAGGTAGTATCTAACAAGTTTTTTTAATACATTTATAAGAAAATATATATTTACTTAATGATACCCAATCAAAACGCTGGAGATGAGTAAAGATGATTATAAAACTTGTCATATCTAATAAGTTTTTAACAAATCTACTGTTAAAATAATGAAATTAGCGAGCCAATTTTGCGGCACGCGACTGCGTTACAGTGTAATTAGGTTTGGCCGTTTCATTGCTGACGAGAGGGGAGCTCAGCTAGATCGCTGGTGGTTCATTCATTATGTTCAAAGAGTATATAGATAGGTATTTATAAAATTATACTTTAAATACATATATTAAGTATATATAGCAAGCGTGTTCAGTTTCTTCTCTAGGAAGAATGATTACACTCAAATTATTATGGTTTTTATTTGGTAATACTATTGTCTATATGTCTGGTACAAGCAGACAAATCGGAGAAATTGAATTCATTCACAATATACTTATATCGACTGGAAAGAATCTATTCATATCGACGCTAGAAAGCGATTTTGTCCTATCTCTAAAGAGCCTTCTTTCGTATCTCTAAAGACTATGTACATTTTTTTGTTATAAACAAAATATTTTATTTTTTTGTATTATCTCCCTCATTTGCAACGTTTATCGAACGAAACGAAAAAAAAGGAGAATTTTCTCAATATCTATTCCTGTTATACCACATCATACCCAGTGACCGTAACTCCGCTGGTACGTCATATAAAAATCACAATATCAATAAATGCACGGCCACGTACGACGCCAATACGAATCCTGCTTTGATTCCCATCAATGTTTCATACAACCCGCACCCGGTACCGATCCTATCTAATATTCACTATCGCTACTGCTGTGTATGTATGAGAGGTACGTTACAATTTAGTATAATGTTTGTCAAAATCTCATGACATTTATTGTTATTTCATATGCTTTTGTTTGGTTATTTTCTCTGTAGGATGGATCTCTCAGGGGTAGAGTGTTAGGCATTCGGATTTAGAGGTATTTTTATAATTGTGGTTCACACTCTATCCCGCACATAGCAGAGTAGGCAAAGGGAATCTGGGAACCTAGTCCTTAACTTAACTTATTTTCCATTAATACACTTCCGTTCACCACTTACCTGTTGAGTGGCGGAACTCAATGCTGTTTTACCTCGTTAGCAGAGTGGAAAAATATAATATTAAATATTTTACGTCCTCGAATGGAAATCGAAGTCCCAACCATCCGGTTTACAAAGAACACATTTGTGCCCCTGTGCCATGCTCGCCCTCGCCCACCTATAACGGTTGCGGACTGTGGTGAATGTTTTTACGGAGAACCAAAATATTATTATAAATAAACTGTGCTGCAAAAAGAATTCTCGTCTTATTAATAACTTCTCTCAAAGATGTCAATACAAAGAAACGCATTACTATATTAGCTCTACTTACTGTAATGCGGAGTAAGCGTACCCGTTCTCGTAAGCAATGGCCGCCTCGCATCGTAAACGTCCCAACAATGGTTGTTTGCAAACCGAGCACGTTCTTCAATGTGGGATAGGTACATGTACAATAAATGGATGGCTATGAACTTTTTACGTAAATAAACGCTGAAAATATGGCTTTTAGCTCCGCTTTTATCCCACATTATACCAAGATTTGGGTAAAATTGAAGAAATTAGTGTCAATGCATCCATTCTCTGCTTTTCATCTGAATTCGTGATATTTCTTTGCCGCTGCACCACGACTGGCCTCTAATTTATCTTTTACTATACATTTTATATTTAAAAAACATTACATCCAAATTCACATAATATCAATAAAACAAGTAAGTATGTACAAACCGTTATCACCAAAAAAAAATACAAATTTCAATATAAACACCACTTTATATATATTCGTATATCATTCCACAACAGTTGTATTATAGTATCATATAAAATGCTAAAAGGCATATTTTAATAGGTCCTATTAATTACGGCTTTATATATATCGCTGTTTATCTGAGATGGGACAAACTTAAAAGGTTTTAAAGCATTCAATACTTGAGTCGAATGTACACAAATCACTAATGACGTTAGTGTTTAGCCGCGAACATGTCCATTTGGAAGGAGGTTCCGTATATTATTATTATTTTATAAAAAAGCAGCTTAAGCAGCAGTAAGGCACTCCAGCAGAGAGTGCAAACACTTTGCTCAATTTTCAGGACATAGCGTTTGCGTTGAGTGGCGGAATTCAAAGCCGCTTTTTGTCTTGTAACCAGAATTCATTTTTCTGAATAGAAGGCGAACCCACGTACGCTATCGTATTTATGCTGGGCCACTGCACCACGAAGAACTTTCTTCGCTAATTTTTATTGGTTGACAGACATAATATTTGATACTAGTGAATGTTAGTAATATTCATTTAGATTGCTGTGTAATTAAGAACATCTTGAAACGGTAATTTTATCCACTTCTTGTAGGATTTGCTGGAAAAACGAAGAAGATCCAGAAGACATATACGTATTAGGAAGTTGTCACTGTAGTTTTAAATCTCGAAATTAGTTCATCTCTTTAAATAGATGCTTAAAATTATACATAAATAATTATTTTTAAACTTATTACGTAGGCACTAAAAATCTAACTAGTTTTAGATTTAATGTAATGTATGACTGCATGAATTAAATACAAAAAGGAATGAAGGAGATTTTACGTAAAAACAATTAAAATACATTTTTAAAAGCTCTGAAAATTATTTGAAATCCAAAAATTAATTTATAAAAAATAGAAACATAAAATTAATATATGAAAGATAAGTGTTTGTAACTCAGCCCCGCTTAACTAACCTATTAGTGAGAAAGTACTCTTTTTTTTTAAACGCACTTTTTCTATATAAAAAAATAAAAATAAAAATTACATACATATATTATATTAATTTAAACGTAATTAATGTTAGCACTATGTTACCAATCCATTACCGAAGGAACTCAAAAATCTCTCTCAAAAACTCATAAAGCGAGAGCGCGATAAAGAGGCAAAAAGGTAAACATTGGACACGTATTGGTCTAAATATAAATGTCTCTCGGAGACATTAAGATAACGGCAGGAATGTTAAAAGCTATTTAATATTATGTTCTGTTCAAACTTTATTATGGATTAAGTGCAGTTAGAGGAAAGTTTTGAAGATTTTTTTGTATTTTTTTTTCTTTTATTATGTTTTTGAAGTTGATGAAAATTAATTGTAAATATTCTAATTGAATTTGAGGTGGCAAAGGGAGCTAACGTGCTCTGATTTGAAAAAATGTAGAGATAATTGGGGTGAAAAAATATATTAACATATAAATAAACATTTATTGAATAAAAATAAAGTTTTAACTTGTGTAAATATTTCAATAAAGAAGAATAGCTATAAAAGGAAGAGAAATACAAAAATGAATTCATCTTCCAAAACTTCCTAAAACCTCCACTCCGATACAAGACTCAGGTATTTAAATGAAAACGATAACACCGATGGCTCAGGTATTAATGAACGTGTCCGCTGACGACAACACCGCTTTTATGTGCTTTGAGTGTTCGGACATTATTTTTAGTAAACGTTATTTGTTTAAACAATTACGTTGTAATATAGTACTAGCGGCCCACGCGCGGCTTCGCCCGCTTTGACTTTTTGTTATATTATAGTCAAATTATACAAAATCTTTACATAAATTAATGTCGTGTATGCTTCATTCTGATGTACTTACCTATAAGCAATATTACTTTTGAATTTCATCTAAATCCGTTGACTAGTTTTTATAATTATACGCTGCATCCGCACTCAAAAAGGTAGACAGACGAAACCTGGGAACCTAGTGTTAAAACATTCCGTATCCATTAAGAAATTTGCGTTCCCCACTTTCCGCCGAACTCTGGAGCCAATACCTACTTATTGAGTGGGGAAACTCAACCTTGCGCTTTACTTGAGATATGGAATAAAATTGTGTAAAATGAAATAAATATGCTCAAATAAAATTGTATACCTAAGGCAGCCAAATTTCCTGAACCTGAAATGATAAATGTCAAACTTAGGTTAACTTAGTAGGTATAATATAGAATAATGACAAAGGAAAATAACAGAGATCCTAGTTCGAAAATTAAAATTGGCGGTATTGGTTTGAGGAGATTAAACTATCGCTTATTTCGACACTCCAATATCCACTTTGGCAAAGAGGAGACATTGCTTGTTGAATGGTAATGGAAGCTACAGCCGTAACATTAAGAGATAAACGCTATTCCACTGCGCTACGATGGTCAAGGCAAGCCAATTGTTGATTATCATATCCTATTTAACCCTGTAACTATGTAAATCGTTTATCACTAATCAATAAGGAACTTTTATAATAAACAATACTAAAGAAAACATCTCAATCTTTTGCATGCTAAGATTCTATTTTAAAGTGACTTGTATACTCGTTGTGTGTAAGCTATTGGAGCATTGATATCGGCAATACTCGTATAAATAAAAGTACGATTTAAAATAAAGTCGTCAACATGTCGCGACGTCGCCCACGAAGAGCACCATATCGCGAGCACCTACCTTACGGAGAGTATGCATTGTACGAAATTCTATACAATATAATAACTAGAATTTTTTTTAATCTCTGTACTTTTTAGGGTCCCGCAGCTCAGAAGGTAAAACGGAACTCTTATAGGATCACTTTGTCGTCCGTCTCTCAACACCTTTTATCTCGACATTGTGTGGTGAAATTAACATCAAATATTCAAGGCTATGGTTTCTTGAAGAACAGAAAAAATCAAGCTTTTAAACCCACCCAATCAAAAGATACGAGCATTTATGCATATCTAGCCGATTTCTTCTGAGAGAAGCTAGAGAGAACTGAGTGCCGAACGCTACAGTCACTGCATGCCTCTTTCGCATCATCCACTGTCATCAACTTCTTCATAAATTCCCGGGGTATTCAGGCTTTTTATGTGACCTTCTTTCATGTGCCTTTAGCCAGAGCCTAGTGTTAGTACAATCCACTCCCCATTTTGCGCCGAATTCTGGAGGCATTTTTATATCATATGTTATCTTTACCTGAATCAATTTATTCAAAAAATACTTTTTTAATTTGTTAATGTACCATAACCCTTATATTTTAGCATTGTAAGTCAAATTATCAGTGAATTAGACGCGAGTTAACGTAGATTATTTTGTCAACGCTCCGTAGAGCCGAGACGTGTTGTTATGCGAATGTTATCTTCATTTGCAGCAAGAAACGTATTTATTGCCTTTAGGAATATTTTTATTGTAATTGCGGTGAAGTTGGGTTTATTTGGCTATTCGTAATGGTTACTGGTTCAATTCTCGTTTGAATTATATAATTACTTATAGGTAAGTAGAGGGAACTTGAGAATCTAGTGCTAAAACACTTCCATTCCCCAATTTCCGCTGAACACTTTATTTATGCGAAATTTTATATGTGAATTCAATACAAATATTTATTAGATCAAATACAGATAAAAACAAAAAGTAACAAAGTTCCTTCAAATATTAAAAAAATATCATAGAAAGTATATAAAGTACCGAAAGCTTTAGCTACAGGCAAACACAAATATCAGGATTGAATCAAGCTATCAGTGCAGCGCCAGTGAAGTAGACTCACGTCACTATCGTACATTCACTATCACAGGAATAAACAATTGGACACTATCGAATAGATAGGTAGTTCTTGCAAAGCTCGCAATTCACAAACAAACCTATGTATGGCGTAGCGGCATACTTTATGTCAATTTACTTGTCTATAGGTAGTAGGCAGCTATAGTGCTGCTGTGGAAGTGTAATCTGCCTATATCTATTATTTTATTTCGGGTAGGCGGAGAAAATATTGTATTCTGTCACTCCATTCACTTTTCTTGTATGAACATATATGAATATGGTTGTATGATATATAAATGTTTCATACATATAGGTAGGTACATGTACACACACGCACACACTGAGGCAGACACATTTATATATAGGTAGGTCCATATATACATAAACTGATAAACACAATACCCTCCTTTACAATGCGTAATCGGTTAAAAAAGGCATACTTAATACTCCGTTATAATAGCCATAATATCTAATAAGAAACGATTACAATTATTATACACAGTGACCAGATGTGGCGTAGAGGCGGCGTAGGGGCAGGTAGTGGGTTCGATCCGCTCTAAGAAATCTAAAATATATATTTTTTTAATTTCTTCGCTCTGGTGTCGAGGTAAAGCGCCGTGTTGAGTTCTGCCATTCAGCACGCAGAGCCACCAGAATTCGACGAAAAGTGGGGAGCGTAGAGTCTTAACACTAGACACCCTCTGCCAACCCAGCCACATGTGGGTTACAACGTGAAACTTACATTTATTTAAATAAATTAAATTATCTACATCAAGAGCGTGCGCGTCTAGGCGTAAACTAAAATGAAAGTTTAAACGGAGCAAAATCAAAAGTCATTAATGTCCAATACGTTAAAAAGTTAAGTGACGTCTATAATAAATCATTTTTTTATTTCATCTCGACGCGTATTTTTGGTCGGTCGTTTTTCATTAATTTAACGCGAATTTATAGTGGTGGAGCCGCTGTATGGATCTACCTACCTATGCCTACTTGTTGAAAAGAAATAAGTGTAAGGTATGATTTATGCTAGTGTTTTTTTTTTTCACTATATTTTTTTACTTCACACTGTATCCCACACATAGCTTCAGTTCGTTCTCATTGTTGTGTGTTGAGTAGCGGAAGTTAACTCCGGTGGTGTGTTCAACTCGCCCTGGTAACTTTCCCTCGTTACCAGAGTGAGTGGGAATCGAACTCACCGCCGTCGTGTTTATGAGCAGACGCTTTCGCACCATGAAGGCCGTAAATCTCATTAACGACAAAATTCATATTAATTAACAACGAGGTAAACGCTTATAAGATGAAGAAGATGGATTTAAATCAATAGAAATAGAAATACTTAGGGTGACTTGTTGTATACATCTCACATCATATCTATCTAAATGAGTATAAATTCGCAACAAATATCTCAAAAGCAAGACAAAACATACACCCGTCTCGTTCACGCAAATCTATACAAAAATTACGCTGCAATATCGCTTTCTAAAAAAAATATGGCATTGGAATGTAAGCTTTATGTTAAGCGTTTTTTGTAGCTGTTCCTTTTAATAACTTCGACCAATCAGAAGCCGCAGTTGGATCGCCCCCGCCCCCCGCCCCGCCCCCCGCACCTCTCCGCCCCCTGATTGGCTGTCGCGGTTCCTACAGATTGTGATGGCGGGAAACAGATTTGAGTTTAGGGTTTCTTGGAGCTAGGGCCAAGGATCACTTAGATGTCGATTGTCGATACTTTTTATGAAATTATTTTTTATTACAATTAATCTAAATAAATTACACAGTCAGTTTAATAATTAATTCTATATTATTTTTTTTAAATAAAATAAAGTCTATTTACAGTGACCATAATAGGTATTAAATTATTAGAAAAAAAATATTTCACTGTGTATAAAATGCATAATGGCCTATAAGATTTTTGTACTGAGTCAATTTCAAGTCAATAAAAATACTTATATAATAAGCCAATAATATAATAACAAAGACACATTCTCACTATCGACAATCACCATCTCTAAAGCAATCTAATACAAACCACGAAAGTTCAGAGCGATATCCAGTGTTTACTTAAGTCGAGGGCGCCTTCACTCCGTCACCTCAGAGTTAATGACGTTTTAATAGTCACGTCTAGCATGACTTAAATATTATAATCTCTTTTGACTGAGTGGAAATCGAACCGGCAAACATTGCGCTTGTAACTACGACAGTATTAGTAAAGTTAGAGTATCTCTTCCTATTTCAAAGAATCGCTGCCTATGTATCTATACTTATTTAATTACATGAATATATAAGTTTTTTTTTTCAGGTTCACGCTGTATCCCGTACATAGCCAGGGTAGGCAGAGGCAATGATAATAGATAATTGTTTCAAATACTTAGTTATTATTTTCCTGTAGGGAAATATAAAAAAATCATTATAATAAACTATTAATGATTTGCCCGTACAATTGGATAGAGTTAATATTTTGAATATAATTTTCTTTAAAGAATCACTCTTACTTATTTTATAATTATTGATTTTGTGGTAAGCTATGTACTTATATGTGGCAATTATGTAATTAGTAGATACTATTATTTATGTAGTAAAAGGCCATTAAATTGAACGATGAAGATCCGTAAAAGAATTGACGGATGAATTTTTTTTTTATGGTAAAAGCTAAAAGGACAAGGCAAACGAGCGTTCGGGTCACCTATATATATTTTTTCCTCATATAATGTATATAATATTTAAAATAGTAAAATAGAAGGCGTCCTATCATCCTAAAGCTCTTATTCACAAAAATTAGAGAAGGAACAAATATAATAATAAGCTTTTTCGCAACCATATTAATAAGCAGACATACCTATTAGGTATATAAAATGCGTAAATATCGAAAATAATATTCAGACAACGCACTTAGTTACTTCACTCTATATATTTTACTGCATCATAACTCATATTCTACCATATAATTTGATCTCCCATACTGTCCTACATGCAAAAACAAACCAAAATACACAATAAATAAAGTTTAAAATTGTAAAAAAAGACAGACAGGTACTTAAAAAAAACAATGAATTATTGTAAGTTATATCATATTCCGTTGTAATAAGGGTTATGTTGAACATATGTTTAAAGTAATTTCCTTCATCTATCATTAAATAACGAGAGTCATTATTAGTAGTTATACGTTGTAGCTTTCGAAAGTTATTAAGCTTTAATGTTTTCAGTGCATTTGATATTAAACTTAATTTTTTTTATGAGTTGAAGTCAATAAATGGTGTCTTATATTTCACATTCGCTTTAATAAGGATAAATTTAATAGTGAATTAATATGGTGTTGGCAGTTTACAAAGTGTTATATTTGCGAGCTTTTAGAGATTTTGTGGATAGTGAGTTGATTCTTGTTTTATAATGTGCAGAGTTTTTTTGTTAAAAAATTAAATTGAGCAAGAAATAAAATTGTGATTTTGCTCACAATGTATCTCAATGAAGATGACTAATTTATTTACATTGTATTAAAGCATTTATTATTATATCTGATCAATTTATTACTTTTTTTCTATCGTTCGAAGTTTAATTTATTATTTAAACACTACAATAACACATTACATTTTTTTTGTAACTGTAAGCAATATAAAAGCACTGTATGGGAAATTACGATTGAATATAGGATATTTTCAAGCTAGTTAGAATATGTTGAATACCTAGCAAATTATTCCGTAGATGTTTTTTTTTAGTTTTCAATGTTATGTATGGTGACACCAAGCGTCCAAAAGCTGCATTAAATAGGTTCGCCACTTGTCGCTAGATGGCTTATGAAGAAACTCTATTATTTATTGTACATACATGTTTATAATATAACTAATAGATGGCGCTAAAATTTATATCCTTTTAACAGCTTATATTATAAAAAAAAAACTATGAAAAAGTAAAACATAATATACTAAAATAATTATTTTGATATTCTTAATGCAATAAATGTACAACGAAATCTTGAAGAAAATATTAAAGAATATAAAATCTAAGATATCAAAATTATAATAAGATTAATAACGATGCTTCATTGTAGCATAGGATCTCTTATTTTTTCAACTAATCCCTATCGCTGTAGGTGGGAAAGGGAGATCGCCAAGCAATACTAAGCTGCTTATAAATAAAATAAATACAATATGATATATGCTGGGACCACTTCAGCGCAGTATTAATTTATTTAAGAATAATAGAAATAATACGAGTACTAAGAAAAATAAAAATGAGTTATGTCTAAAAACATAAACACTTGGCAATGGTAAATATTTATTTTCAGTATTACAATTTTGTTGTAACAATTTTAAAGGTAAATAACAAGATTCTATAATCTATATAATTTATTTTAGTAAAACAATCTCAATATCATAATACACATATACACTGTGTTTTTATTATTTTAATTAATTAAATCGTTCATAAAATCAATTTTAATTATTTTTTATTAATTTTAGAGAAGATACTTAGTTAATTACTGTTTGTGTTTCAAACATAAATACTTCAAAAATTGCATACAACTGTTAGTTAACATTAAGAAATTGAATAGTGAATTAAAAAAAAAAACATTTTCAACAATTTATATAATTCATATTAAATGTCAACTTGTTCTCAATCAATTCATAAAACCAGCCATTTTATGATTCGATCGAAAATATAACAAAATGACTAGAGAAGAAACATTTCTATTATTTTATCTTAATACTAAAAGCGGACATAATAACTTATTTTAATTGTTTCAAATATAATATGTAATTGAAATAAAATATTACTTTTAACTCAGTTCACTGGAAGACATCGTATAGGGGATCCTGGCCGCGCTCCGATTTGTACCGCTTGGGCTGCTCCGTGTCATCCTCGATGTAATCACACGGGGCTAGTAGCTGGAAATTACAATAGTTTTATGTATACGTTTATATTAGAAAAAATACGCGACTGGTTGGGGGTTCGATTACCATTCGAGGAAATAAAATATTTATTTAAGTATATGATAATTTCTTCTTCTATAGGAAATTTCTTCGCTTTGGCGAAGAGGCAAAGTGCGTCGTTGAGTTCCGCCATTCAACACGCAATGCCTTCAGAATAAGGAAGTCTTAACATTAGGTTCCCTCTTCCTACCCTGCTGTTAAAGCTGATTAATGATTATTATAGATAAAATATAAGGTGCTTGCAGCTCTCATATATCTAAAACTAACACTAACAATTGCCAAAATTTTTCGTAAGCGAATACTTTTCTAAGCGAAGCTATCATATTTAAAATAAATATCAACATATGAAAATATCGTAACTTTTACAACAATAGGTACTTGTAATAAATCACAAAATAAAATACCACTCACTCGTTCAGTCAACGGTTTCCCTTCTAACAAATATTTCAATTTTTGCATTTGGCAAGGATTCAGGATCTTATCAATGCTGATCTGCTCCCGCTTGTGGCCGTCCCTCTTGCCGTTGGTCCACCCCCTGGAGTACTGGAAGGTCTGCGTCGCCACTGACGTCATCGTGATGACGATTAACAGGATAGTCACGTTTGTTATCATGGCTGCTGAAACAATTTATTACAATTTATTAGTTGTTATAAAAAAAGTTTAAATAAATTCAAGGTAAACGCTTAAAAGTTATTATTTTTTTTAAATTATTCCACACTTAGTAAAAAAGACAGTTTTTCAGTTAAAAGATTTTCAAGAGATGCGGATTCAAATTCATTCTGAATATCAGTATTTCCTTATATTTATAAATAGATACAGGTAAAATTAACAAAAGATAGTTTTAAAAAAATCTTAATATTTATAAGTCTTTGAATCTTCATTTGAACGCAAAACCTTTGCTTTAGTCCCACGAATGAAAGTGAAAAGTCCAATTTATAACTGCAACTTTACAACTTTTAAAGAAACTCTAACAATCCCAAGCATCATGAAACCACATCAGGTACACACAAATACAATTCCTTGAATGATTGCGGAATTCAAACTTCATTTCCTCTCAACATCCGTAAATATTTAAATTAAAAGGACATTTTTTCGACGATGCTGTCGACCTTACTACGAATGGGAATTCTGCCTACAGATATGGAGGTCGTAGATTTATTCACTCGACCAGATCGATCTTCTATGTCATATTAATAATTTCCTTATCCAATACAGAAGACTGACAATCATCTTCTAACTCCATCATCAGACCGGCTCGATGGTGCCACAATTGTATTGTTATTTAATCTACACACATAATATAATGCCAAATTTCATATAGACAGCGGGACCTAGTGTTAAGACACTCTGTTCCCACTTTCCGCCTAATTTTCAAGACGGTGCCGAGTAGTGGAACTCAACGCCGAGTTTTGTCTATAGATAAATAGTAAAATAGTAGTTACAAAAGTTAACAACACTAGAGTAGATTAATATATGTTAAAAATATAATAAATAAAAATATTTATTTATAGGTACAATATTTAACGATAAACTGAGCGGGTTAATAAGATAATTGTGAAAAATAGAAAGACTTTTATCGTCTTAAAAGAAAAAAAATCTATTATTAGAGCATTAGCAGTCTCTCGAAAAAATACAGTGTGTTTTTGTTCTCTCCTTTCACTTGCTCTATAATTATAGACTTGGCTTTTGATGAAATAACCTTTTTAGGGGTACGTATCTAAAGATCAACGATTGAATAATTACATTATTAAAAGGTAATCGTTCAATTGATTCTGTGAATTTTTTAGCGGTGTATCCTGCATATACAGTAGGGTAGGGATAAGACTCTCTCAGTAAGTTCCGCTACTCAACACGCAATGTTTTAATGGGAACGGAGTGGCTTTCCACTAGGTGCTCAGATTCCCTCTGCTTACCCTGTAACGTGTAGAATAAAGCGGGAAGGTAAAAAAAAAGATTTAATTTGAACATATAAGCTAAAAATACCTCAGGAACGGAGTGCATTAACACTACCCCCCTGACTACCAAGTTATAAGCGGAAATAGCGTGAAGCTGATAAAATTGTAATATAAAATGTTATAAAAAATCATGTGAGCCGATGAATATGAAAAACGTTTGACACGGCGGCGTTTTTCAATCAATACTTCTGTTTTACGAAACATGACCTTGATCTTATAATTATGTTTTAAAAATACGTCAATTGGGTTTTGTGATATNATGAAATAACCTTTTTAGGTGTACGTATCTAAAGATCAACGATTTAATAATTACATTATTAAAAGGTAATCGTTCAATTGATTCTGTGAATTTTTTAGCGGTGTATCCTGCATATACAGTAGGGTAGGGACTGACTGAGTGTTAAGACTCTCTCAGTAAGTTCCGCTACTCAACACGCAATGTTTTAATGGGAACGGAGTGGCTTTCCACTAGGTGCTCAGATTCCCTCTGCTTACCCTGTAACGTGTAAAATAAAGGGGGAAGGTAAAAAAAAAAAGATTTAATTTGAAGATATAAGCTAAAAATACCTCAGGAACGGAGTGCATTAACACTAGGTTGCCTCTGACTACCAAGTTATAAGCGGAAATAGAGTGAAGCTGATAAAATTGTAATATAAAATGTTATAAAAAATCATGTGAGCCGGGCTGAATATGAAAAACGTTTGACACGGCGGCGTTTTTCAAGCAAAACTTCTGTTTTATGAAATAAGACCTTGATCTTATAACGATGTTTTAAAAATACGTCAATTGGGTTTTGTGATATTTTTTCTATATTAGATATCGGATACCAATGTGATATTTACGAGACAAAATTCCTTTATGATTATATTATTTCTTTTCATTTCTTTATTGTTATTGTTTTAAAAATAAATGGTTTATTTAATTTACATACTCGTACACATGTAATTATTACATATCTAATAAAATAAATATAAGAATAAGCTACGGATTCGATTTCCAATCGAGGAAATGAGTTTTTTTTTCCCGCTCTGGTAAACAAAGCGCAGCGTTGAATAGCGTTTGATCAGCACACAATGTCTCGAAAAGAGTATCTTAAAAGTTTACTAATTAGTTATATAATTAATTTTTCTGCAATGTAAATTAATTAAACTTAACATTTTATAAAATAATCACAGAAAAAAGAGCATTTATTGTAATTCTATAATAAAAATAATTTATTTAATAGGTTATACTATTCCTATTTAGTATGACATTTTAAAATAAAAGATAACATATTGAAATGGTTGATACAATCCTGATCTCATATAATATCGCCTCACTAACCTTAGCAAATGCCATTCGAAGCTCGCTATATTATGTCAGGTAACTGCTTGTTACTCGTAGTATCTTATATGGTCTATTAGCCTTAAACTACCATATAAATTGTTTTAGATTGTTATAAAAATAACATTAAAAAGTAGTTTCATGTCTTCTCACGTATAGCAAGGTAGGCAGAAGGAAGGGGAAGTGTTGGGACACTCTTTTCCCTAATCTTGTCTACTTTGTCTCTACACCTTGTCCAGCAAATAAAGCATAATAGGAGGCAGAGGGAACCTAGTGTTAAGATATTCCGTTTCTCATTTTTCGCCGAATTTTGGAGGCGTTGCGTGTATAGCAAAAGTGAACGCCGCGCTTAGCTGAGTAAATAGAATTTTACAAAAACATGAGGAAAAAGTAGATTGTAACGTAAAATTTTTGCCGTCTCTATTTTATTTGAAATTAATCCAAAATTATTTATAAGGGACCTACCTACTTCTGTTTAAAACAACACTCGTCACTATGATGTTATTTCTTATCGAGCTCCGAAGTATAGAGAATATATAATGCTTTTCTATCTTAGTAGTAAAGTTACTATGAAATATATATTTTATTTGGTAGCTTCACGCTGTATCCCGAAAATAGCAGAGGGAACCACTGAACCTAGTTTTAAGATATGTCGTTCCTCATTAACACTTCCGCCCTCCGATTTCTGCCGAATTTTTCAGGCATTGAGTGGCGAAAATTATTTTTTATTGATTTTTTAGTATCGCTTAAATGAGTGAATGTCTTTATTTTGCTCCAGAAAACATGGAGTATTTTATTTTGAGATATAAATATCTTATTATATTGACTTTTTTATTTTTTATCTAAGCGTGAGTTATGTAGTGGAATTTTTTGATTTTGAAATTTCACAAAAATTTTTTGGACTGTGTGTAATATTACCAGAATTCTTTATTATGGAGCCACTCGTGGCTTAGGGGCACAAGTGTGCATCTGTATTCGTGACAGGTTTTGGGTTCGATTCCTGCTCGCTCTGGTAATGACGGAAGTCAAATGAAATGAAGCTAAAAGTACTTTTTAATGTGTATGATTTTTCTATCAAACTATATATAGTGTCATACAAACTTTCAACCCTATATTACTAACTTTAACGCTAAATTTTATATGCTATGAATTTTATTTCATAATGTGTGAAGTGCATAGAGATGGTCGTGGATTCGACTTCCGAAAGAAATAATGATTAAATAAGTCCCGATCTTGGAAGATTAATTACAGCGTTGAGTATCACACGCAATATCTCTAAATTACTTGAAAGCAAAACCTATAGTGTCTTAACATTATGATTTTATGCTAGTACCATAAAAAAATAATTAAAAAATCTTTAATTATGAAAATTAAGAAAAAATCATAATTATATGAAAAATATTCTTATTATTATAATAATAAAATATATCCAGTGATTTAAAAAAAATACTAAAATTGAATTAATTAAACAAAAATAGATATATTAAAAAAAAAAGTTACATACAGAAAATTGTATACATTACCTTCGATCAAACTTCACAACCAAAACCCACTTGTTCTATACCAAATATTAATATGATGAAATAACTTTAGATCCGGTTCGTTCTTTGGTCGGCAGCTGACTACACTCCAGTAGCTCATCTCCAGCCTTTTATACGCATCGGGACCAGCTACAGTGAGGGCAAAGTGTTTTTCAAAACACACCCACGTCTTCATTAAAGGATGGTTAATAGGAATAGCCTTCATTAATGTTTTATCATTGTTTTTATATTTTAAATTGAATATTACAATGTGGGTATTAGATATTTCTTTTTTTACTTAGCCCATTGCATTTTGTTTCTTTGATTGTTTCGTTTTCGAAGTGTTTAAAAGAAAAATATACAATTATTTTTTTTTAGAGAACGTCGTAGCGTACAGCTACGGCGTAGACATATAGTCTGCATACGCGATGGTTATGGTTTCCATTTTCACTCAGGGGAATAATTAAATTTTAAATTAATTTTATTTCTCCGCTCTGGTAGATATAATGCAGGTTTGAGTTCCACCCTTCAACGCGCAATGTGTCAAGTCTACGTTCCCTTAACGTGCGCTAAACATCCTAAAGCTGCAGTAATTTTTTTTATATAAAAAATCTGTTTAGAATTTTAGACTATACAATGCATTTATTTCAATATTTTTTTCTATCACACAAACAATAGTGCATTTTTGTTTTTTTTTCCTAAAAAAGATATTGATATGGTGTGTTTTATTTATTTAAGGGGGTGATTACATTAATTATTAACAATCTTAGTTTATTTGAATTAAGTTTTGTTCATTTTAAATAGTATTTCGTTATTATGCAATACTTTACTCCACTTAATTACTCCAATTTAGCAGTTTTATTCATATTAATATAATTTTACGAAGAATTTAATTTACTGGTTCATTTCGTGTCTGAAATGAGCTCTACTTTTGTAGCTATTGTAGAACAGTCGAGGCATAACGCATTCTCGAACTCCGTATATTAACGTTCTGTTAAAATCTGTCCAGTTGCATCGTCATATACTTATAATAATAAATTTACTATTCTATAAAACCTTTTTTTGCAGACTTTTCTAGAAGTTCATTTCAATATTGAAGGATTTCTGGTAAACTATTTTGGAGACACTAAAGTAAGAAAGAGGTTGTAAAAGTAAAACTAGCAATATCCTGCAATGCATATAAGATGATACATAATTATTAATGATACATACATAATTCATATATCTGAATATATCTATACTACATACATATATATTACAACATATACAGTACTAATAATTCATACTAGAAAGTGAAGCATACAACTAACTCACTTTTTAGTTTCATTCGAGAATATTAACATATTTATGCAGAATTCTGTTACAATTCGATGAAATTTAGTTCTTCCTGAATTTCTAATTAGCTTTAAATGTTATATGTTATATTTAAACAAATTGGGAATGTCCAAACTTTGGTTTGATAGGACAAACTAACTACGTCCAAATTGAGCGATAGGATTTAATTTTTTTTTTGAGAGAGCGATAGGATTTTATTTCTTGGCATAACTGTGTGATTTATCAGCGGGACAAATTAATAAAGAAATCAAAGTAAATGAATAATTCTAATCGTTTTTAAATCTAATTTTTCAGTTTCTTGGAAAATAATTTATTTAGCTCTTAAAATAATATATATATTTTTAATTTATACTTAGCTTAACTTTTTATTAACACCGCGAACGAACATTGTGTTTCCTTTGCATATAGTGCTATGCATATAGGTATTAACAACATATTATATTAAACTTGGAAATCCAGCGGATGACATTAGCGTTGTTGAAATTTGTTCTATATCTCTTATATCTATAGATATAAGTTGATATAAAAGTCATCACAGTGACATATATTATATTATGGTATTAAAAGTCAAATTAAATATAAAGTTCTCATATATAGTTAACAACGGAACGAAATGTGCGTTTCTTTATGAGCATAATAAAATAATATTAAACATTAATAATAAGTTTAAAAATAAAATAAAGGTGTATCTTTGGCTTCTGTATGTTCTATAATTTTTGGTGAATTATTTCTCGTTTTTATTTTGTAATTATTATTATTATTTTTTTATAATTTTCTTTAATAAAAATGTGCCTTTAGAGAGAACTGCAGAGATAATAAATATTTTAAAATATTAAAATTGAAAGTAAATTATTTATTATAAAGAATTTAAAAGAAAACAAAACGAATTAGAGGCAATATTTTTCTCTATATAGGTGCACTTAAAACTCCTCGTGTCAAATAAAAAGCTACGGCTGTGTGTGTATTAAATAAAAATTTTACTTGTTCTTTAGTTCTTTATTTATACCCATCTTCTGCATTAACGGGGATAGTGAAAAAAAGCTAGTGTCAAGACACTCACTTTTCGATTTGCTTTCAATTTTTTACATTGCAAGTTTCATTCAATGTTGAATGTGACAAATATGGATTCGATTTTTACTCGAAGCAATTAAATATTTCGTCACTCTGGTAAGAAAACAGACCGCGGTGTTAAGTTACGCCACTTAGTCACACGCCATGAATGATTCATACATAGAAAATTTGTGACAAAATTAAATTTTGAGTGCATGTACCAATCCTAACACAGAACTATAATGTTTTCTATGTTTGTCTGTGCGTTTGTAAACGCTCATCTTAGAAACGGCTGAATCGATACAAAAGCTGTTTTCACCACTGTATTTCGTCAAACTCCCCTTAAAATTTAATGCTATTTTTATTCAAATCGGTTCTTAAATAAAAAAGTTATGGCAATGTAAGATAGGGGAGACCGGGGTTGGTTGACGATAGGGGTAGGTTGACTAACTATCAAAAATTCGTCCCACGCAATAGCATTGAGGCCGGCAATGAGACAAGAAAGTACCTTACCGTAATATTGAAAAACAACGCATGGAAGTAATTATTTTCTCCCCCCTCCGGAGAAGGTCTCCCCTACCTATTGCATGTGAAAATATTCAATTCAAGCGGGCGAAGCCGCAAGTGCGTTACTAGTAAGTAAATAAATAAACATTAAAATATTATAACGAAAGTAATGTCATTTTATTAATCAGAATCTTACGTTATGATTATAGATCTCTCTTGTGCCTCTATAATCATTGGATAATGATTATAGAGGCACAAGAGAATGAAAGGGGCTTTTAATTACTACATTGTATAATTAGCCATTGATGATAGAATCTTGTTATTAGATTAATTAGTTAATAATGACAATATTTATTTCTAGAGTTCGATCAAGACGTGATGCCTTTTGTGGTTCTGAAATCTAAAAACATCAAAAAAATAAATTAAAAAAATTAAATCAGCTTTACGCAATATCCCGCTTGCAGCAGGGTAGACAGAGCGAACATAATGTTAAATTGCTTTTCCCTCGAATAGGCATCGAACCTACAACCATCGAATTCACACACCCTTGTGTCCCTGAGCCACGTGTATTCTTAAAAATCCATACAAATGTATATACCAGACAAAATATCATATAATTTTTATTTGATATTTATAAAGAAACCATTTTTAAAATATTTTTCAAAGTTTCTCTTAATTACAATGAACGCCTGAATACTCTTACCGAATTAACTCGCGGCGCCACACTGTTATTGTTATATTTTACAAGCCCTTTGACACAAAGAACTTTAATCGGTTTTTAAAAACTTTTTAAGTCTACCCGAAGTAAATCGATATCTGTAATTAACTATTTTATAAGTCGCTCCGTTTCTTGTTGAGTGGCGAAACTCAACGCCGCGCTTTTTGTGTCTCATTACTAGAGCAGAGAAATGAAAACAATAATAAATAATAATCTCGATCTCGCATATAAAAGAATCATAGTGTAAGGCACCGAATGTTCGAGACATTGCATGTTAAGTGGTGTAACTCAACGTCGAGCTTTGTATTATTATTTAATAGAGCAATGAAGATAATAATTGATTACCCCGAGTGAGAATTGAACTGTCGTATTGTCGCATTTCGGTCAGACGCTGTACTACATTACAACGGCTTCATTACTACATAAATACATCTTATAGGCATAGGCATATTTGGGCACAATATTGTCGAAATAATAAGGAAAGAAAACATTTAAAAGCTATAATATAAATATAACAACCTTCAAGTATTTGACACATTTATTATTCTAAGGAAGTTGTAACAAAACACCGTAAGGTAAGGTCCTCGTTATTTCGATGGTTTTTATGTAACGTAATCCAAACAAACAATATTCGCTGTGATATCTGCGCCATTTGTCTAAAATATCCTTTGATCTAAAAGACTTTCACTACAGATAGTACCTAACTTGTATTTTATCTCATTTATAAGCCTCAAGTGTAAGTCTTGCAAAATAAGTACATTTTGTTTTGTTTTTTTTATTGTTAGTTAAATGTCTGTTGGGGTAATGATGTGTTTTAATTTCCCGCTCTAAGAACAATGGAATCCGCTATTCATTACACTATATCTCGCACTCGAGCGGAATTTAACGGTAGACAGTGAAAAGAACGAAGTATTCAGTTCACTTCCTTTATTATGGTGGGTTATGGAGTGTTACTACACTAGGACACTTTCCACCTTAACCTAGCACTTTTTCATCTTCTTACTCACACACCCTGCGCTGAAAAAAAAATTCATAATTTATTCCTAATTAATTTTGCAAAGCGCGGCGTTGAGTCCTGCCACTCGACACGCAATTAAGAAATCCAGAAATCGGCAGAATGTGTAAACGGGAACGGAGTGTCTTAACACTAAGTCCCTCTGCCTAACCTGCTGTCTGCGGGATACAGCGTGAAGCTATTACTAATTTAATTGAAAATTGTAACAAAAAATGTATTTTTTTATTTTAATAAATCATCTTACCGCCTAAAACAAAAAGATCATAAAATATTTAAATTCTGCCAAGATAGCTTAGAATAAATTTCTTATCTGTGCCTCTCGACGTTTTATTTTTGCATTGAAAATAAATATATCTAATATTAATAGTCTACATAGTATACTTACTTATTTTTTTTCAAGCATAATAAAAAACACTTATTTTATATAATGTTTTAAAATATATGTCATTATTTAATTGTAAATAATATTTAAAATATTTTATATTCGATATGTTTTTAGCACAAAATGTTCATTCTTTTATCAGTAGCGAGTATCCGAACAAGCAGGTCGGCGTTCGCTTTACGTATGAATGGAAAAGTTGCGTGACGTGCGTAGTATGAATTGCTCGATCATTCCGTTCATCATTCTCAAACGTGAACGCGATTTGTGAAACATGTCCGCTTTTTGTGTTTTTTTGACGTAAATATTTGCAAAATACTGTTTCAATTTGCGTCTGCGTGGTGATTTTCGGTGCTACATTTGTTTTATAATGTGTGTGACCGTGTTGTGATCTGTTCATATGAGGCTGTTATACAAAAGTGGTCCAATGGAGTCTCTCAGAAAATGGTTCTACAAACCAAAGGTACGTACGTCAAAACAATTGCTCCAGTTGTTGTATTCTTTGACCCGTTTCCTTTATAATGTGACCTTTATAAAGCTATTGGGGAATTGGCCGTGATGTTACGTCGAAATAACAGTGCACCTTGTTACGTTGATGATTTTACAGTTGAAACTCTTTGTTGCATGCACACAAATTTTTACTGTTTTCCTTCTACCTACTAGTATGTTCCAATGAAATCGTTTTACTATCGTTTATATTTAATACGATGAACGGTTTTGGAATTTCCAACGATCTTTCTTACGTCATTAACAAAAGTACATAAATATAAACATTTTATACAAATTAATTCTGTCGTTAGGCGCTCTACATAAATATTTCCCAAATTTACTTAAGTGTGTTTGGAGAACATTGAGTATGTTTGTACTTTAATGTTCACAGCTAGTTAAACAAATCATTTGTATTTTTAAAGGCATTAACACGATTGTTTTTGCTTAAATCTTCGGCATGTTATTATTTTGATATGCAAATAGGTCTATTATTAGGTATTTACGTTCTCGTTTTTTAAAAAAAATGTAAATTTTAATCACTCTATTGTTTTACTTCTTTGAGAAGAAAAATATTGTGGTGAATTATAATTTATTAGAAATATTCATTTAATTATTTGTTATTTTAATTTTTGTATTGTATATGTTTTTTTTTACTTAGGCCAATGTGATGCAGTTTCTGATTGTAAACATGATGGTTGTATAATTTTCACTTTCTCACTTGGTAACTAAACAAAGTGCAGCATTTAGTTCTGTCATGGGGGAATATGGAGAGAGGAGGCTCTCACCATTTTCATTCCCTTTACTTTAGGGCTGCCCATTATTTATATTGAAGTTTGATAGAAATCCAAAGTAAAAAATATATGTCTTCTAACATCAATATTCAAAAACATCAAAATCAATGATTATTGGGCTTCCCTACTCTGCTTACCTTGTCTCATGAGGGGTACATCATGAAGCTATAAAAATGTGATTACTACTAGCAAAGCTGGTTTCTATAACCTTTTATATTTGTGTCACAATTCTATTTATCATCAGATAAAGGTCAAGGATAATTATTTTGTACTTAAAAACATTAAAAACATCTGCTTCTACAAGCACCTTGTCTACAATAACTTAAATTTTTAATTCTTTATTAAATAGAGGCCACTATTACATGGTGGGATAGAGACGGATTTGTAAGATACATATCTAAATTGATAATATTGCTCTAATTTAGTAAAAGCATTATTTAAAATCCAACTATTATTTTAGCAGGTGTTTAAAAAAACAAGAAAGAAAAAACAAAAGCATTATATGAGTAAATAAATATTGATAAATGTACACTCAACACATATTTTTTATAACTATTGTTTTCACTGTTATATGTTATAGAAATAAAATATCTTTACTTATATATGTGGCTGAGGTTTTCTATTATGTTACTAGTGGCCTGCCTGCAGCTGCGCTCGCTTGAACTACATGGTTATTTATGGATATGGCATGGAGGTACTCCTGGCTTATCTTATTTTAAAATATGAGGTCAAAATAATAACCTCATTTCATTCAATATTGACCATGCAAAACAAGTATTCTTAAGCCATTATATTCATATCTCTTAAGGCTTAGCTGGGAGGTTGGAGTTCCATATCAGCCGCTCCAGATCTTTGATTTTATAATTTGGACAGAAAATGTTTCTTATGTTGATCAACTTTTAGTCAGATGCTATATTTATATCACTTAGAGATTAAATGGGCTGCTAGAGTTTCGTGTCAGGTACTCCAGATCTTCATTTTTCTTGTGGGTGAAAATTGTTTGTTCAATTTTGCCCAAGGCTGTATATTTATATCTCTTATACTTTAGACAGGTTAGAGGTTAGAAGGTTCCAAATCAGGTATTGAAATTTTCAAAATAAAGTGTAGCCTATATGTTGCCTATTATATATAATATGTAATATATAACGAAAAAAATTAATTCAATTCCATCCAGTAGTTATGGAGATTAGCGCGTACAAACAAAAGAATAAATAGATTTTCTCTCAATGTCTCATAATTTTAAAGAAAACAAATATTTTAATAATAAGTTATGTCTGAAAGGTCTTTAATGTACTGCACTTTATAATGATGCTGCAGAAAGTAAGAGGCAAGGTTAAACAGTATATCACAGAGTGGCTTAGTTGTGATGTGAATTGCTATAAATTATATATAATACCTATAACTATTATTAACATAAAATCTTATTAGGTATTATATTACTTTGTAAACTGTTGGATAAAGTCATTATACCTATCAGACAAATATGAGGCCGTAGTGGCATTATTTCATTTCCTCAATCTGCTGAACAGCATTCAATGTGTCAAAATATGGATGGGAAGTGTGGGACCCAATATCTTAATTCTAAGCTCCCTCTACTTAACCTGCTCCTCAAAATGTGAATTTAAAAGTATATCTTCATCATTTTAATTTTTTGTTTTGCTTTTAGCAAAAGATTTCTGTCCTGTTACGTAAAATGTTCAAAAATCTCGCTTTTTACCGAGATAAAATCCGGCCCAATATGTGTTTCAGTAAGTAGGTAGTTATTTCATTTTCATATTCCATGCTTAGTGGAAGGATTTAGTACTCTGAAAAAAATAAAATATCCTTTTTATTATACTTATTTGAAAACACGAAATTTGAACTGATTTCCGATTACATTTATTAATAGAAACTTTTTACTCTCAAAATTGTATAAATATTTAATTATTATAATGATATGTTTATATAAATATAGCCATTTCTGACGTCACCACGTGAGGTCAGGCTGTCCTTGTTTAGCAGATGTCGGAGATTGGTTGCATCTCGCTTGCACACTTTCACTTTTTTTACCGCTTTCCTAATAGCAAGTGAAACTCGGTCGTACTGCCAAATGTTTTGCGAATATTGCCATTCATTATAACTTTTAAGGCATTTTTTTGTGAATTTATTTGAAATATATTTTTTAAGCGTGTGGCTTAAAAACAACAACATATACACGGTACAAACCAAGACACGTTAAGTGCCTATAAAACATATATTAATAAAATATATAGTTTTTCATTGTATCAATCTATGATAACACAATGTAAATTCCGCTTATCTGTAAAACGTACATACTTTATCTGTAGCAAGTAAGCGTTTTGTTTTTAATGTCAAAGCGTGAAGAGTATGGGTTAAGTTAAGCACTAAACAGTCTCGATATTTGAGTGGTCATATTTCTAAAATTATACGTGAGCACGCGATCGCCGCGTTTTCTGAATATCTTTACAGAAATACTAGCTACCTAATGTTTTTTATATTCTACTTTTATTTTCCTTTGTTGTGAAACCACCATATATAAAGATTACATTAGGTATATGAAAAAATAATAAAATTGATGATATAAAAAAAATTAGCTTCACCTTGTATCCCGCACACAGCAGGGTAGCACAGCATTTCGCCCAATTTTTCGAGGCATTGCGTGTTGATTGGCAGAATTCAACGCCGGCTGTTTGACTCGGTACTAGAGCGAAGAAACGAAAATACTAATAATTAATAAATAATTAAGTCTGTTCTTCTAATAATTAATTTCCTCGAATGGGGATCGAACCCACAATTGTCGCGTAACCCTACTCGCGTGCCCCTGGGCCAAGACGGCCTCAAAATTTAAAAAACATAAATATTTATATTGATGTTTTTGTTTTTTAAAATCCCCAAATCTTGTACTAAATGCTAAAAATAATGACTATCACTATCACGTACAGAACTTACGTGACTCTTTTGTTGAATCGTGATTTATCAGTAATATTGGAAAGGTAAGGAATACTGTTGCCATAATTGATAGTTTTTATGCCTATGTTTACTTTAATAAATATAGTAGTAGTGTTACAACACTCCGTTCTCCCCTTTCCGCCCATTTTCTAAGAATAACTTAAGTAATGTCGCCTTCTAAGATTAAGACGTGACAGCGGAAACATGTATTTGCTGTCCACTCTCCTTAGAAAGGAGTACGACATATCAACCATCACAGCAAGGGATAATGAAATATTTAATATTTTCATTTATTCACTCTCATAACGAGCCAAAGCGCAGCGTAGAGTTCCGCCACTCAACAAGCAATACCTCAAGAATTCGGCGGAAAGCGGAAAACGGAAGGGTTTAAAGGTAATAGAGCTAAACAAAACAAGACGTTCTACATCCTCGTCGTCTGTCAATGAAGTCACTACTCTTTTAATAGTTTAAACTTTAATAGTCTTTATTTTTAATAATATATTGATCTTAAGACGTGAACAATAAAAAAAATACAAAGTTCTTATCCTGTTAATAACTAAAATTTGCATAAAAATACAATTATCAGACATAGATTGTCTGATAATGTAGAGCCGTTTCAATAATTATACTTTAATCGGTCGTCCACTGCTGCTCACTTTGGTTATTGTTTCTATTATGATATATTAAAAACTCGATATCAAATTATAATGAATCGCTCTAATCGATTATTATTAATCCGCCTAGAACAAATCGATTTCCTTTGTAGGCAATTACTTTGGGCTTAAAAAATAAAATTGAAATAAATAATCATTATTTTACATGTCGACAGATATTTGCTATACTATATTGCTTGTATGTTAAATAAACGCTACAATATATTAAGTTAATATGTGCTTACTTACATACACCAAACAAAATCTGCCCCTTTATAATATTAATATACTCGTAGATCTATTAAAATAGGTTTAATGAACATTCTATTGCTCTTCAAATAATATTAATTTGTATATTGATTACAATGTCAACTTAACTATTTACAAAAAATAATCACGCATTATTTAAGTAGTATCACCACTTATATAGCCTACCTACATAGTAATTTCGACGCAAATATTTGTCCTCTACAACTGGTGGTGGCAATGTCATGAGGTTTGTTAAACTTTTATATTACACATACATACATACATACATACATACAGCCCGTTTTACCCTTACCGGCGCGGCAAATATAATATAATCCCACTTAAATCGGTCGTTTTATATTCTAACGAGGTAGGTGAGGTTAATAATCTAATGTGCGTGTGGAATTATGTTATTATTTATTGTATTTCTTTATTTTATTTAAGATTTTCTTTTGGAATTTATTATTAATATAGAACAGTTAAATGTGAATAAATAACTGTTATAATAATAATATGTTTATAATTTAGTTTTTTTTTTTCGTACATTTGTTAGTAGACTAGGCCTGAAGTTGTTACGTTGTTTAATTGCATTATTTTGGTTACAATGGCATTAGACGTTGTAATCGTATAATTTTTTTCTAGCGAGAAATATGTAAAGTTTTTTTATTCACTGAAATAATTTGCGCTAATACATTATACTTTTATTTCTCTTTTGCCTAGCAAGTGGTTATGAGCATATTTCGTTACTTCCACATAGTAAACAACTGAATGCCTATATTTAATGTAAACATGTATAATTGTTGGTGATTACAATAATCAATATACTCTATCTTAGGTGATAATGGAGATAATGCTAAACACAACAACACGTAGGCCCTATCTTACTTGCTGTGTTATACTATAACAAGAATTATTGTATATATTTGTTTATATATCGCACAATTTACAAAGAAATCTATTTTTATCTATTTAATATTTGAAGGTAAAAAAAACAAATAAAATCAGCTTCACGCTGTATCCCGTACACAGCATGGTAGGCAGAGGGAACACATACAACATAGTGAAATACTGACGAAACTTAACCCCGGGCTTGGTGCCAAAGTGAAGAAACGAAAATTTTAATAAATAATAATTTATTTACTCGAATAATCGATTGACCCCACAACTGTTGCTTTACAGTAACACCCTTGTGCCTCTGCGCCACGACGGATATTTACGGAGTATATTATCTATATCTATACGTCTCTATAAGTAAGTATACCCAAGGGATAAAGAAAAGGAGATTATAATAAGATTTTCTTTGTTATATTTATTGCTTCCTATATACGCATATGTACATATATTCTTTATAAATAGATTAAAACAATAGAAAGACATAATAAATATAGGATACGGTAATATTTTATTTTACCACTGATAAGATAACATTTTGTAACCTCGATAAACAGATAACACGCTAAACTGTTTCTTTGTATATTTTCGTAGGTATAATTGAAAATTTGCTCGCTTTATCAAAGGTAATTAAACTAAATTAATTATTTGCCTTACTTTCCCCTTTTTCCTTATATGTCTTAATTTTGTAAAAAATTGTAAAATTCAATAGATTTTTTGATGGGGGTACACAAAATAAATGTATGAAGAAAAACAAAGTTGATTCAAAGTTTCAAAACTTCTGCATTCATGTTACGAAATGGTAGCCTTTCAAGCTTTTCGAGTGTCTGATGACGGTGACCTCGGCCTTGTATATGTGATTTCAGCTAAACTTGAGGTTTATAGTCGAGTAATAAGAAAAACAATAGACTATTAATGTTTCAGTGACGTCTTTCTTCATAGATTCTAGCTTGCTAAATAATGTATTTATAACGTTTATGAATATATCCAAATATAAACGAATTAATGAATAGGCAAGACGCTTTGTTGAGCTCCGGCACTCAACTCGATCTAGGCAGGCAGGGGGAACCTATATAATATAAGTATTAAGACACTCCGTTGCTTACTGTCTGCCGAATTCTGGAGGCACGGCGTGTTGAGTGGCAGAACGGAACGCCTCGCTTTGCCTCGAAACTAGAATGAAGAAATGAAAATATGAATTTAAATAAATATTTCCTCGAGTGGGGATCGAACCCACAACCTGTTGGTTTTACAGTCACACTTTGTGCCCGTGCACCACGACTGGCCTCAATTTGTGTTTTTGTTAAAAAAAAATTTATGTTCATAGAAAAGCAATTCTTTTAGGTAAGTAAATACCCTGTTTGTGGGAGTATTTGTGGCCTTAGTAATAGTATGTTCATTACTACACATTAGATGGGTAAAGCGAAGTTTACTTCAGTTGCTCGTAAGATGAGTGTAAACGACGGGCGGACGTATAACGTATACGGAACACAAGGTCCCATAAAAAGGTTGTCGGTAGACTTACTAGATAAAGAAATAAAACGCAGGTCCGTTAATAATACCATATTCAAATGAAGTAATTAATATAAATAAAAAGATATACCTATAATACAAGATTTTAATATAGTCGTGACGCAGGGGTAAAAGCATGCGACTGTAAACGCGAGTGGTTATGTGTTCAATTTCCATTTGAGTAAAGTAATATTTAATATTTTCATTTCCTTGCTCTGGTAACGAGGCAAAACGCGGCGTTGAGTGGCGGACTCCAACACTCAATGCCCCACATTCGGTGGTAAATGGGGAACGAACGGCACTGACTTAATGGGAACGGAGTGTCTTAACATTATTCACATTAGTTCACACTGTCTACCCTGCTATGTGTGCGGGATAGAGCGAGAAGCTGAAAATATAAAAATAAAAGAAAAAAATCTTTTAACATTGCTATAGTTGGTACAGTTTTTCCAACTGCGCAAATAATCCATTTAGAACGTATAGGTTGAGATGACTCAGCTTTAAATACTTAGGTTTGTATCCCGGCCATTTATGGGAGACAATGTCTTAGAGATGTTTTAATGCAGTCGTAAATTTTTTTAAACTTTGATATTGTCAAAACGATTACAGGACTCAAAAGTTTTGATGAAGCAGTGTATATTTTCATTCGTTCTCTTAAAATAGCCTACTTATATTTAATTTTATATGTTATTTCTTTTTTAAATAAATATTGGTATTTGGTTTCACTATAACCAGAGCGATGAAATTTAAATATTAAATATTTCATTTACTGGAGTGGCAATTTGGCCACAACCGGTTGTTTACAGTCGCACGCTTGTGGCCTCATTAATTTTTATCTTTTATCAATTTTCTTTCGATTTTAATTTGTAATATAATTTAGAAAAAGATATTTTCCACCAGTTGGTAGGATAAACAAAATTAAATTATTCGGTCAACGACTACCATTTACCATAAGCTCAAAGTCGTCGTATGACGCTTGCCGCGACTCTGATTAGAATACAATATTTTCGATGTACATTTTTATTTTGATATATTTAAATATTCTAACTATGACGTAAATGCAAGATTATTTACGGGTACTGGTGCCTGTTTTATAAGTTTTACCCGTTTGATTGTTTTAAATTTATATTCGGGCTGAAACTTTAATAATAACGTATATTTATAGTAGCACTCTGTAGACAATTTAAGATTAATATTGATAGAAATGAATGAGAAAATAAATCTAAAGTTTTATGATGTTTTATATTCTTCAATGTTTTTGAAACAGTCAGAGATACAAACAAACTATTATAATGACACTGATGAAAGACAACATTAATAGTTAAAATGAATACAGTAGTTCTAAGTGACTTAAATCTATAAATTATAAATTAATAAGTTCAATGTAATTTAAGATTTATTTTAAAGTAGTATTGGACTAAAATGACTTACAAGTAATATATTATTTTACATATGGAATAAACAAAACTACAAACTTGGCAAGTTCGTCCTCGTAAGCTACAAGGACGTTTTCAAGACTGTTCTCAACGGCGACGTCGTTATACTGTTGTAACAAGTATTGCCCACGTTTTAAATTGGAACGCTTTGTTGAAGACATACGACTATTCACGTCATTATATGAGCTCGTTATTGTATGAAATTTGCAATTCATAATATAAAAATAGTCTTTGTAATATGTTTGTTCACGTTATATCTCACGTACAGTACAGTACAGTGTGTTGCATTTATACATATTAATTATTCGTTTATATTTACAACTGTTTTGAATGATATCTATGCATTATAATGAAATATAAATATAAATTGATATAATTATTGTCAATTATTCGATTACAATGATTATTAAAGGAAATACTAAAATTAAAATGCATACTTAATCAAAAGTAAATACGTGTAAATCGGGGGATAGGTGTACTCTGATACAAACAATAGTTAGAGGATAAATGAGATTTTTATTAAAGATCATAACATTTTGTAGTAATATGTGTTGATATTATTCTATGACGAAATGATAGGAATATTAAAAGTATTAACTAGACTGCTTATTTTGGGACTGTCCATACACAATTTGGAATTTTATAAAAACAACATATAATTTTATACAACACATACAACATTGATCTTAAATATTTACCAGAACGAACATAATATTAAATTACAACCACATTGTATTTCCAAAGGAATCCGAACATAACACTCGGTTATAAATATTCTACGCACTTTATTCCGCGGAGATAGCGCTATAGCTGCATCGCCTTGAATGTCGACGAGTAAATTGTTCGATTATAATGCATTGCGAGTGATGAAGCGTGCTCCGGTCGCACGTGACCCGCTCGTGCACGTTGCGGGGCAGGGGTGGGGAACCCTTTGTGCAACTTTGGGGCGTTTTGAGGGTATTTGGCGTTTTGTATCATTGCTTTAAGTTTATTTTATACTTTTATAGTAAAAAAGTAAGTCTGATTAAGTATTTGAGTTTACTTTAGGTATTTTGGATGTTTATTTATATTGTAATGTTTTATATTATAATTACACTAAGAAGAAATACGCAATTTTTTTAACATTGGTCATTATGTAGATTGGCTTATAATCAAGAATTATGTTTTTTTTTTGAGATCATTATTTTTGCATTAAGTACTGCTTCACTTGCCTTTCTAACTCTCGGCTTTTATATTTAAATCTCCCGTAACAAAAATTGACAAAACATCTATCTTACAAGTACCTACCTATTATAAAAAATTTTTTTTTTGATAATCATTAAAAATATTATTATATACAAATAATAATACAAAACATACTAAAACTTGTAAATTCCATTGTTTCACAACCACTGTTTTAGTATCTATTACACTTCAACACTGGTCGTAGTTGGCGACTGTCGTGTCAATTATTGGGACCGTCCATTGCTCTAATAGCGGAACACGGCCGACATCTAGAAAACACCACTGTGTCGCTATACTATGACGAATCTCGTTTATAGTATTTAATTTAGATTGGTATTAATTAGATTTGAAAATATAATTACGCAATATCTTATATGGACTTTTATTATCTATGAGAAATACGTTTTACATTTTTTTATTATAAATTAATATAAAAACTCCTTTAAAAATATAAACACACACATACACATTTACTTATTATTATTATGTAACTCAAGTAATTCATATAACAATTGTATAATACATATTATATAAAGATTACATATGCTGCTAGGGTCATTGAATAGAATTAAAATAACTTTCAATATTAAAATTAGTTTTTATTTTATGTATATAAAAGTTGGGAAGGACGTTCACAGTAAAAATGAATATGTATATTATAAAATTATCATTAAAAAGTCTTTGCAAAAATACAGATTAAAGAAAATATTTAAATTGTTATATAATATTTAGAGTTCTATATAATATGATATTTCGTAAGATAACAATTTTCTGCCCCAGGGATGCCTGCACAATGAAGCAGTAAATATTAAGTAACAAAGACTAGCATTAGGAACAATTAGAAGCAATTATGTCGATGTGTAACATGTAAGTACAGTCGAACCCAATTACTTAATGTAAACGTCCTCAATTTACAATATTTATATAGCTAACATATTAATCATAATTGAATATTAATGTAGTCTTAATATTTTTTATATTTGTTTTTTTTGTATAGAATGGTATCAGTTTGGTCAATAATAATTTGTTCCACCTATTATTTAGCTATTGTCCTTAGGAATCGTAACTTCTTATTTATTTGAATAATGAGATATTAGTTCCTATGGGGTTCCCAAATCAATATTACAGTAGGTACGTACGTACACTGGTTTGACCTGTCTCTATTAATCATCATTTCCATTTTCCTTGTATTATTTTGAATTACATACCTAATACGATTTGTAAAACAAAAACCCCTAGATACCTACATAGTTCTGATATAAATTTGTGGCAAAAAATATAAAAAAACCACGGAATCAGTAAGTTATTACTGGTTCCGTTTTTTTGTACGTATGTGATTATTTAAAATACTTCAGTATAGATTTAGTTGATTTTATGTTGAATGTTTTTATTGAGAATATGTTTTCAATGTAACAAGTCTGTAACTCGCATTTTTTCTTGTAACTTTGATTTCGTTTCAACCGTCTTATATATATTTACAGTAATTAGTTATTGGTTTCCAGAATGATTATATTATGGGTTATTTGATCCACCTTGAACCCACTTGGAGCCCTTAATTGCGGGGTCGATGCACGCAGAAGCCGTAGCGTGAACGAATTTCTCGAAACATTGCAATGTGCCACGCGCACGTTTACCTGTAAAAACTGGTAGGAGCGTAAATTATATTACAGGTACATGTCGTTAATATTGTGTTGAATTAACATTTTTTTTTTTAAATAATAAATTTTAAGCAAAATTATGAATATATTTTCATCAATAATCAAGTGTCTCTAGGTATTCCTATAGGTAACTTAATTTTTAGGTAACAATTCCTTTTTATAAAAGTCGGCAAATCACGACTATTAATAATTATTGGGTATAGATATATTAAGATTTAATTTTTAAAATAATGACTCGGGTGAGTTTTAGACTCGAACTTTTTGCAAAGAAACCTGACAGTATTTTGTCTGTCTCAAGTTTTCTCATTTGCTAAGTATTTTTTTGTTATCATATTTGCACTTTTAATGGGTATAAGTTCAACCATGTGTATGTGAATAGTAGCCGTACAAGTAGCCGTACAAGTAAAGTTCAGGTAACCACAAACGTTACCACTGACTTTGTTTATTTCTAAACGTCAAACTTGTCAAACATCTTCTTTAAAAAGCATATATTTATTTACGTTTTCCTAAGGTTCACTTCAAGTGGCGTAATTGGAAAACGACTGTTGGTTAAAAAAACCACAAGGTAAAGTTAAAAAAATATATATATATAACGTTTCGTCATTTAACACACAATCTATCTACCAAAGACATAGAATATTGGAGCGATTCTTTATTATTTTTCCTTGGATTTATAAGACGCTGAATGTCTACTATATATAGATTTATAATATACTCGTAGATCAAAAGAAATCTACAATTTTTGTAAAAGCTTGGTCCGGTTAAGGCCGTCGCTGTTATTTTTCATAATATAAATATATTTAGTTTGCTTAATCTTCACTCGTCACCAGAGCGATGTCTCGAGTGGGAATCGAACCCACTCCGTTGTGCCCCTGCGCGTTTACGACTGGCCAATTATACAAGCAAGGTATTATTACTGGCGTGTTTAGTTTTACACATGTGTGCGCAGCAACGTCTAGGTCAGATGGAGATGATGAATACGTCCGCGACATCGAGATTAAGGAAAGGAACGTCGTGCATTCATCATTTCGCTTTGTTATAGTTTGATGCTCTTTTCCTTTCCATTTTATCCTGTTTGAGTTTAATTGTAAGCACCTATATATTCCAACAATGAAGTAGAAATTTTAGTCCTGATAGTTTAGTGGTAAATATACGTGTAAGCTAGAGGTTAGGAATCCTCTCTACAGATTTTGTGTTCTAGGCATCAGTGTTTGTCTTACGTTTTGGTGAAAGAAATCATGTTATTTCACAAATAGCAGATACCATTTCGACTAAGATAGTCCAATAGTTTACCTATTTTATGTGCGTCTCTGGAATGTTGCAAAATTTTAACGTTGCCTTTATCATTTCATTACTCTATTGCATTTAGGAATTTTCTACGCATATAAACTAATTTACAGATTTTGTCATATAAGCACAAGCCACACAAGAAATGTTAATTTAATTAATAACACTAGAGAGATATTATGACGTCACAAAGCTCGCTAAGCTGCGAACCTTGTAACCGAAAACACAAATATTACTCTGCGTCTTCGTGTCAAGGATCACATGTTATGTAAAAGAGATAAGAGTGGAGCTTATCGGGTAAATAATGGTCACTTTGTAAATTTATTATAATATTACAAGTTTGATTCTTATCTGTGGCAAGTTCTTTTTATCTCTCGTATAATGTCACAGTTTGATCCGTGACTCATTCTAGGTGTAGGTGCGTTGTTTAGGTATCTGATGAATAAGCTACAATTGAGTGTAACATGTATTAATTAACTTCTAGATTTTATACTATATATTTTAATGATAGACTGTAAGTTATTGAAACGTTAGACTAGGAAGTGTGTATACATATAACTAAATTGTGAATAATAATTTTATTTTCTTTGGAGCTACCTTATAAAAGTATGGTATATAATATAAGGGATATAATTTAAAGTTAAGATTTTTATATTTTTCAAATTAAATTAATAAAAAAATATGATATTAATAGAGAAGCGAAAAAAACTCAAAAAATAGTTAAGGGAATGTTAAACAAATTGAACCTCAACCTCGTGGGAACTATCCTGATTTTCCATTTAATAGGTCTGTTTTTAATATTCTTGGTATGCTTGTTTCTTGGTCAAAATGTATCAACGTGTGTGGTACTAACACACGCAACTCCGTCAACCGTTTGAAAGGAAATCCCCGAGAGTTTTCCTCCTCTGTTGCATATAAAAGTCTTCCACAATAACATTGTTACTACTATGACGCCAGTGTGTGTCAACGGTAACAATACATTACATTGTAAACTAGTAAAGTTATCACAATAATATGTTTTTTAGTGTCTTCGGATGGGTTTTTGTCATAATAAACGTATGACTGTATTGGCGCAGTGTCTTAATGTAAACGCGACGATTGTAGGTTCGGTTCCAATGGGTTTTCTTTTATTTAAGAAAACAGCGTTGAATTTTGCCACACAACACGCAATGTTTCTAAAATTGGGGGGAAAGAAGCGTGATGTGAGTAGGTACATGAAGACACGTCGTTCCTTACAAAATACCCTATGTTCTCTCTGTCTACCCTGCTATATGACGATTAAAGCGTTAAGCTAATATATAAAAAAAGTAGGTATTATTAATTACATCAATTATTGTAGCAGTACTTCATTAATATTATACGAAAAAGAAGGTGAATTAACAAAGTTTGTCTATTAGTGATATGTTTTTGAAAATTTATTTTTGTAATATTTTAATACTTAATCAATATAAAATAGCAGCATTTCAGCATTTAAAATAAAAAAAATATCATACACAATAATCCGTATAACCCACATTATAGGATTTATAATTCTTCAACAAGTTTGGATTAACTTTCACCAGTTTCATGTTACTCGTCACGATTTTGTCGACAATCGAAGCCTTTCAATTTCTGTTTTTACGATTTCTTTAACCGGTCTTTGTTCTCTTTGTTTTGAAAGGAAAGTGAATTAAAAAAAGATTTATTACCACAAATAATAAAAATAAATAATATTTATTATCAATTATTATTTTATATAGAATGTTAAAATACAAAGAGAGAGAGAAGAGATGCAAAGAGATGTTAAAATACATATATTATGTGTAATATAAAAGCCGTCGTGGGTTCGATCCCCACTAAAGGGTATTAATTAATAATTTTCTAATATTTTCGTTTCTTCGCTCTGGCACCAAAGCAAAAGCTTCGTCTTGAGTTTCGCCACTCAACGCGCCATGCCTCGAAAATGGGGAACGGAGTGTGATAACACTAAGTTCCCTCTGCCTAGCCTGCCTGTATACGGGATATTGTATGTATAATGTATAAATACAACACTACTCCACTTGACAATATTTTTGATACCATTTAGATATATGATGGCTTGGCTGGTTGCCAGTAAATCGAGGCTTTTACGATATGTCGACGTTGAGAAATAAATATTTTGATAGAAAACTGTAGTCGTAGTCGTAAAACGTAATATACATAATATGTCATCGGTTTTATTCAGTTACATGTATCTAGAAATACGTATTTTCTTCAGACTCGATAGCTTCAACGATACGCGTAACGATACCCCGTTGGCTAAAGTATAAAATGTGAAATTCTGTTTTTTCTCACGGGAATTTCGGGAAATCTTCTCTTTGGCCCGTTCGTATTTATCAACAGACTCTAAATCTATGAAAAGAATCTAGATTACAATCTAAGAATGAAAACGGCATCTCAAAGTCGATCTCAGAGTTAAGAGTGGTTTATTAGTATGCCTACACTCCCCTAGAAATTGAAATAAAATAAAAGCGTTTTAAATTTCAGCGTTCTATGCCACTTTGTTTCAAATATATATAATAATAAAAAACGATTACGGATACATGTGTAGATTATTTACTATGTCTACTCATATATCTTTCGCTGTTTAGAACGAACTTCGTTGACAGTAAGTACTATAGCTTTTATGAAGTGCCAAATCAAACTATATTATTTAAACAAATCGGAAAAAAACATCTATATTTTAGTTAAATAAAGAGCTCGTCAAGGATTCTCTGTATTGTTACTTGGACGGAAACCAAATACGTTTCAATACACATTGTTATATAATATTTAAATTCATACGGAAATCGTATCGACAAATATCTATAGATATAATATAGTAAACAAGATTTATTATTCTGTGTTTGTTGATTAGTTGTAATTAATATATCTTTGGTTTGTTTTTGTTTAATTTATTTGTTTCGCTCTGGTAATAAGACAAAGTGCATCGTTGTGTTCCCCACTCAACACGCAATGTCTCGAAATTTGATTTGTATGGGTAGCGGAATGTCTTAACACTAGGTATCTTTTGCCTACACTGATACGCAGGAAAAAACGTGAAACTAAAATAAGATAATCTACAGAGGGTTTTTTGCTTTGTTATTTTTATTCAATTAGATAGTTGTAAAGGCCATGAACTTATTCGAATGGCGCCAGTACGCTTTGACAGCACTGTGCAAGGCTATTTTGCAGTTCTCTACTTATTTACAAAAAACTGTATTACTATTAATCTTTGTATTATTATTATTATTATTAATCTTTGATAGTATGTGACGTAAACAAATTACGAACTAACCGGTTAACGAGGCAGGTACTTCGTTTTCGCCTTTTACTTTGCCCATATTGAGTCGCAAGTTCCACATTTTTTTGTTTCTTTTTTTTTTGTTTTCGAGTTTCTTATTTATTTCCGTGTCGTGTATTTCTTAACGCACGCCAAATTATAAACGTGTTTTTTTTTACATATTTTGTTCGGAAGTAACTTTTTAAATGGTCAATGAATGTATGTATTATGTAAATATTTATGCGACGCCGTATGTGTTTTGGTTTGAGATTTTCTAAAAAAACATAAGATTAGGAAACTAAGTTTCGCTTAGTAGCATTTATAGTACAATTTTTAGATATCTTAGTTCTTAATTTTTAAAAATGTTTGTCTATGTTTATAAAAATACATGTTGATATAATGACGTATTTATGAGAACTTTGTGATACGTCAATGTATTTACGATTTTCTGTTTCTAATGATCAATATTTTTGTTGCAGAGGGACGACCGTTCGCTACTTGCGCAATTCTTCTTTGCTGACGACGCCTTAAACATGATCGCGACCGAGCTGGACAGTTTCGACGGTCGCAAAGACCCCGAGAGATGCTCCACTCTGGTCAACCAGTTAAGGCACGCTCAGGTTAGCAGTAAATACCTATGAAATTCACAGTATGGTTTAGTCATTTATTATTAAAGTAAGTTAATAGTTATACTTTGTAGATTTGTGTGTCCACCTGCCTCAAAAGGAAAACCAGCAAATAATAATTAAAGAGAATAATTCGATTTTTAAGGTTTTATAAGCATGAACGTGGGCACTGACGTCATTGAAATGTAATAAATATTTTATATTCCCTCTTAAATGAAAGAGTAAATAAAACTCTTAATTGCTTATCGAAACGAGAAGTGCATAGCGTACGTAGCGTACGTTCGATAACTTTGTAAGCACGTGATATATGATAGTGACATTTGTATCAATTTTTGTGGTTTTCGATGATATATCTACGTAGATATGTATACGTGGTCTAAACGTAAAATATCACCATTGTACCTCTAGTTTATAAAAATATTATTTCGGTTTTTAGCTTCACGTTTTATACAGTATATAGCATTGTAAGCAGAGGGAAACTAGTGTTATGACACTCCGTTGTCTGCTTTCTGCCCAGTTGGCATATTGGATGTCGAGTGGAGGATTAATTCCCCCGAGTGGAAATCGAATCCAAAACCGTCACGCTGTGCCGCTACGCAACGCTACGCAACTACTATTATAAGTTTAAGTTATCATAAATTATAATGTAATTAGTCACGCAATTTTATTTTGCTTTGAACCGTAAGACCCAAACATTTCAGGTCGTATATTTGTATTTTTAATTCGTATAGGCAATTATAGTAAATCTTTTGCTTATTTATATTATTAAAAAATATATATTATAAAGTACACGATATATTAATAAATTAAATAATAAATTTGTTTTTTTAATGTTTATACATATTTTCATTGGGTTGGTAACAGAGCAGGGTCCCCCCAAAGAGTAGACAGGGGAGTAGATGTAAGCATAAGTTATAAAATATTATTTAAAACTGAATTAGAAAGACAGATGCGTGTTAGTAAACAGAACCTTAAATATGATATCGCATAATATATTAATAGGAGTCCAATACATTTTAAGAATGTAGAAATTATGATTAAACGTGTTCTTTGTCTACGATCACCGTTTTCATTCATAAATTGCAATGTCTTCATAAATTATAATTTATGAATGAAAACGGCATCTTAAGGTCGCTCTCAAGATTGATCTCAGAGTTAGGAACGGTTTATGAATACTGGGCTAAATGATCTAATGTGTTCTTATTAGACTCGATTGGAAATGAGTTCATAATGAATGATTCAGAGGTTAATATACTGTCGCAAACTCGCAAAGTAACTAAAGTTGTATAAACATTCTTAGAAAAACTATGTAATTTTTGTATTCGTATTAAATGTAAACACACAAACGAGGCCACATTTGTATATTATTAAATTACTAATAGGTAAAATTAACGTTCTCATTATTTAAAATGATAGGACGAAAAATTTGATTATTTAAAATTTAAACTATTATTATTATTTCTTCTCATACATTTTATTCTATTAATAAATCTATAAACACAATAAATGTAGCACATGTGACGCCCATATGTATGTATACTATATGTGCTCTAAAATTACGAGTTTTCAAATATTCATAAAGTGGTACAGTAAACACTATGAATACAGTATTTATCGCGTTGAATATTGGAAAGGAAAATTTCGGAGATATACGTACATCACCTATCATTTTATGTGCGTCATGCATGAATCGTGCTATAACTTGAATGTTTCCGATTTAAATCCGTTTTCATAATATATGTTGGGTATATTTATATGTTAAGTATTATCTTATCAATCGAAAATAAAGAGTTGTTTTATAGACTATTAGACCTATATATATATATAGGTCTGATAAGTCGTATGCATATTATTTGAATTTACATTACAGACATAAAATAAGTTTTGGTATTTATTTTTTAGGATCTATTCTTTAGAAAATGAATATTTTAAGGTAATTATAACAATGCTTTATGTTTTTATTTCAATATTCAAAACAACTTTAAGTAAAAATCAACGAGAATACTACCTTTATATAAAAAAACACGTTCATTTCATGGAAAATCGTAACGAGTTACATTATATGGTCGTCTTGTGAAGCAAGAAACGAAATTACTTTGTAATTGTTGGCGAAAGAAAAATATATTTACACAGCAAATTACAGTACCTACATACCTACCTACTCTCTCTCTCTACTAGGTGATTGTCTCATCTCGGTCTAGATTATTTTATATCTATAGATATTGCTAGTTTAAAAATTATATTTAAAAATTTGTTTGCTATTTGCTTAAACTGTATTCGGCAGTGGTTGTATTTAATTTTGTAATTGAAGAACATGAATATTATGATCTCATACAATGGCCTCATGATAACCAAATTTAAACATGAATTTTCACAATGGCAACGCAATGGCTCTTCAGGGTTACTCCTGTTTTTATTTGATTTTTAAGTAATATTAATATTACATTTGAAATTCATATCCAAATAAAATGTATCTTTCAAAGTAATATCATACTCTTCTTAGCTTTTATTTCAGGCTTGGTAATATTTATGGACAGCATCTTTCAGAAGGGCTTTTAGCTGCTGTGGGGTAGCTCTTTCAATGTTAATGATCCCATCAAAACTTGCAGACGCAAATATTGACAGAGACGCAAATTATTTTTAGCAAAAATGACTGAATCGTGAATCCATAGTTGTGTCTGTAGGAGGAAACTCTGGCTAATTTCTGGAGTATCTTTCTGTCTCCACTTCTCTTCCCGAACATTTCTGACTCTTTATATGTTTTTGTTGGTTTGAGAGATCAAAGGAGGTCTTGACCTTAGTTCATTTTCATTCAATCCTGTTTCTTATTCGCTTATAATGTTTCATGAACGCTTCTTTGACCACTGGTGATATTGGTTTTAACATTTTACTATCACGCAGTTGTTCATAACATTGTTGCAAAGTAACGTTGCCAACCGGTAAATTGGCCGAGGATGCAGTCATAAGTGTATATTGTCAGAAGTGGTCGGCAATTTGAACGTGACCCGCCAGTTAAAGGTCCGCTAAGATGGCATTAGGTCAATTAGTCCTTTGTTTAAGAGAAAGTCTGAAATTCTATTCCCTTTAGGTTGTGGGTTCGATTCGATTCGATTTCCGCCACTTGACACGCAAAGCCTTCAGAATTCGGCGGAAAATGGGAAGCTGTTTCTTAACACTGCTATATGCGGGATACAGCGTGAAAAAAAATAATAATGCGTCCGTGTCAGAAGAGGCCTTGTTTGTGGATTAAGTAAGAAGTTAATAGTATAGTCGAGAATTCAGATTATAAAATATACGCATATTATTATGCGTGTTGTAACTTGCATGAATATTGAAGGTTTTCCGTTTTCTAGCGATTACGATTGTAACGTAAACGTATTATAATTTTTAACATCAATTTTAAATTCAAGTAGGTGAAGGTGTTGGTTTTCAACCATATTATATGTTGCTAAACGAATTCTCTGCCTATAGGGAAAAGCTTATTTTATATCCACAATTTGGCGGTGGTAGCAAGTGTTTTAATAGGAATGGAATGTCTTAACACTAGGTTCCGTCTGCCTACACATGTATGGAATACAGCGTGAACCTAAAACAAACTACTACAAATAATATTATGCCGAATATTCGCATTATGTGCAAAAAGAAAGTAGATATTGTATCAGTAGAAGAAAGTTCTGTCAACTTTAGAGAAATAGATATCAGAGTTTTAATAAATTATTATTAGTGACTGTACATTTTCTTGTCTTGAACATTTACTACTTTTATACCAAGAACAAAAGTGTGCTACTAAAATTATCCAGAAAAGAAAAAAAAAACAATAATTATGAAATATTATTCAATTCGCAAAGGATCATCAGTATATAAATGCAGCTGTTGGTTTTAATTGAAAACCAGATCGTATCGTTCAAAGACCTGCGTTAAGGTTAACGTATTGGTTGATGCGACGTTTTAATAAATTCTATACGATTTTTGTTCCCTTTTTAAGTGTACCTTTTTCATGTATAGCTTAAAGCCTTAAATTTGCCTTACTTAGTTGTTAAATTATTAATATTATTATTCTTATATATTTATTTATTTGATAAGATTATCAAGGCTTATATCTCGTTAACCTGGCAAGCTACATAGTAATGATAATTAGATGTAGGTACTTCTACCATACCATATCTAATTAGCTACCTATCATTTCTTTTGCATTCCCTCAGGTATTCCCTCTGCTACCCTGCCGTGCGGGTTACAGCGTGAAAAGAAAAACGTAGAAATGATACATTTAATTAAGATATATTTATTTTTAAAGTTTTAAACCGCAGTCTTCAAGTTTAAACGCATAATCGCACTAATTGCCACGTTTTGCACTCGTGAGTCATATACATAAATGACTCAGGTTTATGATAAAATAATAGCTGTGCTGGTTGTCTGTAGATATGTAAAAATGTCGCGTGATAATATTATGTACGATATATTATGTATTTTTATTTTTTTTCCTTTTTATACTGAAACTTTGTTATATATCTTCTAATTTACGTCTCGTTTAGAGAAATTGCGTAGATATTAGGTAATAATAATATACGAAAATATTTAGACAAAAGTTAACAGTTGAAATGTTGATTGCTGAAGTTTTTGTGAATTAAAAGTAAATATACCTAGAAACTACTAATATAATGTAAAATACAATATGGTTAGTATTGCATTACCTAGATCTTATTAGATCTACAACTACGTAGCTATGTAGATTATCTTTAAATCTCATTCGTGCTAAGAACATTCCTGCGAGTGAGGCTTCTAAATCTAAGTGCACTCTAGAATTAGATTATATACCTTACTTTCTATTCATATACTTACTTATTTATTTGAGAATATTTTTAAATGTTATGTAAATTGAGTTTCATTGCATTTCGTTAGCAAAATGTTGATTATTCTGAAGCATTGTACCTACATTGTTGAGAGGTAAACGAGACAGGTTGTGGGTTCAATTACTACTCGAGGATATTATATATTTAAATTTCCTTCGTTCTTTTCGTTGAGCTTCGCCATTTACCATGCAATGCCTCAAGAATTTGGAGCACAGTGGGGAACGATAGTGTTTTAGCACTAGGATTCGGATACAGCGTTATTAAATTTATCTATCAGATCAGACATTTAGATTTTTGCACAAATTGGCTTACCAAGTTTGTTTGTCGCAATGTGTGTTACATACATATATTAATAATATTTATCATTTCAATACTTCATGTGACACCGGCGTTGAAAATCAATCTCGACCGGGCATGCATAAAATTGCGTAAGATTTATTATTATCACACATATTATCGGGCTGTGGTTTGCATACGTAAAGTAATATAAACCAACTTTGATAATAGTTAATCTTTAATGGTTTGAGAAAATTCCAAAAAAAGTAAATAGAACGACTAAGGCAAAAGAGATAGATCTATAAAGATGGGCTTTAAAGCACAGTATTTGAATATTTGTTATAACAATTGAAACAGCTAGTTAGCCAACTTTTTAGGGCAACTGTATAAATGTTTTTACTGTATATCTATTCATATTTCATGTACCTGAAAGAAAGAAATGAAACGGCGGGAAGCGGGAATCAAACTCACAACCTGTCGCGTTCACAGTTACACGCTTGAGCCACCGCGCCACGGCTGGCCTCTAAGTACATATATAACATATATAATTTTTAAGTTATTTTTTAATAAGTCTTCATAATACAGCCTCTATGAAGATTTTTTGCTATGACTTCATATTTTAAGATATACCTACATAATAATACTTTTACCTCCTGATAACCTATTAGGTATGTAGGTAGGTATTACGTTCGATAACATTTACGAGAGAGCATTGTTCACACGTGCATGGACTGCAATGTTGCTATCTTAGCTCGTTATAAAATTATATGTAAATATAACCAGTAACCTTTTCTAATCTCTTTATAATAAGCTATATTTTTAATTTTGTATGTAAATATAATAAAGATAGGTAACTACTTAGGTGTATGGTTTAAATAAAAATTATGGAGATTAAATTACCACTCTTTTCAAGTGTAGCCATGCTGAGCTAGAAAAACTTAAATCCTACTTCGCCACGATACTATTTTTTTGTTTTCATAATGCTTGTTTTTTTATATTTTGCTTCGTTTCATCCTTATTTTCTTTTGTTTTCCAGGATAGAGTACTCAATATTACCAGCCAAATAATGGACCAAGTGTTGGGTGATGAGCGAGTGGCCAGAGGTTTTAGAGTAAAGTTTCCTGAAGACGTCTTACAGGACAACTTGGCTGGGCAGCTGTGGTTTGGTGCCGAGGTATGGAAAGATAAAAACAAAACTTTAAATATAATGTAATTTTTAGTTCGATCCCCACTCGGGGGAATGAATTATTATTTATAATCTTCGCTCTGCTCTGGCAAAGCGCGACGTTGAGTTCCGTCACTCAACGTAATGCCTCGAAAAATTCATCGGAAATTGGGGAAGTGAGTGTCTTAACACTAGGTTATGTCGGTCTACCTATCCTGCTATATGATACAACGTGAAGATGAAAAAAAAAACTTGTGTATGAAAACGTATATCATAGCAACCTTTAGCTTTTACGCTAACTTTTAAGAATATGTTTTCATGTTAAGGTCTCGCGTGTTGAACCAAGTTGAACGCATTAACCTAGTAGCTTCCGTTTAAATATTTCCTGTAGCTAAAACTTAAAGCAAAATCGGATTGTAAAAACTTATTACAGACTTTCTTATAAGTAGATACGTGCTATGTTTAGGTCTCATGTAGAAAATGTTGCTTTTATAATTTTCTACAAAACAACATTTTTATAATCCTTTTTTTTTGTGCACTTCACTTCTGTAAACATTGCGTTTAGTGGAATAATTGTTTTCTTATTTTATATTTGTTGATCGTAATGGTCAACTATCTTTTATCTTCCACTTATTTCCTGATTTTCGACGACGTAAATGGTTGGAACTATGATTACGCTGTCTCTTTTCTGTACTCGTCATCCATGTAAAAATTAAACATGTATTATAGAATAGCACATGTATGAATGAATTTTATAAGTTTATAACATGTGGCGGTTCTTTTTGCTTAAAGCAGCCACAACATATAAGCGCCACTTGACTTTATCTATTATTAATTAAACAGTGTTAAAGCAATGTACTTTTTGTGTCGTATTTGCTTGAAAATTTTCACAACCAGCACGAGAAAATAGTTCTAAACATATTCTTCCGTTTTTGACGGAGTGTCTTAACACTAGATCCCCTCTGCCTACCGTGCTGTATGCGGGACACAACTTGAGGCTGATTTTTTTATTATTACAGTGTCTAGCTGCCGGCTCGTCAATAATGAGTCGGGAAGAGGAATCGGCTGCAATGCGGCCGTTGGCCAAGGCGTTGACACGAAGCCTGGAAACCGTCAGGTCGTTGTTAAGAGAGCAGTGCCTCCGTCCTCGCGGCCTCGCCCTGCAGGACCACGACGATATGCTGCACGAGAGCTTGAGGATATTCGATAAGTGAGTGTTACTTGTATTCTATGTTATTTTTAGATGGGTGTTACTTGTAAAAAATGAGTCTTCATTTTTTACGTCGTCGCCAAGTGGAAAAGTGAGTGACTTGATTGATTTAAGTAGGTGCCCGCTCGCGGTGTTGGACTGCTATATCTTTTTTTATTTACTGATTAAAATGAATGAAACACTTTGGGTTAAGTTTCTGAGATTAACGTGTACGTAACATACAGACATACCTTATAATTGATTGTTGTAGCCTAAAGGTTCCATTACATTGATAAATGTCCCCAATTTTCTCTTTCATATACAGACAGCGATTAGTTGTATTTTTATTATATTTATAGATGATATTTAAAATACAAAGACTTGAAGGAATATGAAATAGGTATATTATGATATCTATTAATTCTAAACACAGTAATTTCATTAATGCCGCTAATCTAAAAGATTACCAGCAATTTAGAGCGAACGTTGAATTTTAATCTCCGTTCAGACACTCAAATTTATATTTACAGTAGACATAAACCAATATTTCATTCCATTAACCATTTTGTTTATTAAATGTTTATATTTGGCTCGCATGTACTGGTGAATTCATTAAAACTATCAAAGAGAACCGCATTGTTTGTATTGAAAGGTAGAGGCAATATGTTATCGTAAACAATAATTTCCAGTCATACCGTGCTAAATATTTTTTCACGTTTTTTTTGTTAAATTATAGGGGTGTTATGACATGGACTAAATATTAGAATATACACTGTTCTTTAATCATATTTATTTTTAACTCTTATTCGTTTTTAAATATTGAAGTAAGTAGGTTAAGCTTTTACAGTGTTTTTAGTTTATGAAGTAACGTTTTTTTTTAGGTTTACGTCGTATCCCACATATAATAGGGTAGGCAGAGGGAATCTAGTGTTCCGTTTAAGTCGACGCATTACGTGTTAAGTGGCAGAATTCAACGCTGCACTTTGTCGCGTTACAAGAGCAGGGAAATGACAATTTTAAAAATGTCATTCCTCGGGAGGGAATCGAACCCACAGCTGTTTGCAGTCGTACAGTGCCCCTGTGCAATGGAAATCGAATTCACAACCTGTTTCGTTTAAAGTCACACTTTGTGCCACTACGCTACGACTGACCCTTTTATCCTTTTATATATATTTATTTTCTCTTCTCCAGACTCTTCGCAGAATTCGAGTTATGTTACGTGAGTGCGATGGTGAACGTGAAGACGCCGCACGAATTCGAAGCTCAACAGTTGATATGTGTTTTGTTCTCGGAGAGCTTGCGACGAGCTTTGAAACTTAACTTGTTGACGCAAGAACAGGCAAGTTATTATTTTTTTAATCTTTGTGTATTTCGAATTTCGAATTGTAAGTGATTAGTCTCTCCTTTTTTAGTTTCACGCTGTATCACTTTTTCGCTGCAGAGGGACGCACCACCGAATTTTGAGACTGCGCGTTGAGTGGTGTCTTCTCTCACTTTGTGTTGTTACCAGAGCAATGGAAATGAAAATATTAAATAATTAGTTTCTTAAGTGGCAATCGAATCGACAAATCAAATTTTAAAACCAAATAATAACTTTATTTATTTGTTTCTAGGTGGACTCGTACGACCCGGCTCTAATGTTCGCGGTGCCTCGCCTGGCCATAGTTAGTGGTCTCCTCATATATTCCAGTGGGCCTTTGAGTATAGACAAACAACCAGGTAAGTGATTTTGGTCGTGATTTGTGACGTCATTTCGTCCTTGTACTAATATTGGTAATAATTTTTAAACAAAGCTTGTGGTGATATTAAATATTTTCTTCCCTCGAGTGGGAATTAAGCACACAACCGCCGCGTTTAAAAACGTCTTTTAAAAACAATTGAAACCAAAAGCCAGATAATGTGTAATTTTATTTGTTTATGAAATAATGCTTAATATGTCATTTATCTAATTTTAATGTTATGTTTTTCAGATGAAATGTCAGACATGTTCCGTCCGTTCCGCCATTTGTTGCACAAAATCAAGTCACTGCTATGGACGTTAGACAGACGAGAACTTATGGCCCTGGAAAAGTTATTGTGTTCCAATGAAGATATCAATATGGCCAACTTTGAAATACCACCAGGTATTTGTTTATGATTATTTGCGATTTGATATTGTTTGTAATGTAGGCTTAATAAAAAAAAATACATCAAATATTGCAGCATTGAGTACCACCACTCACCCTCCATAATTCGACTTTAAATTGTCTTAATGGGAATAGATTGTCTAAATACTAGGTTCCCAGTTTCCCTCTGCCTGCGGCGGGATACAGCAAGAAGCATGACATTAAATATAGAATTGTGACTTGCTTTGTTTTTATCTCGTCTTTAACTTTCATTATTGCTTGTTTTTATTTTTATATATGTATTGAAAGATTGAGAACAAACTATAGACTAATCATTCCCTCAATATTCATCTCCGTTTTATTTTTATTATTTTGTATTGTTTATATGTAAACTTGTAATTTAAATAAATATAATACTTTATATTATTTCTTTTACAGCAGAAAATTCAACAGAGGAATTATGCTATCCCGACATTAACGAATTTGTATCAAAGTTTTACGAAGATCACGCGCAATGTAGAGATTTATATTCTCAACAAAGGTTACTGTCATTTAATTATTTATTATGTTCTTAGTTTCTGATTTCTTTAGATGTATTCTGCATAAAGCAAGGTAGGCGGAGGGAATCTAGTGCTAGCACACTCCGTTCCCCATACACATGCCCAATTTTCTGCGTGTTGCGTGCGTTTGTCTTATTCTCAGAGCCTGGAAACGAAAGTAATGCTTCCTCGAATAAAAATCGAACCCACATCTATCGCGTTTACAGCAGACACTTCGCAAAGACAGTGGCGGTTTAATATCTTCGACGATGATAGTCTTAGTTTAATTGAATGTTTTTTTTTTTATTTTGTATGCTTTTATAGCACCGTAGATAGAGGAAACCTAATATCAAGATGAGATAAGATCTTTTCTAATTCATTGTCACTCTTTATCTTCTTACCAGAGGCAAAAAAATAATATAATTCGCACCTCGCGTGAGACTCGAACCCTTAATCGTCGCGTTTCGTTTGCTGCTCTGTTGAATAAAAAATAACAATTATATAATGGGAATTAAATTTTTTTGCTATTTTTTTTAAACTTATTTACTTATTAAACTTTTCATTCCAGTTCAAGTGAACCGACAATAACCGATGCAGATTATTTACCAGGCAACATTGAGGTGATGACGCCCATCATAGACGGACTAAAGCGTCTCACGGCCGACGACGAGTCCGAGAGGGAGTCCGATATCGACAGGCACACAGACACAAGCACTGACACATTCCATACTAACGATACTAACATAGAAAGAACAAGGAAAATAAGTAGAAATGAAAATGATATGTCGTCGCTAAGAAATCTATCAACCAACGGACTAATGATGTTCGATCCGTTAGTAATAAACGCTGTATCGGCTTCCACTTCTGGTGAAACGTCCAATAGACAAATACCTGATCAGGAATTGGTCACATCACTAAACGAACAAGTAACGGAAATAGCTGATCGTTTGTCATCCATCGTTAGTGATGTCGATCTTATTGAGCAAACTCATTCGTATTCTACTAGTGATGTGCCGAAATTGATATCGAGTGAATCGCAGGAGTTCAATTTTTCTGGACCAAGAAATGAACAGCTAAGTTGTATGCCGTCGACGAGTCATGGATATTTAATACCAAATGCTATAAGTCAAGAACCGGTCGTTTTAGCGTCATTATCGCATAATAATTCAGCAGTTTTCAATCAAGAAGAGGAAAATAATTTTAATCGAGTCATAATGAGTTCGGATGCACCATTGATAATGCCGAGTATCGATGCCGATATCGTCAATATCGATATGGCAATCGCTAACGTTAGTCTAAGTGTTATTTTGTTAGACGAAGAATATAACCAAGAATATAAACCGAGTTTTGAAAATAATGAAAATTCTGACTATAACAATCGAGTTATGGATAGTGAAGAAAGAGTGAAATTTATGTTAGGATACGAAAGTGACAACGAATCGCCCGCCGATTCAGGAGTTAGTACGGAAAACACGAGCTTAGATAGATCTCCCGATACAGATCAAAATAAGGAAAACCACTTTATGCAACAAAATAGAGTCCTAAAAAGTCCTGTCGAAGAAAAAATCGATGAAAAAGACACTAACACTCTAGAACGTTCGTTTTCTGAAGTGACAGATGAAATTGTCAACATAAAATATGTGGAAGATAATACAAATAAGAATGAGGCCGGGTCGTCTCATATAGATAGTGTGAGGTTGAGTAGAGAAGAATTAAATGAAGCTACTAGTTTAAATTTAAGTACAAACGATCAACAAGAAGAATTTAGAACGATAGAAGACGTGTTAACAGAATTAAGAAGGCATAGGGAATCTGATAAGAAAATAACTTCGTTAGTAGAAAATAAGGCTGAACCTAGTAGTGAAACGAGGCGTAAAAGAAAAAATGCTAAAACTAAGAAAAAGAAGAAAATGTGGTCGCCCGGAAATGTTATATTAGATAATCGGTCCATACAAAGTCAGAGTCCCTTGAGATTGAATTTGGACCATTTTGTTGATGAAAGGTGTGTGTTTGACATTGATTTACTCACTCGCTCTCACTCCATTCCCTATTTGCCACTAATTTTAGAGACATTGCGATTTGTGTGTTGGAACTCAATGTCGCGATATGTTATGTTACTATAGAGAGGAAATGAAAATAACTTATTCACTCCCAACCGCCGCGTTTATAACTAGAGAGAATTGAGTCATCATATAGAATCAAGGAATTGAAATATTTTTCGTAATTTTCCGGTTTTTCACATATAGTATAGGTAAACAAGAAAGTTATGTGCAAACTGAAACTTTTTGTTTCAATAAAATGAATAAACACAATACAATCTTAATCTTACTCTTAGAGGAGATTTTATTTAAATCATAACAATAATATATTTTTTAATCATATTCCATAATTTTTTTTATGTGTCAAATATAATTTAATAACAATTGTTAATTTCAGCGGCACGTCGTGCGGTACGTCAGAGTGCGCGGACGACGAGCAAATAGCTCTAGCGTTACAGGCCCAGGAGCTCGCCGCCAGGCAACAGGCGAGAGGGAAATTTAAGTAAGTAGTCAGAGCTGTTTTATTCTTAAACTATTACTACAAAGAAATATGGTGGTTAAATATATATGTCGGAGTTGGTTGGACCGCACATAGTATTTGAGTACCCGGTCTACTGTGGGCTTCAGTGGATAATGTTGGCATAAGTAAACACAATTTGTAATATTACGAATTAATTACAACACCATAATCAATTCACAAGGAAGCAGCTATCGCTACCCCAGTAGGTAGATACACAGCACGGAACGCGGGACAGTTTCAGTGTCGTCTGCAACGGCCGACCGCAAAACACACAAAAACGCCAACTGATGGTGCTGGCGTTCCGGAACCACCTCAGTACTACTATTTCCGACATATATAACTTAGGAGGGATTTGGGGGAATATATGAGACATTCTTTTCCCCACTTCCCGCCCAATTTTCGAAATATTGCGTAACTCAACGTCACACTTTCTCTGATGTCTTCTTCCCAGAGCGCTAAATAATGAATTCTCCCAAATGTGAATCCAACTCAACACCATCGCGCTTACAGTTATGCTCTCCCAATTAGTTACAATTGCAATTTTTAATATTAATATATATTTTTTATTTCAGATCAAGTGAAGATCTCATACACCGTCTATTTGTATGCATAGCGGGTGTTGCAGACCAATTACAAACTAATTTTGCGGCTGACTTAAGGAATATTTTAAAGGCCGTATTTTTACTAAACCAGACGATTGAAGATGAAACTGAAACTGATGAAATCAAAGAGGAAACTACTATTGAATATCAACCAACTGAGGATCAAATTATACAGAATGGTATGTGTTATAGTATTATAAGTATTAAATTTATTTATTACATGAACTGTAATGAATAAAAATTAAATCAAATTAAATCTGCTTAAATTTTTCTATATATATTCCACAGGAAGTTCATTCGACAGCGTCTATTCTGCAGAAGAAGTGTACGCGGATAGTAATTCCGATTCAACTGCGTCTGAATCCCACGCCAATAACGTCAACAATATTAATAGTGCGAATAATTTGCAATCGTCGCGGTCGACTGGCGATCTTAGCTATAGGTTTGTGGAAATTTGTTTTTGTCTTCCTAATTACTGCTTTGAAAGCTTAATTTTTGTCTAAAGATTTGATATAGATATTTTGAATAAGGAAAAAAAGTAATTGATTAACGATTTACAGAGAAACAAACCGTATTCAAGAGCTCACAACACCAGCACACAGACAGAGCACAGAGGGCCCAGATAGCACAGGGAGCGTCGAGCGCCTCCCCGAGTGGGTGCCGGACATCGCGGCGCCCTCCTGCATGCGCTGCGACGCACACTTCACCGCCTTCAGGCGGAGACATCACTGCCGGAACTGCGGTATGCATTACACGCACACAAGTACGCACGCACCAACACACACTCACGCTCATACACACACCCACACACGTAAATACATGCACACACATTATATTATTACGTAAATTACTCTGACGATATAGATAGAGCAAAGCTTGGGCCTCTGTGCATATAACGAAGAATAGTGCTACAATATATTTAGTATTGTACCCAATACTACAATATAATATAATATTATTTTCACTTTTTTTAACTTAAATTATTTTTTGCAGGTAAAGTATTCTGTGCATCATGCAGTTCGAACTCCATACCACTACCTCGTTACGGTCAAATAAAGCCGGTGCGAGTCTGTGACGAGTGTTTCCAAAGTAATGCGTGTAGAAGACACCGGTGAAAGAACTTTATTGTTATAGTGATAGAGGTTAATTATGTTTGTCGGTGTGGAATTTGTTATTAAAAATTTAATGATAAAACCATATGAACATTACGAGTCGTGATGTACATATGGTTTTATTTGTAGTTAGGTTTTCTCAACATTTGCACATTGTGCACTCGGGGAACTAAATAATCAAAACTATGAAAATACCTAAAATTAATCTGCGCAGCCACGATGTGTCGGCCGTACTGTATTATGATTTTGAATAAGCAAAGATTTTTCAGATTTCTTTTGTTAGATATATGTATACAATGTCAGAATATATTTATTTTTTTCTACCAAAAATATTCTTATTTCTAAGTAATATGAATTTTGTTTCGAAAATTAGTATTTATTATTTCATAATATATGGTAATTAGACAAAAGCAGATCTTATTTGAATTCTGCACTGACAGACTAAATCAAATTTTATAAACATAGTTTTAACAAATAATCAAACTGTTAACGCATAAATATTTACTCACTTTTATATACTATTGATACTAAAATAATACTATTTGTATTGTTATAGTTCTTATTAAGAAATTAACTAATTAAACTTTCTTTTATATTATTTATTCTATATTTCTATGTAACTATTTATGCGTTAATAGTATCTAAAATAACTATTAGTGTATCGGCTAATGATACTGTTACTAGCGAGTCTATTCATTTGCGACCTACAGTACGGTCGACGTAGTTTACTCGGGAAGCAAATAATCAAAAATAAGAAAGTCTTAAAATCAAATCTGCGCAACCATCTACAGCTAACTTCAGGGCGGCCATGATCCGTGGACGGTATAAGTCGTTAAATTTAGAATTTTGTTGAAGTTCCATTTTGATAAATGAAAATGAACTTTATCAACAGTGCGATAAGGATCATTTGATCTTTTTTTAGAAAATGTTACTTTAAAACTTATGAAACTTTCAAAATATTTATTCCTATTAATACTAAATATTAATTGTTTATTTTTTTTTATTTTAGTCATCACAGTTACACACGTCCATTATGTAAAATGAATGGTCTCTGTTGTGTAATACGGCCTTACTATATACTTTTTTTATTCTACGCTCTTTTAATATTAAATGTAATTTTATATTAAAAAAATAATAATTTGTGACTAATTATACTGTGATAAAGTTCATTTTCCTATCCCCAATATATTGCTCATAAATTAGCGACTAACATCACATTGTTGTTATATATTAAAATATCTATTTTTCCAATATAAAATAGTCCATTGTTTTTGCCATATTTTTAATAATAAATAAAAAAAAAACATGTAAAACCTAAGAAAAAAAATGTCCTTATAATTTCCAAATATGAATAATTTGTGATATACGAACGTTATTCCAGAACTTCCTACTAACACTAGTTGACTAAGTTATTCTTAATGTGTTTTTTTTTCAATATGACTGATGTTAAACGATTTCGTATTAAGATTTCAGTTTTGATAGCTCTCTATAAAAAAATATACAAAAATGGATTTTTCATTTAATAATCCTTCTGTTATTAACATTTAAAAAAATTAAACCAAATGTGTAGATTTAGTTCTTATTTTTTTCTAAAGTTTTCTTTTCAGTTACAAGTAAATGGCGGCTGTATATACATTTAATAAGAAGGAATCGAAATCAAAACTGAAAATATTATAGTAGACGCGTTCAAAATAGATGTCTATTTTTAGGTAACTAAGGTTTTAATTAACCATTGTTTTCTATAGTATTTTAAAATGATCTTTATATTTTCTAACTTTATATGTCATAGATAATAAAGATTTGTAAACCAAAAAAAAACTGATTCCAAAACTCGATATTTTTTATTTAAAAATTGATTAAACATACTAAAACCACTAAAACTACTTAAAATATAATTGTCGTAAAAATTAAAAATATAGATTTAAATATATCAAATAGCGAATTTTGAAACGTTAATATTTTTGTATAATAAAATGTTTAATTTGACATTTTGACGGCAATTATTTTTTTTATTACATTTTTTTCCATATTATCTGTGACAAATAAAAAAAAAAAGATTCCATAACATTTTATATCCGGTGTTGTTAACGTAAGTTTAATAAAATATATGTAAATTTTGTAAAGCGTATTAATTATAATCAATAGTAAGTACATAAAGATCGTTAGCTTTTTGTATGTAAAATAGAAACGCAAATTTTCGACCACGTGTAAGTGATATGATGATACTGTTATATATTTTAATCGTGTAAAGTAAATGTCGGATTTATTATTAGATAATTGAATGTTTTATTATTTTTTTTACAATCACCTTAGAAGAACCTTATTTTTAGTTCAAGTTTGAACGTTTACCTCTCTCCGCCGGATTTTCAAGGCGTTACGTGTTGAGTGGAACTCTACGCCGCGCTTTGGCTCGACACCAGAGCGAAGAAATAAAAATATTAATAAATTTAAATAAATATTTTATTTCCTCGAGTGGAGATCGAACCCATAACCAGTCGTGTTTCCAGCTACACACTTGTGCCTCTGCGGCACGACTGGCCTTAAAGTAAGTGAAGATAATGATAATTTAATCTCTTGAATGGAAATCGAACCCACTATGGTCCTGCTTACAGTCACATATTACTAATATGCAGGAAAATTAATTGTAATTGAACTAAACGAGAAAACTGCATTGAATTTCATATATTAAAGCCTTCGCCATTTCCGTGTACGATAGAACGAAAGTATTCTTCTTTAGGTAAACTTAAGTTAGTCACAAATATAATCATTAAAAATATTTTTTCTGCTCACTTCTAACGTCATAATAAAAAAAATAACTTTCCTGTGAATGGCTCTACTCTAGCAGAGTTTTACTACCACAAAAAATATTAAAATGACGAATTCTAGTTTTATAATTATTTTATCGTTTTAATAATTTGGTAATACCTTAAAAATTTGAATGTAAATAAGATAACGCCCTATATCCCTATACATACTGTAGCAAATGGACTGCACTGTGGCGTAGCAGCCGACTTCAAAAGGCTTTCTATTTGTCCCGATTCCCAATCCACAAGAAGATTTGAAACACTTAAAACTGTTAAGCCGTGTGCTTATTACTACCTGACACTTTTTTCATTTTATTATATACTAGTGGACCCGGGCGCGGCTACGCCTGCTTGAACTATAAGAATATTTATTAAATATATTTATGAAACTATTTTTAGTTTTCAATAGAATTAGTAAGAAAATATAAACCTAAATTATCAAAAAGAAAAATAAGTAGAGACATATTATTAGAAAAAATATCTGAGTTATTGAAATGAACCAACAAAAGAAGTGAAAGTAACTAAAGGATATTCTTAATATTAGAAAAAGTACCTAAAGTTTTCCGTGCGTGCGTACATACTCGTAGATATCGACTCTATGAAATAACTAAACATTCTTCTATATTAAATAGCTTAATTTTTGCGAGCAATATCAAATAAAATAAAAAGAGAACCAAAGTGTAGTTTAAATTAATTATAAACAGCAAATAATTACATAAAAATTAACAATAGTTCGAAAATGTATGAAAATTTATAAAACCGTCAACGTCATCTGCCTGTTCGCGTCGGTCATACTATGTCGCCCGAAGGCTAGGTCATTTCGAATCAGTGACATCTCCTTAATTATTTATTAGAATGTTATACAGTAAACTATAATTTCCATCTAGATAAAATGCTAAAAGTGACTATTACATTTATTTTTATAAGGATGAATATCAAAATATAAGTTCATTTTGGGTGACGTGTTCTTAAAACAACAAACTTTGCAAACCGTTGCTTAGCAACGACGGTTGTTATTAACATGGCGGAATAAATTGCATGTCAAATTAGAAAGTATTTTAATATATTAGTATATATGTGTTATGCAATGTTATATAGCCTATAGCACTTCTGAAGAATGCAGCTTTCATACAAAACAAAAACAAAGTAAATGGGACCAGTAGATCCAGAGATCTTAGCGTTCAAACAAACAAACAAACTCTTCCGCTTTATAATATTAGTATAGATATTTTCAAAAATTACTGTATAAAGATATTTATAGGATTTATTTATTATATTTATTATAGGATGGTAAGTTCGATTCCTACTCGGGGGATGATCATATTTATTTTGAATTCTGCATTGTCTCAAATTTGAATAGAAAGTGAAAACGGAGAGTTTTGCCGTTAGTGTCTCTCTGCTTACTATGCTATATGGAAAAAGTGCACTAAGCTGTATAGAAATAAATCTTCAACTCTATGCGAATTATTGTGAGTCCGTCTTCTACGTTATAACTCCTGTATTTTAACTTACTTATTGAAATTGTATTAAAATGACGAATAATTAAGACAGAATTTAATGCCAGGAAATAAATTATTTAATATTTTCATTACCTCGCTCTGGTAACGAGGCAAGGAGCGGCGCTGAGTTTCGCCACTCAAAACCCCGTGCCTCCAGAATCCAGTGGAAAGTAGAAAATGAAAGTATCTTAATGAGAACGCAGTGTCGTCACATTAGGTTCCCAGGTTCCCCCAGTCTGTACTGTTATGTGCAGGAGCGAAGCTGAAAAAATAAGACATTAAAAGTGTCGTATGATAAATATTAATATAGATAATATTAATCAAATTATATTAATATTTTTTAATTTATTTACATTCCATAGAAAAAGAAGCCTATACATGTGTGCAAATTAAGTTTATGTATATCTTAGAAAAACACATATGTACATGAGAAAGCCTATGTAAAATGAGAGATGAGAGAGAGAATGCAAACTAAAATAAACTTGTCGCACAAAACAGAGACAGTTCGTTCACCGCGTCCCCGTACGAGTACGTCGCCACGTGAGTGTGAAACGCAGTGACCTTTACTAAATCTGAGACACGCTCGTCTAAATGAATACTATTTGCTTTTGAAATTTAATATAGTACCTGCGTTCAGTAGAGCCAACTAATTAAACAAGGTGTCCTTCGAATATGAATTAAGAAACATAATGTTAGATTGCTTTAAATAATTATAGTCAATTTAAAAACAAAAGCTAAAATTAATAAATAGAACTAAAATTAAGTTCACGCTGTAACCCGCATACAACAGGGAACTTAACCCAATATTTCGAACACTACTGTGGTCCGTGGTCTCTAGTATATATGTATTATCTATGGTCGTCACGGACAGACTGAAGTGGCATTCGTCTGTAAGTTGACATAATTATTATATCAAACTACCGCCAACGATTTTCTAATTGCCTCACGTACTGCCTTGGATACTTGCAAAATGAGCTGACCTGTATCTTGCTCTCTGATATAATGGTGGGTTCGAGACTTCAGATTTTATGTGTGGGTCCCAACTCCCAGGTGGTAGAAAGTTTCCTCTCTATTGGATTTAGGATGTTTTTGTATTTTAATAGCCTCGTGGATCATTCTACAAATATATCTGTTTTCCTTAGCGAGGATTTTAGGTTTATCAAATCTAATGTTATGGCTGGCTTTTTCCACAGTATGCTCAGACACAGCTGACTTTGATACTTGCCCATCCTAAATATAGGAGATACATATGTGCCTTCACCCTAACACTGATGCTTCTCTTTTTTTTCTGACCGATGTATGATATACTAGAAGATTTTTTTACTCATAAGAACATACGAGAAATTCTCAAGAGTGTGATGAAAAAAGGAAAATATAAAGTAATTAAGAAACGGTTCGTTGGGAATATGATATTAAACACAATTTACGATTGCAATCAAGCTTATCGTGAAAACATGAAACAAAATAACGAGTTTGATATGATATCACTGAAAATAATATTACTTCTTTCTTTTTTATATAACAGTAAGTTATAATTGTTTTTGTATTTTTTTAATAAAAATTAGCATTGTATCCCGCCAACAGCAGGGTAGGCACAGGGGACCAGAGAACCAGCCTGATATGTGCATAAAGCCTAAATGGAAAAAAATAGCTAAATACAGTGATCCCATTGATTTTGCCCTATTTATTATCCCACAAAAGCTGCGAGAAATAAATTAAAAACAAATAATAATCTCAAAAGTGGAAATGTGTTTTTGATAAGGTTGGATTTTCAGAATGCAAAAGCAGATCTGGGCGTCGAGCGCCTATTACCCTATTTAATGCATTGAATACAAGCACCTTCTTACTTTAAAATAATACAAACATATTTTTTAATTTAAAAAAAGATCTTACTAGGATATTTAAATTTTATGGTGTATTCTATTTCATATATGCACTAATAAGTATAATTTTTATTATACATAATACACACAGAGTATAGAGAAAGTAGATACAACTAGTTTTTTAAGTTCACACTGTTTCGCGGACATAGCAGGGTAGGCAGAGAGACCAGGAAATCTAGTGTAAAGACGCTCTGTTCCCATTAAGGTACTTCCTTTCCCACATTCCGGCAAATTTATCTCTCCCTCTCTATCAACTACACATTAATCTATTTTCTTCATTCTCTGCAAAGTATTTTGATGTCTTTATTATACTAATTAACGAAGGAAATAATATTATTTGACACTATTGTTACAAAATATAATACCTACTGCTAAAGTAAAAAAAAACTTTACTGATGAACATTTTTCATTGGTTCATCACCAGGTTTGAATGCAGAACGTAGAATAGTAGGGGGCAGGGAGGTATCAAAAACACAAAAACGATATATGGTATGACATTACTATTTACTATTTACTTATATGTAATTCTAAATTTAGTAGCCATCGTAACGTAAGAATACAAGCGTGCTACTGTAAACACGCTGGTTGTGGGCTCGATTCCCACTCGTGGGAATGAAATATGAAATATTTATTATTACGTACTCTCTGCCTACAATGCTATGTGCAAGATACAAAAGTACAAGAAGACGCTGAAATAAAAAACAAGTTCTCCATAAGCCAGTCGCAGCGCAGGCGCGTAAACTCGTCTAGATGTGGGTTCGATGGGTTCGATCCCCACTTAAGAAAATTAAATATTTATCATCATCATGATCAACAGCCATCTTTTGTCCACTGTTGGACATAGGCCTTCTCCAATTCTCGCCACCACACTCAATCCTCAGCTTTACGGAGCCGAAATATTTATATAAATTTATATTTCTGTCTCTTTGCTCTGGTGCCAAGGCAAAGCGTGGCGTTGAGTTCCTCCACTCTACACGCAATATTTCCAGAATCTTAATACTAGGTTCCTTCTGCCTACCTTGCTGTGTGCGGGGTACAGCGTAAAGTTGATTTTATACCTTCTTATTATTTTGTAAGTTCTTTATAATAATAATTTGGTAACAGGTTTATCTAGTACAAGCCCCAGAGTCCCCGCGTCACTACGACACGTGGATATGCGGTGGTGCCATAATTCACCCCAAATATGTGCTGACGTCAGCAGCCTGTATAGAGGACGTAGAGAAGGCCTACGTGGTGGCCGGCTATGATAAATATATTAAATTAGCTAATTTCAAAAATAATTTATGCGCAAGAAAAACTAGAAGAAGAATAATTGCAACCGCTATACCTATAAGTAAGATTCAATTTCACTTTCACTTTAAAGTGTTATTTTAGACAAGAAAAATAATTTTATAAACAACACATAAAAAATTTCATGTAGCTATTAAAAAGTGTTTTTAAATATTTATTACCGTAAATAACAAATACATGCTTTTTTTTTCGGCGTTTTTTTCGGCTAAACGTTAGATGTTTTTTTATTAATTTCACACTTTATCCCGTATTTAGCACTGGTAGGCAGAACAGAAACTGGAAGCCTAGTGTTAAGACACTCTGATGAGTTATAACATGAGATATAGAGGCCGTCGTGGCCACACAACGGTACACAAGGGTGTGTCTGTAATGCGACGCTTGTGGGTTCGATCTGCACTCGAGGGGTTCAATAAAAAATCATAAAGAAAATATTTATTTACATTTATATTTCCATTTCTTCGCTCTGGTGTCGAGGCAAAAAGCGGCGTTGAGTTCCGCCACTCAACACGCAATGCGTCCAGAATTCGGCGGAAAATGGGTAACGGAGTGTTTTAACACTAGGTTCCCTCTGCCTACCTTACTGTATGCGGGATACAGCGTGAAGCCGAAAAAAAAGCATGTATTATTTTAATTGACCTGACAACCACCATTGTACAACCACATATGACCATCTTTTATGACCATATGACAGTAGATTATAATTTTTTTTGCAGCATATACTTTAGGCTTCGAAACATTAGGTGACTGGACTGCACTGGACATAGCTGTGGTAGAAGTACACAAACCCTACGATTACAAAGATGTAACATTTGAAAAATATTGTCATTATCCGCCTCAAGAAATCAAAATAAATTTTGATTTCAAATACGAGCAGCCAGGAGTACATGTGATGGCGTTGGGATGGGGTCATACTAAGAAAGCGCGACAGGTAATTCTACAGTAATTTTTTGTTTTCTTAAATAATTCATATTTATTTAATTTTTTTAGCTTTTCTCATTAAGACACCGTTCTTCGCTTTACCCGGAATTCCTAAGAATCACAAAATACAATGACTCGAAAATTAGGAGGGTAGTGGAGAACAGTTTCTTAGCACTGCGTTACTTTTGTCTACCCTGCTATGCGGGTACGTTACTTTTGTCTACCCTGCGAAGAGTGCTTAAATTAGCTGTTTTTTTGTTAATGTGAACTTTGTGTTAAATTATCTCCCTAAACAATTTTTGTACAAATTGTAATTTTCCTAAGAATAATCTATGAAATATAATAAGTAATTAATGTCTATTAGTAATTATTTAATTATATTTTGAAGCACGGCGATAGAAAAGACTACAACGCCAAAAGACTGCGCTGGGTAACAACTGTTATATTTTCAAAAGAATTGTGTAAGGAGTACTTCAGGTCACCCAGAATGGCTGAAATTATTGAAAAATATATGCTTTGCACCTTCGCGCCGAGCACTCTTGCTGAAGATGGCGCGAACGTTGATTATTTTGACCCTCCTATTTCAGAAAATGTTATAAAAGTTAGTAAAAACTTTTCTTTTTCGCCATCATCACATATGGTTATTAAACTATTAGAAATATTTGATTTGAAGCACGCACGATTTAGACTTTAGATTTGGTATCAAGCCCACAAATCCCAAAACCCACTCATGCAATGCACAACTACGCCTCAATGGTATCACGGAAGTTTTATTATGAGTATTATTAAATACTATAGTACATGTAAATTTTATTATATTTTGCAAAAACTTAAATAACGTCCATTTTCGACTTCCTTCAGTGCCTACATTGTTACGATGCCATTTATTGAACCAATCACATTTTTATTCCCATGCATTGAGATTCCGAATGCATGTTCACTGTGACAAAAGAAACCATTTAACTGGCAACGCTATTCTATTCTATTGTGGGGGGTTTTATAATATTATTAATAATATAGTAGAGATACTAAAAGTACTGGATTTGTTCGTAAATTGTCTTTTAAAATAATAATTTAAAAATATTTTTTATTGTTATTCCAAAAGATAAGTGAAGACAAGTCCTGGCGCAAGAGCAGAAGCGTGTAACTGTAAACGCAAATGGGGTGTGGGTTGGAATATTTAATGTGTTCGTTTCTTTCCTCTGCTGTGCCTCCAGAATTCGGCGCAAAATGTGGTAAGCGGAGTATCTTAACACTAGGTTACCTCTGCCTACGCTGCTGTGTGCGGGATACAGCGTGAAGCTTTATTATATATAATACAAAAGATTAAGAAGTATGGAAAAAAATCTTAGTTCTAATTATGCTATGGTTTCGAATTGCAGATATTAAATAATTCGTCAAATATCTCCACAACTCCGAGGCCCAAGCCACCAAAACCTAGTGTAAAACGTGGAATATGCCAAGTGAGCAATGTCTTATAATTTTGTTTTTTTTTATACTTAATTCTTATATTTCACTTTCTTTTTCTATAGTTCACGTCCACAAATACTCTTAGACACATTACTAAGTTTCTACAGATATGTTCACTTTTTCTGCGTTCAATATTTTATGAACAGATGCACTTTTCTACTGTTTTATTACTACTATAGATGTCATGGATTACGTTGCAGATTCTTTTTCTTCTCGCTGTATACTTATTGCAGGGTAGGTAGAGTAAACCTAATGTTAATGGACTCCGTCCCCCACTTTTCACAAAATTTTCGAGTTATTGCGTGTTGAACGATAGAACACAACGGCGCTCTTTGCTTTGTTACGGGAGTGTGAATCTGTAAATAGTAAATTAATCATTTCCCCCGAGCGGGAACCGAGCCCCCAACAATCGTGTTTACAGTCACACGCTGACATAATAACAGTTGTCATTCTGGGTGCCCTATGAGGCTGGGGCAAGTGCTCTGTATGTTATTAAGACGTAAAACACTATTACTTAGGTATATATCCTTAATATTAGAAGAAGTAGTATTTAGGGGCACAAACTGTGACTGATTGTGGGTTGGATCTCTACTCGAGGAAATGAAATATTAATTTGAATTTATATTTCTTCTGGTGTCGAGGCAAAGCGCGGCGTAGAGTTCCGCCACGTAGCATAAAAAATGGGAAACGGAGTGTCTTAACACTAGGTTCCCTCTATCTACCCTGCTGTGTGCGAGATACAGCCTGAAGCTAAAAAATAAATTAAATATTTTCTTTCAGAATGACCACGGCGGGCCCCTGGTTGCCTGGATACGTAGGAAAGAAACAGTCGTGGGGGTAGCCTCTATGTTTGATTATAATAAAAAAAATGAATGTCAACCGCCCAATCTATTCACGAGTACAGCTCTTAACAGGCAATTGATTGATTGTTTTGTAAACAAGTAAGTTTCATATTATGTTTTTGAATATATTGTATATTTTATAGTAGGTATATTACTTTGAGGCGTTCGTGCACAGTGGCACAAGTGTGTATGTGCCTGAACGGGAAGGTCGTGGGTTCGAATTGAGAAAATAGATTATTTAATATTTTCATTTAATCCCCTTAAAACAAAGCAATATGTGACATACATACTCCTGTATAAGTTTAAATATTGAATTAACTGGATAAGTTGAAGAATTTTACATAAAAAAATATGATTCCAGTATAAGAAGATCTAAATGTGACCAGATAACAACGGGCAACACGACGTATAAGATTATTCGACGCCGTATTTCATGGAGTGCACGTGATGATGAGTAAGAAACTTTATATACTCTACGAATATTATTTTTAACAATGTCCAGTCGTGGCACTGGGGGTCAAGTGTGTGACTGTAAACGTGACCGGGTGTGGGTTTGATCACCACAGAAGGAAATATTTAAGATTCTCATTTCCTCACTCTGGTCGGGGCCAAGCGCGACCTTGAGTTTCGCCACTCAACACGCAACGAAGTGTCATAACACTATATTCTTGCCCGTTTTACGCCCAAACTTCGAGATATTACGTGTTCAGTGAAGAAATTCAATGCTTCGCTTAGTTTTTCTTGTCAGAGCGAAGAATTGAAAATACTTAATTCCTTCGTGAGGAAATCGAACCTACAACGGTAATCTTAATATCCAGAAGCTATGCCGCTGTACCACGCTGGCGTCAAAATGGTCTAGTATTTAAAATAAAAGCCTAATTAGTGATCAAATTCATAATCACCACAGTATTCCCAGAACGAATTCAAAAATTCAATTTCAATTTCAATCCATTCATATTATGGAATATAAAACTTTCAGGCTTACAGTAAATGAAACAAGATCTCAGCCTTCATTCAACTGCAGCAAAGAAGAAAAATTGAACGAATCACGTAGTAATATAGACTTAATATAAGTGTTAAGAAAAAAATGTGGGGTCTACATTTTCAAAGCAATGTTCAGAAACATGAAGGTGTAATAAATGTGACTTCAATATAATGTTCTTTTAATGAACGATCGTAGGAAAAGGTTGGAAACAAAAGGAATATCACTTTTGTATGAAATCGATACGAAAATGATTTTCGATTTTGCTATATAATATATTATAAAAAAAGAAATGTTTTATATTTGTTTGAGGCTATTGTGGTGCGGATATGGACATCAGACAAGGATGAATGGTTGAGGGTTCTAAAAATAAAAAAATAAATAATCCATGGGCATAGATTATTTAATTTTGGCGTTGATTTCTGAAAGTCGATAAAGAAGTGTTATGACATTAGGTTAATACTATATACAGGAAAAGATATGTGAAATTTTATATTTGCGAAGTATAGCGTCATAAATATTTATTAGACTTAAATTAATCTAACGAAAAATAAATGAAAGCCATGCTTAAAAAAATGTGTAACTGAACTGAATGAGCATTTTCACGTCTCATTCCGCTTCGGTTCCTTTGCCCTTTGAGATTGCCTCTCAAATGCCTATTGGTCAATGTCCCAGAAATAGCTTTGAAGCGAGATCAAAAAATACACTCAATCGCTGAAAATGTTCTAAATCCACGTAAATATTTGTGATAATCACATGTGAGTTTTCATATTACTCGAATATAGCAATGTATTGCTCAACTTTAAGATCTTGCGCACGGTGTTAAGTTCCACCACTCAACTGTTGGTGGAACTCAACGTCGCTTTATTTGACCAGAAAATAAATATAGCAGGCTAAAAACATTTAAGTAAACAACAAACATAAATGTAGCTTAAAGAAACTTTATACAGGGTGGAAGAGGCAGCGCTCCTTTTACTGAAACATGTAGGGTAAAATATTTCAAAACCAGAATTAAACAAATTAATCAAGGTACCTCAACAGTTTGGACGTAGGATTTTTTTTCATTTCACGATTTTTATCCATACCTGTATTTCGTGTGACGCACACATACAAGTGTACGATGTTGCCGCAATGACAGGTAAGTGTGTGTGCGCTTATGTTATACTTCGCAAATGGTGTTTTATTTTAAAACGATAATTTTATTATTTATTTTGTTTGAAAAAATAACTTTTTCAATTTTGGGATTTTTTTTTTCTGAATTATATTAGACTTTTATAGAGTAGTTAAAACTGTGGTTTCATTTGAATTGGTGCTGACAATTCCACTCTGTATAAGTAATTTAAAAATTCTAGTGTATTTCTCAAGTCCAGATAAAAGATAGAATCTAAAGATATTCACGGAGTTCCTTACAGTTGCACCTGAGGGTCGGTAACAATTAGACTGTATAACGCTACCGACGGCGACTCCTGTAATTAGCGATGCGTTAGTCTAGCCTTTGCAGAAGTTTTCAAACTTGGCTCTATGTAAAACCTTTTATACTGATTTCAATTTAAAATTTTTGTTATCTGTTTTGTGTCAGTTTCACGCTTTACACTTAGGACTTGCTAAACTTGACTTGTCAATTGTTAAAACACATTAGTCTCCGCTTTCCGTCTTAATTCCAGTCATAGCAGGTAGAGAACCGCGCTTGTTCCTTGTTAAAGCAGGGAAATAATGATAATTTATTTTGGCATGCCTAGGCATGGCAAAATGAATTATAAATATCTCTAGAGATAGAATAGATTTTATCCAGATGTTTAAGCTATAAAGTAATTTAAGGTAGTGTTTTAAAGAAATCTGCAAAAATGTTTGATTTAAAATATTTGAGAGCCCCTGGATAGAATTTAAATTAGATGCACCTAGATTATACGAAGAGGCTTACTTTATCGAAGGCACTTAGCATATTTATTATCCGTAGAAAATTGGCTGTTGAATAATTTAGGAATGGAGTGTCTTAACACTATATTTTGTATTACACTAGTTGTCGCCCGTATTGCGTGATATTTAAGAGGTATAAATGAATTTTTAACAAAAACAAAAACTGACTTCTAACAACGAACTAAAAAGTGAAAAATAATTTTACAAAAATGTTATAATTTTGAAGTCGGTGCTAAGTAGAACAAACAGGCTTAGTAATTAGATATTGTAGTAAAGGTGTTGTAGCATTAGCTTGACACCGACTTCAAAATTATAAAATCTTCATCTCAAATCTTCATGTTCAAAAATTTAAAAACTTTTAACTTCTTAAATTGATGTCAGAAGTGACATTCCTGATCGTTGCATTTCTTTTCAGCCAACCACAAAAAAGAAGATGTTCTCATTTTCAACCAACTTCAAAAAAGGGAGATTCTCAATACTGTAATCAATATAATCAATTTTTTACCAAAAAAAAAACAAACTTTCTCAATTTTGACCGGATTCCATAATCGAAACCTAACCAAACTTGTACAAAATTATTCTTGAAGTATATATCCTTTAATTATTCTTTCAAATAAAAAAAAGAATCATCAAAATCGGTAGGCGCGGCATTGAATTATTCGTCTATTTGTCACGCACATACCTAATGCAAATTTAAGACTTATGCGATTTTCTTATAGATACCATTGTCAGACATGGACGTAAAAAAATGGGACCATTCGGGAAGCACTACCTTTCAAATAAAAAAAAAATATCAAAATCGGTTCNAAAAAAAAAAAAAAACAGTCGAATTGCGAACCTCCTTTTCTCACAGAAGTCGGTTAAAAGTAGAAAATCTCTAACATTCATATTTTTGCAACTTTTACTTTCCAAATATTTTTCCTAATTTCAACGTCTGTTAATCACTCAGTAAGAGAAGAGTTTTATGTAGATACATATAATTACACACAATATATTTTCTATAATAGGTACAAACAGCAGAAAAGAGATCCTAGACAAATCTCATAAAATATATAGTGTATATACATAATAATATAATTTTCATTCATTAATCAAACTAGCGGACGACTAGACTTTAGAGCTTCCGCATGAGAAAATCACAGTTTCTCAAAGATGTTTAATAACTTAAATTTTAAGATCAACTTGCTCTAAAACTGAGATTGAGGCAGTTACCTCTTTGCTGCGCTATGCAATCTGCAGTTTCACACTAACTTTAGGGTGAAAGTGCAAATTGCATAGAGATTTAGATTTGAAATTTAATTTTGAGGCCAGTCGTAGGGAAGGACAAGCGTGTGACTGTAAACGCGACCGGTTGTGGGGTCGATTCTAATTCGAGGAAATAAAAATATTTAATAATTTTTTTTTATATTTTGTCGCTCTTGTGTCGAGGAAAAGCGTGGCGTGGAGTTTTGCCACCCAGCACGCACTACCTCTAGAATTTGGCGGAAAGTGACAAGTGGAGTGTCTTAACACTATGCTCTTTTGTCAACCTTGCTACATGCGAGATACAGTGTGGAGCTAAAAAAAATAAATAAATAATATTTATGTACAACGTTAAGTGTCTCAATTTTTATTTAATCTTACACATGTTTTTTTTTTAAGTTTAATATGCATATAAAAATATGGGCACACTGAGTGTAGTACGAAAATATTACGCATTCATCGAGACCATTTTGGGTGAACAAAAATATTAATTATTTGTAAAATCATTATCATCAGAACTGAAGTCATAATCCAAATTTCAACTCAATGGGTTTTTTTTATTTATAATATACAGATAGTTATAGATATTTAGAATAACTTTATGCTATATAGATAGTTAACAAAATTCTTAAGAGTTTAATTCAAACAGGAAGCTTTAAAGTACGACTAAATCCGGCAAGGAAGTTTTCTACTATATTTAAAATGTATGAAATCTGAGCGTCCGACAACTTTCTTAGATGCATAATAAATATTAGAAAATATGAGAAAAGGGGTTAAGCCCGCTATTTATTATTTATTATGTAAAAAAAATATATAGCTACGTTGTAGTCACGATACGATTTTCCTTTACCTTTATATATATATTTAATTTACTTGCATTTTAATTGACATTCATTCTCTTTTACAAAATAGCTCACTGACTGACTGTCTCCACTTCTAACTCACTGTCCTGACTGACCCGACGACTCAATCGTTCACCGTTAACTTATCCATTTGTTTATAATTAAATGTATAATTATTTATTAACAATGACACTCATATACTGCGGCGCGCCTTCCATTTCACATCTACTTAAGTAACATAATAAAATCAGTTAATGAATGTCTTAATTAAGTTATATTACTATTTACTTACTATTAATCACTTACTTGGATACTTAGCTGTAACTTAATGCAAGACACTCAGTGACAATATATTTTAAACAATTTCTATATACCTTTTGTATATTGATCAATTGATATATTCGAAGCTTACAAAAAAGCCTAGATTATCTAACTTAGAGGTATCTATGTATGTAATAAAATTCTATACCAACTTGTGATGCCAGACATAATTTAAAATCATTGCAAATAGCTTTTATTCTCCGCAATGGAAACGAACCTACTACCGTCTACTCTATAGTGGCACGTTTGTGCCCATACGCTACGACGGCCTCTAAATTATAATTTATTAATATATCTTATAAGATATAAATATGACTACTATTTTAATAGTGTGTATAAGCCTTATCATTTTGCCAGCTCATGCGTTTCAGTTTTCATCCCTTAATCTCGAAATTTACATTTTGATTTAAACACATACTACAAGGCTGTGTAAATATAAGTTTTCTTTTATTAAATCATGCTTTTCCAGACAACCATAGTGGAACGATACGGAGTGGTTGTATAAAAAAATGTGTTTAAATCGTTATAATATACATGAATCTTTACAATGAATTAAATTTTAATTAAATAATTGAAGGGCGGCGTTGAGTTCCGCCACTGAATATAAGTAATGAAATCGGATGGAAAGTGGAGAACGGAGTGTCCTTATACCAATTTTTTTTGATTATTTATTGCCTGTTGAATGGCGACCGAACTCAAAACCGTCGAGTTACAGTCACACCCTTGTGCTGACCGATGAATGTATATATTAATGTACTATATTAATAATAGTTCATCCATTTATCTAAATGTACCTCACCTTTTTCCTCATTATAGGATAGCAGCCTAAAAAAAGCTTCCCTGCCTTTCTATGCCCTCTTTATCATATAATAATGAAGATATAAATACAAAATTATCTCGCTCATACATCAATGTCGAAAAGGGATTTACGAATCGTATGTAAAGAAAATATATTTTCTTTATGTTACTATTATTATACCTGCATATATTAATATAGTAAATTTACATATTTGTGGGTTAAGCTGTTTATTTTTCACATTCAATAATAAACTTTTTATTTTGTTTTTTTTTGGAAGGGAAACAAACGATAAGCTAAATTATTAAATTATAAGCTAAAAATAGATATACAAAAATCAATTAAGTGCCCACAGATACGCCATATATTAACAATATATTATTAAGCAAATAGATTTTGTTAGTAGCTGCGTTTGTATATTTGTATATACTTACATTTATCTATAGTTTCATTTACTTTAATTTCAAGTGACTTAAGAACTTAAAGTAAATGAATATATGAGCTAAAACATTTATTAATTTTCGAAATCGATGAAACCCAACGCACAACCGTCGCGCTTACAGTCAAGGGCTGTTCTGGTGTGTCACAAGCAAGCAAGCAGATTTTTAAATCCATAGAGCACCAAGTAAATCAAAATGTAAGTAAAGAAAACACTTTGAATATTCAATTCATATTGCAGATTAAGAAGACGTCTTCGTCTATACATTAGCTTACTAAGGAGTTACCGAAGTGTCGATGACTCTTATGTTTTTAGAAGAACCTTATTAAAAACCTTTTATATTTAGTTCAATATTGGTTCACGTTTTTATATTCTTTTATAGGTTTTTTTGGTAAGGTGAATTCTTAACGAATTTTGTGGAAATATTGGATAATTTGATTAATGTTGTAAAAGACGGTGGTACCTTTTGTTCATTAAATAAATGGTTCCAAAACAAAAGTATATAATTATCCTTACCAGTCTGGAAGATATAGCTGTAGGAACAATTAAGACGGTTTCTTCAACTTTTCATTATTTCATTATATCCACTCCAGGGACACAAGTAGACTAGACACAAGTGGTAAGACTGTAATGAATGTGCGGGATACAGCGTGATGCTAAATAATAAGTATATATTAAAATGATGGAGCAAGATAGATTGACAACAGACAGTGCTTATGGGTTCAAATTTTACGTGAAGTACAGTTTAGTTTATTCAAAATATGTATTTTGTACAAAGTGATCAAATTCGTTTTTCATTTTAGATTATCATTTTTTTTTTCGAATAATGATAATCTATTAACTTAATTTTTTTTTAAATGAAAATATAACAATAAGAAGAATAGAAAATAATAAAAATATAGAGAAATTCACTTAACACTTGTAGTATACTTTTTACATAGACTTAATTTTAACATATATATACAATGGCAACATTATTATGATGCCATTTATGTCTACTATTGTAGATTTTGAATTTCATTTCAAGTTGTCAATTAACTGCGCTACTATTTAAGGCATACACATTATTCTTCCATATGTATACAACTAATTTTCTATTATATTTTTTGACTTCATAATAAAAACAGAAATATTAAATAAAGAATAATAGAAAGAGAGAAGAAAAGAAGGAGACTTCAGCTGTTCAATGTGTCGTATGATCAAACAAAGATATCAATACAACCAAAGCAAGAAAACATTGGTGGAAAGTTAAATATTTGTTCAAAAATATTCAATATATGTGAATAGAAAAAATAGGAATTATTAAATGTATAAGTTTTTTTTGGTTTCTTTATTGTAGTTAATATTGAAAGTCATCTTCAAGCTTTTTATCGTATAGCCGGGTAGCCAGAGGAAATGTAGTGTCAGGATTTTCCGCAGTCCGAATTAAAGAGTGCTAGTTGATTGGTGAAACTTAACGCCATGTTTTGTCTTACCAGGGCGTAAAAATGATAATTTAAATATAATCATCATTCATTATATCTATGACCTGATATGATATAGGATTCAAGCCGAGTAAATTCAAAATACTTTTATTAACTTCACGCTCCCTAGCGGAGTAGTAAGAGAAACTGAAGCGCTAAATGGTGCGGTAAAAGATTTAAATATTCTAAAATGAAGTACTACCACAATACACAAAGGTGCAGGCCGTCGTATAGCAGTGGCACAGCGTGCAACTGTAAACGCAACAGCTGCAGGTTTGATTTTCTCTCGAAATTAATGATTAGAAGAGAAGAGAAAAGAAGAAAACAGTGGCGCTGACTTCCACCAATCAACACACAATATGTCTAAAAAAATTCAGAATTTGGTGAACGGAGTATCTTGGCACTAGGTTTCCTGTGTCTACCCCATGCAGGATACAGCTTTGATCTTTTAAAAGAAACAAAAAGAAAAAAAATACATATATTTTTTAAATCATAACTCTCCATATGGCAATAAAACATCCAATTCATTTGTGAACAATTCTGTCGGACAGTTGGACATCCCCAACGTTTTTGTTGAAGGCAGTGCGGTCGGCGCGCAATTTGAGCGGTCTGTTTTTCAATTGCAAGTCCCTCCCTCGACACATACCGGGTAGCGGATCGTATGGACTTTTGTAATTTGCTAATTTTCACAATATGTTTTTTATTGTTTGTTTTGTGCTTTTAAAGGAAAGAAGGGAACCTAGTGTTAAGACACTGCGTTTCACATTTTCTGGCGCATATTTACAAGATTGCGTGAGTGGAGGAATACAACGCCAAGCTTCGCATACCCAAAAAACTTAAGATTTAAATATCATTTCCTCGAGTGAGAATCGAACGTACAACCATAATTTCAAGGATATTGCCAGTATACTGTTTGTGTGGTCTGGTTTTTTGAATTAACGAAACTTAAATTAAAATATATGAAAACTACTGTAAGCTCAATTCGTCTACGTTCAAAGACTTTCAGAATATCGTACACTGTTCATATTGAATATTACACTTGAATTGACTTGTTGCTTAATTGCTCAGGGAGTTTAAGCATTCAATTTACAACTGAACAAATCAAATATTTATATGAAATATTATTTATAGTTTTTTTTTTGGAAAAAATATTTTTATATCTATATATAATAACGTTTCTAAATTAAATTTAATGAACAATAAAAGAAACACATAAATTAAAAATAATTACTTATATTGAGACACTCAGTTTCACACATTCTGCCCAAAATAGTGTGTAGTGGATGCCAGAACTAAGCGCCGCATTTCTTCTTTTCGCAGAGCAAGGAAATGAAAAATATTAATTCCCTCAATTAGGAATCGAACCCAGAACCATCACGTTTACAATCAGACACTGTCCCACAGCGCCACGATGTCCATAAGACAAAAATATATAGATATAATATGTTTTACTACGACTTATTCTCCGGCACTAGTAAATTATCTAGGAATTATTCTTATAACCCAATGTGAGTGCAAAATGTATGAGGGGCCCCCAAGATACGAGACGTCAGACGGCGCTACCCTCAAATAACTAATGAGTCATCAACGTGACAGATAGTCGGTTTAGTTCGGAGGAGCCGAATTTATTCTCTAGTTGGACTTGATAAAGGCCAATGAGCTTTCATCTGACGTTTAACACTTCTTTTTGTTTTTTTATTTTAGTCTTTTTCTATTCATATATTTATGATATATTTTTTTATGTTGAAGCATTTTGTATTTTTATAGCTTCACGCTATATCTCACACACATCAAGGTAGGCAGAAAAGACCTGGGAACGTAGTGTTAAGGCACTCCATGTCCCAGTAAGAATTCTTAAGCCATTGCGTGTAGAATGATGGAACTTAAGAATTCATTATGTTATTTCATTTGGTTTATCCAGATCATTCAAAACGTAAATAGATATAAATTAAAAAAAAATTGTAATGCAATACAACTTTTTAAATGAATCAATCATTTTTTATTGAACCATATATGATTTCAATTAAAACTTAACGAGCGTTAAACTAGTTTTCGTTTAAATATTTGCTTTTATAATTGATTTAGCATTCATCTCAATGAACGAAAATACTAAATTATAATTGGAAATTCAATTATATGCTGTAAACTACAAAACTGTTTTCAAAATATTGTAACTAATTCCAATTTTGACCTGGTGGGACTTATTTTTTCAACATTCATCTCCCATATGATCAGGGTAGGCAGTAGGCACTCACTTTTTCACTTAACGCCCTTTTTAGATCCATTGCAAGTTGGGTAAAATAACTAAAAACTACGGCTTATGTTTTCAGAGAAGTAAATTGGAAAAAAATATGCTCTATATATATTTCAGCATTGAATAGACAGATAAAAAAATTATAAGTTTTATAATAAAATGTCTTCAGATGTTATATAAAACAACGTTTACATCAAATTGTATTATATCTCAAATAAATGCGTGTAAACAAGCGCCTGGAGGCTGAAGATACTTCGACAAAAGCGAACGCTGCATTGTCGGCCGAACCGCGTTTGTTATATTTTGTATTGATAAAACATCTATTGTATGGTAAATTAACTTAACTGTATATATTTAAAAGTTTTTTGGCATTGAAATAACTTATCTGGTAATTTATAATGTTTATGGACAAATTACTCTTCAAATATTGACAAAGATGTTTTTTTTCAGTTTTACAGTTCAGTTCGTGTAAAATACACGTTGCGAATTTCTACCTTTTCACTTGGCTGGCCGCGCTACCGCGTGTTACGTTTACGTGAGTACACAAACAGCGAGACATATCGTATTGCCAGTGAATACAATCACGTCAGTACAATTGAATAGTAAACACGCACTGAGCCGGGCAGTGATGGCTTTAGCCGCTATGTGCGTTTCCCAGTACTATCTGGGTTATGATAGACAGGTTAAAATCATATTATATGACTATACCAGCTTCTCGTTTTTTCATTCACAAAGCCAGGGTAGGCAGAGGGAACCTAGTGTTTTGAAACTCCGTTTTCCACTATTCGTCCATTTTTTGAGATGTTGTGAGTTAAGTAGCGGAACTTAACGCCGCGCAACGAAATTTCAAAATAATTGTTATTTTTATTTAAATACAAAAAAAATATATAAGAGCTCTTTGTGCCACCTTTAGTTGCTGAGCTAACCAATAGCCTAAGCACTAGGTGCTACAATTAGAATGTCTTTGACGTCTAAGATACGGTTAGGAGATAATTCCAGATATTTGAACATTGTAATTCAAGCTGCTTGTTACTCCTATAGTACCTGCTTATCTATATATATAAAAGGACTTGTCCTCACTGACTGACGTAAGACGCATGCACAGCCGTAACCGCTGTGCGTAGAAACATGAAATTTGGACAGATGTTTACTTTCATAATCTGGACATCCACTAAGAAGGGATTTTGAAAAATTTTAACCCTAAAGGGGTAAAATAGGGGTTCAAAGTTTGTGTGGAAAAAATTTAAATCGGCACCGACTTTTATAAAATTTGAAATTTAGATTTTTAAAAGTATTTAATTGACCACGTATTTCATCGTTTTCTAGAATAGTCCCTAATTTCACAAAATGATAAAATGTAAATACATTAAGATCCTTAATGTATTTACATTTTATCATTTTGTGAAATCTATCTTTAGACATTTACATTTATCAATATTTTTATAATTTTCGTTTATTTCACATTATTATTGAAATGATCGTGATGTAACGGATAAATTAGACTAGACTTAGATTAGACTACACAATGAAAAAAGGTATAAAAGGTACATATATAAGAAAAATCTTCATGAAAATCAAACTTCAAGGTCAGTCAAACAACTGCGTATATAATTAGCATATTAAACTTTAAGGTTAAGCTTAAAAGACATTAGAAGGGCGCGCTATTATAGGAATAATAATATCAGTGTTCATTCGAGCATTTTATGCATTACTAAGTATTGGGGTTTTTTTTTTATTTTCAGCGTTTCTTTTTGTGTTATTTAGATTATTGTTATTCGACTATCCTTTTTTCTTAATTTATGTTAAATATATTGTCTATTATATCAGAAACTTGTTAATTATTTAAAATTTCATGCTTACATGTCAGTCATTTGCGTATTGAGTAGCGAAACTAAATGCCAAGTTTGTAATTTTTTTTATATCGTGCTTCGCTTGATATATGAACAGAGTTCCGCCAATAACGAACGGAACTATTTTAATGCAGTTCTCAATTAAAAAAATCTGGAGTGTCTTAACACTAGGTTCCCAGGTTTCCTTATTACATCCAATTATAATATTACATCTTCTCAACTTCACTATAAAATATGTATGTGTTATACAAACCTTCCGCTCGTTTACTCTAGACAGAGTAAACGAGCGGTAGTGAAAACCACATTAAAATTCGAGTACCTTATTTCATACTATTTGAAGTTGTCATTGTGTTATTATAACACTATAAAAATAAGTAAATCGTGTTATCTATATTAAGCTCTATCTTTGCACGTTTGTATGTAATACTAAGTCCAAGATCTTTGCATTAGAACTTCAGTCGCTTTGTAAATACAGTAGCAGTGTGTATTTAAATTTCAGTAGTTCTAAGTTGTCAACATGGAAGTACAAATTACTAAGATGTAAATTTGTAACTTCAATATTAATAATGTGCAAATTTTAAGCCAATATGTCTCTCTCGAGCGGAAATGTTAAGCTTGAGACAGTTATTGGTTAATTATAAGTTAGTAAAGTTTTACTAACAGTTATTGTACACAATGCAGTATTAAGGAAATCAATTGAATGCGAGTCAGACTCGCCAACTACGGCTATTACGGCTACGGCATTAGCAGGTTAACCTAGTGTTAAGACACTCCGTTCCCCATTTTCCGCCGAGTTCTTGAGGCATTGCGGGTTGAGACTTTATATCCCCATTACAACGTGTACGCAAGCCGCGGTCCGTATGCTATCCTAGCATGGTAGCCAAGGTCAGAGCTCTTCTAGCTCTACTTCTAACCCTTGTACCCTACCCATGCATAGGCTATATGTCGCTAGGACAAGACTAAGGACAAGTCGCTATCGCTTTCATTATAGTCTACCCTAAGGCTGTTAAATCGTCACCTAATTTATATTCAAGATGCATTTCCTAGCAATGATACTTTGTCAGAAATTTCAAAGTAATTATTGGTCTTAAAATGCTAATGACTTTCGTACTTAATTTCTAAGTTAAAATGTATTAATGTTTTCGTATGAAAAACATATTATGGTTATTACGGACAGGTGACTGACTGAAAAAGTAAGCTTAAAGTTGTAAGTCAAGTTTGTAATTTTGTAAGTATTACATTGTTATATATATAATAACAATGTGAAGGTTCACAAAGAAATATTCTTACATGTACTCTATGAGACTTTCTAAGGTCAGCTGTTTCGAACAATTTTCAGTTAAATCTATTAATCAAGATATTGATTAAGAAAATTATTTTTTTGCGAGTTAAAGGCGTTAAGTAACACAACGTGCTGTTTTTATTTCTGTAGCAACTGTAGACTTTTTTACTACGTTAAAAATAATTAATAACACATAGATATTTATATTAAATACAATTTCGAAACTGAATTTACTTACAATAGTTTTATTTTTGAATGTGTGCAGTACGTGATCGTTGGCAGGAAAAAAGGTTTTTTTTAAATATATAGTAAATCTTTCACGATTCATATATAACATTGTGATGTGAATATGAGATGGATTAATATAGGCAACAGATATTTTTAGTATTTTGAATGCAAAATAGACCTGAATTATATTGAATGAAACAAAATAATTTTAGATCATATTAAAACGCTCATTATAAAGCCTTTTTAAGTTAAATTTTCACGAGTAAATTAAATATTAAATTCTTTCGATTATAATTGTGATCCGATGTATAAAATCAAATTACTACTATTGATATATTATGTATATACGTTCTTGAAATATAATTAAGTTTAATCTACTACAGTTAAATTTGGACGAAATTAACAAGTAATTATANATACATCAATTTTTTTACTCCCCTACCACAAGTGAGAACCTGGCGACTAGTAACACAGGCCTAGCTTAGTACAAGCGTCAGTCTCACATAATTGTAAGTTGTATTATATGTACCTACAGATAAATGTAACTTTTTGTAAATTTGTATTGTGTGAGAAATAAAGTTATATTATATTATTATTATTATTATATATAAATTAAGATATTCTTGATAGAGTTATCCTTCAAAGTATTCACTTTGAAGGATAACTCTAATGAAGTTGAAACTTTGAGGAGCTCTTAATTTTGTGAATATTATTCAGAAATTAGCACTCGGAACAAAGTATGGCAAAAATTTGTTAGCAACGACCATCTGTGACTTGAACTTAAATGAAACTCTTTGCAGTACTTTTACCAAAATAACGTTAAAGCTTTTTGCCGCATTTAGCATATTTTCTCACTTTCAGCTTAATTTTGGAGAACAGTCGCGGAACTTAGTGCCGCGCTTTGTCTTGTTACCAGGACGAGGAAATGAAAATAATTAATTCGCCCAAGTGGGAATTGAACACACAACCATCACGTTTAATAGATCCCGCCGGCTTCATAAAAAACAATACTCTTAAATAAATTTTGTAAGTATTTCATAAATTGTTAACCAAAATCATTTAGCTAATATAATTGTTCAAACACGTTTTTATCAAAAGTATTCCATATAGAATGACTCAAACAAAAACGAATTAAAGAAAATTTTAACTAAACTTCAGTAAGCAAAAGCTAATATTAATTTGAAGTCAAAGTCTCAAAAATAATTTGATAAAATTTCTAATTAAAAAAATGTTAACTTACAAACATGTGACTACTCTGACCCCATTATAAAACTTTAGTTTGTAAGTGAACTCGAAAGAATAATAAAACTATTTTACCCATATTTCGAGATTTACCTTCTTTGCTTATTTATGTTTCTACATTGGATGCTTCTATAAATAACCGTTATTTAAATAAAATTTGTATGAAAATTTGTTATAGTTACGTAAAACTATATTTGAAATAAAGATTTTGAATCTGCATATTCATCGATGTGAAAGAACATCATATCTTTTATTTGGAGCTGCACTCGAAGTAAGCTGAATGTTCCGATGCGCGTAAAAACCAGCAAAGTGTAAGAATAAGTACCCAGTCTTAAACAAGAAATATTTTGTAGAATATATAATGACTTTTCATTGTTATGGAAAATATTTAGTGGCTTCAAATAATTTTATCCTTTACCTACCAAGTTTTTATAGTTTTGCGCTGTATCCCGTACATAGCAGGGTAAGCAGAAGGAACCAAGGGTTAAAATACACTGTTCTCATTTTCATTTCCTCGACTCGTCACGCTAAAAAAACAAACTTCAAAATTTAAAACTTGTTTAATTAGTACTATTTACGTACGATTATAATATAAGTTTATTAATATCTGTCTACTAGGCGAATTCAAAATTAAATTCTACCATCGAATTCTCAGTTACAATCAAGATAACTAAAGTAAATACAATTTTCGTCCATAATTATAATTCTAGAAGTAATATTTAGCAGTAAATTTATTACTTTCAGAAGTCGGTGCTTGCCGTGAAATACGTTCCGTCGGCAACGTGATATGACCACATGAGCTACAGCTGCTATAAATATCAAAATTTATTAAGGCTGCTAACTTACCTTCCTTAGAGAATAGTTTCTTTTTTTCTTTATTTATAATCTTCATTTTGTAGTTAAGGTAGAAAAACCTTGGTTATTAGTCTCTCTGTTCTATACTTTCCGTCTTGGTTTTATGAAGAAAACATTGTCTATTGCTGTAAATGGAATAAAAGTTGTTTTTTTAATTTTCCCACTTTGTTCTATATATTGCAAGATAGGGAGAAGAAAGCTATTGCTAGGACATGCCGATCTCCTCTTAATACTGCACTTACTACTACACACAATACTTTTGGAGATATAGCGTGTTAAATGGGTGAATTAAAAAAAGTGAAGACATGAAAATAATTAAGTCCCTCGAGTTGGAATGGAACCGCCAACCGTTGCTACGGTCAGACTGCACCACTGTATTTTGCCTTTAAATGATTTTGGACATGAAGAATGACAAAGCTAAACGTCATTTTGCATTAATAAAGGTTTTGTAAAAAAATTCAATTATAAGTTTGTAACAGTTTTTATATGTAAAATAAATATAAAATTCAATTTCCACTTTTCCTTTATTTTTCCCACTTGCCAAATTTTATAATTGTAGGAATACGTATATCTATAGGTTTTGATTATGCGTACCGCATTTATTTATTAAATTGCACTACAACTATAAGTTGGTACTGATTTTTTTCTATTCTTGTAAACGCGACAGGCAGTAATACTATACTATTAAGTAAATATACGGCGCCGGAGGCAAAGCGCGGCGTTGAATTCCGCCACTCAATGTCTTCAGAATTCGGCGGAAAATAAGGAACAGAGTAGCTTAACACCAGATTCCCTCTGCCTACCCTGCAGAGTGCGGGATACAGCGTGAAGCTGACTTAATATGATATTATAAAATTATCTTATACCCTTTCGCTATAGGGTTATACTATACTAACTAAATATTCCCGTATTCTAGTAGGATGCTAACTATTCCGCTTTCAACTAAAACTTAAATAACCAAGCGTAAGTTAACCGCGCATATGATGAAATATAAATTGCATTTAGACTCGCAAACTTTTTACCGTAACGTACACAAATTTCTTTACCGTAAATTATAACACGCGTCAGTATTACTTTAGATATGGAATCCTCATAAGATATTTACTAGTACATATATAAAATGAAAAAGAATAGAGCAGGTAAAAATGGGAGCTAAAAGAACTACAATTATAAATATAATTTTACATCACTCGTCCTTAATATTAATTATTTTGTCTTATGATTTCCCCAACTCCATATTGGAAGGCAAAAGTTCCCATCCATTCGTCTCGATAATAACTTTGTTTTGCCTAAAACTTATTCGTCAGATCCCTTTTTCGTTGTTTCATCCCATACAAAAAGCAAAGCGCATTTGTTGGTCCTAAATCGACTTTTCTGTTCTAAATTGAGTCCGACTTGAACAAATTACGTCGAGAAACTTTGTACGAAAAAAAAATGGTGTATCAGCCTATTTAAGCTTTTTAAGATGAAGGCATCCTTACATTTACGAGTATTTACGATAAACTCATATAATATATTAAAATGTTTGAATATTAATTATTTTAAATATGGTAACTAGTGTTTCGCTCGTGGTTTTACCTGCATGAGTTACATAATTATTGTATTATTTTTTATCTTTAAGCACTATCTATTGGCGAAAACGCAATTTTGTAAAAAATTAACTTAACATATGTAAATAATATGCGAAAGCGAAAATCTGACGATTACTCTTCCATTAATTTAAATCTCATGTATATTTTAATTATTTGAAACGAAATGAGTTTTCAGCTTACACAAGTTTTTTATAGCTTTACGTTCTATGTCTATGTAGACAGAGCAACGCGCAATGCTTACAGAATTCTGATGAAAGTTGGACACGGAGTGTCCTAACACTAGGTTCCCAGGTTCCCTACCTACCGTTATATGTGCGAAATACAGCGTGAAGCTAAAAAAAAATATTTACATTTATTGAAAATTGTTAGGCAATTAATGTTCGAGAAACAGACGCGACTGCTAGCCATCGCTCGGTTTGTACCAGCAATACTCATATATCTGAAATTGAAATCCTAAATGGCCATTTGCAGTCTTCTCTAACATGTTGTTGGGCCTTTCATGTTTTAGTGGAATAACTTCGTGTATTTTAAAGCTTAATAATATTTAACAAGTCGAATATAATATACTTTTTTCGAGTTTTTATAAACCCGCGTCAAGTAATTAATACTTAACGGGCGCGTCCACTAGTCTAATATAAAGAAAAGAAGGAGAAGAGGAAGTAATTACTTCTATGACTTCTTTTTTTTTACTTCACGCTGTATGCGGAAATGAAAATAAATGAATAAACAAAGAAACATACAAATATATTTAACCTTTAAGTATGGACGTCGGGTCTCCCAGACCCATCTAGTTCTACGAATTCTACAAATCGGCCACTTCTCAGTGACCTTCGCCACTGAGTCGCTCAGTACCTTTCGTATTAATGACAAAATGAATGTAGATAGCAGTAGTTGTGTCTCTGAGTTCAAAACACGTGAGTATTTAACTTTCTAAAAGGGGCCTGGGTCTGTCAGACCCGACGTCCATGTTTCCCATACATGAATGATTTCAAAACACCATGTATTTTTATAATATTACAAAATATACTTTAATATTTTAATTGTATTATTTGTATTCGAATGTTTTTATTGTTGTATATCATGTATTATTTTGCATTATTTGTTATATGTTTTAGTAATATAAATATTATTTACCTAAAAAAGATTAATTTTTTTTAGTTTTTATGATAAAATGGAAAAAAATCTTCGACCAAGCACGTCAGGGACAAATATATCGGTACTTTATAATCAATATCAAACAAAACAAATGGACGACGACATTTTATAAAGAAAATAGCACTTTATCAAATAAAAAGACGCGTTTCGTATACTAAACTACTCTAAGAATTGAGAATGACTTTGACTCGCCATTCGCGATGATCTATCATTTATTGAACATGAAGCTAAAAAAATAGTTTTGGGTTCTGGAAAAACATGTACACTTTGCCCCCAAAAGATATATAGAAAGACAACACATACTTATGTTGACTGCAATCGTCCTGTTAGCCTGCAACGTTGAAAGCCATTGTGTATCGATGTTCAATAGTACCTTATCTTGAGGTGTTGTCAAAATTTTTATTTTATAACATAAGATGTAATTTCTTAATTTTTTTTTAATTGTTAGACTTTATCTTTTGTTAAAAAAATATTTATTTTATTATCTGTCTTTTTTTTATAGTATTATTTTCTTAAGAGTCATCACATGTGGCCAAAGACTGAAATTGTGACTTTAAGTTACTTAAATCGTTGTGATGCGTATAATNGCCGCCTTCATTTAACATCCCATATAATAAAAGGTTAACTCTACATAAAATTTTCCATTAGCCCTTTGTTCTGGAGCAAAAATGAACACTACTTTCATACGTTATGGTGTCTACATTGTAATACCATTGTTGTCCCAGTCTATTCCTTTGTCGTGATTTTTTATATAAAAAGGTAACTTTTAATATGTCTTTATATACTTTTAAGTAAAAAAATACTCTTTGGATTTAGTTAAAAAATATGAGACGCGAATTAACTTTATTAACATTTTTTTAATGTTATATGTCGTATATTATTAGATTAGTATAGGTTAAATTATATTATATTTTTATATTATTAGATAAAAGGTCTTGACGGACGGACAACAAAGAGATCCTTGTTTTAACTTTTTGTGATAAGTACGGAACCCTAAAAACAGAAAATCTAGAAAGGATGACATAATAACTATTCCAACAAAGTTCTATTAGAAATCAGGTATCATTAGTAGCACTAACGACGCCGTATCGAGGCCCTTTGAGGTGTATCTATTACTTTGTTGAAGATCAAAAGGATTTTGTTACTGTGCCATTTTCATTTTCTCTATACTTTTTTTTAGATAAATCAAAAAGAGGATAAGTTATTCTCACCGACTATGTAAAAAAATAAGAATTATACAGAGTTTAGACTCTCCTTTTTCTACTCACGTAATAAAACGTTCATTTGTTATATCAGACTGAAAAAAATATTAAAAGAAATATCGTATGTGTTGAGTGGCGGAACTTAGTGCCGCGCTTTGTCTCGATCGATCAGATCGAGGAAATGAAAATAATTAATTTTCTCCAAGTGGGAAATAAACTCACAGCCGTGACGCGGCTTACGGCGGGGTATAGGGGCACAATATCTATTATAAAAAAATAATACTGTAAAATATATTTTATAAGTATTTCATAAATTGTTAAGCGAAATCATTTAGCTAATATTTTATAATTGTTCAAGTAAGTTTTCTTCAAAAGATTTCATTTAGAATGATTCAAACAAAAACGAATTAAAGAAAATTTTAACTAAACTTCAGTAAGTAAAAGGTAACATTAATTTAAAATTAAAATCTCGAAAGTAATTTAATAAGGTTTCTGAGTAAACAAATATTTTTAACAAAAATAATATTGAAATAAAATTTTCCACCGGAATGGTCAAATTATGATGATCCGGATAATCTGCTTGGGAACTTGTTTTGACTAGAGATCGTCTTGAGATGAGGTATGGCTATTTACTTTGTGAATATTAGAAACGTGATATTTTTGAAGGATGCTTATTTCTTTTTTTTTCTTATTTTTCCCCTGTATCGTATATGTAGCAGGATAGGCAGAAGAAAGCTATTGTTAGGATACGACGTACCTCTCTTCTCCTCTTTACCCTCCAATTTTCTAGACATTACGTATTAAGTGACAGAATTCAAAATGTAAACGGGGAAATCACATTAAATGATTATTATTATTCTTTAATTTTTAAATAGAAAATATATAAAAAATATATGGAAGTTATATAGAAACATTCAACTCCTTTATCAGTTTCCAATTTTGTCAATTTACAAAGTTTTCTGTTTGATATTACTTTTATCAGACGAGATAAAATGTCACCTGAACATCGTTAGGAAGTACTCGCGTCATTATAAATTAGATTTCAAAAATTTTCCCATTGACAACGTATTTTGCCTTTAAATGAATTTGGACATGAAGAGTGGCAAGACTAAAAGTTATTTTGCATCTAAAAAGGAAAAATAACGGTGAAGCTCGAGTTGACACTCCGATCGTCACTTTCCACCAAATTCTGGAGATATTGTGTGTTGATTGGCAGATCTCAACGCCGCGGTATGCTTCAACACCAGAGTAAACAAATGAAAATATTAAGTATTTCATTTCTTGACTGGGAGTCGAACCCTCAACCTGTCGCGTTGACAGTCATACGCTTGTGCCTACGCTACGACTAGCCTGTATCTATGACTTATTATGAGCTTTAGCCTTTTTTAGATTCACGCTGTATCCCCTTATAAATAAGAATAAATGAAAAACTAATACAAATATTCATATTTAAGACGTTCCGCATTCCTTTTAAATCCCATATCATAAAAGGTTAACACTACATAAAATTTTATATTTGCCCTTTGTTCTGGAGCAAAAATGAACACTACGTCAATACGTTAGGGTGTCTACATTGTAATACCATTGTTGTCACAGTCTATTACTTTGTCGTGATTTTTTATATAAAAAGGTAACTTTTAATATGTCTGTATATTCCTTTTAGTATAAAATACTTTTTGGCTTAAGTTAAAAAAATAAAAAGCGATTTTTCGACGGTGCTATTTAACATAAATAGACTATACCTTCAAATTTAACTTAACTCAATATCAATTTTTTTATAAGTAAAATTAAACGCATAAAGTAAATTTTCACTTCTTCAACTTACTTACCTTTACAATTTGTGTTTTTAGTTTGCTACAAGTTTGTAGCTGACTCGCTATTCATTAATGATGTAGGACTGAACAGAGGCTTGTTTACCAAGATTTATTATAACTTAATTTTTGGGTCAATTTCGGGCCGAATGGATGAACAGTATGTAGTAAATCACAGCACCTACTATTAATTTATAGATAGTGCCATGAAACGGCGCTTAAGTGGAATACAATATAGATATGGTAATTTCTACATGATTGAGGAAACTGAGATATACAATATTCTATATTTGCTATAAACATTGTACTAATATATATTCATCTTCATCTTCTTATCTGATGCATAGATGTCACATACGGTAAATAAAAGAAGAAAATTGTGATAAAAATATACTTATATAGTGTAGGGTTTTTACACAAGAAGACACTTTAGTACTCTATATCAAAGATATCGCGGGAAAGAGCGTGAAATTGAAAAAAAATGCTTAAAATAGCTTATGATGGAGCATTTGGACCTACTTTACAAGTAGATGAGAAACGTAAAGTCCCTTATTAGTTTGACGAGGGCACAGCCAAATTGTAAAGGTAATATTGCATATGACAGTTTTTTCCTCGTTATTGATTAGTTTCTATTTGCAAGTCGAGTGTTTGGTCAAAATGGGATTTAATCAATCATAGGTTATTTTATTTATATATTTTGTTGTTGACTTAAAGTTTGACCTTTAGCTTTGATTTGAAGCCTTTATTTCTTCAAGATTAGGTAAATTACGTACATATGTATTTTTTAAGATTTCATAATATTAGGCAAAAAGAACCTTGGATTAAGACAATCCGTTCTTCGTGCACCATAAAATTTTCGAAAAATTGCCTGTTCAGTGCTAGAACTCAAGGCTAAACTAAATAAAAATAGTTAAGTGCAAGTTGCACTCGCTCACTGAGGCTTCTAAACCAATTTCATCATAATAACTGAAACTAGAAGTACATACAACTTACAAAAGTTGACAAACTGAAGTTTGCAGGCCTAGGCGTTAATTTTTGTATGAAATTAACTACAAATATAAGTTCGAAATTCTATTTTCTATTCACAAATATTCTCGAAAATGACTGAGATTTTACCAACTACTAGTGTATCTCAATTACTAGGCGAGGTCAATACACTGGACATTGTTGCTCTGTAAATTACGAATGGCATTGTGTTTGTTATTGGGGGCTACGCGGTTGTCATCGGTATAACGCTTGAATTGTTTGAATCATTGATCCATGCATCGTGTTTTTGTATTAATGTATAATTTTTTGATTCCCCTTTTATTTCTAGCGTAATAGCCAGAAAGAACGGAGTGCCAATCACTACGGTTTCTGTCATCTCTTTGGCATGTTGAGTTTCCTCCAGTATCGTCTCTAATGTGTTCTTGAAGGTCAACTGAGGTCTCTTGAGGTTGAGACTTGTTCCACCAATTGCTCTTGCGTATTTTTTTTGCGTATTAATTATGAAGATATAGCATACATCGAAGACACTCTGTTTTCCCTTGAAATCTTTCCTCCGGTTTTCACTTAAATTTACTATGCACACTTTGGTTTTTTAAATCTATAAATATTATTTTCAATTACTTTCTAGCTATCTTTACATTATGTAAATTCTGCTTTTCTGTAACCGTCGAGGGTAGGCTGCAAAATTTAAATAGCCAAATCTGTCCGAAACGAAAATGGTGCTATTAGCGAAGGAAATGGGATTGTAACTGGATTGCATGCTCACGTACTCGTAGGTCTACGTGAGAGAAATTGAAATTTAATCGCACATATTTTAACACGTTTGTGGTACGGTAGTGGCATATATATTTAATTATTTATTTAAATTGTGGGTTCTATTCGTAAATTAAGGAATGGTTTTTGATCTTTTTAACATATGCTAAGAATTAATTATTTGCTTTTGGAGAAAGAAATAAATCATTTTCATTGTGAAGAATTGTAAGAATCAGATCTTTGATTTTCACGATTATTGTAAATTTTAAATGAAACTAGTACATCGAATTAAAGGCGTATATTTAGTATGTAAAACCGACTATTCAAATACATTAAATAATTTCATTTAAAAATATTAACTGTGTTATGCCCAACTACAGAACTCGATATGAACATAGTAGATACCTTACAATTAATTAATTCCTTTTACATATCGTAAGAAATATTCTAGTATTTGTGTTAATATAAAAAAAAATGTTACCAATTACAACGAAAATCCCTCAGTAATATGTTTTCAACTTGTACAAAGCCCAACGATAGAAAACGCCAGAACTGTCTAACAAACTGCCGAAATGAATTGGGCAGGATTACGAGCTAGTAATGTCCTCAAATCTTAACAGCTCAACCTGACTTCTACTTTATGACCTTAAAATAAAGTTTATTTTTCGTTATCAGCCATAGGCATTCACGTTGGTTAGCCATAAAATCATATGTATGCTTTTTCGTCGTATTCTGGATTGTGACGAACTGTGAAAGATGTCAGTTAGTATGTCGTGTTAACTTTGTTATTATAACAGCGCGGCGTGTTGGGAGTCTCCTGTGTATGTACACCTGGCTCACTTTAAAGTACAAGCGTGGAGACGAAAGTCTGACTTTTTAAGGATTTAATTAGGTTATTTTTTATTTTATGTCATTTGTACCTGCTATAGTAATATTTTTTATTAATAAATCATTATTCAGCTTAAGTATCAGCTGGAAAAAATTTACAGTTCAGAAATACAACATTTCTGGATTTCAATGTTATTACCGAAGTAATGTTAAAGTAATAAAGATATCTATCTATATAAGATATATTATATAGTGCTAAAGAATAACTACAAATTTAAATAATTGTATTTTATAAAAATAAATGTCTGAATGAAAGGGGCTTCATCAATATAGTTTTAAAAAAAGTAACGACCGACATACTGATAACATATCATCATCTATCTCAACGCGAGAAATATCAAAATCGCTTATTGATTGACAAAAATCGGATATTGCAAGTAATCGCACAGCCTATTATATTTCGATCCGCTAGTATACATACTCATCCACCCACAATAGGTTATTGAGGAAATGAAATACATAATATTTTCATTTCTTTGCTCTGATTTGCGTGGCACTGAGTTCCGCCACTCTACACGTAATGTCACTAGAATTCGGCAGAGAGTGGAGATGGAAAGTGTCTTAACACTAAGTTCCCTCTATCTACTCAGTTGTACGCGTGATACAGCGTGAAGCTGATTTAATTTAATTTAAAGTTCTATAATGGGAAATGAACCCAGGGATAGCTTAAAGCCAGCTGCTATCGTAATTTTCAATTATTGATATACTTTTACTACACTCGATAGCGAGTAACGTTTTGTTTTTATATTCAACAGTTGGGGCGACGGTGTTTAAGAATAAACGCATCTAATACGTCAGCTATTTAGTTAACTGTGTGATATTAGTCTTCGTAAGGATACTGTATTTTATTTGGGGGTAAAATTTTAGCTTTTATTCTTCTTCACCGTCAATAGTGTTTGTATAATAATTATATTTATTTAAGTAAACATAAGGATTTTTTGATTATATTTTGCTTATTTAAAAACTTTTCCTCTTTTCATGTTATTTCCAAGATTTATAACCCGATAGTTTTGAAATACTACATTATACAAAAAACCTACTATTGAGCTATATTGAAAAAAAATAATCACGAGCGCCAACTCAACAGTCGGGCTGTATTTCCCAATTTTCTTCTTGACACTGTTGTTTTCTAAAAAAATTACAATTTCTTAGATATCAGCCGAATAACTGAAAATCGGTAAACATATTATATGGGGGTGGCCCCCCACATCCGTCGATAGCGTTGCACTCTGTATGTATGTATAAAGTACATATAATCAAAATGACAATATCATCAAATTATACTATAACACCGTTAATATTATGTACGTTCAATATAAATTACTATAAGAACATTAATATTATGCATTTTCAATATACATTTTAAAATCGATTTCATAGTAATCTCCCATCAATCTGTTTCGGGATGTTGAACGAGTATATATGTATATATCATACAATATATAATACAATATCACACAAGCCACTCGCACCTAAGACGGGCTTGCAGTGAGCACCTATATCAATGCAGAATGTAAACAGGAGATTTACCGATCAAAAGTGGACGGCACGAGGTAACTATGTTAGAAGCTTCTTTAGTGTTTATGGTATTATTATATCGATATTTCTGAAAAAGTCTTATATTAATACAAAATTTAAGTTATTGGCACTGAAATAATATTGTATATTCTATCAAATAGTACAAATGCAGAGTTGAATTGCATAACTCAATATGTAACTTTAATCTCATTTATTTCATATCCAAAGGGCCTGGCAGTTAGTTTGGACATGGCGATGGCCTTTGATCGAGTGTGGCATGGGGCGCTCCTTGCTAAACTTCCATCCTACGGGCTTCCCGAGAACTTATGCAGGTGGATCGCCAGCTTTCTCACTGGGCGCAGCATCAAGGTCGCCGTCGACGGTTTTTGCTCCAATCATATGCCCGTGAACGCAGGCGTTCCCCAAGGCTGCGTGCTGTCCCCCACGCTGTTTCTTCTGCATATCAATGACATGCTGGAAGATTCTAGCATTCATTGCTATGCAGATGACAGCACGGTGGACGCTGTTTACTCCGGCCGCGCAAGTCTTTCTCGGGAAAACGCTGAACAGAGCCGAAATAAACTTGTGTCTTCTGTTGAGGCATCCCTCGAGAATGTCTCTTCATGGGGTGAAAAGAACCTGGTCCAATTTAACCCCCTAAAGACACAGGTTTGCGCGTTAACCACTAAAAAAACCCCATTTATCGTATCGCCAGTCTTTCAGAACACTCCCCTTTCAGCCGCGCCCAGTATCAGCATATTGGGCCTTAATGTTTCGAATGACTGCCAGTATCGCGATCATCTGGAAAGCAAGGCCAAGTTGGCCTCGAAGAAACTGGGGGTCATCAATAGAGCGAGACGGTACTTCACGCCAAAACACCGATTGGCCCTATATAGGGCCCAGGTTCGGCCACACATGGAGTACTGTTCTCATCTCTGGGCTGGTGCACCCCAGTATCAGCTTGACCCATTTGATCGCATACAACGTAGAGCTGTTCGAATCATTAAGGACCCAGTAAGCTGTGAAAGGCTTGACACTTTGGCTCTGCGTAGAGACGTCTCCTCGCTGTGCGTTCTCTATCGCATTTATCATGGTGAGTGTTCTGAGGAACTGTTTGACCTGTTACCTGCCGCCGAATTTTCTAACCGCACAGCACGTCACAAACTTAAATATCATCCACACCATCTGGATATGTGGCACTCCACTACTGTGCGGTTTCGTAGAAATTTCCTTCCACGCGCCACCGAACTGTGGAATGGCCTACCCGCGTCAGTGTTTCCAGGTCGGTACGATATGGGTGCCTTCAAGAAGCGCGTCTATCTCCACCTCAAAGGCCGGCAACGCACCTGTAGCACCTCTGGTGCTGCACGGGGTCGTGGGCGGCGGTGATCACCGCCAGGTGACCCGTACGCTCGTTTGCCTTGTCCTTTTTCCATTAAAAAAAAAATATATCGTAATTGTAAAAAGTATAATGAAACAAGCTCAAGGATAATAATATATATATATATATATATATATATATAACGGTGCCGCAAACGTTTGTTTGTATTATCATCTGCACTCTCATTAAGTAGAGTAAAAAATATATATTTTTTATATTTTGCTTAATGGATTGAAATAGTTTTTTTATGCGGGAGATATTGAATAATTAATTAATTTATACATAAAGAGAATGAGTATGTAAAGAGTAGAAACAAAAAAATAAATGTAAAAATGTTATCAAACATCGACATACTAGTAAAAGTAGAGTACATCACTATAACATAACGTTGGCGTAGGTAACAATTTTGTCTAGTCCCCTTTTCTGATATCGTTCTCGGTGGAGCCATCTACCTATTTTGTTTTCCTAATAAATTACTTATCCCACGGTTTTTTTAATCGACTTTTACGTTCCAGCTATCGTTTAATACTGATAAATCTACGATGCTATAATGTTAAGTAAAGTTATAATGTTCTATAACTTGTATTTTTTATTGTATTTAAGCTTATTTAAAAAGACAGGCGAGTTGTGGATATTTCCAGAAACTTCCGTTCTCCACTTTTCGTCGAATTCTGGAGGAATTGCGTGTAGAATGTCGAAACACTGCAGTTTCCCTCGTAATGAGTAGGAATACTGGGAATAGAACCCACACCTGTCACGTTTACAGTTACACGCTTGTGCCTCTTTATAAAACTTGTCCCTCAATATTTCACATCTTAAAGTAAGTACTCAGAAAGCAATCATCATCTCAGTCCAATCAAACCCACACTCTTCACTCCACCTTACAAACCCCGTTGATTGAGTTCTAGATTAATATAGACCGAGTTAATAGACCTGGCAGTGTCTTAATTGGAAATGTGAAGATTCATTGACAAGTAATTTACATTCATTGATAAGTGAAATGTATAATGGATATAATAGGCCTAATAGTTTGTAAGGCTTTGTTGCGCTTAGCTGTGCTTTTTGGCGTTGCTTGTGTAGTGATATTTTTTTTAGTTTCAAGCTGTATCCCACACACAGCAGGATAGGCAGAGGAGGGAAGGAGCGGGAGGAACCTAGTTTAAGACACTCCGTTGCCCATTTGCCGAATTCTGGAGAGTTGGAATTCAAAGTTGCGCTTTGCTTCCACACCCCAGCGAATAAATGAAACTATTAATTATTTCATTTCCTTTTGCCAAATTTAATGATAATTTGGATGTATTCATAATAGGTATGTCTACTCAGACGTCATATTTCATTATTTAAATGAAAATGTAATATAATGTTAATTTATTGCGATAATTTCTGGAATAGAATAATAATATTTTATTAGAAACTTTTTAACGTCGAGCCTCTAATTTAAACTTTTAAAGCAATTTCAGTATTACAACTAAAATACTACAAGAATTCAAATTCCAACTAGTTAGAAACTGTCAAAATTTATAGAGAATGGACAGTCATAGATAATAGAAATGGAAGTGTTTCGTATTATAATATTTTTGAAATGCTTTTATTTTTGAAACAATAAAAAGACAAATAAATATTTGGAGAAGAAAAAATCCCCATATTGGAGAAGAATAAATTTCAGTATATGTCTAGGAAGGCGTCGTTGCCTTCAAGCCGACATGGCATAGAGGCATAAGCGTGTGACTATAAGCACGACGATTGTGGGTTCTATTAAAACTATGTTCTCTGTATATATGATATATGCAGCATGAAGCAAGAAGAAAAAAAATGGAATATGTATTAAAATTAATAATATATCTTATCTATTGCTATAAAATATAAATTTTGTCATTTCTAAATGTTAAATAGCTTAAGTTAACGGTAACATCTATCGAGTTATTCAGATACCGTCCAAACTTTTGAACTATTGGTAATTTCCTTGCCGCATAACGGAATATTCATATTAGTCTAAATTAGTGTAAGTTTCAGAAAGGGTTTTCAATTCCCACTAGGATCTTTCTTTAATTGGATTTGGATGATACGTGGATATCTTAGTGCAGAATTAATTTCTCATAAAATTATGACAATAATATAAATCTTAAGGGATATTGAAATAAGAAATTTGTATAATTAAAGCTATTAAAATGGACTAAAAATATTTGAGCCTAACTCACAATGCGCCATGACTGGTCTCTATTCCTCTATGTCTTTTAAAAAGGCAGGCTTGCAAGGCAGAGAGAATCTCTAATGTTAATTACACTGCCAACTTCTCCACTCTCCGCCCAAATCCGAGATAATGCATGTGAGTGAGGGAACTCAACACCTTGTTTTATCTTGAGAGTGCAGATCAAATTCACAATCATTGCGTTGACAGTAATGTCCCCAAAATAAAATTAATATCCTTTTAAAAGCCAAATAAAATTAGTCCTACCATTACCATTAATTATTCTATCTGAATCAACCAGAATGGAAACAAAAGTCCACATTGTTTTAAATATTTATACAAATTCTATCAATGTTATTTGTATAGGAGCAATTTAACTCTTTAGTTGAGTTTTATGTCAACTAAAGAGAAAACTCTCTCAAACTCAAACTTGAGAAAAGGAAGCCTACGACAGTAATTAACGTTGCCTAACTCTCTAACTCAGATAGGAGTGAACGGACGTTAATAGGTTGGTCTTCTCAGATACATATTATATCGATTCAATATATTATATAAATTTATATATATATNTTTGTTAATTTCAATATATATATATATATATATATATATATATATATGACGGCACGCTGCTATGTATTAGTTTTAATTAAAATTTCGCAATTATTACATTTCGAGTTTAATTGATTTATGTAATGGATTATATTAGAAGAATATTTAAAATGGAGCGGGTAACCCCGAATAGGGTAGTAGGTGTAGCCACGAGGAATAGCAGATGTCATTGGTTGACAGCTATGGCGTGTGTCACTTGGTGTGACATATGTTTGCAAGAAAAACTTATTTTGGCAGTGATTTGATGATTACGATGAGCAAGGCAGAAAAAGAGTTAAGGGAGAATTTGACAAATCCGAGATTGTGAGAGCAAAGTCAAATAATAAGAAATTTTGGAAAGTATTAAAAAAATCGTAGTATTCGTGACAATAACAATATCGCTTCTGATTAAATACGGAACTCAAGTTCCCTGCAGGTCAACTGAAACCTGGTTAGTGAATATTTCGTTAGCATTGATGGCAATCTTGCCGAGAAGATAAAAAATAGGTCTCCTAGTATCAGTGGAAAACCACAAATAGATAACATCAAATTGTCGTTCGTTTTACTTGATACTGATGAAATAGAAGTTGTAAGAATTATAAATTAGTTTAAATTTAACTGTGAAATTGGTATGACGGGTAACGAACACAAACTATTCGAAAGCTATCTCACGGATAGAATGCAATGCACTAAAATAGAAGAGTATACCAGCATATACCTTACTATCAAATATGGCATTCCACAGGGTAGTATATTGGGACCGACCCTATTTTGATATTTATCAATGACTTGTGTAACTTACCTATACACTTTGGAAAAATTGAGTTTTAAGCTGATGAAATCGTTTTTCTGGTAAAAGGAGAAACCTGGGAACAAGCCTTTTATAATACTCAGGCACTCAAGGGATTGGCGTCATCTTGGCTTGCTCAATCTAGTAATTCCCGGAATTAAAAGGCCACTATTAAAAGATCTGTTCTTAGATAAATTTGATACTGTTGAGACTCCAGCTGCAATTAATGGCGATTGCTCAGTGCGTATGCCGGGCGCAGTTTATTACACTGCTCAAGAATATTTGGAGGATAAACATGTTATTACCAAATTAATTATGTTATAAATGATAACACGCCTTGGAAATGAAATGCTCGCTCCAGTCTGTTTCAAAGAAAAAGAGGACACCCGATTGGTGAGCAGACTACTCCGACTATGGAAGTGAAAAAGCCACTAATAGAATCATCTTGGCGATGCTATAACTGTGACAAGCAGGGTCACGTACCCAGTGATTGTTGTGGCAATAGTAGTTTAATAGCAATTTCTTATTTAAGTTGTGAGATTTCAGATACTACCTCATCTCTACAGTCTAAGGAAGTTGGTGTGCATATGAAGGTGATTACTCCAACTTGCTTCACATGTGGTGAATGCGGCCACATCGCATTGCGCTGCACCAGTATGGATACCAAGGCAAGCGATGAACGGGTTGAACAATGGGTGACTGTTTGCTCCATTCAACTGGCTATGCATCAGTTCTCAGATGAATCTGGTGAGAAGTTTTCATTTTGTTTCGGCTCTGTTGCCGAATGCTCTTTGATAAAGTCAGCTCTGTCGAGATAGATAATAATAAGTCATGGCAAGATACACTACCTGACAATCAGCTAGCCATTAGCGCAGCTATTATGAGTAGGATAACCAGGGCGAGTCCTTTAGAATTGTTAGTAGTAAAGATTTCTATGCCTCTAAACTTAATGTAATAAGCCACGGATAAATTTGATTTGAATCTTATTATCGAGCAATCGACAGCAAAAGAAGCTAATATGTTACTTATGCTAATATGTTTATAAACGTAAAGCAAAGTTAAAGAATTAAGTAGGTGATTATGTGCTGTAACCAAACCAACCTTGACCCAAAATTTTAAAGACTTAAAAGAGCCCGTAAGCCCGTAGTAATTGGCTTTCAATTCTAGTAGCACGTAGTAGTGCCGGAGATTGCAAGCAACAAAATAAAGTCAGAATGTGCCGATGACGGCCATGTTAAATAGTTACATACCCCTTTTATCCTGTAGTAGCCTGTGTGGCTAAGACAAAGAAACAAAGCTAAGACAAACAAAACAATCAAACAAAAAAAAAACCAAAAAAAAAAAGAAAAACTAGCATTTGTGGCAACGACTAGCCCTTGTGGCCACGACTAGCCCTTGTGGCAACGACTAGCCCTTGTGGCAACGACTAGCCTGTGTGGCGACGAGTAGCCTGTGCGGCGACGAGTAGCCTGTATGGCGACGAGTAGCCTGCGTGGCAACGAGTAGCCTATGTGGCAACGAGTAGCCTGTGTGGCAACTACTAGCCTGTATGGCAGCAACTGGCCTGTGTGGCGATGACTAGCCTGTGTGGCAAGTACTGATCTGTGTGGCAAAAACTAGCCTGTGTGGCAATGACTGGCCTGTGTGGCAATTACTAACCGTTGTGGCAATGACTGTCTGTGTGACTGTTAGCCTATGTGGTATTGACTAACGGATGTGACATTTGTAAGATTGTTATATGTACCTTATACGAAACATTTCGTAGTATTTGTACTATAAAAACTATAAACACTTATAAAATTGTATTCACTATGAGTTCACTGTTACATCCACTAAGGGGAGATATTGTGTGGTCAGGAAGACCAAACGGGACGTTTTGCAAAGCACTATGCTTATTGTTCACAGATTGAACCTATGCACACGAGGGCGTGTGACGATGCAGGACGGCCGTGACGGCGCGCTGCTATGTATTAGTTTTAATTATAATTTCGCAATTATTACATTTCGAGTTTAATTGATTTATGTAATGGATTATATTAGAAGAATATTTAAAATGGAGCGGGTAACCCCGAATAGGGTAGTAGGTGTAGCCACGAGGAATAGTAGATGTCATTGGTTGACATCTACAGCTATGGCGTGAGATGTTCGCCAACTAACCTATTGGCTCCTAATCTTGTTAATCTTGTAAGATTTATTATAAAACTTTTATGTAAACGAGTAATAAGACATTGTAGAATATAAGTGTGACTTTTATTTAAACATCTCTGTTGCTACAACGCCCACAAATGAATAGTGACAGCCAAGACCTCTTTGAGGCCACTTCTGATGCCTATACTTAATATACATATATATAAGTATATTAAGTAAATTACAACTTACAAATGTTGGCAAACTTATGTTTGCGGACGTTTGAATTCATTTTGTAGAAAATGAACTAGAAATATAAGTTTGTCATGATTTTTTTCTATGTACTAATATTTATAATTTTTCACTATTTACATTTTTTTCTTTTCTGTATAGTAAATGTTTTAGTAAATAAATTTCATAAATGTAGGTCTTCGGGAAGTATCCTCCTAAACACAACAGTGTTCCGGTTTTTTCCTCTTGATATACGGAACCTTCAAAATGGGTAATAATTTTGCCATTTTTATTCTTTACAATTATATTTACAATCACAATGAAGAATTGATTTATAAATCATTTACTACTGTATCATCTAAAATCATTTTGTAAGCCTAATTTTTGTACAAAAACGTAATTGTACAAATCTTTAATCGACGTTTCCCAAAACTTGACATTTTTGAATTAGGTCACTATAATTCTAAAGGTGTGATATGTAATATAACCTATAGGCACCTTCATCAAATGGACTGTCCAATACAAAAATATTTTTCAAATCGAACCAACAGTTTCTGAGTTTAGCTCGCTCAACCAAACAAACTCTTCAGTTTTATAATATTTGTATAGATATATTTAAATCAAACTTCTTTCCATTTCCAACATGCATTATGTACAGTCTACATAATATCGTCGCATTAATTCTGCGTGGCGCTGATGAGTGGAAGTACCTCATAATTTCATTCAACCATAATTGACGAACGCTGAGCCGTTAATACGCTTGTTATCGGGAATTTCATATTGATCCTCTCATTAGCATTCTAATGTAAATATGTGTGAAAACGTAATGGATAGGACACAGAAATATTTAAAATAATAGTTAAAAAGCAAAAATAAAGTAGCTCCATAATTTTTCTAATTTCTAATTAGTTTCCTAATTTTTAAGACATTGCGACATGAGCTCTACGCCGTGTTTTGTTTTAGCGGGGATAAAAATATACTTGTCTCTCTAGTTGAGATTAAATTTTGCCTTCAAAAAAACACGTAAAATAATGCTAGAGTAAATATTTTTTTTTTAATAACAAAATTTCTAACAAATTAATATTAATGAATTATTTTATTGTTACTGTATGAATATTAATAATGAATACGTAATTTCAATATTGGAAAGAGCAACTGTTGAGTTTCTTCCCGATTAATTCAATTAATGGTAAATAAATTATAAAAATAGTAAAATATACTTATATGGTTCTCATAATGTAGACAAACAAATTAAGGGCTTGTAATTTCTAAATGTTTTTTTTATTCTAATTTATACAAATGTATAATATAAATATATCATTCTTTAATATTCATTATTAAATATCGATTATACATTATCTTTATTATATTATAATATAAATATTGGTAATAAATTGTGGTTTCATTTCACGTAACTCACGTAACTTGCTAGTATTCTCGCATTCACAAACTTAGCTTAAGTTCTTTAAGTTATGAAAGTAAATAAAAGTATTAAATAAAGTAATAATTCTCTTCTTCACGCCCACTCACCTCGGGGTAGGCAGATGGCAATTAAGAACACTCTGTTCCCATTAAGGCACTTCCTTTGCCCACTATCAGCTGAATTCTTGCCGTATAGAGTAGCAGAATTCAACGCCGCGCTTTGCCTCGTTACCCGAAATGAAAATATTAAATATTTTATTCTTCGAGTGAAAATCTAAACTTCAACCGTAGCATTGACACTTATAAGTATAATAATAATATTTACTAACATATAAAAGAATAGAAGAGGAGAGTTACGAAGCAAGTTTGTTCTCGTCCCACTCGCACCGAGACCGCCTATTGATGTCCCCGCATTGTAAACAATGAAGAAAATTTGTTAGAAATTTAAATTTGCATTTCACATCTCGAGCACTCCATTTTACTTCTGTAAATATTTGAGACAAATTCAAAGCATATTTTATCCAAGCAAGGTTTCAGGAAGATCGTTTATCAGCTTCAAAACCTAGTGTCATGACACTCCGTTCTCAATTTTCCACCCGAATTTGTGACGTTTTGTATTGAATTGCAGGTCTCTCTGCACGATATCTTAAGAGAGTGTAGAAATAAAAAAAATTGTAGCGATTTCTATAGTGGAGATGGAGTACACAACCATCGCGCTTACACTCACATACTGCTGCATTGGTTCACCCTGGCCTCTACTTATTTCTCGTCTAATAGACGAGTAATAAGTAGAAGCTTTTTACTTTCTTCAAAAACGTGAATTCCAAAGATTTTTCTATTAAGGAATTTTCAGTCCATATTTATTTCCTTAATAAGTTTCAAGAGCGGTCTGGAAGCGTGCCAAGAGGCTGTTAGAGTGCCATCAACTCCTTTGATAAACGTTGACAAAATGAAGTGTCACATTTTAAGTGTACGTTAGTATCTGAATATTATATAGTTAGTGAAAAATAGAATAAACGAATAAAGCTTTAAGGAATAACAACAGGATTATGATTATAAAGACCGTCCTAGCGCAACGACACAGTGTCTGTAAAAGCGGCAGTTTTGCCTTTGATTCCCACTCGCGGGAGTGCATGAACCCTGTTTTTAGCTTCATGCTATTCCCTAGTCTAAGACACTCCTTTCCCATTAAGACACTTTCCATTTTATTCTGGTGGCATTGCGTGTTGAGAAAATGAAGGAATTGAAGTTCCTCGTTCAATTCCTCGAGTAGGAATTGAATCTACAATCATATTTTCATTAACTGAAATCATTTTGCAATTTTTGCGACATTCTTTTACCAGTTGTGTACCTTGACAATGATATTTTGCAATTTTTCAACATGAACAAATTGTACCATTTCTCTTAATAAAAGCGTCAAGTAAATTATTATGACATTAAAGAAATTTCTTCGAAATATTTTTATTTATTTGAAAATCAGAAATATGGAATGAAAATTCTGTGTTCTTAGGAAATAGCTTTTTTTCTTTTATAATATTCGCGTTCTATCACGCATGTAACAGGGTAGGCAGAGGGAGCCTGGTGTTGAGACACTCTGTTTCAGCTTCATTGGCGTAACTCAACGCCAATTCAATTTCAATTAATTTCAATTTAGAAATCTGTATATAAGTACAATGTACACATATGACATAATTTATATACTATACATACACTTGAGAATAAAATATTTGAAAGCGATACGTAATCTATAAGGGGAAGAGCTTTTCATCTTTAATAGTGTTCCATTTCAAAGACGCGGTGTACGAAGGAGTGTCGTTGAGGAACATTATATCTATTATAATCATAATAGACGAAGTTCAGGTAGTTTAGATATCGAATTATATTCTGTTATTATATTGGATATTGATATTGATAAAATAAAGACAAAAATTGGTAATTAATGGGAAACAAACGAATGTACTATATGTACTAGTATATTTCAATGATTAAGATAGTACAACTCATAAATGTTACTTAAATAGTATTTTTTTAGCTTCACGCTTCATGCATATAGCAGGGGATAGATGTCTGTGAACTTAGCAGAGCATTGTCCAGCAGATCAAAAAAAATGGAGTTCTCTTCGCATGCACCTGAGTTCTATAGTTCCTGATAGGTTTTATAAATAGATCTGTTGTTTTTAATCCTCAAAAAGTTATGTAAAAAAATGATCTGCTAACTTCGCTTGGCAGATCATTTTTTTTGCAAATAAAAATCGAGGCGAGATCTGCACGGGCGAGATTGAAAAATGAAGAGTTCTCGCTTCTGAGCACGAAATAAATATTTTTAAAAAATATTTTTTCATCTCAACAAATTAATTTGATGTTTTTCAACAAATCTAATTTTCAACTGTGCTCTGCTGGCATTTTTACAGGAGTTCTAGTTTTGTAATTGACTCTGTGTAATAGAACTACTCATATTCTGTTAGAAATCCAAGAGTTCCCGTGACTGAACACTTTCAAAAAAAAATATTTAGTACATTTATGAAGAGTTGAAATAGACATTTTTCAATATTTCATACATTCAACTATGCTCTGCTGGCAGTTTTTTCAGAGTTCTGGTTTTCATTCAGGCAAAATATCGTAGAACTACTTGTATACTATTGTAAAATAAAGAGTTCTCGCGTTTGAGTAGCATTTTATTTATTTTAAAAATTACTTTACCTTACGAACTATTTTCGAATCGAACGTTCTTTTTGTCTGGTAAAAATTTTTTTTCTTCGTGAAATTAACAGAACTGTTGTTAAAAATTATCAGGATCTATTTTTCATCCCTTTGAGTGCAGATCTCGCCCCGATTTTTATTTGCAAGGGAAGTTAGCAGATCATTTTTGTACATAACTTTTTCAGGATTAAAAATAACAGAACTATTTATAAAACCTATCAGGAACTATAGAACTCAGGTGCATGCGAAGAGAACTCCATTTTTTTTTGATCTGCTGGACAATGCTCTGCTAAGTTCACAGACATAGGGGATAGCAGCACAGAGAACCGCAGAACTTCTTGTTATAACACTCCGTTCTCCACTTTCCGTTGAATTCTGGAGGCGTTGGGTATTGACTGGCGAAACTCAACGGCTGTCGTAAGCAGTCGAGGAAATGAAAATATCGAATATTTTATACTTTCAATTCAGAATCGAACCTATAACAGTGGCGCTTACAGACGCAGGTTAGTGCCGCTGCGCCATAACGGTATCGAATGTAGGAGTGTCATAAATATTTTAATTATCCTTATTAGATTCAGATAAAAATTACACATTTACTTTTAACGGGAACAGTTGAAGGAAATTAAATGCAATAATTTACGTCTATTATGAAATATTTTCAGTGTTCACAAAGTCACGGGTCGATTAAATTTTCTCACGTTTAACTTATAGCTTTTTAAAATTTATTGGATAAGATCTTATTTTTTTAAAGCTTATACCACATACTTAAAAAAATCAGCTTCACGCTGTATCCCGCACTTAACTGGGTAGGCAGGATGAACCTAGTGTTACACACAAGGCGGCCAGAATTCAGCAGAAAATGTGGAACGGAGTGTCTTAACACTAGATTATCTCTGCCTGCCCTGCTACGTGCGGGATACAATAAGAAATAAAAAACGCTCTTTTTCCACCAATGCATCAAGTGAATTAACAGTACTGTATAGCATTTTAGTAAATAGCATTTACACCGCTGTAATGGACGAACTGTGAATTTAAAAGGATTTGCAAAGCGCTCGGCAATTAAATAAAATATTAAAGTTTCGAGCTTTTACTCGTTTGAGAATTAAAATTTTATTTCAAAATAGTACTATTTTAGTGTGTAAAAATAAAAATATATTCCTATTTGCTTTTTCAAAGTGGTTTTTAAATTAACTTTATTTTATTATATTATAGTAGAGCTAGCCGTTGTAGAGTTATGTAGCAGCAATGGGCTTGGCAGGCTTGTAAGCCTGTGCCCCGATAAATCAGTTCCTACATTTTCGCTAGTTGTAGGTTCAAATTTGATTTCGTATAATTTTTTTCAAATAAAAATAGTTTGTTTATTAATTATTAAGAGTGTTAATATACACGTGTTTTTCTAAGTCCTCTTTTTTATAGAAAAAAAATATGCTGTAGGTTTTGCGCGTTGGTTCACACAACATCTCATACAATCTAATCATGAAACATTTTTGTGTGTGTGTGTGTGTGTAAGTCCACTCGTATTGAAAAGTTATTTTTGATAGCAAATAATGAAGTTGGACTTTTTCTAAGAGGCGCGGGTTCGAGTCCCGTTACGTTCAAATTCATAACATTACCTATCCTAAAAATATTAAACAGGGAACCAATTTACCTCTGCTCACATGTCAAAATACGTGAGATATCTATCTACGTAAAAGCAAAAGCAGACATTTTAATTGGAAACGTTTTTCCAATTTCACGTTCCTAAGAGTCAAATTAGGTGAACCGCAAATTTGTAGAAGATAAATTGGCTGTATCTGGAAATATATTTAGAGGTGCCTTAAAAAAGGAAATATAATTAAATTTGACGATGTGATGGGACGATAGTATGATTATCCTCGTGATGGTTGTGGGTTCGATCCCCGCTTGGGGAATTGTATCTACATGTTATTCTTTATTTTATCCTTTTTTTAGCTTCACGGTGTATCCTACACATAGCAAGGAAGGCAGAGGGTACCTGTTTAATGCTAGAAAACCACTGTCATAATCCTAAGGGATTAAGACACTACATTCCCTATTAAGAAACTTCTGTTCCCTACTTTCCTCCGAATTCATGAGACAGTGTGTGAAATTGAAATGGAGTTATTTGTCCATTTGTCGTGCACATATATAATGCAAATTTAAGACTTATACGATTTTCTCATGGGTACCATTGTTAGAACTGGACCAAATTAAAATGAGACCACACTGAAAGCTTTCAAATAAAAAATTGGTCCACCCAGTAGAATGTTGCTGAAAAGTATTTAAAAAATCTATATAATCCAGTTCATATAACTTAATTAAGCTGATAATCTTTATAAACATATTTAATTGACTTCGTAATATAATATAACCCGCAAACATCGTAGAAAACAATAGAAGACTATTATTAAGAGAGAACAATGGCGATTGTCTGCCACAGATCTTAGTTAACGTTCTTATCTGTCTAGTAGTTAAATGAATATTATATAATACGTCTTGGACTAGTTTATCTAGAAGTTAAATTCTACGATTTATTCTACGATTTAGCATTAAAAGTTGGTGTAAGTAGGTTTCACTGAGATAAGCTAATACTAGTGCTGCTGAAATTCATATTGCTGCTGGTAACAGAGTTAACGGTGCCTTGGCTGCATTGATGAAGATGGCGAAATGTCACCAAAGTTGAATGTTTGACATAATGCTCTGTTGGTACTGACGCTGTTATAAGTACGACAGAAAAACGTGGGTATTACAGAAGAAGGGGATAGGGACCCTGCCTCTTTTATCACTCACTTAAGAACTTCGGTTGACCTCAGTTGACATTCGTACGAAACACAGAAGAATTTATGATATTGGAGGAAGGTAAAAATCCCAAAGATCCCAAGGATATATGATAACAATTTTAGCTGGATGCCTCCTCATGCAAAACCTTGAAATAAATAGTTTTGATAGATAGAGAGACAGACATACAGACATACAACAAAATCATTCTATATAATTGTGTTTTTTTAAAGTACGGAACCCAAAAATTTAAAATCCAATATACTTCCATAACATTCTCTTACATATCGAATATTCTTCTATGCTTACTTACGTTAATTGAAATATGTGAATGCCAAATAAAACAGCTTCAAATCAAATCTGTACATGTAGACTTTAGAGTGCAATTTATAAATTGATTTCAATGAAAGCTCTGTTAGTTATTAATCAAGTGATTCCAAATCAAACATCGGCCAATCAATTTAAGGCAGCGTTTATTTAATGTATAGACTAATATTTGACAGTGGGCCAAAAACGGCCATTTTGTAAAAACACTTGAGTGATAAGGCTGAAGCAATCACTAGCTTTTTTGTTTTAATTAAGATATTGAAATGAGGCTTGGTAATTATTTCTTCTGTATTAATTAACTCATTGGTACTTATATAGCTATAGTTGATATTTTTTGGTAAAATGATTTTTTTCATGTATATACGACATACATATATTATTTGATTTATTATAGTAATCACAGATTAAATTACGATTTATTACTTCTTATTTGTAAATATAAATACCCCATTGTTCATTGGGTGATTACAAAATTTTAGCGGAATTTATCCTGAACATATTTCATGACTAAATATATTTATATAAATAAGGTTTGCGAAGACCAAAACTTCGTAATACAATTCTAGGGGAGGTTGGTCAAGTGTACTTGTAGACCGTCTTGGTGGACCGTCCCCTCTACAACTCTACAATGCAATGCTGATTGGCTCTGAATACATTTAAATATATACAAATTTTTCTCTATGACTTGCTCCATGACCAGAATTTGACTTATTATTAAAGCTTAAACTAACTTATAAAAGCTTAAAGTTATTATAGTTTCCGTTATCAAAGAGGACAAAATGTTATGTAATAATTATACAATTATTATAGAAGAAATTAGTAGATATATAAGAGGTGATAAAGGAGGAAGGGGAGTGTCTTAACACAAGGTTCCCTCTGCCTACAATGCTATGTGCGGGATAGCGCGTGAAGCTGTTTTTTGTTTGGTCTTCAGTACATAAGATGTATGTAGTATATAGCATGTATATTGATACGAATAGGTACTTGAAATTCATCGGACAATACGGTCGACCTGTATAATCCAATCAGGTTAGCGCAATGAGGATGTCACACGTCGACTTGGTTGCGTCGACCAAACTGTGGAGCATAAACACATGGCAGAATGGTTTAACATATTAAATAGGTTTTAGTTTAACTACGTATTTAAACTACATATGGGTCATACACAAATCGCGACCTGAATGTGTACGAAAAAAAAGTGAAATATTTGTTCAAAAACACTGTAATTTAATTCTTATAGATTAACCTAATACAGAAAAAATATGAGACCAGATCATTATTCGTTTTTGAGACAGATATTCGATGCATAATTTTTTTGCTGACCACAGAAGGGACACAGTTCTACAGAAAAGTATACATTATTAGTGCTACATGTATTTGTTTGGTTTCCTACTTCTAATAATAATCATATTGGTTTATAACGTCCTTGATTACGATATGACATCGATATTGTCACGAAAAAATTTAAAAAATCTAGTTAATGTCATATTTATACAGCAGATTCCTTCAAGTCTTAAAAATGTAAGGTAATAAATAGAAGAAAAATATAATTTCTTACAATTACTGAGTAGCAAGCATACTAATCCATGTTTTCTTATCATTATTTGTTTGTTCATAATAGTTTCAGTTATTTTCTGCATACTTCAACGGAAATAAACTCAAAATCTTTATTTAAACAATGAATAAATTTATAAACAATGTTAACGGAACGATAATGCTGTAACAAATACTAGCCTCTTAAAACAATAAGAAAGAGTCCTAATCTAACTAAACAATATCTACTCAATAATGAATGGCCAACTATTATATCGAAAAAAACTGATAAAACTAAATTTTCTTCGTCATTTTCAAAAAACTTTTCAACAGCATTAAAGAAGAACTTAACTTAAAACTAAAACTAACAAGTTCATGCATAACTAAGACAATGATTCTCAAATATTACTGCCCTTTCGATTCACAAGCACCTTACACCATACAACAGCATATAAGCTAAAACCAACGTGGTTTATAAAACATAAACCAAACGATTTCAATGATGCAAACATAAAGGTATTGAAGTTAAAATTAACCCATTGAGGGCGACGCGTGGCGTGCGCCGGCCGGCTGAGCAACCAGGTCGGGGGGGACTAACTGATCATTTTATCGTTCACATATGTATATAGAGACCGTCATGGTCTAGTGGAACAGTATGTGATAGTGTACGCGATGGTCTTGGGTTGAATATTTAAATTCTTATTATTTCGCTCTTAGGCATATATATTAAATTTTAATCGCGGGAATCGAACCCGCGCATCTAGGACTGCTAGGACAGTATGTCATGAGTTTCTCTGTTTTGTTTTCATTTTTTAAGATAATTTAGCTTTTTTGAGATATTTTAAGCTAATTCTATGGGGGCAGTGTGTTGTAGAACGTAGAAATTATAAAATATTGTTGCATTGAACCCTCAAACATTGGATTCAACAAAATATACTTACTAACAATATCCACACGTATTTTTACATTTATTTATAAAAAAAAGTAAAAAAGATATTTAAAAAAACAATCAAATATAATTACATACAAGATTGTCTGGTAAATAGCGTAATCAAGTAAATATAATTGCACAGAATTAAATTTTCCGCGTCGCAGGGTTCTTGGGAATCCCCGAAAGCATTTATTTTTGGGCCAGAATAGTAAATTAATTAAGCTGAAGGTCCTCCCGTAACAATCCAAGTATTTTTGATGAAATGTAATTTAAATGGACTCGTGTAAATGGTATCAATTAAGTATGCATAACTGAGATCTCTTATCTCTCAGTTTTGTATTTTTTTTTATTTTTTTATGTTTTCCCGCATAACACAGAAAGGACGTTGTGTGAGACACTATGTTTCTAATTTTCTTTACAAGTCTTTTGATATAAGAGAGAGTGAGTTAAGATATCCAATAAGAGACTAAAGACTAACTAAAGTCAATTTTTATTATTATATATACATTTACTAATATTTTAACTTGTAATGGCTTTGTAATAGCTTGTAAGCTTTTATCTCGCAATGCACAGTAGTCTAGTCTTTAACGACTATCGTAGAAGCTTCGTAGCGGCCATAACGTGTGCTACGACGTAGATAGTGATTGTTCGGATAATAGTACTTAAATATAAGGCCTTGGGCTAGAGCAAAATATTTTAAATTTTACTTTAACTGAAAAGCGTACATCTTCAGAGGCTACTAATATTTACTTACTACTAGTATTTTTATTGGTGATTGTTACTTTTATTGTGCAATGAATGAGTGTTTTAATTTTTTAATTGTATTTAAACTATATGTGTCATATATATAGTGTCATATATATTATCAACTTTATCCTTCAAGACTCTAATTCTAAACACAGGTATTAACTGTTATATCGAGAAACTCAATGTCATATTGTTAGCAAGATCTTAGATAAATCTTTTGAATACAAACATTTCTTTGACTACAATTTAAATCATCAACCATCGACAATCACACTAAAATGAAAAATAACTATAAAAGACATACAATTTAATATAAGACTATCTATACGAAACCAGGATTTATCAGCCCAATAATCCGAAACACTTTACCCTAATAGCCCAGCGACCCGGCAGAATCGAATCAAGGCCACTTTTACACCGATTTAAAATCTTTCTTCAATATATATTTTCAATATATCCTATATATTTGTCACATAAGACTTATATTGGCTTGCTACGGTGTAAAAAATATAGAGCGATCGTTGGAAATGCGGTTATATCAGTTATTTTAATTTTGACTTTAAAATGTATAATATAAAGTTTATTATTGGTTGTAGAGATATTTGTGTAAAGATAAATGATAGCAATTATATATGTATATCTTTTTAAATGAAACAAATCAGTTGGTTAAAACACCGTTACGGGGATTCAATTGCGATTGGCTTTAATCGATGGTTTTCAGATTTTATTATTTTTGCGGTTGCTACTACGAATCTATAGCTTAAACTCATTTACGATATAATTAATATGTCTATTTTTTTCAATGTATTTTGAAAATAAAGAATAAAAATTTGATCTCACATTGATTTTTTTGGTATTATTGCATGAAATTAATTAAAAATAAATCAGCTTCAGGCTGTATCCCGCATACAGCAAGGTAGGCAGAGGGAACCTAGTGCTAAGACACTTCGTTCCCCACTTTCTGCCGAATTCTGGAGGCACTGCGTCGAGTGGGAATCGAATTAATATATTTATATTAAAAAAACATCAGCTGGCACTAGATATGTGTGTAAATAAAAAATGAACTCAAAATTGCGTAGCTTATACAAAGACTAAATAAAAAGAACCTATAATATATCCTAAAAGGCACCGACAAATTAGCTGAAATACTACCAAAATTAGATAAATTCCAGGTAGTAACGAAATAAATCACCAAAGTAAGAAACCATTAGAATTGGCTAACTTATTGAAAGCAAAACCAACACCGTATTATGGACACAACTTTGCAATCTAACTTTAATGTCCTACTTGTATTCTTCTTAAATGTTTGCTAAGGAATTGTTTGAGCTCATTTTGTACTTTGGCCCTTATTTAATTTAACCTCCCCTCAGCTTCCTGCGTTGGTTTAACTTAGTTTAGTTGACAAAACACCAAAGATGTTATGTTTATATTAAATTTGATGTTTTAATAACTTTCATTATAATTATTGATTATTTCAAATGAAAATTATACTATTTATTATTATATTTTTTCATTTCTTCGCTCTGGTAACGAGACAAAGTGAAGTGTTTAGTTCCGCCACTCAACATGCAATGTCTAAAGAATTTAGCGGTAAGATGCTCTTATATTTGCGCTTATGATGCGCTTGTTGGGAATTTGAAGAAGCAACCGTCACGTATAAAAGTCAACATCGTTGGGAGCCCAGTGTTGAGACACTCCGTTCCCCATTTTCCATCGAAATCTAGCATTTTGCGTGTCGAATGGCGGAGCTCAACGCCGCGCTTTGCCGCGACATCAAGCAAATATAAATTTAAATAAATATTTCATTAACTCTAGTGCCGATCGAACTCACACACACTTGTGACCCTACCCTGCGACTGGCCTGTACTGGTCAGTAATACCTTTATAAATATATAGGGAAAAAGGTATCTATGAAATATATGCCAATAGACCTAGCAAAATGAGATTATTTAAGCCACTCATCCACCGCTCAGTCAGCTGTCGCTAGCTATTAAATGCATTTCACTGTGAAAATTTATGAAATTCTTAAGCTACGTCACGTCGGAGACGTCACTCCAATATTAATGCAATTTGACTAAACTTCCGAGACTAAGTGAGTTTGAAACAAAGCGTTTTAGGTTGTCGGGTGACCTGTTTTCTTTATTTTTTTTAAATTACTATCTTTTTAAAACGAACCTAAAACGGTAATTTTCCATTATATGGAAAAAAATTATAAAGAAATTCTGTCCTATCACGTCGTCGTCGTTATATAATGGTTTTTAGATGATTTTGCAAATAACAAGAAGTATAGTAGTTCATGCTTTGTATAAAACTTTTTTGTCTTCCCATATAAGAAATTAAAGATTCGTTAATATTATAAAAATATATTAAATATGATATAAAGAATATGTACCTACATATAGTCTTGTTAGATTTATAATTAATCTATATAAATATATATGTAATTACGAGGCCAGTTGTGGAACAGGGCACAAGCTCTGGTGTGGAGGCAAAATGCTGCGTTGAGTGCCGCCACTCAACAAGCAACGCCTCCAGCATTCGGCGGAAAGTGGGGAACGGAGTGTCTTAACATGAGGTTCCCTCTGCGTATCCTGCTATAATAGCGATACGGTGTCAAGCTAAAAAAATATACCACTTGTAGCACAAAATTATAGCTCTTGATGCGGAAAAGCGTGTTTTCTAGGTGTTTTTGAAATATATTATGTATTTTTATTGTAATAAGTTAACCTCAAAGAATTCAAACTATGTTATAATGAAAGTAGCTCCCCGATATCAAAGCTCGGAGTTTGCTTACATTTTTTGCCTTCATAACCACGGGAAAATTATGAAACCTTTATAACATAAAAGGGTTTCCATTCATAATAAGATTTGAAAGCTTATTTCATCATGAAAACCAGTTGATTTACTAAAAAGCATTTTTATTATTCTGAATGATTTTCTAAGGAATAATCTATTTAATATTACATAATACACAAAAGGCATAAATCGTAAAGTCGTCTTGGCGCAGTAGAACAGCGTCTGATTGTAAGTAATTGCAGGTTTGATACACCCTTGGGAAAATTATTATATTTATTTTGTTCATTTTATTTCAATACCAGTGGACCCGAACGCGGCTACGCCCGCTTGAACTATATTGGGTGACGTTTTCTAACAACAAACTTTGGAAATAGTCGCTTAGCAACGGTCGCATAGCGACGGTTGTTATTAACATGGCAGAATAAATTGCATGTCAAATTAATAAGTATTTTAATATATTAGTATATATCGATAATATTACAAATATGAGAAAAAAAAGTATCCTATGTTCATCTCGAGACCCTCAAATATCTCTATATGAGTATTTTATCACAATTAAATTAGCGGTTTGGCCCTGATTGACAGACAGACAGAGTTACTTTCGAATTTATAATATAGGTATAGATTTTCATATATTTTTTTATTTAACATTTTTATTTCCTTACTCTAGTAATGAGGTATAACGCGGCGTTAAGTTCCGCATCTTAAAACGCAATGCCTTGCCTGCCAACGCGACGCAACGGAGTGACTCAACACTAAGTTTCCAGGTTCCCTCTGCCTACCCTGCTATGTGTATGTGGGAATCTACAAAAACGAAAAATATTTCCTTTGGAAGTTCAACCCACAACCTACATTTAGGACGTTATCAAAGCAACGTTCCTAATCAGAGAGTAGACAATATTAAAATGTATCTATTTTACCTTATTTTTTTTATATTCACTTTGCAACAAATAAAAGCTAATTTGAAAATTATACGAAATCAATTCTTTAGGAAAAGATCTTATTTAAGGGACTTCACATATTAATATTTAATAGTAAATCCATGTATAAATAAAAAAATCTTTCTCGTTACTGATCTTAGAAAATAGGACTTAGAAAATTGAAATTTAGGATTTTAGAAGAGGATTTTTTTTAATTCCTATGTAAACGGGAAAAGAATTATACGAATTTAAATCAATACCAGGCATAGTTACGGGCGTATCCTAGTTCTACCTCTAAACAAATTCAAAATTTAATTTTGGTTAACGTATCGCGTTTACTAATAAACATTTAAATTAAATGAACTAACGGGAGATACTATTATACGTATAAATCAAAATGTCTGCGGTTTTCCCTGAATTACGTTGTATGGACGTAATTATTGTAGTGGTTGCATTATTTACCTATATAATATTTAATTTTAAGCTTTATTCGAAAAAGCATTAGGTTCAATATGTACTTTAAATATGCATTTATTTTAAAATTACATAAATAATATTGAGCCAAAGGATTTTGGTTGGTATCAGTGGAATATAAAGTTTAAATTTCCGTATTCTAATAAACCACGAGGCAAAACAACCATGACAAATTCGTTTAAAGGGCTCAAATATAAAATGTTTTTGCAAAATTGAACAACTAAATTCGTGACAATGTACAGTATTTGGTGTATTGACACTAAGTTCGCTTAGGTGGAAAAAAATATTGCTATTGAACACCTTTGCCTATGCATATCATTATTATACTTCTATATAAATTCATAATAATATCCTTCCAAAATCGACAACCTTAAAAGTAACTTATTATAAAAACACACAGACCTTAATAAAAATGAATAATTATTAGAAAAATCTATAGACCTTTGAAGAAAAAATATTTAGTATATGAAAATATTTGAAAAGTCAACTTCATTTTAGTCTAGCACAAATAAATTTTCAATGTACAATGAAACTGCATCTCACAATAGAGGAAGCCGCATAACTATAGAAAAGAAAGATACCTCATCTATCTTTAGAAAAGATTAATTTTCAAAGTAATTTCTGTCTCGGGATATTTTTTTTTAATTTTAGCTTTACGCTGTATCCCGCATCTGGCAGGGTAGGCTGAGGGATTCCAGTGTTAAGACACTCCGTTCCCCACTTCCTGCCGAATTATGTAGACATTGCGTGTTGAGCGGCAGAACTCAACGCCGCGTACAATAAAATTAATGAATTCCATGAAGTCGTAATCCAACATACACGGGTTGCTAGTTTATAATAAATTCAAAATCGTCCATAAATTTGCAAAATCACTTATGACATTAAAAGCTCACTTAAGTTCTCTTCAATATCCGTCACACTCATATGAGTTAAAAGGCATTAAATTTTATGAAATTCATATTGTCTAGTGGAAGCTACGATTTAATTTCCATTTATAAATTACAATATTTCAATAATATTCACTAAGTGGAACTTAAAGTTAAGGTATAATATGTTCGGTTCGTTTTATTTATAGAAAAAAAATATTAATTTCAGTATCTATCATTATTTCATGTAGAAAAATACCTCCAATAGGAATTATCGTATAATAAACGTTATTTCGCTAAACTGGATAGTTAGTTCTGTTTCTGCGTAGGGAACTTATTACTTACCCCTGCACTTATTCCGAGTGGAATTCAAACAGCCATCGTTCCGCCGTGAGAGATTCGAACCCTCTACTACAACTACAGATGCTACGACAAACTGTCATTTGACAGGAAATTATATAGCATAATAAAATAATAATAATGAAATCAGCCTTGTCGGGTCCAGTGCTGGACATAGGCCTCACCCAGGGTGCGCCAAAGCTCCCGATCCTCCGCCTTCCGCATCCAGTCGAAGCCAGCAACCTTCTTCAGGTCGTGGGTCCATCGAGCTGAAGGGCGGTACCACCGGTTCGGAAGGCAGTTCTGCTGAGAAGGGCCGGCAAGAAACTCAACAGTTGCTCTTTTCAAAATCAATGGTTCAACCAACCTATAAACATTAGCTGGCTATCCTGCATTACATTCAATAGACATTAATTCCATACATGCTTATCCTCTAAATATTCTTGAACAGTGTAATACGCTTTACTTGTTAGAATTTTTTTTTCAAATATTTTAAATTTTGGTAATGGCAAACTAAGAATACACTGCGGAATTTTATTATATACACGTATACTCAGACCCATAAAGGATTTACTAACTTTTTGGAGGCGAAAGCTTGGTGTGACAAGCTTATCTTTATTTCTCGTTCGTATCGTATGACTGTCACTATTTTTGCTATGACAATGTATATTTTGTCGGACAAAGAGAATGTTATAATATACAAATTGGGAAGCAACTGTAATAATACCTGCATCTTTGAAAACATCTCGCAGAGAATCTCGAGCTCTTAGATTATAAATATATCTCACGGCTCTTTTTTGGAGAACAAATATTGAATTGATATCTGCAGCACTGCCCCATAGCAGCATTCCATAAGATAAAATACTATGAAAATAGCTATAGTAGACTAGTCGGGCAGTTTCAACGTCCGTCATTTGTCTTACTTTTTTAATTGCGAACGCGGCAGAGCTGAGTTTATCTGCAAGTGCTTCCAGATGAGCGTTCCACTGGAGTTTGGAATCTATAGTTACACCTAGGAAAATAGCTGATTCCGACAAATTAAGAGCTTCTCCTTTAATTAGTAGACTAAAGTTATGTTTTTTAACATTTTGTAAAGTAAACTCAATACATTTAGTTTTTTTAGCATTTAACATTAGATTATTAACATCAAACCAACGAAGAATATGCGACAATGCACTATTCACTTCGTCATAGTTTATTTTATTTCGGTCAACCTTAAATATTAAAGAGGTGTCATCCGCGAAAAGAACAATATCACATAGGTTCTTCACATAAAAAGGCAGATCGTTAATATAAATAAGAAATAAAAGAGGACCGAGAATAGATCCTTGTGGAACGCCCATCTTTATAGGAGATCCAGATGATTTTACATTATTTATACTAACCTTCTGGATTCTTCGGTTTAGATATGAGGCAATAAGATCAAGGGCGGTACCCTGTATACCATAATGATATAGTTTTAATAACAGAGTTTCATGGTCTACACAATCAAAGGCTTTGGATAAATCACAAAATACTCCAATAGCATTTTGTGACTTCTCCCATGCGTCATAAATGTGCTTTAGGAGTGCAGCACCCGCATCCGTAGTGGACTTGCCTTTGGTGAAACCATATTGCTCACTATGGAAACAATTGTTAACACTTAAGAAAATTGTGAGCTGGTTAAATATTATTTTTTCAAATATTTTACTTAGAGACGGCAAAACAGAGATCGGTCTGTAATTTCCAGGGTCAGTTCTATCTCCACTTTTGTAAAGCGGCACTATTTTACTATATTTCATTAAATCAGGAAAAGTACCGGATTCTACACAATTGTTAAAAATTAAAGCTAGATAAGGAGCAATGTTAGGTATAATTGTTTTAAGAACCTTAACAGACATGCCCCATAGGTCACCAGTTTTCTTTAAATTAAGGCTTTTAAAAGTTTTGACTATTTCATCCGGTGACACATTCTTAAACACAAAATTTTGTCTACAACTATTTACATGAGTTTTTAGTATTAATTCTGCTTCCGAAGGAGATGATGGCAGTGAACGTGTTACTTTAGTAGATATATCAGAAAAAAATTTTTGAAAAGTATTTGCCACTTCTAAATCTGAATTTAAGATTATATTATTAACTTTTAATTTAATAGGTTCACTGACAGCTCTAAATCTCCCAGTTACAGTAGTAATAGCATCCCATGTAGCTTTAATTTTATTATTAGAGTTCAAAATTTTTGCTCTTATATGCATAGACTTAGCCTGGACACATACCTTTTTAAATATTTTTGAATAATTTCTAACTTTTAACAAGAACGCCGGATGTTGATTCCATTGCCTCATATTATATAATTCGTATAGTTTGTTTCTGCTTCGGTATATACCAACAGTTGCCCAGTCGCTAAAAGTTAACTTCGAGTTTTTATATATTTGTTTAACTTTAAAAATGTTATCAAACTCTCTAGAGAGTAAATTAAAAACTTTACAATATACCTGATTCGGATTTAATCCGGTTATTTCTAAGGTTGCTATTTTTTCACTCACTTTATTATTAAAAATATTAATTTTATTTTCAGTAATTGGTCTTATTGATATTTGTTTACGTTCTGCGACTGTTTTATCTATAACCGAAAACATTTGACCACAATGATCCGAGCTTAGATTAGTAATAATTTGTTTTTCTACAGTCTCACAATGACAAAAAACATTATCTATACAAGTAGCGGACGTATTCGTTATACGAGTTGGCTCAGAGAAAATATTTAACAAATTAAAAGATTTAAATAAATTTAGAAGACGAAGGCTTAGTGATGTCACCTGTAGTATATCTATATTAAAATCTCCGCATACTATTAAAGATTTATTATTCGAACTCAAATTGTTAAGAACATCCTCCATTTTCTCTTCAAATACTTCAAAACTACCTGAGGGGGGTCGATACACGCATACTATAATATGTCTATTAAATTCAACGCAGGACAGTTCAATAGAGCGTTCGTCAGAGAGGGCTACTATATCTGGTCGCGATTTACAACGTATATCATTTCTTATTAATATAAGCGAGCCGCCGCGGATGGCCTTCTCTCTAACGAACGAACTTGACAATTTATAATTTTCAATATTTACTATATTACATTTCGAGATCCAGTGCTCAGTTATACACATTATATGAATATTGAATTTTTTTAGAAATAATTCTAGTTCCAGTTCTTTGCCTCCTAGGCCTTGCATATTCTGATGTACAATGTTAAATTTAAATGACCTAGGCATTGTCTTATTGTCTAGTTTAAATTGGAACTTACATCATTATACTTTACAGAAGTACTATTAGTACATTTTATTTCTTTCGTTATACCATGTACAACGGGGTTTTGTATATTATATGCTACTAAAGTTGCAATTTGTTTCTTAAAATATAAAGGTAGATACAATGTATCTTCTGTCAACTTACAGCTATTATAAATAAATTTATTTAAATCTAAATAAAAAAATGCGTCGCTATGACGTTCTGTCGTATTATATAATGTCAAGTTCAGGTTATATATATATTTTGTTTGTCTGTGAGGGAAGAAGAATATGGAAAGGAGCATATAATAAATTTACATTTAGTTTTACGATGTAAGTCAAGCCAGTTTTCTATACTCTTTATAATATCTTGTTTCCTCACTGACAAACTATGACCAACTCAAAGAACTCAAGGACTCGTCTGCTCCAACGGCCATCGGTCCTTCGACAGATGGCATAACTATATATATATAACATATATAACATATATACATGCATATATAACATAATTATTTTAAATTCCGAACATCAACAACAGCATGTCGGAGGGTAAAATTATAAACAATTAGTTAATGGGTTCCCTTTAACAATTACGTAACTTCATATTACTTCCCTTTGATTGACGATACGTTAATGCTTAACCACATGCGTGCGCACGTTTCGACATCACGAATAGAAAATACTTACCACTAACTTACCATATTGACTGTTTGAAATAAGGCCAGTCGTGGCGTAGGAGTGGCGTGGAGTGTGCTGCAAAATCGATTGGTTGTGGGTTCCTTTACTCGAGGAAAGGAAATGTTTATTTGTTTGGTGTCGAGGCAAAGCGCGGCGTTAAGTTCTGCCGCTCAACACGCAATGAGTGTTTAACACTGGGTTCTCTCTGCCTACTCTGATAATTAAAATAACTAAATCATTTAAATATAATTATTCCCTCAACCAGGGAAACGTGAGCATCACGTGTACATTCAGACCCTATTCCATTGCTCTATGGGACCTCAGATACCGAAACGAAATTAACTGCCCTATAGCTATGAACATCTATAAAACATTCTTAAAATAGTTCTAATCCTGTTTCCTGGTGATATTAATTCAATTATAATAGAAATTCATTATCTTTTGTATATTGACAATTCCACTTATGCAAAACATTATTCAATTTACTGTAATTACTGTAATTTACTACTTTGATTGACTCCTTCAATATGGTCAATTATCCTTTTATACTTGAAGAAGCTAGTTATAAAACTTTTCTAGAACTAATTTTAGAGTTAGTTCCTTTGAATTATTAAAATAGGTAAGTATTGTAGTTTTATATAACTTCATCTGATTTAGTGAATTTTATTTGTGGAGAAATTGGAGTTATAAGTAACTAGTGGACCCGGACGCGGCTACGCCTGCTTGAACTATAAGAATATTTATAAAAAAAAACTATAAAATATAGGCCTAAATAATCAAAAAGAATAATAAGTAGAGACATATTATTACAAAAAATATCTGAGTTATTGAAATGAACTAACAAAAGAAGTAAAAGTAACTCAAGGATATTCTTAGTGTTCGCGACAACGCGACGCGGATCATCGGCTGTGGACTTGTCACGACATGTTTGAGACTGTTTAGTTAGATTAAAAATGACGTCATACCACTCTCGTAATTTTGAATGTTATTATTAGTGTTTTTTTTTAATTAATAATGTTTTTTCTATATAAATGCATAGTTACATTGAACAGAATTATAAATAGATTTAATATCGCTCTAGTTTTTTATAGTAATTTTCGACTTTATATCGCATTTGTATAGTTTATAATTGATTATTGTTTATCATAGTTTTTTACAGTTAAATAACACATTTATATACACCGAATGCTTGTAAATAATTATTGAGAGATTTTTTATCGTAATTTATTGTGCGAATCTCGTCACAGTTTTCGTGTTTTTCGTAATTTAATAATATATAATAGTTTAATCGTATAGTGTGTTATATATCGTTAAATAAGCATTTTTGTGTACTTTCAATATGTATAAATTGTAAGAACATCCGATTTTTAGTTATAAAAATATCAATGTAAATGTATCGAAATCATGGTAAAAATCTTGTAAATAAAGACAAAACGGCTCGGTGGCTCGCGACTCTCTTTACCGTATAGCTCCGCGTCGCGTAAGTACGCACGTCGGGCGAGACACCGTCAGTCGGCAATCACCGTTGATTGCGTAAGCACAGCAAGAAGCAAGGAAGGAAGGAAGATCAGAAACAAGACATAGTTAAAGAAGTCGACAGTCACCGACCGTTATACCGTTATCAAGATCGTGTTTCAATATCCTGTTTCAACGTCTAGCTTGAACATCTGAACGTCTTGAGGTCTCAGCATACTCCGTGTTCCCATGATCTGGAACCTATAGTGTGCAGGGCGTCAGCGGCTCATTCACTTGAGTTCCGCCTGTCCGGTACATTTAGTATTAGAAAAAGTACCTAAAGTTATTCGTGCGTGCGTACATACTCGTAGATATCGACTCTATGAAATAACAACATTTTTCTATATTAAATACTTAGGGTAATTTTTGCGAGCAATATCAAATAAAATAAGAAGAGAACCAAAGTGTAGTTAAAATAAATTATAAACAGCTAATAATTACATAAAAATTAACAATAGTTCGAAAATGTATGAAAATTTATAAAACCGTCAACGTCTAGATTCGACTAGATCATTTCGAATCAGTGACATCTCCTTAATTATTTATTAGAATGTTATACAGCAAACTATAATTTCAATCTAGATAAAATGCTAAAAGTGACTTTTATATTTATTTTCCTAAGGATGAATATCAAAATATAAGTTCATTTTGGGTGACGTGTTCTTAAAAGAACAAACTTTGCAAACCGTTGCTTAGCAACGACGGTTGTTATTAACATGGCAGAATAAATTGCATGTCAAATTAGAAAGTATTTTAATTTATTAGTATATATGTGTAATGTAATGTTATATAGCACTTCTGAAAAATGCAGCTTTTATACCAAACAAAAACATAGTAAATCGGACAAGTAGATCCAGATATCTTAGCGTTCAAGCAAACAAACAAACAAACAAACTCTTCCGCTTTATTATATTAGTAAAGAAGTATAGATAGATAAAAGTATTTAAAGTTTTGAAAGAATGGATTGCAGAAATGAAAAAATATATTTAGCATAATTATATTTTATATAATTTTTTTATGTCCGTCATAAATTCTTAAAAACAAACTATAATAAATTTTGCTTATTTATTAAATAGATTTTCTAGTAATTTGTTTTGTTTGCGTTATAACAATTACCAATATATCCATGAGTTTATGTTTCAATAAATTAACTTATAATGGCATCTCTGGGGCACTGGTGTGGGACTGTGAATGCGACGGATTGTGGTTTCAATCCCCACTTGAAACATTTTTTTGTCAGAGCAAAAGCGGAGCGTTGAGTTCCTCGACTCAACACGAAATACCTTCAGCATCCAGCGGAAAACGGGAAACGGAGTGTCTTAACACTGGGTTCCTCCTGCCAACCCTACTGTGTGCAGGATACTGGTTGAAGCTGATTATAGACAGCTTATGAAATACGGTCGTTTATAACTAACTGTATTTCCAACTACTAAAAGAAGGAATTTAGTTTAACCTTTGCAGGAAATGTGCAATTTAAAGAGCTAAAGCTAAAAGTTTACCTAAACTTTATTATGTATGCTCTTCGCGTTAGCTTAACTTTAATTCAAGATTATTTTACTTCTAACATAAAGCACGAAAGTTGTAGTATTTACAGTAAAACCTTATAATACATACTATTAAATATCATTATTTATTGTAATGAAATTTAACGCATGCGCGGGATACGAGAATAATTTAAGTATAAAATTAATCATCAAAATATGCTTCATATCTCTCTTCATTCTCCTGCGTGGAAGTTTTAATTTTGTATTCGGTTTGATTTTTTTCGTACGTCGTCTTAACTAAATTGCAAAATGGTTAAACTTAATTAAATAGATTTTAAAGTCCTATAATGCAATTTTAAAAGTCTTAGCGATACTTTGTTCATGAAAAGTAAGGCTTCCGATAAGACAGGAAACTTTGCACAACAAAGTAAATCTACGGAAATGAAGCTGCCAGCAACTATTTGATTAACTACTTCAAGAAAATTATAATTTAAAAACTCTCTGCTTTCCCTGTCGTGAAGCTATAAAACGTTGCCATTAACGTTTCCTCCTTCTGTTCCCCACTTTCCACCAAATTCTGGAAGCATTGCGTACCCAGTGGCGGTACTCAACGCGAAGCTTTGCGTCATTACCAGAATGAAAAAATGGAAATATTAAATATTTCATTCCCTCCAGTGAGAATCGAATCTACAACCTGTCGCGTTTACAGTCACACGCTTGAGCCCCTGCGCACGACTGGCCTGATGGGGACATGATAGTTGTTAAAAACAACAATTACAACAAATCAGCCCTATCGACCATAGTTAATATTAAACATTTTTAATAGATATTAGTATAGATTGGATACAAAAAATGCAACGCGATCCCGTTGAATGAATACAAAACGATAGAGGCGAAACAATTAACGGATTTAACGGTTATACGAGTACAGCTTAAACGCGAGCGGCAATAAAGCTTGAAAAGTTTTGAAATTGATTTTATAGTCAAAGGACTTAGTTTTTATGTATGGGATAGAAAATATATTTATTTGTTAAAAGAAAATTCTATAAATCCGCTCCGGATTTTATAAAATTCTTTTGAGTATGCATTTTCGCATCAGTTTTTATATATATTTTGACATACAATTGGTAATCGAATAAATACATGTTTTTATAAAAGAAACCAGAAATTTATTGACTGTAGAACCCAACACCGCGTTGTATTTAAATTAAATAAATATATCCAAATCGTGATTCAAACCCACAAAAAACACGTTCAGTCCAATACCAATCAAGTGTGACAAAATATTGTTAAAAACGTATTTCTAATTTTTAACCAATTTCAAAAAGAACTTTGCTGAATTTGATGAAACTTAAACTGTTTCCTATATCAGATATCTGTAAAACTTACAAAAATACGTATTTATTTGACAGATATTTGCAGTCAGTTGATTATTTTATCATTTTTATTAATATCTTAGTGTATATTGACAGGTCATAGAAAAATATAAGATATAAGCAAATATAAAACATAATAAAGAGATCGCTTAATAAATATTACTTCACAATGTTCTCGGTATTACTACGGTCTCGTACTTCGCAAGCAGGAATTTCGGTAATGGCTGAATACCGCGATGACGCAGGCATCCGACCACAGCGCCGCGCACGTGTTCGTTTATAACGAAGATTTTCTTTACAAATGAAGTTATTACTAAAGTTGGGTAATAATATATTGCGTAGATATTTAACATTTTCATTTCCTCGTTCTGGTAACGGGCGGCGTTGAGTTACGTCTAGAAGTCTAGCCTTTCTCCGCCTGTTGGACGACATACTGGAGTTAAATGAAGCTCTTTTATTATTATATATTATCTTTTTATGCATTATTTTAGTGTTAAGTTATTTCTTTTTATATTTCTGTATTGATATACAAGAGAAAAAAATTGAACCCTTATTCGTCCACCTAGTCGTCCGTCTGTCAAGACAATTATCTCGAGACTGCGAGGAAATTTCAAACTGAAATTAATATCAAATATTCAGTCAGGTCTACGGTTCTTAAGTAAAAAATAAAATTTAGAAAATTTTAGGATACATTAATTTAATAAATTTACTTTATAATATTAAAAACAAATAAGTTAGAACTCTATATTCTTAATATTCTATGACTAAATTGAATTTATAAAAAAACTTTCTTTAGACGAAGATGAAACGATCGAAACGCCATTTATCAAATCAGTGACGCTAGATTGGAGCTCCTATACATATCAGTTAGGAATCCTAATAGAATTTAATATAAAAATGTTACATATTAGGTTATTTATTATTTTTTTCGTCAACTAAATTTAGTTTTAAAGATATTTGTATATTATATTAAAAAAACCAAATCAATAATTCCTGTGTTACACTAAACAAACTCTCCCCTTCCCTTTTCCCTTTTTAAAATGATATTTAGTATACATTTGAAAGTATCGAGATATAGAGTTGTTACCTTAATCTTGTATATCTTCAAGTACTTTAGTTAATATACAGAATACTGTATATACCTTTATATATATGTACATCCTCCTAATACATCTAACAGCATAGTATTTCGCTATATACTAACGCAAAAGTACTAAGTCTTTCCCACAAATATTAAAATAAGCAAAATTGTATAATTTTAGTAATATGGACATATGACATTGTTTTTATAAAAAGCAATTGGGAGCAGTTTTAATTCTAAAACTTTTTTAAAATTAAAACGGGTCTGGTTGATTCATTTTACTTTGATATTTATCAATCATTCTTATTGTAGGTTTTAGATTTGTTACTAAAAGGCTTTTAAAATAAAAACGTGACGGTTAGTTGTCCAACTAGCATTTTATATCTAAATGCAGGGTGCAGCCAGCATTGCAAAACAAAGTGACTTATAAAATGATCTTTATCATTCCTTAAAACTAAAAACTTAGCCAAATTTATTTTGAACGAAATTTATTTTATTTGAACTATACAACTTAAAATGCCATTCGCTTTCGATAGTGTGGCTTCGACAGAAATCCAATTTGAAACTGTAACTTTTCTTTAATTTGTCTGCAATTTGTTGTACTACATTGAATAAATAAATAAAACTGCACAATATGACGATTGTAAATTCAATTTCCGTTGGAAAAGTGATATAAGTCCGTTATAAAAAAAATGCTTCACACTGTATCTCGCGAATACCATGGAGAGATTTCACGTAGATTGTTTATTTGTCTAATGTAAATAAATTATTTCCCTTAGTGGGAATGGAAGCCATAACTGTCGCGCTTACATCCAGCCTCTGTGCATCCGATACGACGGCCGCTAAAATTTGCAGGTAATTAAATAACATTTATAATTTATTATTTTGTTATTTATTAAATAACAACTCTCAGGATAAGTGATATAAAAATAAAACGATAATATTGGAATAAATTTTATATTATATTTGACTAGAAATCATAGTACATATTTAATATATATATAATATATATGTATATCAATTATTCTTGGCAAGCTTGAAACAGATAAGACTTAGTAATAACTTAGAAAATGCTATTTACAATACTGATTCATTAAAGATTGTCACTTACAAACTAAATGTTACAGGACTCGTAATTCTTAGTACGATAAAAGATTCATAAGATATAATATATCTGAACTAATACAATATAAATATTTACATTTTAGTTTAATTTTATAACATAATCTTTTTATAATTTTGATGATTTATATTAGTTTATTTATTTTGATAGTTATTAATTAATGTAATCTAAGATAAGACTAGAAACAGATTTGGTAAAAATCTTTTATTCTTGCGATTGATATTTACTTGAAAAAGGTTAACGATGAATCTGAAGTTCAGAAAGTTAACGTATTCTTTTAAAATAAACAGTGTTATAAGTAGGAATAAAAGTCTGAACATGACGCCATTCTTTTGTATGACACATATTTAGATTTATGATTTTTTTTAGCTTCATGTTGCTAGGATTGTAGGCAGAGGGACTGTTCGCTCAATTTACAACAAATAACTATTCAATTTCAATATTTACCATATCATTTATCGTAAATATATAGTTAGTTGCTGTGGGCTATAACTAGCTATAGCCTAGCTAACTAGGACCCACCCGCGGCTTTGCTCGCTTAAGCTTATTAATATATTATAGCCAAAATATACAAAATATACAAAACATCTATTGTATATAGCCTATGAATTATTCTGATATATAGACTATATTTCTGTTAAGTTTCATCCATTCAGTTCAGTACTTTTTGTGTGAAAGCGGATGGTTATAAGCGCGGTTTCTAATCTCTATAATTTAAAAAAAATCGACCGAAAAAAATATATTTAGTTATTAAGAAACTTTAAATAAAGTATATAAATAACAAGCTTCATAATTTTAGTTGTATTTTTTTTCCATTCATGCGCAATGAACGTTACGCTTCGAATATTATGAAAATCAAGAGAAATATTTTCGTCGCCATTTCTAGTCGAGCGCTATTTATAACCTTGATGTTTTAGAAGAAGAAAAAATGAAGTCCAAATATGATATTAAATTTCAAGATTGTGACATTTTGACAGCGTAATTTGGTTATATATTTAATTATTTCAATAATAATAATATGGACAGTTATTGAAATTCCAATAATGCTTTTTTAGTAAAAGATATGTATTTAAAATTCAATTTTAAGTAATAAATATTTGATACTAAAATAAAAGAAATTAAATCAGCTTCACGCATTCCGCATTCAGCAGGGTAGGCAGTGGGAGCCTAGTGTTAAGAGAATCTTCCAGAATTCGGCGAAGGGTGGGGAGAGTGCTGTGTGGGAGCTAGAGGCTTGGCGTTTTGAGTGACGGAAATCAACGCCGCACTTTGCCTTGAAATATTTCATTTCCTCGAGTTGGGATCAAAAACAAAAACTGTCGCGGTTACATCATGTGGGTGTTAACATTAGGTTCCCACTGCCTACCCTGATACTACCACTACCCTGATATGTGCAAAATACAGTGGGAAGCTAAAAATATGTCAAAATATGTAATAAAAATTTTATGCAGAAGTGAAAAGAGTTAGTTACGAAATATAAAATTTCCACGTTTCCCAGATAAAATTACCGAAGCGCGTTGCTCCATACAGTGGCTTGTTCTCGCGCCATTCCCCACGGACGACTATATAAAGCTGATGGTATATCCCATATATATAACTATATCTTTTATTTTTATTGTATTTTACCTGAAATGTAACGATTCTAAATGTTCCACTTCATTTACTTGTTGGCTCTCAGGTTTACATCCAGCAAATTAAATTGTATATTTTATTATTTTAAACAAGCCATATACATCGCTTGCAGTTTTCTATCTAAAATTTGAGATTTAAAAGATATTATAATATTTTAAATATAAATAAAAATAATTGCATTCCCTATTGAATAGCGAATCAAAAAGTTATTAACTGTGATTCAATTAAAAAACTGTTTGGTTTAGGTAACATTTATTAGTTTTTATTCATTTTTAGCTTTGTCACATAGCAGGGTAGGCAGAGGGAACCTAGAACCTTGTGTTAAGATTCACACTCCGTTCCGATTAAGACAGTTCTGTTCCCCACTTTCCACAGAATTCTGAAGCGTTGCATATTGAGTATCGTAACTCAACGCTACGGTTTGCCTCGTTAGCAGAGGAAAGGATTCCTTTTGTTGATTTAATTTATATTTTTCAACTATTATGATAAGTTAGTTACATGTTTAAAATACTTATTGTACATACGAACGCATAGATTAGACTGCAATTTTATAGGAATTCTTAAAAGATATGTGCCAAAAGAACCCGCTTATATTTTAAGCCAAAGTTTTTAAAGTTAGCGAACTTAATAACTCGGTAACAGTGAAAATAAAAGGTTCAATACTTCCAAAGCCATTAGCTTGTGATTGAGATTAATTGTACATTAAAGATATATAGACGGATGTAGGAAATACATTTTGACGATTTTAATAAAAGGCATTGACTTTCAGATAATATATTACGGGCACGTCAATAGGAATTAAGGCTGATTTAGTAGTTTTTTAATACATTTTTGCGAGGAAGTAAGTAAATGTCTGTAGGTAATATTTTTTTATAGTAATTTCTTATATTTTTATTTGAATGAACAGATAATGGAATTTATTTTCAATCATTTAAGGAATAATCAAATGAAATTAATAATATTAAAGTATAAATTAAAAAACTTAAATCAATGAAAAAAGGTAGAAATAAGCATAAATCTCTATATAGAATCATAATTTCTCGCAGCCAGCATTTTTCCTGTGATATAAAACAGCAAGACTATATGACATAAGAGACAGGAGCGTTAAAAGTTGGTTGCAACGTCTCTCTTTAGCTAACCTACTTGCGTTTAGCTTGCCCTACTTCGTTACTACATACATACGTATTATATTTCTTGAGGTTACGACATCGTATTGAAAATATGACATATTCGCCAAGAACATATTATTTGACAATAAATTGTGTATTTTTTATACGCGCATGAAAGCATGACTCTTTGTCACGTTCTACCTGAGCCGCGTGTGCAAGCGAGAGCGCGAAACAAGCGGTGGAGAGGCACGATCAGCCTAGGTCTTGGAGTTGTAATTAATTTGTTATTACGTTTTCGTTATTTGTAATTAATTTGCATAATTTAATTTAAAATATATTTATATTTGAATTAACGAGTTGCATTAAATGTTAAGTTATCGAAAAAAACAATGAACTCCTTTGTATTATACAAAATAATGATAATTTAGAGGTAATCATTGAATACAATTGATAAAAGTATACCATTTTTCATCATTGTTTTCTTATGACGTTATGAAGTTAATTTATCGTGCGGAAACCGACTTTACTGACAACCAGTTTTTGTCATACAACTGAGATATGGCCATAGATTGCCACGTTATATGTTGTATAGAAAAATATTTTTATAGCTTCACGTTGTATTCCTCACAAAGCAGGGTAGGCAGAGGGAACTAGGGAACTTAGTGTCAAGAATAACGCTTCCATTTTCCATTTTCTGCCAAATTCTCGAGGCATTTAGTATTGAATGGAGCTCAACGCCACAAGTAATCAAACCCACAACTTGGATCCCGGCGCCTCGACGGCCCCAATAATTTTAATTATCATAATAATTTCAAATAAAACTAGTCTACTCTTTGAATCTGCACCGGTACATTAAAATCATGAATTGTGAAGTTTGCTTTATTTATTATTTTTTTATTTCAAACTTAATTAAAATAAAAATGTATTAAAAAGCAAGAATAAATTGTTTTTAATGTTTTTCAATCAATTTCATTTTTCAATAAATACGATTAATTATGAAATAGAAGTTGCATATTAAATAATAAATATATACATACATCGTACATTAAGAAATTACAACATCTTTTCTACAGAAGAAAGTATATACAATAAATAAAATCTAAAAACATTACAACATTCGTATAGCGATATACAATTACAATATTTTTACAATTATATCAATAAATTTCATTAGCGCTTTTCCCCATTGTAATATATTCATATATACTAAAGGTTCTTCTGGAAAGCATCTGGTACTAAGTTAACTATATAAATCTACTACATTTACTTATTATTTAAATAGAATTTTAAATGACAACAGTATCAAAATTTAGTCCAAAAGTTCTCAAAAAAAATATTTTTCTTTTATTTAAAATGTTAATTTTTTATTTTATTTTTTTCATTTTGCAAATGTAAATTATTGATTTTTTTCTTACAGTCTAAATCAAATTTCTGTCTTATTCATAAAATTATGCTTATATTAAAATAGCCCGTAGTATGTTGGATAAACATTAACATACATATTTGAAATTTTAATAATATCATTATCAAAAAAATCATGATTATAAATGCAATAATTGATAAAATACATATATTAATATTTTCATCAGCTTGACGCTGCATCCTGTATATAGCAGAGTAGGCAGAGGGAGTCTAGTATTAAGACACTCTCTTAACCACTTTTCACCACATTTTTGAGACATTTACTCACATGTAAAGTGGCGGAAGCCCGCGCTTTGCCTTGGTGCCAGGGCGAAGATGTGAAAATGTATGTTATTTAAATATTCTTGAGAACTTTTAAACTAGGCTTGAAGAATAAATTATTTGTATTACAGGAGTAACAGTAAAGACGCAATAATAAGAATGCATTCTAGTTAAATTAGCAATTCAAAAAATATATTACTTTTATATCATATGACAAACTATTATATTATTCAACTATTTTCCGAAGGAAATAATAAAATATTTAATAATTGTGAAAAATCTTTAAACAGAGAAAAAAAACAGTTTAAATATAGAAGTTCTATGGAAATCATTTATAATCTTTATATATATCTACATATGACAACAGTAAATTTAAAATTATTTAGTGTTATATGATTTTAGGAACAACAAAGATTTCTAAATTGACTAGTAGATAAAGCTATAGGTACATGTATTATGACACAATTTAAGCCCGGCTCCCACGGGGAAAGAGGAATAAGTGGGGAATATTTAGGCGGAAGAGACTTTTAACTATAATAAGTTTACACTTTCACCAACAAAGAGCTAAACTGTGCTATTTTGTAGCTACTTTACTCCACTCACTAGAACTAAACAAGTTCATTAGAAGAGTTCAAATCGCTTCTGTTCGCTCAGCCCCTTCCACCCGGATATTTATCAATTACTCTCGCGAGTTCAACGGAGTCCTCAATAGTCCGGCACCGCTCGCAGTAGAAACCGGGTTTTATTTGCCTAGCACTTACAGGGTTCTTCGAGTGGCCTTGTTGAACATTTATTGGATAACATTGAAACGATTAACGTGAGAATATAATTTGTAGTTTTCTTCATTAAATAGACTTTTTAATACAAAAATATTTTTCGTTTCGAAACAGTAGTTACCAAGATTATCACGTTCAACCAAATCTTCGTTTCTGTAAGACTAAATTTATACAAACATAAAAATGTATATGTTATAATAACAGAAGTAAAGGAGTACTCAGCCTAAAAAGTGAAAAACAGAGAGGCTTGTCACTGAATTCAACTCAGAAAGATACTAACGATGTACGAAAATGAGGCAATGACGATCATTATATTATAATTAAATATTAACTAATAGTGAGATATCTTAATTAATAATATATTTAATATTGTACGAGTATTCTTATTTACATTTTTAAAAATAATTTATTTAACTATATACAAAAGTATCACAGGAATATAATAAATGAAGATGAAATTATTCTATTATAATATTTTTATTTTTGTTATTAAACTTGAATTAACAATTGAGTTATTTAACTTGAAGCTACACTTCTTGCACATACATATTTTAGCTGAAAAGACAAAAGATTGATGACTTATATATATCTTTTTTTTAAACATTTAATATACTCTACTAACTCAAAACTGACCAATAAAATAGAAAAATGGATGCCTTACAAAAATCCTACATCAAGAGAATTAAAGAGAATTAATTTTATGCTAATTTTAAATATAAATCTTTTATAATTCATAATTTTTCCAACGTTATCGATATCTTATTTTTAATATGTTTATCAGAAGAATCGCACGAAGCTCTAATCAATGCGCCTATACTAATCAGCTTGATATGTAAAAGAGAATTGCTAGGCATCTTATTGCTACGTTACACGAACAACTCATAAGATAGATATACAAAATAAACAGTCTTTTACTTACACTACGTCGCTTTTGTCGAGCAGTCCATTGTTGCTGCTCCCGTCTTCTTGTCAGATGTGATAATCCCTTAAAGGTTTTACAGATTCAGCCGAAGACCTTGGAGTAGGATCGACACCAGAAAGCCCTAAGGAGCCACTTCTTCGAACTACCAGAGTCTTAGTTCCGTAATCAGTGACGAAATTATCATTTCTAGTCGGTGTGTTTGCTCTTACAGTCTGATATCCGCAACAAGGAGGATATTTGGACGTGAGTATTTTCTTAAACGCTTCACGGAACTCCGTGTTGAATATGGAGTAAATGATCGGATTAAACGCGGAGTTGGAATAGCCGAGCCATGTGAGGATTTTAAATGCGAGATCTGTAATAAAAGTTTTAATCATAGAAATATAAATATTCTAAGCATGTCCTACAATACATACAAATTCATAGCATAATATAACCAATAATATTATTAAAAATGTTAAACCATTTCAATAGCGAATTCAATAGCGACCAATATTTATAAATAATGTATTTACATTGTTACTTAATGTACCTATTGTTGTAGTTTATATATTGTATTCGTTTCTCTATCTCTTGTTTATCACCTTCTGTAGTATAACTACAGATTTCGGTGCATACCACCATTTTTATCCATTTCTGCGAGTAAGATCCTGGCGACTAGTAATGCAGGCTTAGCTTAGTACAAGCGTTAGTCTCACATGATTGTAAATAATATTTTTATGTACCTAAATATACACAACTTTTTTGTATACTTTACTTTGTGTGGAGAAATAAATTATTTTTATTATTATTATTTTTTAGGACAATACATATTAAAATATCAACGCTGATGTTTAAACAAAGCATTTAGTTTAGAACACTTAGGGCGCTACAACCATAAAGTGCTTTTACAATCTCATTAATAATGAATACATTTTGTTCCTAATTACGGCTGCCATCACAGCACACTGACCCAAATGCTTATCCAACAATTTGACCATCTCGAAGGCAATTTCATTTGTAATTTCCTTATCACGTATCTCCAGCATTCGATTTAGATCGGCCATCAATTATTTAATGCCAGAAATATTTTTATGAGCCAGATCCTTGGGATTGTTCATTTATTTTCTCATTATCTTTTATGTCACGTATGGGTTTGGGTAATGCATCATAATTAATTAGTACAGAATCTTGTGTACGAGGAATGTGTATAAATTCAATTTGGGTTTTTAAACGTTTTATGAAATTTATAATTAAAATCGTTAATTAAGTTAAATGTTGTGATGTCAATAGTTTTTGATTAAATTAATTTGTACAAAGGATATATACATTCAAAATATGGTCTGACATTTCTAACTTTACATCAAAGGCCTTTATGAGTTAATATAAACATGGTAGCGTATTATTTTAATAACTTGGAGAACGTTTTTGTTTAATTAAAAACAATTTAAGAAGTATTGGCTGAGAATTCTTCTGTGCCTAATAAACAAACACCTTGATTAAGGTAATTAGGGAAATACAATATTTAAAATCTTTTTAGATTGCGGTGCTTATGTCATCAATTTGAAAAATATTGAGGCTAATTGATGCAAATAATAGAATAATAGAACATACTTGACTGAACGACGAACATTTGATACATAACGCAGATATGAATTAAGTTATTTTCTGTACCAATTACATATATTATTTTATCATAAGCACGAAAAGAAATGTTCAAAGTTCATTATTTAATTTTTTTTTAAATAAATTTCTATCGTTTCTAGTTTTAATATTTCATTTACTGACAATAGGCCTCTTGAACATAAAAAATAAAATAAAATAAAAATAAAACATACCCCACAGTTTTCTTTGATAAATATCTTCTTCAATATAGTTCTTAAGATAAAAGATAAACCAAACAAACAAAAAAAATATCAGCACCTATACAAATATAGAAATACCCACCTGGTATACAAGTCTTGCAAAATGCAGCAACGATGTTGACACAGAAGAACGGCACCCAACACAAAAGGAACACTCCCATGATGATTCCCACCGTGATAGCAGCTTTATGATCGGAGACGTGATAAGGCGATGAGTGGACGTGAGTGTGGACGCGAGTTCTAACTGACTTAGTCCTGTTGTCGGGCAGCTGGACTGTCCTTGTGACAGCCCGGATCGACTTCACGTGCTTTTGGGCGTAGCAGTATAGTCTGGGAAGAAAGTTTTGTATATAGATATTTCATTTTAACAGCGTAACTACTTCTCTTATGAGATTAGGACGTTCAATCGTACCAAATCTTTAGCTTTATTTGTATAAATACTATATATTGTTAAATGTAAAATATATGAACATATACCCAAATGCATTACGGTTGAGGTTTAATATAAAAAATAATTTAACACTTAATATAAAAATCGAGATCGTCGTAACTAAATGTTCATACGCGTCTTTTTTATACCATACATAAATATAACACTTCAATATTTTAAATCCCTATAGATTTGAAAATCCTTTGTAAAAATATCTAGCATTTCTCAAGGAATATCTAGTGCAAACAGATGACAGACATTAACTCCTGCGGGACTTTCGTTTGAGCTTATATGAAAGCTTAAAAAGATTGTTTAGCTTCACTTTATAATGCATAAGCCTTTCAAACTTTTTATAAAAAGGTGCTATTACTGTGCATTTTATATGCACTTGGTTAAAAGTAACGAGTGCAGATTCAAATTAGGATACTTCTATATTCTTTTTTGAGCTTCGTGTTGTATCAAGCATAATAAATCAGGGTAGACAAATGGAACATTGTGTTAATATTCTCCACTTGTTGTCCCGCATGAAGGAGAATATGCAGAGGGAGCCTAGTGTTAAGACACTCAGCGACCCACTTTCCACCAAATTTTTTGCATGTTATATGGAGGAACTTAGCGCCGGGCTTTTTACCTCGGTGCCAGACCGAAGAAACTCGAGTGGGGATCGACCCACACCAACCACCGTTGCGTTACATTCACACGCTTGACATACAATTGAAATCAAAAGGGCTCTTGGATGAAAATATTAATGATGATGAAATACTCGTATATAAAACTTTTCTGTTACCACGAGACTGACAGACTTTGTACAGCCGGAACTATGCTACGAGGCGAATAGTGTTGCAAATTGGAATGTGAGTTTCTCGGGGACTTATTATCGAATATTTATTATGGTCAGACACTTCGCAGAAGTAATTCAGATCGATGCTTAGATTTAAATGTAACTTCAAAGTTCATTTATAATAATTATATTTATTTCGCTTAAATAAAATTGCTGCACTAAATATCGCTCTTAAAACACAATTTTATGGTAAAAAAATAAGATATTTTTCTATTCTTAAGTTTTTACCTACAAAAAATTAAATAATAACAACTAACCTGCAATATATACTAATCATGACAATGCAAGGCAGTATAAACGATATACAACTGGATACCACAGCGTACGTGGGCGTCAGTACCAGTGCGCAAGTGGGGTATCTGGGCGGTCTTTCTGTGGTCGTCACCTCATCTGTGGGTCGGTGAAGCCCTAGAGATATGGGCAGGAAGCTGACAAGGACAGCTAGTAGCCATATGAGGGCAATGGTTATGATTGCTACTCGACGTGTCACCCAGCGGCCGTATCTGTTGGCAAAAATTTATTTTAATGATATATTTTTTGTTAGCTTCACGCTATATCCCGCAAGCAGGATATGTATAGAGAATATAGTGTTATGACACTACGTTCTCTAATTTCTGCTCAATTTTCAACATATTGAAAAGCGGAGTGTCCTAACTCAACGCGTTTCGTTTACAGTCAAATGCTGTACTGCTACAATAAATGTCTAAAATCAAATACATAATGAAAATCTAAAATTAACTAAATACTTGTAAATTGTATTTAATTTTGAAATTAATGAAAGTTACAGCAGCTTAACTTTGATGAAGTTAGACACAAAGCACTGGCTGCAAAGTTGTGCATTACTAGAGAAATTATTTAATGTTTATTTGTCTCATCTCATTTTTCGTTGAAAAAATATATATTTATAAAAACATACATTTATAATATATATGCTTTTGATTCAACTATGTAGGTATATTTTATTTAATTTTTTTCTGTAATTATATAGATTTTTTCATTATTACTAAGAAATCTTTCTAATTTACTCATCAATTTACATTACAAAAATTATATATGTAATATAATTTTTGTAATTTAAAGCCCATATGTAATTAAGCCACAAAACTTAGCAATTTGTGTGAAATTCAAAAAGTTATGATCTATTAATGTTTTACGACAGTGGAGAGGCCTCCCTTTATTTCAACAAAAGGTTTCTAAGTAATGCTTGAGACGGTAAGAGCAGTCATTTAAAACGCAGGTGTAAAATTCAACAGGTAAATTTTAAGGTTATGATACTAAGTAAGAAACGTGACTATCGTTGTACTCGTGTTTCTTATGCTTATAAAATTTGGATATAATAGCTTGCTCCCCGCCTTTTCCCGCTAGGAAGGTAGGCAGATGGAACCTATTGCTAACTCTCCATTCTTCGATACCGTTCCTTACTTTCCGCCCTACTTTCGAGCTTTGTTAATGGAATCAGAGTATTTTAACACTAGGCTCTTATGTTCCCTCCTACCCTGCTATGTGCATTATATAGCGTGAAACTATGAAAAAATATATCTTCGTTGAATTGATTGAAATAATGTATCTAATTGTACGTACCTTAACGGATCTTTTATATGTATATATCGATCAAGCGATATAGCGCATAAGTTGAGTATGGAAGCGGTGGAGCACATCACGTCGCACGCCACCCACGTGTCACAGAATTGTTCTCCAAATACCCAGTACCTGAAAGATATCTCAATTATTCAAGTGTTTCTTTTATTAATTGTTTATTTCTTTTTCTTTGCAGCTTTTTGCTGTTTCCGTATATCAGGGTACACAGAGAGAGAACCTAGGGATAATACATAATGGCGTAACTCAATGCCGCTCTTTGTCTACCAAAATAGGGAAATGAAAATATTTTAAATACAATCGTATAATTAAGTCGAAATCGAACACAACCATCGCGTTTACAATAAGACGAAATCTCTTAGAGTAACTTCTACAGTACCTGAAAGATATCTCAATTATTCAAGTTTTTCTTTTATTAATTGTTTATTTCTTTTTCTTTGCAGCTTTTTGCTGTTTCCGTATATCAGGGTACACAGATAGAGAACCTAGGGATCTCATAATGGCGTAACTCAATGCCGCTCTTTGTCTACCAAAATTGGGAAATGAAAATATTTTAAATACTATCATATAATTTTCATTCAGCTTACAATAAGATGAAGTCTCTTAGAGTAGCTTCTACAGTAAAGATAAAGCCACTGTTTTGCACTGTCCACCCATTTTGAAATGTGTTATTAAATATTAAACGACTTCACCATTTAGTTGTTACCGTATTCTATGCTTTTGAGCATGAATTATATTTAAAAAAGTTTGCAATTATGCTAGTATTTTAATATCAGTACGACATTTATTTATTTTTTATTTATTCTTGTTTTATTGAAAGAAGACTTGATTGTCTTTACAAATTTGACATTTGGTTTAAAACGTTTAACTTAATTACTTCTGTTTAATACAGTTTCTTTATATATCATAAGCAACTCTACATTATTCAATGACAAGCAAAAATAACAAAAAATATTCTTCTTTAACATGTAATTAACTATCGCCTCTTTTATAAGCCTACTACTCAGTTAAAACAAAAACAAGAACGTTCATATTGATCCTACGGCCTATTTTAAAGTCCTCGTAATAGAAACTCAACTGAGCGTCGCTGCGAACTAACTACGCATATTGGAGGCTCTATAAAAGCTTGTATGCTTTTAGTTTAACTTGTTTTGTACTTTGTTAGACCCTCATATGGCTCGTGTACTATAATTCATATAATATATGAATCAACATATATTATATGAATTATAGTACACGAGTAGCGTGAATTCGAATCTTAGGTACCTACTATTTTTAAAAATTAAGATCGAAAAGTATTTTAGAAAACCTGGAAACCTAGTGGTAAGGACTACGGTGGCCTCTACATATTATTCATGTATTTCATATTTTAATCATTTTTAATACGATTTGAAATGTACTAACAAAAATTAGTCAATCAGCGGTAAATTATTTGTAATAAAAAAAATAATAATATTCTTATTTTGAACGAAATTATTAAACTTTGATATTGATATACGAATCTATTACTAACCACCAACATATCACGCAATCATAGCACGCTGCATGTCGCAAAACAGCAGGGTTGCCAGAGGGAACGTAGTGTTAACACACTCCGTTCACCACTTTCCGTCGAATTCTGGAGGCATTGACCATGCAATTATTACATCCAAAAAAAAAACAATTTTATAAGCAAAATTTACACACATATATATATATATATATATATGTCGGTATGTATGTACATTTAATCAACTTAACTACGTGACGTACTCGACAAGTGGAGTGTTAATAGAGCTCAAGATGCTATCACGCCTAGTTAATGTATTATCAGTTTGCCTACAGCCTTCCACTGTTAAATACTTGTTAACTTATTAATGGAAACAATCAATTCTGTAATTATTATTATGTAAATTTGAGATTAAGTGTTGTGGTAGAAATTTAATTATAATCGTGTTATATGTAAGGTTGATGTTGAAGTTCAAGCTGGTCGTGGCGTAGGTACAAGAGTGCGATTAAAATAGCTACAGGTTCTGAGTTCGATTCTCACTCGATGAAATGAAATATTAATTATTTTCATTTCCTCTAGTGAGATGTTCAGTTCCGCCACTCACACGCAGTGCCTCCAGAATTCGGCAGAATGTGGGGAACGAAAGAGGTGATGACAACTGAGTGTCTTATCTGCATACCTGGCAATGTACGAGTATATTACTTATAGCGCGATATAGTAAGAAAATATCTTCATTCTATTATATTTTAGTCCTGTTATAAAAAACTTTACTTCTAAATATAATAAAAATATTTATCTTCTGAAATATTGTAATTGTTATATTAATAAAACCACTCACCCTAACAAATCGTTCACACCAGCAAATGTCATAACAGCAGCAGCGACTAACATATCAGCTATCGCCAAGGACGCTAAGAACAGATTGCCGATCCTCCGCAAGCCTCTATCAGTGTATATTGCTATACACACTAATATGTTTCCTGCTGCACTTACAAATATTAATAGAGATAGGAATATACCTGAAAAAGATAGATTAAATATAAGAAGAAGAAGGTTTTTCCCGTGGATCAGGGAAAAATGAATTTAGTGATGCCGTTTTTTTCCTATTTAGAAGACATTTAAAGAGGGACCCTTAAACCTGCACTTGGGTCACATGTGCCAAGCACTGCTCTGACCTCCTCTCACTGCAACACGATAGTCCGGCACCCGTACGATAAATCCATGGAATGCAAAGTACCTTCTCTGGTAAAGTCTATCGCCATATTTTTTCTATCACAAGCGTATTGTAAACGCCACGGTTGAGGGTTTGATTACTTCTTGAGAAAATGAAATATTTAATATTTTCATTTCCTCGCTCGCAAGACAAAGCGTGGCATTAAATTTTTAAAATAAAAATTTTGCAACGATAAAAAAATTGGAATGAAAACAGATTTTTAATGTAAAATTTAATTATAAGAAATATTCAATAATAACTCACCAACTAATAGTATAGACAGCAGTGTAACTGCATCCGGGTCTTCTGCGTCTTCATATTCCACTGTTGTGTCGTTTAGGAGCGCCACCTATGAATAAAAAGAAAATGAAAAAAATGAATAGAAAGTGAAGAGTATAATAAGCTTCATTTAATGTCAACGTCACACAACTTAGAAGTAAATGAATTTATGCATTAGTTATAGGTTCGATTTTCGCATATTAAACATACCTACTCCCTAATCCCAAGGGAATATTTGTATAAATTATACAAATGTAATACAAATGTAAAATTTTATAAATTATAAAATTTTTGTAGTATGATTTAAAATGAACACGTACACCGTAAAAGGTCCTTTGTCCGAAATATATACAATTTGAATTGGAATAGCAGTAGCTGGGTCCATTATTGTTTTTTTTTATTATATCCGCATTATGAGAAGGTAGGTGGTCCTTCTACCTACCACAATCATCGCAGGGTTACCTACGTAGATGCCACCTCCAGGATCAGGGAGTGGGTGCTCACCATTAATTTTAAACTCACTTTATAATATAACTAATTTAAATTCAATTTCAAAATATAAATTCCAGTATTTTTATTTAAAAATATAATTATTAAGTTGACGATGAAAAGCATTGAAAAACAAAATTATAAATCAAAATTAACATGGCATATTTTATGGAGTATAGAAGGGAAGCGAACAAAAGAAAAAAAAAAACCTTATAAAACATTGAACTCATACAATCATAAAATGTAGTATCTAATATCATCCGAACATGGAACTGCTACTATTTCCATATGAATATCGTCCTCATAACTCGATACTAGCAATCAATATTATATTTCATATATTTTGATTCAGATATGTACGAGTATATTGGCAATGTTGACGTTGAAAATTGAAGTGATATTCATTATTCGCTCCCCCATTCCACAGTAAATTTTCATTTTAATAGTTCTAACCTTATAAACGAAACTAGTTTTCAGCTGCGGCTTCGTCCACACAGTCAAATATAATTAACAAAAAAATGTGTATTACATTAGTTAACACAACAATAATATTTCAATTCCAAACAGTAGTTCCTGAGATTAGTGCGTTCAAACTAATAAACGCTTCAGTATTAATAAATATGATATAATATTGAAATCGCTGAAATCGTTAATATTCGCCAAAATACAATGTCGCCTAAATAATAAATAAATAGGCAGACGATCTCTCTTTTACAGTTTTTTCTTTATGTATCATCTCTCTATACTTTTTTGACACTAGAAGCTAAGTAAAAAGTATTATTATGGTAGTAAGTCAGACACAGAAATATAGATACTATTTTGACTTCTAATAATTACTACAAATGGCGACCGTATGTGGGGCTTTAGTCCACAGTTCTTCAGTTTAACTTTGTATTTATAACAAAAGCCGATACATTCAGTGTAAATGAAAGCGGCCTGTTGAATATTAATGATATTCTGATTTACACATATGTTTTACTATACCATTTTAAGCCTTATTGCAAAGTAACAGGGTCTATATTAGAAACGTAACCTTGTGGCAAAATCAGTAATGTACTCGTAGGTGTATATCGGTGGTTTACTTAATGGGCTTAGTTCAGCCTTTTGTTTAACAGGCTGTCGTTTTTTTTCAGTTTTGATTGGAATTACTCAGTTGTTTTTATTAAATATACAGATATAATTTATGTTTTCTTAATTGACTCAGAAAATATGTTTTTTTTATGAAAGAGTCAAAATAAACGAGAATATATTGGGTCACCTGATGATAAGTAATAACCGTCGCTTCTACCCCGTATATCATCAGAGGAGCTACAGGTGCGTTGCCGGCTCTTAAGATAGAGATAGACGTTTTTTGAAGGTACTCAAGTCGTATCTACCTGGATTATCGCAGACCAGGCCATTTAATAGTTGAAAAGCGCGCGGAAATGACTTTCTGCGAAACCGCATAGTAGCGGATTACCACGTATCCAGGTGGTGTGGAAGACGTTTGAGTTTTGTGACTTACTGCGCGGTTACAGGTCAAACAGTTCCAAAGAATTTCTCATAAGAAATGTAACAGAGAACGCACATTGAATAATGACACGAAATAACGGATTAGAGGAGTAGTATATAATAAAAATCGATGAATATAGTACTTCATTTTGATAAACTATGTAATTATTTTCTAATATAAAAAACTTTAACTTTATAGTATGAAAGAAGACTGGATATTTTTACATTTAACCCCGACTTTATTGCACAAGCTCACTTAAAAAACATAGCAGGGCTAATATGCTGTAAAATAAATATCTATTAATAAAGCAATATAGCTCTTACTTCATATGAAATAGAGGTTAGTATTGTAAAGCTAACCACAACTATAAGTGTTAACGTAGAAATAATAAGTTATGGGAAAAGTTCTTATTGAAGTTTATTTTTGCTTTAATTGTATAGTGTTTATTACAATTGCTTACTTTTCTATTACTTTATCTCATCTACATATATATTTATGTTATTTAGATTTATAGTTTCTGGAATGGAAATTAATTCCCCACTATTTGCTGAATTCAGGAGGCATTGCATGTCAAGTAGCGGAACTCAACGCCGCGCTTTTGCTCTCGCCACCAGAGCAAAGAAAATGTTAAATATTTAAATTCTTCGAGTAGGAATAGAACCCACAGTCTATCACATATACAATCACACGCTTGTGGCCCCTCACCACAACTGGCCTTCATAAATAGTCGATGATTTGTTGAATAAGTACAATATTATTTTTTCACAAGTACTTTGCTTTGTAAAAAAGAAACTACTCGAAGAGCTCCAAACTTATTGCATAAGTTCATAAATAATTTGTAGAGATAAACGGAAAAGCTTAAATTTAGCAACTTTTATTATTTAGAACTGATCAGAATAATATTATAGAGAGTCACTGTTTCGAAAAGCTCAATATGACATTTTTTCTTTATAAAACTGAAGTTTATCTTTACTATGAGGAAATGAGAGGCACTCGCCAGGGGCCATAAATTGATGAGTGCTTTGAAATAAGTTATTTTAAATTAGAATATTTCTTATATTTAAAAAAATGGAGCAGAATTTTGAGGTGTTCGCGTTTTGGGGTTTCAATTTATACTCATAATTATTTTCATTTCTTTCTCTAGAAAGACAAAAACGCCACTCAACATTGAATGTCTCGTATTCGATAGGAAAGTGGAGAGTAGGGTGTCTTGGCACTAGAATTTCTCCGACAATTATGGAGGTTAAAGCTTCATGCTAAACACAAAAACATACAAAATAAAAAAAATAGCTTATAATTTAAAATAATATATAAAATATTATAACAATATCAAACTATATAATTAAGATTTTTTTGTAAAACCAATTTCTTTTAGTAAATTTAAAATGCATTTGTAGTTTATTTCGTTCAGAAGAGAATTTAAAATCGCGCATTCGGGTAACATGCTCAATCACTTTGAGCGACTAAGCCTTGCAACCGCAGCATAGTAGGAAGAAATTTCAATACTAATAGAATTCTAGATACTTTATTTTTTTGTATCCCGAATATAGCAGTGTAGGCAGACGAAATCTAGTGTTAAAACACCCCGTGCGCCACGCACTGACATGGCATATTGAGTGGCGTAGCTTAACGCTGCGATATTTTTTAAATTAAATAAAATAGTTAAATTAACTTCTCGCTGCATCCCGCACACAGTAGGGGAAAGTGGGGAACGGAATGGAACGAAATCTTAGTGAGAGCAGAATATCTTAACACTAGGTTCCCAGGGTTCCTCTGCTACCTGCGGATATACACAAAATAAGACCGATTATGTTAAAATACAACATTAAGCTGCATTGGTTCCCACATTCATTATAGCAGAGTGTCAAAATGATTCAGTGAAATCCGTATAGAAACGGGTGAGCTTTATCCTTCAAAGCAAATTCCGGTTAAAGGTTCATTTGGAATCGTTTGATGTTAGTACGTGTTAAACAAAGAAGGCTTTTGGTATGTACGTGATTTCTAATATATATATATACTAGTGGGCCCGGACGCGGCTACGCCCGCTTGAACTATACGATTATTTATTAAATATATTTATGAAATTATTTTCGGTTTTCAATAGAATTTGTTAGAAAATATAAGCCTAAATAATTAAAATAAGTTAAAAAAGAATAATAAGTGGAGATTTATTATTAGATAAAATATCTGAGTAACAGAAATGAACAAACAAAAGAAGTAAAAGTAACTAAAGGAAATTCTTAACATTAGAAAAAGTACCTAAAGTTTGCCTTCATGCCTCATCGTTTTCTAGAATTCTCCCCATAAGGGTGCAAATGAGGGGTTGAAAGTTTGTATAGATTTTTTTTTTAAATCAGCATCAATTTTTATAAAATTTGAAATTCAGACTCTTAAAAATATTTAATTGAACATATGTTTCATGGTTTTCTAGAATTCTTCCCCTAAGGGTGCAAATAAGGGGTTGAAAGTTTGTATGGAAAATCTTTAAATCGCCACACATTTTTATATAATTTGAAGTTTAGACTCTTAAAAATATTTCATTGAACACATGTTTCGTGGTTTATTAGAATTCATCCCTAAATAAGCAAGCGAAGCTGCGCGCGTCCCCTAGTATAGTATATTGGCTTAAAAATAATTCCTCAGAGCTGGATTCGAATCCAATGGGCAGTAAGCGCGAACGTAGGTACACTCTGATACGGCAGCACTGCGTCACGACGGCTTTCTTCATTTTATTTTTTCTTATTTATAATGTCAAGCCTTTATGTATAGACGGTTGTATTTACGAAATAAAAATAAATAAAGAAAAAAAATATAATCGATATATTCCTCTAACGCGTGTGAAAAAGGTCAATCGATTAACCTTACGTTTCTATTAAATAAAGTTATCACGCGAACGTCTTACTTTGTAGCTTGTAAATAAATAAATGATGGAAGAAAATCGTATTTACTAATATTATAGTAGAATTAATATTTTATTTTTTAGAAAGTACGTATCTTTTCGATCGATCTCAATTTCCATAGCATAAAATAGTCGTTATAAAACAAATTATGAATAATGGAAAGTTCGTCTCATTGAATGTATGAAAAGAAGTAATTTTTGTAATCTGTAGAATGACAAATTACCTCGCTCTAGTTAAGTTTAAATAACAAAAAATATATTCAATTTTTTATCTATTATTTAGAATTTTAAATATTGAATGATATTTTCATATATTCATATTTATGTTCGTATAAAATGCTAAATGGAAGAAAGTCTATGCTTATATAAATTGTATGGTTAGTCATACTAACCGAATGATCAAAATTTAAATATTTTAAATAAAAGAATGAATAATATAAGAAAAAATACATTTTCAACAGAAATATTTAATGAAGTGCCGTAACTAGAAGTTTTTCATTTTATTTCATGAATTTCAAAAACCCAAGTATGAAAGGGCCGAAAGCAACCCATTAAACTAAATAAAAAGAGATTAGCGAAATGATAAAAAAACTCAGCACGAACTAAGAATTTTTTAAATGAAAAATCTTTTACTTGTAATACTTTTTCCATTTATAAATCCGGTCACCCACAGTTTTTTACTGAAACTTAATTTTGAATTCCTATAGGCGAAGCTTTCGATTTATTATTGCTCTACATATTATAATTATTGTAACATATTTTTACTTATTAAGCGGTGCATGGGGAACGGAGGAGTGTTTTAACACTATGTAAATATTTTTGTGCCTTTATTGGATATGCCTAGTAATTAATTACTTGGTAGATCAAATAAAATCGCAACAAAAGAATATTTTCATAAAATTAATTAAATGACAGTAAAACGACTGACTACCATCAAAGTCTATATTAAAATACAAATTCATATTTCATCAAATTTCTCTTAGAACAAGTGAATTTAAGGCGGACGGGATTTATTTTAATAACGGGAACAGATGACGCTATTGATATTATAATACTGTAAAAGAATAGAAAGTTAAAAAGAGTTTCATATATTAACATTTTAATATTAATTTGTTCTATGAAGTTACTCGAGAGAAGCTACCAGCTTCTAATAACGAATGACTATCATGGTGCCGGTAGTGGTTTCGGTTAAGGGCTTAATAGCAAAAAGCCTCGACCAACATCTTAAGAGGTTGTCGAAGTATCTCTTAGCTGTTGGATCGAGAACCGAATACAGAAGGCAGGCACTAGAGACGGCGCGTATTGTGCGGAGGTTCCTCTCTCTGGGGCCCTAGCCACCGATGGCTTGGACCCTTGTCCCGCCCTCGAAAGAGTGGTTTTTTTTCATATTTTTAAATGTTTTTTTTTATAATAATTCATATTTAAAAATGTCAAATTTATTCTCTTATTTAATAAAAGTATAAGTTGTTATAATAGGTATAGCTCAAAGAACTAAGACTTAAAACTCCTATATATTTATTGCTTTTAGTGATATTATAATTCACGTTTAGTAAATTAATTATTTATGAAATTGCATAGATTTCCACTTAGTTGTTAAATTATTTTTGAAGTCTACTTCAAATGTCACATTTTAATATTACAAATGAGTCAACGCAAAAATCTAATCTAATAATCTTTCTTTTCTTTTTCATTTCAATGAAATTCTCTCTACTCCGGTACAGTTACGTATGGAGATTAATTTGGTCCATACATGGACACTGAAGCCAGTCATGTCGCGCTTTGCCTCATTTACAAAGTTCAGAAATGAAAACATTAAATATTCAATTTCCTCGACTGGGCATCCCACACCCTGATGTATTTACAATCACACGTATGAATTAATATTTTCAAATCTGTTATCTTTTATCACATTGTAAAAAGTGGGCCCTAAATTACTGACATAAAATGTATATGCCATGGCATGAAAATGTAGATTTGTATGCACTAATATCTTTTTAAATAACACATATTTTGCCTATATAGCCAATAGTTATTATATTATAGACATAACTTTATTTTCTTAAACAAGATACCGCTATTTTATCTAACTTTATCTGAACTCATATCCGATAGATGACTAACTTGCACATGTTGGAAGTTTGTAAAAGTACTTCGTGAGTTTCTTCAGTATCATTAGTGAAAATATTATTATAAATTACTAATATTATCCATGACGTCGTGACGCTGTGGGACGGCATCTGACTGTAAAAATAATAGTTGTAGACATAGCGCTGCGTTAAGTTACGTCAAACAACCTGCAGTGCCTCGAAATAGGGCAGAAAATATTGAACACAGTGTTTCACACAAAGTTCTATGTTTATTGTAATTACAAAAAGTGGGAATCGAACCCACAGCCTGTCGCGTTTACATTCGCAAGCTTGTGCCCCTGCACCACTAACAAATAATAATATATTAATAACTTACATAACTCACATTAGTAGGTGACACGAAGTTAAAATCCATTTTAATCTCTTTTTAGCATTCTGTACTCAGATTTTGGTGTCCATCTTCCAAAGAAAACTCTGTAACTGGTTTCTCAGCCAGGCTATATGTAGAAACTCCATTGTGGTTCATTACACATCTGAAACAAAAATCACGATTTTTATAACATGTATCTATTTACTTATTCTTTACTAAAATTAAAAAACTGAAGAGTTTGTTTGGTTGAATACGATAATCTCGAAAACTACTTGTTCCAATTGATATATTATTTTCGAGTTGAAAAGCTCATTTCAATAAGGAAGGTAACATATTACATCCGACCTGATACAGATGTATCATGACAAAAAATTAAATATGTAAAAACTACTTAAAATTAAAAAAGAAAATATGAATCTGCTGAAAATATGATACAAATATAAATATTTTAAAATAAATTTAATCTAGTTACCAAGTAATTTGTGAAAAATCACTTTATTTGACCAATAGAAGTCGACAAAGTGACAAGGGCGGTAAAACTATTTAATCTTTGGACTTAAACCACAATCCACATTTGTAAGCAAAGGTCCTCGTATGGTCCTATTCATGATAAAAGCTAACCTACTCTCAAAGCCGCTAACCAGTTACGTGTATAAGTAAGTTGAAATATGGGTTATAAATAAAGTTATTTAAATTTCTAATTATTTTAAAATAGATTTTTTTACCCTCACTATATATTACAGTGTAAACATAGAGAACATGGGAACCTAGTGTTAATATATGCCGTTCCCAAAGAGACACTTACCACATACCACAAAGTTTAATGTATCACGCGGTACTATTTGACAGCGTCTAATTGTAAACGCGACAGTTGTCTGTTCGACGCTTTCACAGGAAATGACTAACTTTCATTTCCCTATTCAAAAAAACATGGCGTTGACTACCGCCACTTAATATGCAAAGTATGAAATTAAGGCGGAAAGTTTGTAGGAACGCAGAGTATTGCTAATAAATTAACTTCTAACAACGAACTAAAAAGTGAAAAATAATTTGACAAAGATTTTATAATTTTGAAGTCGGTGTCGAGCTAATGCTACAACACCCTTACTACAATATCTAATTACTAAGCCTGTTTGTTCTACTTAGCAACGACTTCAAAATTATAAAATCTTTGTAAAATTATTTTTCACTTTTTAGTTCGTTGTTAGAAGTCGGTTTTTGTTTTTGTTAAAAATTAATTTATTTTACGATTTTTAGTGATGGGTAGATCTTAAAATGATGCTTCTTAAACGAGTGGTGATGGTGGTGGTAGTGGTTGTCAACGAGTGGTTGTGGTTGTCCTAAGTAAAACTTTATTTAATTAGGTATTATTTTTGTGCAAAGTTACATTTTGGTATATTGACAAGAAAATACATAAAATGTATTCGGGCGAATGAAGAATCTCCCTTTTTTGAAGTTGGTTGAAAATGAGAACATCCTCTTTTTTGAGGTTGGTTGAAAAGAAATGCAACGATCAGGAATCTCACCTCTGACATCAATTTAAAAAGTTTTTGCTTGTAACTATTACAGTATAATCAATTTTTTACCAAAAAAAACAAACTTTCTAAATTTTCACCGGATCCCATAATCGGAACCTAACCAAACTTTCACCAAATTATCCTTGAAGTATATCCTTTCAAACAAAAAAAGAATCATCAAAATCGGTTTGCGCGACATTGAGTTATTCGACTATTTGTCGCGCACATACCTAATGCAAATTTAAGACTTATGTGATTTTCTCATGGATACCATTGTCAGACATGGACCAAAAAAAAAATGGGACCATTCGGGAAGCTTCACCTTTCAAATAAAAAAAAATATTAAAATCGTTTCACCCAGTCCAAAGTTATGAGGTAACAAACATAAAAAAAAAATTTAAAAAAAAAACAGTCGAATTGATAACCTCCTTTTCTTACAGAAGTCGGTTAAAAATAGATTACACTTTTTTTATCTTCATACTGTATCCTGCGCTTAGCAGGATAGGCAGAGAGAATCTTTAACGACTCTCCACTCCCATTATGACACTATGCAACAGCTAGCTGGAAGTAGGTTTGTTAACTTATAGTCACGAATAACAAAAAGCTTATTTGTCGTTACATTATCGATTGGTCTCATTACTTTCTGTGTAGCTATATAATATGTGAAACTGAAAATAAATATATTTTTTTCATTTATTTATTTTTTTATAATTTTTTTGGGAAAAACTATAGAAATTGGAATATTCTTTTGTATAAAAAAATATTATAAATATTATTAAATTTAAGAATTTAAATGAGTGTGATTGTACAGTAGAACAAAGTAAGCGACCTATATAACTTATGTTACACTACCCTCCAATATATCTTGTCAGCATAATGGTTGCCCAGCCTAGGCACCAGCTTTATTGTTGTATTTATTTTAATAAAGCTTGAAGAAAAAGAAGAAAGTAAGAAATTTCCTTTTCCTTCAGCTGAATTTTGTATTAAGTGGCGGAGCACAACACCGCAACTTATCTTACCGGAGTAAGTGTGACGTTAATTACTTGATTTTTTATGTATGCATTATTTCTTGAAAAGTAAAGAATCTAGTGATAGAGTCACAGTCACTTTTAACCTCGTTCTGGATATTTAATTGGAAATTGTCTGTGTTACATTAATTTACTTTTGAGGTCAGTCGTGGTTAAGCGTGCGACTGTAAACGCGGCAGGATGTGGGAATATTTTCATTTCCTTGCTCTGTTAACGCGACGTCGAGTTGCGCGGTTCAACACGCAATGCCGCCAGAATTCGGCGGAAAGTAGGGACGGAGGTGTCTCAATTTGAACAGAGTGTCTCAACACTAGGTTCCCAGGTTCCTTCTGCCTACCCAGCTGTGGACAAGATAGAAAAAAGTAATAAATAACTATAAGCTAACAATTTAAAGTGACGTAGCTGATTTTTAAACATAAGTTATAACTGTACATTATTATTTCGTGTGTACATTATTATTTCGTGGGTTTCAAAGACAAATGGTCCTTACATACTCGTATAGGCAACCAGAAATAAAATAAACCGAGAAACAAATTGTTTTCATTATTCTGCACTGCTTACGAATACAATACAATAAGCTTAATGCATTAAAGATTTATAAAATCGGAATTTAAATTTTAAATTTAATTTTAAAATTTAAATAGCGCGTTCAGATTTATCTTGAGATATCTGCACGATAAATTGAAAATGTAATTGGTTGAAAGTGGGGAACGGAAGTGTTTTAATGGGAACAGAGTATCTTAACACTAGGTTCCCTGGGTCCCCGTCTACCCTGCTATGTGGGGCGGGGTTTATAGAGCGTTAATATTGTATGAATTAAATTATGATTTCTGCCTTTAACTCTGTTAGGATATTGCTAACGTTTATAATATATCTCTGCGTGTTAGGTCAATCTTTATCAAGGCCTTATTTAGCTTTAAGTTACGTGACAAAAAGAAATTTGTTTTTATAGAACGAATCTGATGTTAAATTTTAAAAAACTAGAACTTTTTATAGTTATTTTATTACTTTCACGTTGTATCTCGCACATTACAGGATAGGTGGAATTTTTGTACTTAAAAAAAGTAAAAGTAGGTAGGCATGATAAATCTTAAAAATATAACATTACATTATTATTAACAAATTATATATTAGTTTCACTCTTCCTCCTACATACAGCAGTGTAAAAAAAACTCTATTTGCTTTTCCACTCGGAGGATTATGAATAAAAAGTAAATAAATACAGCTTTACGCTGTACCCCGCACATAAACAGGATGCAGAGGGATTAATACTAATTAAGACACTTCGTTACTACTACTTTACTATAAATAAAAATATATATAAGTAATAAATAACAAAAGGTGAGTGTAGATAAAAAAATTACATTATAATAATGAAAACCTTCCGATTTCTGTTATCATTGGAACGAAATTCAATGAGTCATTTCAGATGTCAAATATAACGGGAAACATTGCAAGATTGGAAATTTCATTATTATGATTTCGTGGCTTAAGAAGGAAATATGATTTTTTTCAATCTCCTTCAGAACCACACGTAGATCAGGTAACAATGTAAGTACTTACCGGAATTATAATAAAGCTATTTTAAAACTGTATATAATTATATTTAAATATATGTTTTTAATATCTTTCGCAATTAAGGTATACGAGTAAATGGAGTGTTAAAAATTAAACTTAGTATAGCAACACTTAGATAAAATCAGCTTCACGTTGTATCCCGCACACAGCAGGGTAGGCAGAAGGAACCTAGTGCTAAGACACTGCGTTCCCCACTTTCCGCCGAGTTCTAAAAGCATTGCTGCGTGCAAGCAAGCAAGCGTGCTGAGTCGCGAAGTTCAACGTCGGTTTTAAAAGCAATATTATTTTTTATTATTAACCGGACCTGCTTTGTTTTTTACTTAGTAAGCCATAAACCAACGAATACAATTCGTATATTCGTCGAATACTGAAATTTATTTGGAACTAACCTCAAAAAATGTAACAGTGTAACAAATGTATATTTTATTTAGGTTAACAGTCATTCCAATAAACTATCTATATAGCGTATCTAAAATATTGGCAAATAAACTTTTAACCAATAATGGTTAGTGTGAAATACAACGGTTATTGTAAATGTTTACATTTTTGTTTGTTCCAGTAAAATTATGTTTAAACTTTAGATTAATATTTAAATCTATGTAAACATTTTATCTAAATCTCTATGCTAAAAATTAAAAGCTCTAAATTATTATTAAACAAAATGGTGAAATGAAAGCAGTACTTTGTCATACCAAAGTGGAGAAATTAATACAAGTGTGAGTGGCAATGCATTATTGCCACGGGTAGGAATCGAACCCACAAGTACCGTTTAACGCTAACGTTATTCCCCTTCAATACGACCACCTCATATACGCCAGACAAAGAACGAAAAGTAATGTTTCAATTATAATTTTAAAAAATGAGCTCACGTTGTTTTATAACTTTCATTAAACCTTATAGGTAAAATAAAGCTGCGGAAACGTCCTTCATTACATCAATTAACTCAACCAAGCATTTTGTTCATATATAATCAGATAAGCTAACGCATATTAACATAGTGTCCTTATCAGTTTTCACATCTATCCCGCGGGAAAACCTTCATTTCAGATGTCCCTGAAATGCAGAACAGAATTCGTTACTACTGGATTTCATTAAGATCATTCACAATTCTATTGGGTGGGTTCGATTCTTTCAGAGGAATTATATTTAAAATTCTTCAATACAAGACAACGACAAATTAAAAAATGAGATCAGAGTGTTTCATCCCTAGGTTCACAGGTTGCGTGCTATCCTAACCTAAACTTACCCAGCTTTTAATTGCATATAGCGTGAAAGCTGGGACTCGAATTCTATAACTTAAATCCTATTATATATTTTTATACCAAAATTTTGGGACTAATAATAAATTGTTCATTATAAAAGAAACTTATTAACTCCCAGTACAAGATATCAATTTCATTTTCTTTATCTTTTTAATTAATTATATTTCATGACTTATTACCGAGATTCTCTAGAGTTTGATCAGACGTATAGATTGTCCCCTCATAATAGGATTTAGTTTGTTCTTGACCTGGTTTCCCAGAGATGGTGGAAGGTCGATCAAGAGATTCTTAAAAGCCATCGAGACGCGAAGAACTTTGTGCGGTATTTGTAAAACAAAGTTTAAGGTAGCATAGAATAGTTACTTTACTTTTGTTCTTACGCCCTAAGCATAGAATATTATATTTTGTTTTTTCATTTCATTTGTAAGTAAAAAAAAGTTACACTTTAAAAAATAATTAGTTTCTTAAATTGAGGTGTATTCTCATTGCCCACTAACACCAATTTAATTTAATTAGAATTAAGTTACAATAAGGCTATTAGTTCTTAAATTAACTATTTAATTCTTGGATTCAAATGTCATATTATAACTTCCGTGGTATAACGTTAAAAACTTCCAAATAGTACTCTATACATTCAAAAGCTATTTTAGCTTGTATATAACTCCATTTTATATATATTGTGCCTAGAATGACAGAAACTTTTGCTATATGTAGCTTAACTCCACAGGATTACCACATCACGTCGCAAACTAGACTTTACAAATAAAAGTTTTGTCGGTTCTCCAAAATTCCCATATAAACTACACGCCAGCTGAGTGTGACTGCAAGCGCGATAGATTGTGGATTCGATTCCCACTCCAGGAAATTAAATTCGCTCTGGTGTCGGGAAAAAGCGCGGCGTTGATGCCTCCCGATTTATGGAACGGGAACGGAGTATCTTGGGTTCCTTTTGCCTACTGTGTTAGATGCGGGATACAGCGTGACGCTGAAAAAGAAAACTACATTTATTTCGCCGTTCTGAAAAAATAGATATTTATATTAAAACTAGCGACCCTCTTGCGGCTGCGCCCGCTTTAACTACTGGATTATTCATATAATGTGTGTTTGCAAAGCACTTAAGATAATGTGAAAATTAATTAAACCCTAATGCAACCCGCATTTTCGTAGTTTCAATGAGGATTTTCCAATTGTTTTACACAGCAAGGATTTTTTAGTAGGTACCGTAATTTTAAATCTGTGCTACTAATCTTTTCAAGTACCTATTAAAATATATTTAAATGGTATATTATATAATATTTTTAGATAGTTAAATGACTATTGTTAAACGGAAGAAATTATAGACAAAAACCTACCTACTAACAACTACTACAAAAAATATGAAACCTAATATATCGCCCTGAAATAATACATTGCAAACGCATCTAAATCTTCGTTGCTATAAAGGCAGGCGGGTTTTTTTTTCGAGCTTGTGGTTAATGCTAAAGAGGTTATTCTGTCCCTGATGAAAAGCAAGCACAACGTGGCTGCCTGTGAGGAAAATTAAATAGAATGCATCGGCCGGGAATCGAACCCGGGCCGGCCGCGTGGCAGCCGAGCATTTTACCACTGAACCACCGATGCGTGTAAGGTAGGCGGGCGCGGCGGACGCAAAACGTCGCGGGGGGCGGAGGGACGAATGGCGAGTGGCGAGCCGTTTCGCAGCAAGGATTTTTTGATATTGTAACAACTTCTAAAGTACTTATTAAAATGAAAAACAGTAAAAGACAGTTTTGATCTACATTAAATGGCCAACGTAACTAATATACTTATTTATATGCTGAGAGCATTTCTCTAAAACTATTCGCAGCTTCGAAATAGTGTAAAAAGCAAATTGTATCTTCGTTTAACGTTAAAAAATAATAAAGTATTTTAAAGGATAAAGATTAATACCATTATGGAAAAATATCCCTCACATTAAAAAATATATTGAAATTATTATTTTTTAGACAGAAATATGATCACTACACGTTATCCTTAAAAGATACGAATATGCTGTCGCGGACTTTTTTGTAGATCTTATTAAGAGAAATAATACTCCAGTACATTATTTTCATGTAGTACTTACCATTAAAGCAGCGCATGCGCGAAAGTGTATCAACGGGTAGGACTTTATACACATTTATCTTATTTATGTTAACTTACATAAGAATGTACAAATAATAAACTATATATAAACCTTCCCTGAGAAATACTCGACCTAATGGTGAAAACCGCATCAAAATCCGTTGGGTGGCTTAGAAAAAGAAGAGTTAGAAAGTTCAGACAGACACGAAAAGCGACATTGTTTTATAAGATATAGGATAGGATAGGATAGGATGTATCGTGAAAATAATAAACAGTCGTTAAAGGCAGCCATTGGCATCAAAGGCTATAAACGTATGCATTGGTTATTTCATACAGTTCATTGATTGTATTCATTAACTTCATACACCTAAAATATTTTATAAAAAGTAATTTAAGCCATTGAGGTCACAGTGGTGCATTGCTACAATATCTGACTATAAGCACAATGGTTTTGGGTTCAATTCTCACTTGGGAGATTTAATAATAAAATAAAATCCGACCGAGTAAGAAATAGAATAGTAGGTAAACATAATACCTAATACAATAAAATATAACCTAAATTAATTATATCATTTTACGACTGTCGATGTCGTATAAATTTATTGATCATAAACATATATAAGACTTATTTTATTAGCAAATAATCTGTCCACCGAAAAATATAGCCGTCTCTGTTTTTATTATAATTATTAGTAAGTGAATTGATGAATAGAATTTAAATTGTTAATTGCGTACAATAAATAATTATCATTAATTAATATTTCTTTGATATTGTTGAGACCGTCGTGGCACGGGCATAAGGATGTGACTATAACGCAACGGTTGTTAGTTCGATCCCCACTCAAGGAAATTAATTAATATTTTCGTTTCTTCGATCTGGCATCTAGGCAAAAGCCCGGCGTTGAGTTTCGCCACTCAACACGTACTGGCTCGAAGATACTATGGGCTCATGTATTACGTCCACATACTACCACGCATTATCCTGTTCCCATGTAAATCACCTGCAAGAACACTGATACTTCAACTCGTCCAAAAAAATTCAAATAAGCAAAAAAATTCATCATCTAGACCGGCTCTAAAGGGAGATAAGAATTCACCTGAGAGTTATTAAAAAAACTTTTCTCATCTTCAATTAAGTAGCTCCGTAGAGTTAACTCTTTGTTCTGAAACGATCTATTACAGTTTTAATTGTAACTTTTGATTGATATTCTCACTTTGTTATCAGTTGCAGTTTTCAAAATAAGCTTTGAAGATTGCGAAGATTTATGGTTTAATAGATTTATGAAAGTTTCTACCTATTAATAATATGAAAGTTTTCAAAGATGAATTTGAATACTCGCAAAACTAATGGACTATAGAGTGATAGGAAAAATTCGCATTAAAAGTCAAATTACAAGTTAAATTAACTCTGTGCTGGCTCAGTGGGAGAGCGTCAGATTCCGGTTTGATCCCAGCTTGGTCCAGCTATATCAACCAATAGTTTCCCTGGTCCCATCTGAATGTAAAGCAAGTTGAAGCTCGTTTGTTCTGATAGCTTTACATGACTGTTATCTAATACCAATAATTAAATAATTATACTAAATATTTCCCAACAGATTTTTTTTATCAGCTTCTCGCTGAGTTCGCACAACAGGGTAAACCGAGCGAACTCGTGGGGTATTGCAGGTTGAGTGGCGGAACTAAATCCCGCGCCGTGCCTAGGCACCAGAACGAAGAAATGAAAATATTAAATATTCACAACCTGTCACGTTTACACGCTTATACCCCGGCGTTATACTGCCCTCAAAAAGAAAATATAGTGACGAGTCACTTATTTAGTGTCTAGTAACTATTAGTTATATTTTAATATATATACTTATATATGTTTCTCTATTATTAAAACACTATAAAATTACACCAACGACACTCGCTTTAATATTGTAATCAGTATGCGCTACTGCGCGTCCATGGAGATTATTATATAGCAATTTTTCTCAATAGGAGAGGTATAAAAATAACGAACGTGATTTGATGACAAAGCAAGTTTTTTCCTTTGTGATGAAACATAGATAAAAATAGTCTAATATATTATGTAATTTAATTGGAGTATCTTATATTATTCGTTGTATACATACATTTTTTTTTTCATCAGCCTATCGCCGTCCACTGCTGAACGTAGGCCTCCCTCGTCAAGCGCCAAACAACCCGGTCTTGGGTTTCTCGCATCCATCCGGTGCCAGCCATCAACTTTAAATCGTCTGTCCATCGTGCTGCAGGGCGTTCTACGCTACGCTTGCCTAAGCGAGGTCTCCACTCTAGCACGTATCGGCTTCATCGACCGTCGGTACGTCTGGAGACATGGCCGGCCCAGTTCCACTTCGCTTTGTATACATACATAAGTAGGCAAAAAATATAGAGTCTAGTGAACACTTTTTTAGGTTTTTTTATTAATCGTATAGTCGATAGTAGAAAAAAAAAGTCACAATATGTTTTTCCTCTCTTTATTATGTTATATAATATAGCATATATCCTCTTGTATTTTTTACATAATTTCTAACATATTTTTTAATATATATCTTTTTATTATAAATGACTGAAGATAAAAATACTATCTACTGCCATGAACTTGTAGTATCAAATAATTTTTCATATTGTGACAAAGTACTAACGACATCCTTACTCACCTCCACTCAGGATTAACATTAATCTTCTAAGTAATAAAAGTTTGCTGGAAGCATTTACTTTGTAGCACTTTTATATTATAACTAGCGGACACGCGTAGCTTCGCTTGGTTATTTTGGGTGTGAATTCTAATAAACCATAAAACATGTGTTCAATGAAATATTTTTAAGAGTCTAAATTTAAAATTTTATAAAAATCAGTAGGGATTTGAAGATTTTTCCATACAAACTCTCAACCCCTTATTTGTACCCTTAGCGGGAGAATTCTAGAAATTATGAAATACGAGTTAATAAAATACTTTCAAAAATCTAAATTTAAAATTTTATAAAAATCGGAGCCCATTTAAATTTTTTTCCATACAAATTTTGAACCCCTATTTCACCCCTTTAGGGTTAAAATTTTTCAAAATCCCTTCTTAGTGGATGTCCAGATTACGAAAGTAAACATCTGACCAAATTTCACGTTTCTACGCACAGCGGTTCCGGCTGTGCGTGCGTCTTACCTCAGTCAGTGAGGACAAGTCCTTTTATATATATAGATGATAGAGTCATATTAGTAATGTTATAGTTTATGTATGTGTGCCTTTTACGTATAAGCTACGTTATTGACGCTGTATTTCGCAAATAGTAAGGTGAACTGTGAAACTCTAGAATATAGACACTCCGTTTTCTAACTTACACAATTTTTTCGAGACATTAGATATTGATTTGTGGAATCCAACGCTGCTTTATCTTGTTACCATAGCAATACAATTAAAATAATTAACTTTCTTAAGTGGGAAATCGTACCCTCAACCGTCACGCCTACAGTCAGATATAGTGTCGCTACGCTATTTCGGAGAAAATAAATAATAATTGTATTAAGATGTAAACATTAAATATAAAAAAAAATATGATGTGTTGTTTAATTCGCAGATAAGAAAATAAAAAAATATATGCAATATTCATAGATGACCTAATGGTTATAAGTGATCTTTTACAGGCAACCTTTGATAAACAAATGACTTATACTTATATACTGAAAGCTCTATATACCTTAAAGAAAATTCAAACGGTATTGCAAACGATGTATTGCGAGAGTTGTGGGTTCAATCTTCGCTCGAAGGAATGATTATATTTAAATCATTTACGACTTCATAAATACATAAGTATATATAAAAAAATATATTTAAAAAGACTCTTTTGTCTCTAGTTATTCTTTACATTTTCAGGACAAAGCACTCCCCAGCGATAGTGAATTTGTTCGATCGCCTTATAGTTTAACTTTCCGAACCTCATCCATTCTCGTTAAGTAATATGGGCGTGGAAACCCTTTGGGTATAATTGCATTCTTCAATATAAAGTAAAAATATGTAGAAAGGAAATTATTTTTAGTTATAAAATTTATTATAATGTTAGTATTACGTTGCACTTTTCATCGGTAATTAGATTTATTAAGCTTTGGATTATATAAGATTTATATTGACGTTTTGCTTTACTACCGTTGCACGCGCTATCCCGCACACAGCAGGGTAGACAGAGGGAATCTAATTTTAAGATACTCCATTGCCTATTTCCGCCGAATTTGTGTGTGTGGCGGGAGTCTTCGTCGCACTTTGCCTCGACACCAGGAGCAAGAAATTAAAATATACATTTAATTAGCCACGATTGGCCTCTAAATAATGAATTGTCCAAATTTAGTTATGCGGAACGCATATCTCGTAACTACAATTAATAGTATTCATGGAATATATTGTAACAGAATATCAATGATAAAGTTTATACAAATTAAGCGTAAAATAGGAATACTCCCCTATTAATGCATTAATTGCATCTTTAAATGTAGAAATTTCTCCGTCTGCTCTCTTAAAGTCTATCCAAGATATTTTGCGGCGTCGCTTTTGGACATATTCTAAGTAACTTTGCCCACAGACTGGACTTTGGACTATGGTAAACATGATATACTACAATATCCTAATACCTTCGTCGCTAAGTGAACTATCAAATACAAAAATAATTTAATTATCAAATATATTCTTGAGATTACATAACCAATCAGATTAGCGAACTCTGCGACTTTATAATAATAGTACAGAGTAATGATATAAGCAAAATTACAATTATTTAAGGAGCTGAAAAACGAACTTTAGTTTAGACGACTTATAGTTAAAAATCTAAACATTAAACGAATTGATTGAAATATTTATTTAAAATATTTTCGACATAGGTCTTTGACAATTTATAGGACGACATTTTATCTGCTTAGTAGGTATTGCGTAGTTGGTACAAAAGCTTACTTACGTTATTAAAGTGTAAGCTGCTTTTAGAATTTGTAACTTGTGGCTTCGCAACTGCACTCACTGCTAACGTAAAAGTATGAAAACTTCCATTTCGAGCGGTTACATTGCTCATAAATATCCCACAATGTTTTGAACTTTTCATCTTTTTAAAACTAAGAAATAAAAAGTTGGGTGACAGAACTAAACGTTGTATCTTTGACAATAAGTTGCAAAATAAATTAAATAATTTAAATACAAACATTCTTTTCCTTGAGATTTGTATATAAAATCATTATCTATTTTTATAAAAAGACTCGAAAATTTTGTCTACGAATGAATATTGAATATATTATATTAATATATTATAATATAATATAATATAATATATATAATATATTATATATATGTCGGAAATAGTAGTATTAATGTGGTTCCGGAACGCCAGCGCCATCTGTTGGCGCTTGACAGAGTTAGTGTTTTGTACCGGTATGGAAGGGGCGAGTCGAGGCGTTGCCGACGGACATCGACTCACTTTGTTTTTGGCAGTCGGCCGGTGCAGACGACACTGAAACTGTCCCGCGTTCCGTGTTGTGTATCTACCTACTGGGATAACGATAGCTGTTTTCTTGTGAATTGGTTACGATGTTGTAATTAATTCGTAATGTCACAAATTGTGTTTACTCGTGCCAACATTATCCACTAAAGCCCACAGTAGACCGGGTACTCAAAAACTATGTGCGAGGGAAATCCACCCCACGACGACATCAGAAGTGCGATCGGTGTTGGCACAAAACGAGAACAATGGAGATAACCACTGGCGTGCTATGTTCGAAGCCCTCGGTATACACCGAGGCTAGCTCAGGGAGGTATATGTGGGTAGTTACCTACTTATGATCCTGAAAAAGAAGACACGGACGCGAGATGGTGGTGCGCAACGGCTGACTTGTGCTTTCGACAAACTCATCGAGAGGCAGTCAACTCGTGCTTGTTGAAAGTAAGGCATTTAAGGGTTAAGCATCTACGTGGCTGTTTCAAATAGCATACGAGAGTATGACGTGCTACCCTTACAAATCACTGGAAGGACGAGGGCAAAGAGGTTGCTGTGGCTACTGTACTCGCTCACATATCGGTTTGACCAGTGTTTCAACTGCGGGAAAACTAGCCATAAGCGAGTTAAATGCAGAAGCAAGCCTGTCGATGCGACGATACGAAAACCTGTATCTTCAACGTCGATCAAGCGGTGCAGCAGCCGGCAGCGAGGCCTGTAGTGTGCTTCAAGCGTGGCAAACCGGGTCATATCACCGTCCGGTGTATGAGCGAAGGCGGCGGCGGGCCGAGCGATGGCACCGAGGATGGAGCAGCGCGCGGTGAGCGGTGTGTGGACGGAGCGGTGCGGCGTGTGGACGTATGTAGTGTCCAACCTCCAAAGGGTAGAGTGCGGAACAAAAGGTGAACTGATTTGTTTTGTTTACGATTCGGGTGCTGAGTTCTCGTTAGTTGAGTTTTTCTGTTAAATTTAGTGGTCGACGGTTAAGTAATGTTGTTACTATGACCGGTATTGGTCAAACACGAGTATACAGTACCGGACTAATTCTGTGTTGTTTAGTGATTAACGATTGCCCTCTTAGGATATTGTTGTCGCGAGATTTTAGATCAGGGTAAACATAACTGTGACTGACATTTGGTTAGACGTAAATCTCTGTGTAAATTCAGTGAATAACGATAGTGTAGGTAGAGTTGACTTTGACTGACTGACATCTCAGCTGATGTATCTGGTAGAGACAAATCGAAACTTTTAGAAACCTTAGGTCGATATTCAGAATTTTTCATAGCTGGTTTTGCAACGACTCTAGTAAATACCGGAGAACTTAAAATAAGATTAATTGTTTAGAATCGCACAGTACAGCGGCGTCCATATAGAATGTCGGCGGATGAACGTGGCATTATAGGCGACAGAGTTAAAAAACCGTNTAAGGGTCTCAATTTCAAATTTTATAAAAATCGGTGGCGATTTAAGAATTCTTCCGTACAAAATTTCAACCCCTTATTTGCACTCTTAGGGGGTGAATTCGAGAAAACCATGAAACACATGTTCAATTAAATAGTTTTAAGAGTCTAAATTTAAAATTTTATAAAAATCGGTGGCGATTTAAGAATTCTTCCGTACAAAATTTCAACCCCTTATTTGCACCCTTAGGGGGTAAATTCTAAAAAATCGTGAAACATGTGTTCAATTAAATATTTTTAAGAGTCTGAATTTCAAATTTTATAAGAATCGGTGCCGATTTAGTTTTTTTTTTCAATACAAACTTTGAACCCCTATTTCACCCCTTTAGGATAAAAATTTTTCAAAGTCCTTTCTTAGTAGAGGTTCAGATTACGAAAGTAAGCACCTGTTTAAATTCCACGTTTCTACCATCAGCGGTTTCGGCTGTGCGTGCGTCTTTCCTCAGTCAGTGAGGACAAGTCCTTTTATATATGTCGGAAATAGTAGTATTGATGTGGTTCCGGAACGCCAGCGCCATCTGTTGGCGCTTGACAGAGTTAGTGTTTTGTACCGGTATGGAAGGGGCGAGTCGAGGCCTTGCCGACGGACACTCACTTTGTGTTTGGCAGTCGGCCGGTGCAGACGGCACTGAAACTGTCCCGCGTTCCATGCTGTGTATCTACCTACTGGGATAGCGATAGCTGCTTTCTTGTGAATTGATTACGGTGTTGTAATTAATTGGTAATATCACAAATTGTATTTACTCATGCCAACATTATCCACTGAAGCCCACAGTAGACCGGGTACTCAAAAACTGCGTGCGAGGGAAATCCACCACACAGCGACATCAGAAGTGGGATCGGTGTTGGCACAAAACGAGAACAGTTGATATAACCAATGGCGTGCTATGTTCGAACAAAATGCGAACATGCGATGATCGAAGTCCTGTATACACCGAGGCTAGCTCAGGGAGGTATATGTGGGTAGTTACCTACTTATGATCGTGACAAAGAAGACACGGACGCGAGATCGTAGTGCGCAACGGCTGACTTGTGCTTTTGACAAACTCTCCGAGAGGCAGTCAACTCGTGCTTGTTGTAAGTAAGGCACTTAAGGGTGAAGCATCTACGTGGCTGTCTCAAATAGCATACGAGAGTATGACATGCTACCCTTACAAATCACTGGAAGGACGTGGGCAAAGAGGTGGCTACTGTACTCGCTCACATATCGGTTTGACCCGCGGCTTTAACGTATAGCGCTTATAACATTGAAGTGTTTCAACTGAGGGAAAACTGGCCATAAGTGAGTGAAATGCAGAAGCAAGCCTGTCGATGCGACGATACGAACACCTGTATCTTCAACGTCGAATCAAGCGGTGCAGCAGCCGGCAGCGAGGCCTTTAGTGTGCTTCAAGCGTGGCAAACCGGGTCATTTCACCGTCCGGTGTATGAGCGAAGGCGGCGGCGGGCGGAGCGATGGCATCGGGAATGGAGCAGCGCGCGGTGAGCGGTGTGTGGACGAAGCGGCGTGTGGACGTATGCAGTGTCCAACCTCCAAAGGGTAGGGTACGGAACAAAAGGTGAACTGATTTGTTTTTTTACGATTCTGGTGCTGAGTTCTCGTTAGTTGAAAGTTTTTCTGTTAAATTTAGTGGTCGACGGTTTAGTAATGGTGTTACTATGACCAGTATTAGTCAAACACGAGTATACAGTACCGAACAAATTCTGTGTTGTGTAGTATTAACGATTGCCCTCTTGAGATATTGTTGTTGCGAGATTTTAAATCGAGAGTTTTCCTCTAAACATAACTGTGACTGACATGTGGTTAGAATCTGTGTAAATTCAGTGAATAACAATAGTGTACATAGTGTAGGTAGAGTTGACTTTGACTGACATCTCAGCTTATATTACTGGTAGTAACAAATCGAAACTTTTAGAAACCTTAGCTCGATATTCAGAATTTTTCATAGCTGGTTTTCCAACGACTCTAGTAAATACCGGAGAACTTAAAATAAGATTAATTGCTTAGAATCGCACAGTACAGCGGCGTCCATATAGAATGTCGGCGGATGAACGTAGCATTATAGGCGACAGAGTTAAAGAACGGTTACACGCGAATATCATTAGGCCGAGCTGTTCTCCTTTTGAAAGTCCAGCTGTATTAGTAAAGAAGTATGACGGTTCAGATCGTATCTGTATTGACTATAGTGAGCTTAACAATAATACTATCCCAGACAGTTATCCGCTTCCATTGATTACTGATCAAATTTCACGTTTTCAGGGTGCTAATTATTTCTTAAAACTCGATGGCGCAAGCGGTTTTCATTTGATCACGGTAAACTCTATAGAGAGTACTGCTTTCATAACGGCTGAAGGGCAGTTTGAATTCTTGACTATGCCTTAGTCTGAAGAGTTCAATTTCGGTTTTTCTGAGGACAATTGTGATCGCGTTGGGTGATTTGGTTCGCGATTGCGTAGTGGTGTATTTTGATTCTCTCCCGATTTAGGGGTCCAGTATGGGAGTACTTAATGCAGTATTGTAGGCTGTGGCGGGTGCTGGTTTCTCTTTGAACATAGAGAAGTGTTCCTTCCTCAGGACGAGTGTGGGGTTCTTGGGGTTTCAAGTGGAGGCTGGTCAGATCTCTGCCGCCTCCGAAGACTGTGATTAAGTTGTGGCAGTTCGTCGGATTGGCTTCCTATTTCCGTCAGTTTTGAATCTGTTGTACATCTCGAGGCTGAGGGGACTATGGAACAGAATTTTGACTTTTGCTGGTTTCCGGTCATGGTGTGCTGGAGGATTTGTGGATGATTGCGTGAATCTCACTCTGGTAAAGTTTAAGCTGGGCTGCATCCAATCCAATCAATTAATGATGCCGTGGCATACGGTTCGTGTAGATGTGGCGGATAGGCTCAGCGGCGAAACAATGGGAAAGAATGCATTTCCGTTCTGACAGGCGCGTTTGCTAAGTGCGTTCTTTTATTTCATGCTGCAGGCATTGACTCTAGGAGTGTTCACGAGATGACTTGTGGCTTTGTTTGGGGCTCCAACCCGCATCATTGCTGACCAGGGAAGATGTTTCACTGGCGGTGGTTTCACTAGTAGACATTGGTTGGCATCTCATGGCGGCGGGCTTACCTTATGCTAACAGGCAGGTAAGGCGCGTCAGGAGTGTGTTAAAGTCCGGTGGTGTGTTAAAGTTAAAGTTAACGTTTGAGACTAGCAGTAGTAGGTTGTGGCAAGAATCTGTAGGAGATATAACTCGCGATAAATTGTACGATGAACCAGTAGCTTTAATACGTGAAGTCGCGATACCGTTACCATTGATGTGTATCGGTGGTGTGAATCATTGATGTGTATCATTGATGTGTAGTAGTGAGGTATAGACTGACGTTGACATTGACGAAATTCGTTAAGTAGCATCAGACATTATTACGAAGTGTCTGGAATATGATAGGTCCCGTTTTGATATGACAAACACGAAAGTTAGTTAGTTTTCTGTTAGCATATTGTTAGAAAACGAAGAGTGAAATCAGGTAAAATTAGATTCGAAATTCAAAGGTCAATTTAAGGTTGTCGAAGTTTTGTAGTGTGATCGTTACACACTGAATTTAGATTTTAAACTTTAAGCGTACTTACAAATTTGCTTACAATAGGTTAAATAAAATGCCAGCAAGTCATGTACCCGAGGAAATCAATGTGTAATTTATAATGTTGATGATAAAGATGGTGTTCAAGCTTAAGTAGTTAGTGAGACTTTTGGTTTTTGTTATGATGATGTCGATGGTACATGGCTGTGGTATTTGTGTAGTGATTAGTTACAATTATGATCCAGAATGATCTAGTGTCGAGTTGATCTGGTGTCGAGTTGATCTGGTGTCAAGTTGATCTGGTGTCGGCTTGATCTAGTGTCGAGTTGATCTGGTGTCGAGTTGTTCTGGTGTCGAGTTGTTCTTGTATAAGGTTCTGGTATAAGGTCCTGGTATAAGGTCCTGGTATAAGGTCCTGGTATAAGGTCCTGGTATAAGGTCCTGGTATAAGGTCCTGGTATNTCTGGGTATAAGGTTCTGGTATAAAGGACTGGTGTAAAGTTTTAGTGTAAAGTTCTAGTGTACGATTCCAGTGTACAATTCTAGTGTACGGTTTTAGTATCAAGTTCTAGTGTATAATTCTAGTGTACAGTTCTAATGTACCGTTCCGGTGTAGGTTGGCCGAGCGGTACGAGGCACTGTTGTAACTTTTTCTTCTAGGCTAACCAACACACGAGGACGTGTGCTAGCAGGATGGCCGTGTCGGAAATAGTAGTATTAATGTGAAATCCACCCCACGACGACATATATATATATATATATATATATATATATATATATATATATATATATATATATATATAATAGCAGAATTGTTTTAAGAATAGACTTTCGCATCTCACTCACATTTCGTATTTCTGCATATTAAATGTAAAATGCTAATTTAAAGTTAAAAGCTTTGAAAACTTATATAGACGTTTGCTCCTAATTACTGTGACTTCTCTAACACCTGCTCTCCATTACTCTATTAACTATAAGTAAACAGATGAAGATAATTTTCTACTTTAAAGATTGTAAACGAACTTTCAACGTGTGAAGATGCTGCGCTGCATGTCATATTTGTTAAGAAACTTTATTTCATTATTACTTTTAAGTTTTTGAAGCTATTGTGGCTCAGTGGGATAGCATCTGATTGTACCGATGGAAGTAGGTTCGATCCGTTCGGAAGATACTTTTATTATTAGAGTTCTGTACTCAAACTATACTGTTCGCGTACTGTCTGTATGTACAGTACTGGAACAGAGTATCTTAACACTAGATTCCCATGTACCCTGTGCCTATCATGCTACATGCGGGTTACAGCGTGAAGCTATAAAAAGAAAGAAAAATACTTCTAAGTAAATAGGTATATTTTACACCAGCATGACCAATACATTAAAGACTGTTATCTTGGGTGTAATAGAAATTTATAGACTAAAAGAACTAATAGAACTTTTATTGAAATTGATATTTGTTTCCAACTTCTAAATTTTAAAAGGGCAGGTGCGGTAAGACTTCTCGTAAATAATCAAACAGTATGGCAAATTTATGTTTACATTTTCTCGCTCTGGTAGCGCGGCAAAGCGCGGTACTAAGTTCCGCCAATGAACTCACAATATGTCGAAGATGTACTCGTATGTACGTCGATGTATAAGTATGCCAAAATTTATTGTCCTGAAAATATTCGTTTAATAAATAGAGTATTGTATTTCATTAACTAAAAAATTTAAAAATCTATTACTACGTTAATTTAACTAAATATTATTTAAAAAATATAGAACTTTTTAATACTAATTATTAGATTTTTAGAGTGGAGACCATGCCTCGGGAAGTAGGACGTCCTACAGTTAGATGGGGTGACGATATTCGCAAAGTAGTGGGCAGCGGCTGGATGCGAAGAGCTGAAGATCGAGCTCAGTGGCGTGCCATTGGAGAGGCCTATGTCCAGCAGTGGACGAGGACAGGCTGATGATGATGATGACGATGATGACTAATTATTATTATCCAACAAAAAACAATGAACTTACTCAACACCGTGCTTTTTATTATTAAAACAGTGAAAATATCAAATTCCTCTGACTGAGAATCGAGCCCAAAATCATCGGTTGTACAAGCACATGTTGTGCCACTGCGTTACGACAGCTTCATGATATCACTTTTAAGTATAAAAAACAAAAAATCATTTTCTATACTAGAAAAAAACAACAACCTAATATAGGAAATACATAAGGAAAGTTCGATAAGAGCTTACAAGAGCTTTCACTTGAATCAAAATCTGAAAAACATTGAATGTGAAAAAGACAAACATGTAGCGTGTCTAACCAATCGAGAATAAACAAGAAAAATAAAACAAACCTCCTGAGCAAAAAGAGGGGGATTGGGGGGACTTAACTTGAATTTTGTAGCTTTTCTTAGACTAGATGGGGGCTTCTTAATAAACAACTTTTTTAGCTTTACCAAAAAGAGACTCCGCAGATTACTAGTACTCTGCAGAATCAAAAACAATTGCGTATATTTTTACACAGCAGGATTGTTAGAATAAGTTAAATTAAATCTGGGAATCATTATATTAATTTTCATTTCACTTCTCTAGTAAACCTTTGGCTAAACGTTCGCGGTGTTAAATTTCACCATAAGTTTATAATTATAAACGTCAAAAGGGATAACTGAAAACTTGTAAAAAGACAAACATATTAACGTAAAACCAATCTATAGTAAACAAGAGAAAGAAAACAAATTTCCAAAGCGGAAAATAAGCTCAAAGGCGCGCGGCGGCGTGGCGGGGCGAGAAAGTGCAGCGAGTGGAAAACTTCCACTAGGCCGAGTTTTCAAGTATCTACGGCTAATTCATTCCAATAAATACGTAGTCGATATGATAAAGTTATTAGCAATATTATAGCAATATGAAACATTATTATGAAATATTAAGAGCAATTATAATAATTATACATTAATTACATACATTTATGAAATTTAATTAAATGAATTGATGCGATTTCAATTTCTTAAGGATGGAATCATTTTAACATAATATAACCTAATATGTAAGTTAATTTATGTAGGTGGTAGGCATTTTATAAACTAAAAATATTTTTTTAAGATATAACAAAACTCAGATTAAAATGGGCAAAGCTAGTGAAGTAGAGCTTTATGTAAAAATGGACCGGTAAATATTATAGAATTTTGAGCATTCATTAAAACATGTAACTCAGAAACTTTAATTAAGAGAGAAAAATCCATTCATAAAAACATAAGTAAACCCCTTTTTAAATTTATGAAAAACGGGCACTCTTTGAAATATATGTGCAATTCTATTTCCGGAATAAAATATCCACTACAGTATGTAGTATATTCATATTCATATACATATATATATAAAAAACTCCTTTCAGAGTTTTTCTAAGAACAATACGGTTGAAATTTTATTCGTAGTCATGATCGGCTCATATTTATTCAGCACTCAACAACAACCTCTGTAGTTTCCTTTAATATTTAAATCATAAGTGTTTTTACAGGCAACATGAATATTTTTTTATTGAAACGTATTTCAATTTTAATAATAAATATTTAGTATTTTTTTCCCAATAGGATAGGTAGTGTTGAGCCGCCGTAGATTTAGGTTCAAGAGAATAAGGTAAATACAATCACAAAATAAAAAAAATAAGAAATAGTGATAATTCTAATTAAACTCATTCAAAAACCAGAAACACAGAATAAATAATATTTAAAATAAAAGAAATGGACAGGTGAAGATCAAAAAATATTGTTTAATAAGAACATTGAAATTATATTTTTTTAGTTAACAAGATACATTAGAACCTGAAAATAATTAAAATTTATATAATGACTATAACACATTGGTAGCACTACGTAAGTATTAACAAACAACTATTTAATTAAAAAGCTGGTTATAATTTTATATTTTTTATTTATTGTTACAATTAAAATATACATAATTTAATTCACATTATAATTTAAATAATAAAAAATATTTTAAATTTGGCGAACCAAATAATTAATATTTATATAACTTTCATATTTATGAACTGATTTAATTAAAACAATAAACTGAATGTTAATTTATAAATACAAATAATACAATAATTAAAACTGCAATTAAATCGGTCAAACGGTCTCTGAGATTAGATTGCACAAACGCACAGACAAAAAAAAATTAAATCATTATCTTTTGTTCTATAACATTAATTGAGGAAGAGATAAATAGACAGCGATCAGTAACATTTTTATCATATGTATGTAGATAATTATTTCCCCAAGGGGAGTTCGAACTCATAACCAACGTGGTAGTAGTCACACGGCGCGGCGACGATCTTACGATTCGTAAATTTTGTCCTATTTTTTTCTTAAGCTCTTTTATCTTTTTGACAATATTTTGCTTTTCTATCTCATTGATAGTAAAAATACAGCATTCGCATGCTATTGAAATCCTCTACACAATGCTCAATTCTCCTCCGTTATCTATGCTTTATAACTTTTCTATTGGCGTTTGGCAGAGAAGTGTTCTCGAATTCTACAAACTGCTAAATTCAGGTATTTATTCGTATTTCAAACAATTTACTGACTGACATATTGACATTATTTATTGAAATAATGGAATCGCTCAGCGGCATAACATCTAAACCTGACGATTGTGGTTTCCAATCCGGAGAAATTAATAGTTTTCATTCCCTCTCATCCTAATTCTTTCCAATTATGCGTATCAAATTACGCCACTCAAAACGCATTTAAATTATTTATCGCCATAGTAAAATATATATGACACCGATTATATTTTTCCGAATTCGAAACATTGCATATTAATTGCCGATACACAACGACGCACTTTCCTGTACGAGACTAAGGAAACAATTCGTTCCATCGAGTGTGAATCGAACCTACAAACATCCTGTTCACAGTTACTCTCCCACTCCGCCACAATAGCCTCAATGTAATTATCTACTGAGATAAAAACTTACTACTCATTGAAAGCATTATATTTTCTTTTGATGAATTTGAATGAGAAATAATGAAAAACTCTCATAATATAATGAAAGTCATCACTTTAATAGCCTTAACCTGAGGATATTTTCCGGATCGCAGCAATTTAATTAAAATCTCATTACGACAACTAATAGCGTTATTAGTTGAGCTGCTGCCGTCGGATTTTCTTGACAGGTACCTGCTATGAGCAAAATAAATTAACGTTATCCTAATATATATTGGGATATTTAATAAAAATATATAAAATAAACAAACACTTTCTGTGGTTTTCAAATATGCTTTTAATTTAGTTAAAAAAAAAATCATACACATGGAGTTGTTTTTATTTTTGTTCTTTTCTTACGTTTACACTTAATATCGGCACTTCCTGAACTAAATTTAATTTTACTAAGTAGTTGTTTTTTTAATAATATATGGAATTAAAAAATGGGTTAACAGGATACAATTATTACATTTTTTATATTTCTTTAATGACTAAAATCGAATAAAATATTCTATTACTGGTATAAATAATGATTTATGATTTAAAGCTCATCAAGTGATAGCAATGATTGTATCGGATCGAATTAATCATTATTGACGTCTCTCCCTAATGAACAAACCAAGCCAACTCCTTGGTTAACATTGAGAATAATATTTATTTTATGATATGATTATTATATTTTAAAAAAGCTGTTTCAAGCTTTTCCTGCACAGCAGGGAAGCAAGAAGGCGAGCTAGTGTTAAGATACCCTCTCTCACTTTCCGCCCAAATTTAGAGACATAACGTGTTGAGTAGTGGAACTCAACGCCGCCTTTTTTCTACCAGAGAGGGGAAAATAATTTAAATATCATAATTTCTCCGAGTGAAATTTCCTAAACTGAAATTCTTAATGAATAATTTTAGCTACATACATTCTAAATGCCCTAAAGGTCTACATAACTCTTCATTGATAATAAATAGTTTGCAGATAATCAAATACTCATGCCTTCCACATTCATCTAAAACCGCTCTCATGTAAATATGGTTGGTATATTCGGAGCAAATATTTGATATATTGAAATGCTTAGGCATTGCTTTAAATAGATGCTTTATTTTTGTTATCAGAGTGCCTTGTACATTTATATAAAATACACTAAATAAGAAATATCTTTTACACATACAAACATGCCTATATCAAGAGATTTCTTTGTGATTAAAAATATCAAATCGTATCAGCTAGACGCTGTCTCCTGCACACAACAGGCTAGGCTAGGGAACGTAGTGTTAACACACTCCGTTCCCCACTTTCCGCCGAATTCTGGAGGCATTGTCGAATGGTGGAACTCAACGCCGCCCGTTAACTCGACACATATTTCATATCTTATAAATAATAAATATTTCATTACTCTAAAAATAATTTTCTATTATTTAAAAGCAATTCTCAGTATATAAACAAAAGTTTAAATTCTAAATCCATTTCTATTGTCTAAGTGCTTGACTTGTAATAAAAGCTTTTACTGCGTCTAAAGAGCCGTGATTATGACCTGCGGCCGTATATAAACAACAATAAATCTAGATGATAGTGTACAACTTTACCATTTTTTACCCGACTGCGATGTAGCCGGAAAAGACGGTTATGTTTCAGCGCATATGTATGTATGTCGGTTCCTTTGTTCCCTTGTAACTGTTAAACCGGTGTGATGTATATAATTGTTTCGATGGCGCGAGTGTTACTGGATACGTTCATTCGGTGTATACAGTCAAGTGTTGGTATTGTTTTGCTTATTATTTTAGGTAGGCAAGAACCTGGTAACAAGTTACATCCATTAGGACGGAATGTGGAATATGACGTGGATACTCAAGTTATTGAGACATTACGTTTTTCGCATTTGTCTTGCTTAAGAAAATCCTATTGATAGAAGGGATAGATGTTTGTTCCAATTTCACGCAAAAACTACTAAGCTTATTTAGATGAAACTTTACAATGTTATAATTTCTACATCAGAATAATAAATTTATGTAAAGATTTTGTATCATTTAGCTATAATATAAGCTGGTTGCTAGACATTCATTCAAGCGTCACGCTTACAGTCAAATTCGACCCCACCACGCCATAATGGTGTTCTAATGAAACACAAATCTATTGACAGAGAAAATGATTTTCTAGCGAAATCGGCGTTATAAACGTTAACTTAACTACCTGTAAATAAGTATTGTCATGTGGAAATGATAAAAGGTTTACAGCCTTTCATGGAAGCGATATTAATAAAATCGTTTTACTAAAAATAGATTATTTCTAAATTCGAATACTTTACGAACACTTTTTCTTACGAATACTTTTTTTCTTATCATTGTTTCGACATTGTTATCTTATAATATCCTGGATATTGTTTTCTTGTTTTCACGTAGAGGCTTAAAAATGAAGAATTATTTATAGAGATTATTTTTAAATGATGACAGCTCAAAGTCCACTTATATTTATAAACGTTTAGATTTCTAAGGTATTCGATTATCAATAGGGAAACGATTTGGAACGACCAAGTGTGGTGTTGAGTTCCGTCATTTAAAATGTAAAACCTCGAATTATCCGGACTTTGGATTCTCTTTACATATAAAGTTAATTAATATTTCCCTATAAATAGATATACATAATATATTAAATATAGTGACAGTCGATGCATAAGCGTTAACATAACGACCAAAAACCAAAAAGTAATAACGCTTCGTAAGTAACAGTAAAAAAAAATTATTGAGTTTAATTATCGCTACTTGCGATGTCACCGCATTTTTTTTCAAAACGTCAACGTTTAAATTATAACCATTTCTTTTTCCGGAGCGAAGTAATTACAAAAAAATATTTTTTTTTTGTAAGGGGAAATTTATTTCACTTTATTTAAAAAGAAGTCCGCTCCCCCAAGCATTACTCGCTCATTCCTCTTTTGTAGTGGAATCCTAGCTTAAGTTCTGTCTTGAATTCCGCCATTTAAATTTTAACATCTATAATTCGGGCAAAAAAGAGTGTCTTGTCACTAGATTTTCCTTGCCTATCTTACTATACATCTCTATGACAATATTTTTCAAAAATATAACTAAAATAAACGTAACTATAATACGACGAAGATCAATATAATGGGGTTCTAGCGATAAAAATCTTTACGGCTTCTAAAGTGCCGCTTGCGACCTTTATATCTTCTGACTAGAATTTTATTGGTCAGAATAAAATACTTTCAATACAAATAACTAGTGGGTAAAAAACATAAATAAGCTACAAAATAAATAAATTATATTTTTCTATACATTCTTTTAATTTAAAATATTGTAAAACATTTAAACATAAAAATAATTACTTACTTTATGATCTGCAGAAACTAAAAAAAAATTATTTCCTCCTAATATTAAATTTTATTTACTGTGCGCTTACAGTCGCACACTTGTGCCATTGCACTACATATGTTATATATATTATAGTAATCAAAAATAATACGAAAATATATTTAAATCTAAAACAAGCAAAATCACAACAAATACATAGTATATAAAACAATCAGAATATTGCAAACTCATGAATAATATTTAACCGTCTTAATATGCTATTAAAACTTGCAGTAAAATTGTAATGGCGTACGAAAGTAGCTACTGACCAGTATATTTTACTACCAGCTATTTGTTTTCAGTACTTTAAAAGTCATAGTAGTTTGTTATTATATGAAGTAAACTATTTATGCCTTATGGTTGTTATTTAAAATTTCTTTTATTATGGTATTTGTTTTTCGTTTAGTGTTGGTTTAAACGTGGTTTGAAAAACTCAAATGATATTTTATAAAAATAACTTATAAAAGGTTCATAAAATTTCGTATTAATTACATTTTTAAAGTAGATAAATTATGGGAAAAATTTTAAATAGTCGTAGTGTAGTGGAGTAGCTTAACTGAAAACCAATGGTTATGGGTTCAATTGCCATTGGAGAGAATGAATTGATTGTATATGCATTTAAATTATTTCAATTCTAATTTCACTGTTCTGGCAGACATAAGGCAGCGTTGAGTTCCGACACACAATACGCAATGAAATGTCGAACTTCCAAGGCATTGTGTGTAGAGTGGCGGATCTAAACGACGCGTTTCAGCCTTGGTACCAGAGCGAATAAATGAAAATAATACTAAATAACAATTCATTCTCCCAAATGGAAATCGTATCCCACAACCGTCGCGTTACTGTCATACGTTACACAAATATAATTTTGAACAAAGACAAACCCACACGCAATAACTAGTATGATATCTAATAGGCTTAGATCTATTAGGGTAATATTTTATCAACACCTATTTATTTAGGTTAAAGTAAAAACAAACACAGTATCAACATTCATTTGGAGGGGCCAAAAGGGGATATGGTACATCCACGGAATCGATTTTCACGAATACTTTTTAAATTGATTAATAATTATGAAGGCCTTTAGTGTTTAATGAACTGTTTTGTTTTTCTGAATATTTTTTATAAAATTTGTGTGCTATTTAAGAGAATGGAGTAGAAATACCGGGTGAAACCTAAAAGTAGACTAATAGATGGAGTCTACGAGGAACTGAGAACTCTGGGTAGTAATTGGAATAGGGCATTGGAAAAAAATATTCTGGACCGCGCCAAGACTCATCCGCACCTATAGCGCCTTCAGTGATGATAGAGAATGATCAGTCTTTTCTCCATTTGACATAGTGGAGCATGCTAAAGATCGTTTTGAATATCAACACTTCAATTAAACGATTCAAATTCTATTAATTATTGTTTCAGACTTTCAAGCCAAATAGAAATCGAACGCGTGCTTAATTAATGACAAATACATATATAGAAAATGTTCTAATCAGCAAAACTGCCGGGCGTTTGGTAGCTCACAGTCGAATTAACAGTATTTACATATTAAATTGGCTCCAAAAATACGAGACTAATTGTATAAAGAGGATTATTGATTTATGTATCTATCGTCGTGGCATAGTGAAGCAGCATCTGTCTGTTCATGCGGCGGTTGTGAGTTCAATTCCCACTCGAAAGAATGAATTATTTCAACTCTTTCAGCGGTGAATTACGCCTTTCATCATGTCTCGAATTCTGATGGAAAGAATGGAAGGTTTGGACACTAGCTGTTGCTTCTCTCTACCCTGCTGTATGTGAGTTACAAGGTGATTTTAATTAATTCACTATATTCAGAAATCCCGATCTCATATAACCTACGAGTATGAGATCGACTAAATCGAATCGAAAATACATAAGGCAGTCATGACGCAGTGGCGCAATCTTGCAACTGTAAACGCGACAAATTATGGGTTCGATTCCCACTCAAGGTAATATAATATCCAATATTTGTAATTTTCCTCGCTCTGAATTTCGCCACTCAATAAGCAATGCCTCCAGAATTTGGGGAAAAGTGAGGAATGGAAGTGTTTTATTAGGATTGGAGTATCTTAACACTAGGTAGCCGCGTCCCTCTGCTTACCCCGCTGTGCGCGAGATACAACGTGAAGCTAATAAAATATTAACAAAACATACTGAAGCACAAAATAGTTTTTATAGAAAAAGTCAAAAGCTAAAAACAACGGGTCAGATAAAGCAAAGGAATATTTTTGCCTCCATTCATAAATAATTTTTATATAGCATGTGCCTTTTCGTTGGATTTCAAATATTCATATATATTTTTGCTCAGATTATTTTTTAAAACGCAAAAACTCGGTCATAAGTATAGTATGAAAGTTGAACTGTGAAGGAATTTGCTTTTTCAAATAACAAATGGAACGGAATATTTTTTTTTTCTATGTGTGGACTTAATCTAAAATATTAAAATTAAGAGCAAAATAAGGTTTAAAATCTTATCATTTTTTTTATTAATCCAGTGTGATGATAAAGATATGATTTTTTTGCAGCTTCGCGCTGAATCCCGCACACAATAGAGAAGGCAATAGAAACCTAGAATTAAGACAAGAATTCTGGAGGCATTTCGTGTTGAGTGGCGGAATTTAACGCCGCGCTTTGCCCTGACACCAGAGCGAAGGAAATGAAAATAATAAATGTTTCATTTCTCCAACTGAGATTCGAACCTACAATCGCGTTTACAGTCACACTTTGTGCCCCCTGACTGGCTTTTATAACTAGGGGGGTAGATTAGGAACGAAATTTCATTGTTAACTTAGTAGTTGTTTGTCTGATGTTCATAACGCTCTAGTGGTTTTCAGACACGTCCCACTATTTGGAGGGGATCTCAGTTCGATTTTCTCTACTTACCTCATAATCTAAGCAATAACTTCGTTAATAAGTTTTATATATTTTGTATAGGTTGAAGTAACATCTATGTAAATGTTACTTCAATTTACCACCATTTTTCGTTGAAAATAAATATAATCTCGATGAATGTTTCAGTGAGCAAACGAATATGGGCCGATTTATTTTGTGCGGGACAAAAAGGATTTACATTTACACATGTGACACGCCTTGGAGCTGTCACGCATTTCCTTTCCTTTGCAAGAATTTCGACGTAGATTAAGTAATAAAACTACATAATAAAACGGTCGTGGGGTATAAGCCTGCTATGGTAAACGCAATGGTAGTTGGTTGAATTCCCATTCAGGGGAATGAAATGTTCAATATTTACATTTTCTCGCTCTAGTAGCGAGACAAAAACTTCGGAATTTCGGAAAGTGGAAACGGAAGTTTTAATTGGAAACGGAGTGTCGTAGGTTCCCCGATTTCCTCTGCCTACCCTGCTAAGTAAAAAGATTTACATACTATATAATATGTATAACCTTAGATATAATTTTCTTTTAAAGGTGGAAAATAAATAAATTTCGACTTGCTAAGTCGCAATGGCATATTGTCTTTGATTTATCTATATAAAAATGAAATTGTCTACAATATACACTTATTGTGTTGTATTAGAATTCATAAAAAAATATATCCAAGTTACAAAATTATTTTTTGCTTCATGTAAAATACGAGTAGCTTCAGCTACTGCTGCTATTATCCCTAATACATGATGAGGGTTTCTTTTATTACAGGTTCATGTTATATAGATCGTTCCAATAATAGTTCTATGGTATTCCGTTCGTGGATTTCATACGTCACCATAAAACGCACTCACGGCTCTTAGCACCATTAATAACATAATATATGGGGGAAAATAAAAAGACTTTCCTCAATTTTCACATAAAATCCCATTATTTGTTACCGGATAATAGTGTTTCAGCAATATTATCAACAATTATAAAATTATTACCTACTTGCAAAAAAATAGATGAATATTAACATATAATTATATATATCGCATTATTTATATTATAGTATATTTATTACCATTTATAATATTGCCATTTCTTCAGTCTGGTGTCGAGGTAAAGCGCGGCGTTGAGTTCCGCCACTCAACACGCATGTGTCTTAATGAGGATGAAATATCTTAACAATAGGTCGCTAGGCTCCCTCTGCCTATCTTGGCATGTGCGGAATGCAGAGTGAACTTGAAGAAGTTATATATAATATACGATATTATAATATGCAGCGTTGATCCTGCACAAACATAACACACGATTTCTATATGACTGAAGTTAAATTGCAGGATGTACGTATTTGTCATTTATATGTATTTGATATTGGGTATAGATTAGGTAATTCTCAATGCAATTTAATCTGAAACCCATTTAGCTCATCCCATTAATTAATTAGACTAAACCGCATTTGCGATTATAGTTTGTGTTTACGTTGCAACATGACTTGTAATCAAATTGTGGTCAAGTTTAAAAGTTTATGAACTCGATCAATGTGGATGTCAGTTTCACGCTGAATCTCGCACGTAACAGGGTAGATAGAGGGAGTGTTCATAATTTGTTTTCATGGGTATGGAACCCACAACCGTTGGTGGCAATCGCATTCTCGTGCCCCATAGATATAGATACGTACGCATTTAATTTTATTTTGAGCGTCACCTGTATGTACCATTCACATCGCAGGGTAAGCAGAAAATAACATTTATTTATGCACAAATAAAATTTTGTGAGTTCTACTGTGCACGCATCCTCTAAAAGGGAGTGGAAAATAGAGAATACAGTGATGTCATTAATTATATAGTGGTTGGCCACCAGTGGTCGTGTGGTACGTACGTATTTTATTAAATTCAATAAAATATAGTGTCAAGTGCGCGGCAATTGCAAGCATAAACGAAATACTTGTATGTTAATCATCTAGTACGAATTAATGATGAGCGTCCATCGCTCACCTAAAATCGAACAGCTAAGAAGCAGTGCCGGCGGTGGATCTCAGCCAGATCTAAGTACTTTCTTTGAAAAAAGTGCCATAAACAGAAAACATCCCGAATGTGAACATAAAGAAGAAATGGAATACCTTCGGAAACAAATGAAATCTCTTCAAAAAGATATAAAAGGCTACTTTTCGAACTTTATAAGGTTTCAAAAAGAGGATAAAGCCGAAGTTAAGAAGGATTTAGCAGAAATAAAAGATGACTTCATCAATATTAGGCAAATAACTGAAGACTTATTCCAACAATATCAAAATTTGAAAGAGAGAGTAGTGAATATTCAAGCAGAAAATAAATACATACAAGAGAGAATTGACACCTTAGAATCAACAGTGCATGCAATAAATTCAATCGATAAAAATACCACGAGTTTTATTGCTGCTTCAGTTGGTAGTGGACTGCATGTCTAACACTTCGCACGAAGCTTTCTTTCTTGAACTTGAAGAACGTCAGCGTCGGGCGGACCATTTAATGTTTGTGGGTACCCCAAATAACAGGAGAAAGTTTTAAGATACCCCAGGAACATAATTTGAGGAGATAGATTAGGATTGCTCAGAATCTAGATGGAAATCCAAAGTAGCCCACGTAACTTCTATTAACCTACATGTTTTCCTAGACATGATTGATACATAAGAATAATAACAGCGTCTAGTATTAAGTTATCATTTTATTAACTTACTTAATTTTACAGCCACTGTATCGGATGGATAAAGAGTGCTAAACGTCTCCATATACCTCTTTCGCCTCGTCTACTATCATCAACTTCTTCATACATGCACTTCGGAGAGTTCTCATGCTTTTAACATGACCTTCCTTCAGCATCTTAGATACTGTGTTTTCAAAGGTCAACTGTCCCCCAACTCCTCCTACTCAAAAAAATAATATAACTTTATTCGTATATATCTTAGTATGAATTCATCATTTTCTAATAAAAATATTTAATCAAAACGACAATAACAGTACAACCATGTGACAGCTGCCTCTGATTTTCCTTTGCGTTCAGATACTTTTGGTATATTGAAAATATTCAGTGGTTAAGATATTGCGATATGAAAGACTGAGTTGATTTACCTACAACCATAGCGTTATATTGGGTTTTGCTTATTGTTTTTGAAACGTAAGTAGTATTTATATTATTCTCCGCATATGGAAGAGTTGGCAGAGAGCCTGCTGATGCGTTATTCTGTTTTGTATACATACTATACGGAAATAAAATTTTTTGCAATTTAGCTAATGAACAATATTTTTTGATTCTATAGTTATACCAATTTCTTCTTAAAGGAGCTTTTAATCAATATGGTAACCGAACGGTCAAAAGTTATGGTGTAAGTCATACGACTTAATATTTTATGTTCTTGCATATTTTGTAATCAGGAGAGTAGGCTGTAGATACATTCCATAGACCAAATCATGGAGGGTTTTTCCACTCGGGTAAATGAAATATTTCATATTTTCATGTAGTCGCTCTGGTGTCAGTGTGGTGTAAAACACAATGCCTCCAGAATCAGGCAGAAAATGGAGAACGGAGTGTCGTAACACTAGGTTCCTTCTGCCTACCAGGCCGCATGCAAGATATAGCGTGAAGGTAAAAAAATAATATCAAAATATTTTATAATAAAATTAAAATCTTTCTAACCCCATATTTATTTTTTAGTAACACATCAATTTCTGAACAGCATAATAAAGATTTTATTTACCATAAAATTCCAATTATAGAATATCTTTATAAGCTACATCTAAAATAGCACCCAACCGACTCCATGAACTGAAACACACGAGGTGGATCGCTATTTATACAGAAGTGGTGCAATCGATCAAAGGCTATCACAGTATTAAAGACACGTTCATTATTCTAAAGCTGATTTTTATTAATATTTTTATAATGAATGATTTTTATTTTCACGCTGCATCCCGCACACAACAGGGTAGGCAGAGGGAACTTATTGTTAAGATACTCTTTCCCACTTTTCACTGAATTTTTCAAGGTGATGCGTGTTGAGTGGAGAAAATCAACGCCGGGGTTTGATGTCAGAGCAAAGAAAATAAAATATTAATAAATAATTATTATTTATTTCCTCTAATGAGGGTCGAATCTACAGCCATCACGTTATAGACGGAACTCAACGAAAAAAATTCAAGATAAAACGTACTCGTATACAATATTTGATGATATCAGCAATAATTGTTATCATACTTAATTGAAAAGTTACAATAATAAAGATTTTTTTTTTATTGAGTATGAAATTTCGATCTACAAAAAGATACAAAAAAATGATAATTTCTAATTCTCCTTAAAAACAAATCCAAATACTCTCACAAATGAAATTGCATATTCAGTTGTTAAGATATGGTGATATGAAAGCTTTATCTGCAGCCATAGATTGAATTCTGGTTATTGTTTTCACAACAAAAATAGTATTGGGCTTGACGTATCCCCCGCATATAGAAGGTTAGCATACCGAGCCTACTACTGAGACACTCTCGTTTGCGCTTATAGAAATAAGAAAAGAACTTATTTTTATGATTTTTTTAATTTATGGTAAATATTTTATTTCTTTCTTATATAACTAACTTTAATTAATAACTATTATTATTCAAACAATTATTACTCAGTCATTTAGAAAGAAATAAAATATTTCCTCGCTTTGGTAACGAGGCGAAGCATGTCGTTGAGTTTCGCTACTCTACACGCAATGCTTATAGAATTTGGCGGAAAATGGGGAACGGAAATGTCTAAATAGGAACGGAGTGTCTTAACACCAGGTTCCAAGGCCCTACCTACTCTGATATGTGCTGGATACAGCGTAAACCGTGAAGTGTTAAAAATATAAAGAATAATAAATCTAACTAATTCATTAATTTAAATTTATTTTACATTTAAATCTTTATCCTATCATTAGAATATTAAAAGCCAATTGAACGTTATTAGCATTTATAATGGGCACTACGTGCCAATTTCTATTAGTTTACTGATTCAAATTTAAATTGTAAGATTTCTTTCCAATGATTGACTTTGTGCCTTAAGATTAATTTGAAATTGTTTGTTCATTTTCGTTTTAAATTTTATGTGAAATTCGTTTTCACTAATTAAATTAATTTTAAATTACTTAAAATATTCATTTTGTGAAACACTAGCGACCCTTACGCGGCTTCCCTGCGTAAACCTAATATTATATTGTACCCAAATTATACGACGTTATTATATATACAGTAGTTATCCCGTGAAAGTGGAACAAACATCCATTCTCACAAACATTCATATTTATAATATTAGTAGGATTAGCAGGATTTAATCCAGCCACGCCATCGCGGCGTAGTATTTGGCGTGCATTATGAAATTATTTTTATTTCCCCATTTTGGTAAAAGAAATGTCTTAAAATGGAGAACAGAATATTTTGGCACTACTTATTGTTTACACATAAAACAATAGTTATATAATTATTAGTTGATAAAGTGTAATAAAAGAAATCTGTCTTGTGTGACAGTGCACGTCCTAGTAAAATAAATAATAAATTATAGGTGCCACACAGCCCCCGGTATATTTGTCAACAAAACCTACAAGATTTATTAGAAGATTATATTCAAGATTTCGTTAATTAATTATTGTATGAGCTGAATTTTTGTCATTTGCGGGATTTACTTTCTTGGATCAATCAATAAAAAAAAATCTACGGCTGAGGCTTACCAAATGCTAATTAATGGCATTCTGAAAATAAATATTAATATTATTGAAACATAAATAACCACGTTTCGTTTATTTTCTATGCATCGTGTTTGTTAAAATACTATTACTAACAGCACAATGATCATTTGGTAGTTTCATTTATCTAAATATATAAAAGGACTTGTCCTCACTGACTGAGGTAAGACGCACGCACAGCCGTAACCGCTGTGCGTAGAAACGTGAAATTTGGACAGATATTTACATTCATAATCTGGACACCCTCTAAGAAGGGATTTTAAAAATTTTTAACCCTAAATGGGTGAAATAGGGGTTGAAAGTTTGTATGGAAAAATCTTTAAATCGCCGCTGATTTTTATAAAATGAAACTGAGACTCTTAAAAATATTTCTTTGAACACGTGTTTCATTGTTCATTAGAATTCACCCCTAAGGGTGCAAATAAGCAGGCGAAGCTGGGCGCACCCGCTAGTTTTTCATATAGATATAAAATGAAAATTTGCTTATATAAATTATCGACGCGCAACTAAAACCACTGAAGCAATCATGCTAAAATTTTGCATGCAGATAGCAATTGTGACGTAGCGTGTCTAACTTATATGAGAGTTTGAAATAGGATTTGAAATATGTACACAAAAGCCCTGGGAAAAAATGGAACGTTTTAGTGAAGGAAGTTAGAAACGCCAGCTTTGTGATAGTCTAGTGGTCTGCTTTGGCTTGGTTAGATTGAAGGCACCATTTTTGTCAGTTCATATTCCTTTATTTCATTAAATGAATTAAATTAAAAAAAAACTATATTAGAAGTTCTGCCGTTTAGATACGTTTTGGCAATTTATACTCGTAGTTTGAAAATAAAATGTCTTAATAATAAAAGACTTACTTATACAAAAAATAATTGACAATATCTAGCTAAAGGAAAAGGATTTTAAATAATATTTTATAACTTAATACTTATTTATATACATGTTTTTTAGTAAATATAATTTTAGGCATCAGAGTATTTTTGTGCAAAAAAACTTTCAAAAAATATATCACAACTAACCGGAAGACCGGCCACATCTGTTGCAAGTAAAACATGCGCATATATTTGCAAATAACTTAATATCGGAATTCCCCCCATAATTCTTGCTCCCCTTTGACTTTGAGAGAAATAATTTTTAGTATTCCACATCATAGCAATATATGGTAAATTTTATGGCTTCGTCGGTTTTATAGCACCACGGAGACAAGAATGTGGAACATAAGTATATTTAAATGGCGTTTCATATTTTCAATTTCTTTTAATTTTTTCATGCTGTAACATGCATTTCAATCCCGCATATAGCAGGATAGGCAGAGGAAACCTACGCACCTAGTCTTAAAACACATAGTAAGCATTAAACAATTTTATTACCCACTTTCTGCGGAGTTCTGGCATTGCGTGAAAGCCGCGCGCCGCGCTTAGTTTTGTTACCAGGGTGAGGAAATTAAAATATTATATTTCATAGAATGGTGATGGAGTCCACAACCCGTCGAGTTTACAGTCGCACGCTTATGCCACTTCACCTCATTAGTTACTTATACATACTTATATTTAAATATCTATAGGTATCCACGAGACGCTAATATAGTTAACAATTTAATTAAAATATACAAATACAATGTGACAGGTGACACAGCTATTTACATAATACTTAGTAACTTCAAAGGCTTACTGAACTCTCTAACATGACGTTCAAACCTCAAAAGTTAAGATTTTGGTAAAACATTTAAGATAATTTATCTCTATCGTTGATTACCATAGTCTGGAAGTTTTGTAATAAGGACATGACCCAGTTACGACGAATGTAAAGCGAATGCGTTAATTAAAATCGATAATTGAATGAATGACTGTGCAAAAAACATAATAAAGCTCCTTTTAAGTTCCTATGCTTGGAAGTTTAGGCTTGGAATTTTGTATAATAATATTAGTGAAATATTAAAGAAGCCATTGAGTGCTGTGAATTCTATCGATGTCGGACGTATAGTACATAACGGAGTGTCTAGACGCTGAAAAGACTTCAAAACATTTTTATAATATAACTAATTATATTATAAAAACCAACACGCAAAGCCTTAAGTGGCGAAAGGACAAATATTAATGGCAACAGAGTGTCTTAACACTGTGTTCCTCTGTTTCCTTACAATTAGACCATACAATCTCTTAAGTTAAATAATATTCGTTCGAGATCATATCGTATGGAGAATCTATATATACTTTATATACATTTAATAAAGTGTACCGAATATAATATGAAATTTTGTTAATGATAAACAGAATGGAAACAAAGTGAACTTAGGTTCTCTCGAATAAGCATTTATTATTAGTACAGAATCTTCAGAAGAATAGACAGTACAGAATCAAATCTTAAAATCTTGTTATTTAGACAAAGTTTCCATGGTATTTTTTTTTTAATTTCTTAAGATACGCACATAAAACTTTCAAGAGTAATCTTCCATAAATAATACACAAACTTTGACACTCCATTCATTTCCACGAAAGTTTAAATTTAGAATTTCTTTTTTCGGCTCATAATTATGTTACCAGAATTAATATTCTGCTACATTCTGCCTTAATATTTTTTATTGTTTAAAATAAACTTAGTTGTGGGTTCGATTCCCACTCGAAGAAGTGAAATTAATTATGAAGAAGTAATGAGACAAAACGCGGCGTTGAGTTCCTCCACTCCTTCCGTTCCCAATATCTACCCTTCTGTATCCTACTTTAAGGTGAAATCTTGGTATATTGAGTATTTAGTGACGAAACCTAACATCCTGCTTAAATATGTCAGTGCGCTGAGTGGAAATCGAACCTACAATCGTCGCAAAACTGTAGTTTCAAATAGCTAAAGTTGCAATTTATAATTTCCAATAACATTAACTGGGATCCACCCCAATCATTCGAATCTGAACTGCTTACTTCATGCCTTAATGTTTGCTATCATAATCAAATTAGATTGCATCAATTAATTTCAATGGTTTATTGTAGTTTGCATGTATAATCATCTATTGTGGTTTCTGATGAACACACTGTGTCTTGAATACTGGCGTAGACTTTAAGGAGTATTTGTATGTAATACTAGAGGCCAATCCGCGGCATCGCCCGCTTGAACATATTGTGAAGTGTTTGGTTGGTTGTTTACATTTACATTTTGTCTCATGCCAAAATGAATAGGGTAACGTGATTATTATTTGTTTCCAAATTTAAAAAAAGATCTCCGTCAGAAATAACAGCCTTAATTGTATTATTAAAATAGTTTGTTTATTTAAATAATTATGTATTATCTAGGTTACATATCAACTGGAGCAAGAACATTTTTATAGTTTTAATATAAGAATAATCTAGACTTAGAAATGATTGAAATTAATACTAAAACATCTTAAATATAAAACTACATAGGTTATACACCGCATTTTAAAAGAAACACCCAAACCAACTCTAATTAAAAAATGTCACAGTAGCTAGCAGCGAGCGAGTAGCTGAAAAATACAAGGGAAAATAAAAAATAAGGTAACAAATTAAAAGTTAGCAGAAATAAGACTAATTCGAAGTTGGCGAAACAACTATAAAGCAAAGCAACTTTTGCAATCCCTTTATCGCTCGTGTTGTACTCGTAGCGAAGTGGATTTTCAATTTACACTTTCATATAAACTCACTTCAATGTTCCGGAAAATCTTTGCTGCATTTATGTTGTAATATCTAAGTAATTAATGATTGTAAATAAAATTCATTGAAATATAATGTTTTTAGGATTTGCTACGATAAATAAAAATCCTATTATTTCTTAAGATCGCATGGAGATGCCAAGGTGAAAATAACATCAAATATTCAAGTTCATGATTTCTAGGAGCACAGGCACGATGTTATATCATATTTAATGACAAAAAAACATTTACAAGCTCACATTTGCATTTCATACATACTTACTTAAGTTTTCGGGCATGTACATTTATTTTTTATGTTTTTTTTAGTTTCAGGCTGTACCCTGTACACAACAGTGTAGGCAGAGGGAACCTAGTATACACTTTATACACTAGTATACACTTCCCCCAGTTTCCGCCGAATTCTCGTCGTATTACTTGTTAAGCGAAACTCAACCCCGCCCTTGTCTCCTTCCATTTATTATTTAAATATTAACAAGTAATTGGAAATATTCAATATTTAATTTTCTCTTTTCAATTTACAGTCACACGTTTATCGCAAGCCATAACACGAGGCTCAAAAAAAATTGAAAAAAACCTTTTCCTCATTAAGGATCGAAGCCGTGACCCGCACTCTCTACCACAATGGCTTCATTACAATTCTTATAATATGATTTTTACTGGAAACAGAATATAAAACATTAATTTAATTTATACAGTACTTCTAGAAAAGCAAATAGCAGATACTAAAGTACGTCTAAACGCTACGTTATAAGTACTTGCAAATATTAAAACCACGCAGGTACAATGTCGAGGGAAAATTTCTTTATCCGGATCGACACTCATCCTATTAGATAATCTGAGATTATAATTTCTCATGAAATTTATCAAAAGGATAAAATTATATTATGTTAACATTTATTGTGAACATTTATAACTGACAGCTTTCGTATGAAAATATTTTATTTTCATAATATAAATGATTTAATTCCCCAAAGACTTTTTTTGCAATTTTTATAACAATTTTGCACACTTTTATAACTATATACGAGTATACTGAATATTTACAAAAAATATTTATAAGTACAATCAGTGTTGCCATTTATAAATTCAGAGAATTTCTTGCATATGATTCGTATAGGTAGAGATCATCAAACCCACACCCTTATTTCCTTTATTTTTATAAACTACAAAACTTATATCTTTAACAGGACCATAAGAAAGCTAGCATTAAATTTGTTTTCTTTTTGTCCTTTTTTAAACTAAAATTAAGTTCAAAGCATATAGCTTCGATGACAAACCATTTGTCTTTAAAACATAACTTTCGACTTTTTAAACGTAGTGGATCTAAGACGAAATCTGTGGAGCGTAGATTTAGGAGTTCAATAGAAAATTTAATAAGCATTAAACAAAATCTGTCACGGTCTGTAGGTAAAAACAAATTAAAAACTTTTACTTACATTTCAACACAATGAGAAATGCTTAAAATGTTTAATTCTTTTTTGTTTTTTTTTATAAATTCCTACAGATTATTCTGGTCTACATAAAATTAAGAATGTAATTATTTTGTCGTACTTTATATCGTGTTAAAATTCCAAAGCATTTACGCTTTGTACTACTTTGGTGACATTTTAAAATTAGTGTAGGCTATTTAGGCAAAGTAAACTTGTGACAAAAACCTAACGCTGTAGCAGTATAGCAATATTCAATCTCTTCTATAAAATGTGTGAGCTACTTCAAAATTAGTGAGATGAAAATATCAAATATTTTTGTAGTATAGTAATTTTCAATCTCTTCTAAAATATCCTCCATATTTTAGTAGAGACCTAATTCAAAGTGAACAAAATATCAAATATTTTTGTACAAGCAGAATGAAAAAATACATAAAATTCCATTTGAATATTTTTACTGACACAATTTTTGAAATGAAAAATAACATTTAATTATTTTCTTCTTCTTCCATCTATCTACATTGACTTCGTCAATTAATTCAACGACGCAACAAGGCGGCATAATAAACTTTTTATATAAAAAGTTGCTGAAATACGTGTCATGTCATACGGTAACTCGGGAAAATTTTGACTTTTATCACTCGGAAAACTCCATCAATCACGAAGTTTGTTCGTCTCATCCGTAATTAAAACCAGTTTGGTATTTTCATGTTCTATACGTATATGTATGTAGTAGTGAAACGGTTTTACTGTAAATGCAATGGTCGTCGGCTCGATACCCAACCTTTATCAACAGGAAACCCTTAATCAACAGGAAAGTGAGAGATAGAAGTACTATAAAAGTCACAAATGGACAATACATGAAATGAGAAATTTGCATACATAAATCCACAAAAACATAAATTGTGTAAAATTTTTATATTTATGATATGTATTAAATATGTATTTATAAAATATTAAATAACATGAGATGTATTTCAAATTACAGTTCATTAATCATTTAAGTTGAACACAAAAACGTCTTCTACTTGGCTGAATCGTATCTGAGAGCGCAATTGAAACTCGAATAAACTTTGTGAAAGGACAGAACTACCTAAAAATTAAATTATATTTCGTTAATTGTTCTTAAAAAAATATTTATTAATTAATTATATTTTTAATTTATTTCTATGTTTTTAGTAAATAAAAATATTACATATTTAAAACGAAATTTATCCTAATCCGACAAAGGAAGTCCATATATTCAGAATATCAGCAAATTGAAAGGGACTCTAATAAAGTACATTTTAACCGAATAAATAAATATAAGATACTTATAAAAATACAAATCAAAAAAATTTTAAGCTCAAAAGTAAAGAACTCACAAGCTTTGCACAATACGATAAAAAATATATTAAGCTGCACAATTTCTAATATTAGAACTAGGCGAAAAATATAACACATCTTCCTTCTAGCATAACGACAAATATTAGTTTCAGTTCCTGCCTTTCAAAAAGAACTCGTTTAAAAATAGCTTGAGTTAACAAGAAAAGTAATGTAAACCGGAATAAAACTGACTGTTAGAGAAGAAAAACTACAGTCCTGCTTGCTTTCACTATTTTATGTAACCCCAGCTCGTAAATCTGAGTTGAAAAATATTAAAGAAGCTCGGTTCTCGTGGTCGGTCATTATGAAATATTATTATCTATTTTATTCGTGAAAGATTTTCACTATTTCCTTTTTGTTAAAAATAAAGTGAAATAGTTAAAATATAATTTCTTCAGACTCACACTCTACAGCACGGTAGGAAGAGAGAACCTAGTGTCTTGCAAGAGCAGGACAGAGTATAATTAACTTTCTCGAGTGAAGAATGAACCCATAATCACGTTTATCATACACATACAACTGCGTCACGATGGTTTCGATACGGTAATAAAAAGTTTTATTGTCTTAAATTGATTAGCTAATGGAATTTTAAGACAATTGCTTAATAGCTTATAACATTAAATTATTAATTAATAGGTAATTGAATATCAGTAATTGAGTAAATTACCAATCAATTTTAAGATGCATGTATATGTATTTATTTTATTGTAGATATCTTATTTTCATGATTTTCCCGAATAATTCTTGTACAAGATTCTTAAAGCTCAAAGTACTCAAGTGGCATTCGTATGCGCAACCATTATATGTAGTCAATTTTGATCGAAAATTTGATAAAAATTGCAAAATTTAATAAAAAATCACAATAAATTTGTCGCTAATAAAGTATAGCCAAGAAATGTATGTAAGTAATGTGTATACAATTAAAATAATTATGTTGTGTATATAGGAAAATAATTAAACAAAATGTATAAGAATCTATAGAAATGAAAAAAATATAACTCATTTATTTATTCATTTCCTCCAAAAAAGTAATTTCACATTTCTAAATATATCTTTCCTACCAGAACCAATATAAAATTATCCGAATTCAAACGTATAAAGTACCGGAACTGTGCAACAAATAACAATTTGAGACCAAATAAATTCAGCTTGATTCATTCTTCTGATAAAGAGGGTATTATCTAAGGAGGAAATTATTATCCACAGTAAATAAAAGCTTTCTTCGTCTAACAAATATTTTATATCATGAATTGGAGTAATATGATAAGGGCCAAAGAAATAACGAAAATGAACAAAATTTCCTGTCAACGAAGTGATCTACAGAACAATATTGAATTACTGTTAGACTACGACGCTGATGAAAATATGTTTCAGTAAAGTGGCCAAAAAAGTCGTACGTTTATTTAGCTTTACTTACTTAATCTAAATAAGACATAGAAGTTTTCGACTAATAAAAAATCATTAATTTTAAAAATATTTATAATTTCATATTGAGTGACAATTAGGTATATTAATCATTGTTTATAGTTCGAGTTCATGTTAAATTAAAACTTCTAACTATGTCTTTATCAGAAGAAAACAAAATATATAATTTGGAGAAAATCAACATTATTTCATTTTCACCAAATCGTAATCGAACTCACCACCATCGCGTTAACAGACATAATCAGCAATTAAAAATATCCTTATATCCAACAAATAATTAAGCTTTGTCAAATACAAATAATAACGTAGCTACAAATGAGACCATTTGTAATATTGCGGTGACGTCTGTACGACTATTACTGACACGACCGCAGCATGATATTCTAATTGCTATACATTTCGCTCATTATCAACTAGGCTATTCATATTATAATTTTCCAAATAATATTTTACTTAAATATCGATACTAATAATTAGAATTTGGATTTGGTTTCATTCCCTCACTACTGAATTTTACCTAATTTACTGTATATACACAAAAGTTAAAATTGAATCAATAAGCCTTAAATTTATTCTTCTTGCTTACCTAAAGGAATACCCAATAAGCAATGCGTCCAGAATTCAGCGGAGTGGAGTATCTAGACACTAGGTTCCCAGGTGCATTGTTATATGCGGAATAAAAGGTGAATCTAACTAAACAAATCAAAATACAAAATGACAATATTAGACGGCATTTTCACACAAACAGTACTGCCCTTAATTAGACTACTTAAGTGGAATCCGTAACATCCGGCCGTGATAGGCAAAAATCATCATTACGAGGCCAAACCATTGTCACTTTTGGCCTTTAGAATACTAAATTCATAAACAAAGCTAAGCCTCTGCGGTTTCTAACATAAAAAACACAACATTTTTATTATCCACGAGGACAATGAGCTCATTAAGCCTCGCAAAACTTAAGGTTCGTTAGCTTCGCTCCAAAGCGAAAAATTAAATTAACCAAGTACCGACACTGCTCTTGAAATAACGAAGAAAGTATTGTGCTGAAAAATAACTTGGCTTGTCAAGGAAATGTGATATTTCACTATTTTTAGCTCGTTTTCTAGTGTAATATTACTGAAATAATACTTTTATTCTTTTCCTTTTATAATAAACAGGTGACTGTAACGCAACGGTCGTGGATTCGATTCACATTTGTTAGCTTTACGTGCTGAGTTCCGCCACTCAACACGCAATGTTTCGAAAATCGAAAATTCGGCGAAAAGTTATGAACCGAGTGTCTTAACACTAGGCTCCATCTGCCAACCCTGCTATATGCGGGATACAGCGTGAAACTGAAAACAAATGATCTTCTTTCAAACAAAACATAAAGAAATACGTACGCACTTTCAACACGTCCAAAACATTAGCGGTTTCCGTCATGTTGGAAGCATGCGCCGCCACAAACGACCGCAGCCGCTTGTAGCGCTACTTCACCCACCGATATGTTATATCGAAATGACAATTTCGATAAAATCTTTTTTAAGTGTAGGTACAAATATTTTTAATAAATAGATATTATTGTTCTTTTTAGGGTTCCGTACCTCAACAGGTAAAAACCATACCCATTATAGAAACATTTGTTGTCTGTCTGCCCGTCCTCATTGATATTAGCGACTGGTTATATAGATATTTATGTTTTATCAAATATTAGTACAAAAGGTCTCATTATAAAACAAAGCTTAAAATAACAGCCAATTAAATCCGTTGGGGCCAGAATATTATTCATAGCAAAAGGATTTTATAAATATATTTAATAAAGTTTCAAATTAAACTTATAAAATTATAATTTGGTTTGAATTTGTTGAGGCGAATGTGTGTGTATATATATATATATATATATATATAGATATAGTTATTTTAGAGAACAAATAATTATGAATTTTTAGTCTGTCGGTCTATTTTTAAGCAAAAAGACTTCGGTTAATGAATGTTTGTCCGGGATAACCTCCGGACGAATTTTTGTGGTACTTAGAACTGGCTAAGGCTACTTTTCAGGCAGGAAATCTAAACATACGCAGAAAAAAAACAGTTTGCCGTGGGCGCGTACCTGCAGCCTATATAGATCACTAACTAATTATTACATATGAAATAACTAATTATGTTTGTGTTGAGAAATAAATGTTCTTATTTATGGACAATATGAAATACGTATATTTAAAGTATTATTTAGTACACTGCTTGTACCTTCTCATTTCAAAACATTAATAATATTAATAAATTATATTTGTTTGTTAGTTGTGTAATTAAAATGTATTTAACCGTTTAAAATTACAGTGAAAACTTAATTATGTTTTGAAATTAAATGAAAGGCTTAATGAGGACATTATGTACTATGTAAATGTTACAATTTATTAAGAGTACTTTAATAAATTATTGTTTTTTAGTGGTGGGCAGGGTAAGGTGGGAAACGAATGTGTCGAATGTGGAAATCTACTGTTAAGGCACTCCGTTCCCTTTTTGCCGCCCAATATCCGAGATATTGCAGTACCTATCTGCGTTTTATCTAAAGAATTGTTTTTAAAATTAGTAGGTGATATAAAATTCATATTCATTTTATACTATTGCTTTATTAATACTTTGGGTATTTTGAGTACTTTGCTACTTGTAATTATAAAGATGAAAAGCGGATTACCTTAACACCAGATTTTCTACGCTCTCTCTGTTTATTCTTCTATATGCAAGTAAGGGATATAAGTAAATAACTGTCTATAAGCATATACATACACACATACATAAATAAACATATTAATACAAAGATACAAATTACTAAAAACAATTAAGAAATACCTAAAGTAACATAGAATAACAATGTTCTTACAACGTAAGCTGTACAAGCTACATCCTATATACTCGTAGGCATTTTGCGGTACACCCCCATATATACTACTTACGTACACGACTTAGCCGCAGTTCGGAAAGCCACCTAACTAAGCCATCGGATAGCCAGGATTACTATTTTATACATCTATATATATATTTATATATTTTACCAACCTGTAGCTATGGTGGTACTGAATTTTAAAGTACTGCTAAATGTTAATAAAAATATTACCATTCGTAACTGGTTCGCACGGGAAAAACTTTAATAATAAACTTATGAATTATTGATGAGTATTGAAGTGCTAAATTTAATAGTCCCATAGTGTTTTAAAAATAATATTTTGTTTAACTCCGTAATGGTCCAAGTGAGTAAGTAGTAGTAAGTAGTCAAATATTATGATGGTTATAGGTTCAATTCATTCTTTGAAAAATGTTTTTTTTTTATTTAAAAAACTATACTACTATATAAACTATACTATCTTTACTGTATATTTTGCTTATGAAATGGAGAATACAATAACTATGTTTAAAGAAAATAAAAAAATTTAAAACAAAAAAATATATGGAAACAACAAAATAAAACGATTTTTATAAAGTAGAATAGATTCATAAATGACAGGTATACCCTTGAGAGCATATGTGTTCGTATATGAGAAAAATCCTGTAAGAATACATTTGATATCTTTAAGACGTGAAAGCTACATGTTTTGCTTACTGATGGAGATATAAAATTTCAAAGCTTAGTAAATATTTTTTTTTATAATGGTGAATTGAGTTTTTTAATATGTCACTTTGTTTTTATAGTACATATTATCTATAATGATATGTGAAAGAAACTATCATATCCTAAAGTTGGGTGAAATTATGATAAACAAATATTTTTTAAAACCTACGTAAATGCAGAAATAAATATAATAAAATTATTTTGTATATAGGCAGAGAGTCAATCAACCGAGTGTCAGGACACTCCGTTCTCTTCTTTCCGAGATAATTCAATTCATAACGTATCGAGTAGAACAGAACTGAACGCCGTGCAATCAACAGATTTAATTTAGATCAACCTCTGGTAGGTACGATTTTACCATAGCTAGTAGTATAAAATACTATATATTTCGCTTATTACTTGCCACATTAATCGATTATTTAAAACGTGTTAAACAAGGTTACGTAATCAGCATAACATACAATATTTAAATAATTTTAATGAGCGAGTGTTTGACACTAAAATTGAATTAACGGTGATTGGCAATTTGTGCGTTGATTTAATAACGGGAATTCAAATGACAAATATGCTTTTTAAACATTTTTTTTAGCTTCACGATGTGCTGCCCAAATACCAGGGTATGCGGAGAAAACTTAGTGTCAAGACACTCCATTTTTCGCCTCCTACTCAGATTCGAGCACTGTTCGTTAAGTAAACTCAATACCGCTCTTTGTCTGACTAAAGTGAGAAAACGAAAATATTTATTTCCCCAAGCTAGACTCGAATAAATATATAAATATTTTTTTGTTAATATTATAATTTACAGAATTGACCCCTTTTGCCATTTTATTAATAGATATTAGTCTTTTTGTACTAAATAATATTTGTCTTAATAATACTTAAAGATATAAATACAATATACCTGTAAATAGATTTAATCAAAGGATTTCGCCAGGAAATAAGTCACTGAGCGTCAGAGAAATTATTGACGATGAACAAAAGGTGAAATAATATATTGAGTGTTGATGAAATATCTGACTATATAATGGTTTTATAATATACAAGCTTTATCGATTCTATTTCAAAAGCTTCACGGAACAATAAATTATATTTTTCAGTCAATTTTTGAACTTTTGAACTGTACTGTACTATTTCTGAGCACGACCCTGGTGGTCGTTAATCAAAAGGGTAATTGGGTTTTTTGTTATTTCTCAGCTTGACGCTGTACCCCGCATACAGCAAGGGAGTAAATATTAAGGTAGTCCATTTCCTATTTCCTGTCAAATTCTCGCGGCATTGTCTGTTGAATAGCGTAACTCAACGCCACACTTTGCTTTGTTCCCAGAGTTAAGAAATGAAAACACTAAATAGTCCACTTTCCTGAATTTTGAACCTACAACTGTCGCGTTTACAGTCTGTGCAGTGCTACTCAGCTATGACTGCCATTACTACGCAATTAGTGTAAATATAACAAGGTAAAATATCAACTCTTTTTAAATTATAAACATTAAAATTAAATATTCAACAAACGTTTCTGAAATTTCAACAAGTTATATTAATTTAAAATTACTAAAACTATATTAGAAAGCAAATTAGGACCACTAAAAGTGAACCTAAGTAATGGTATTCCATAAATTATTAAACCTTTAATTGCTCGATAGCCAATTTCTAAGAAAACATCAAGAGTTTACAAACAAATCGGCTCTCTTTTGTATGGCTCAGTACTAAAATAATACTTGGGTTCGTTAAGTGAGAACCAAAAGTCGGATAAACTGCGAAGTTTAAAACTTTTATAAACTTGGCTGGTAGCGATTAGTCTAATATTGTACTTGATAAAGAAAATTCAGCTAATATCGAAAAGTTTTAGTTCAATATTTTTTTTATTGGGGTCTCGTTAAACAAAATGTATGGTTGAGATCTGTTTCAGCGGAATCTTAACAACTTATATTACATAAGTTTTCCTGTAAAACTATAGTGAAATATTATTTTTTAACATTTTTATGCGTTTTCATGTGCTATTTCACGCTTAGGAAAGAAAGATATATCCTGGAAAGCGAATAAATAAATAAAGACCAACGTAAAACGTAAAGCTTTGGCTCACAGCCTATTTTGGCGGTATCTAAAATATGCCGTCCAAATTCAAATCCCACTACTTCCAAAATTTTATACGTCTTCTTGTAAATGACTAATTCATTACATCAAAGTACTAAGAGATTTCACAAAAAAACTAAATCTTACAAAGTAAAACTAAATCGCGTATTAAATTGAAACAAATACCAAACGTCAACAAAATACGGATAAAGAATAGGCTTTTATTAAGCTGTTGAATACAACATGAGTTAAATAAATCTGTGACAATTCGGCTCAAAGCTGGATCAAGTAACGCCGCCTTATAAGGGAACAATGTTCGAAAAGATCTACAAAATACTTAGTAGTTTAGTCTGCAGGGTTTCTTGTAACAGAATTCGTTTATGATAAGCCAATTTATGTGTTTACTTGTTAACAACACCAAGAACTGAAAGGTAAATAATTTATTTTATCTCAGTTTTCTTTTATTTTGAGAAATAGATAGAAAATATAGATAGGTAGTTAGGTTCATGCTGTATCCCGCCATGTTACTGCACACTTGTTGTACATTTGTACGACTGCACCACGAAGCAATACACATAAATAATTCGTATTAATAGAATAAAAGGCTATCGCGGCGCAGTACGGTCGTAGCAGGCAGCGTTAAGTTTCGCCACTCTGCAACTTCTCGAAAATTGAGAGGAAATTTGAAAAGGGAATGTCACAACACTAGGTTTATCGTGAAAGTGAAAGAGTATAGAATCTGCAATCTACTTGTAGAAAATATTACAGGTGTAAAAGTTGAAAAATCACATCTACCAAATCGAAAGAACACTACACAGTAATAGAATTGTAAATACCTTTCAATTGTGAAAAGGGGTAGAATTTGTAATATTTCTTTTCCACGTGTAAACAATTTTCCACTGCATTCAAATGTATGCAAACGCATTATAGTGATGTAAAAGCATTTGCTTCTCTACATACAATTTTGTGTTCAAGGCATTTTACTGACTATGTACTATTTTGTTCTTTTTGATTTAAAAAAAAAAAGGTAATTTTATTGTGATTTTGAAATCTATGTAATTATTGACAATTCTAACTACCAATATATTCTTTTAAAATTTTTCTTATATGTGTTATTTGTTCATAAATGAGTTTAAAATGCAGTAGGTTACAATAACTTTCATCAGTTTCATATTTCAGATAAATCATCAATTTTAACTATGTGAATTTAATATTTACAAAATTTTATTAAAACTTGTCTGTTTAATTATGTTTTAAAAAACATTAAGTAGTAAAGAAAAAGAAATTTCATAAGAATTTAATAAAGATATTATTTATTAGTCGAAATTATTGATTTTATGCCATCAACAGTCACCTCCAGAAGTTTGTATAAATCAGATTACTGGTCTAAATTGACAGTTGCTAATGGGTGTCAGAGTTCACTTTACTGTCTTTTCTTGTAGGTGCGGATCAGAAACTTCCCACAAATATTAAGAAAGAAAGTAAAAATAGCTTAAACAAAAGAAAAAGCTTATACAAAAACAATACAAATCTTAATTTTTTTTTAATTAAATAAAGAAAATTCTTTAATGATTAGAAACAACAAAATTTTCGATTTCTATGTAAATGGAAGGAACAATAAGTAACGAATTTTCATTATTTCAACGCGACAAGTCATCTAATTAATTACATTGAAACATTTTCGGGAAATCGGTAATTTATTCCAATCGTTACACGAAGAACCGTAAAACATGCTAATAATGACCACACTTACTGTGGTTGTCTTTAAATTAAATGAAGTGAGAAATCGAATTCAATTGTAACTTTTACTTTAAAAATCGGAGACTATTTCTATGCCTAATGCAAGAATTAGCCGTATGCAAGAATTTGAACGTAGAGTCTATTTTATTTATTAAATTCACAAATTATATATTAAATAGTAAAATACAATTATTAATATTGGTAAAATTTTATATAAGAGATTATATTTAAGATAATATAAATTAATATATATAAAAGTTATTTTTAATTATAGGAAAAGTAAAACTATTTTAAGCAAAATACATAGACACGTTTGTTTGTATTTACACTTGTTCCTGGCGCAGGAACTGGATGGGTCACTTAATTCTATACAACACTCCCACATCGTGTGTATTTTTATTTAACTGTTTTCTTTGCTGCAATCCGGATTGGTTTAATCTATAACCACTATGGATATTGTTCTAGAAATAAAAAATAACACTAAACTACTAACAATAAGATAGGAATATGACTATTTTTTATGATTTCTAATAAGCGTCGCATATTGAGTAGCGGCACTAAACGCCGCAATTTCGCCTCACTCACAAACTCATGTTTGACGTAAGGTCACACCTATGTTTGATGGAAGCCTTCCCTAATGCCCAAATACGGCAGATAATCCTATAAATATGTACGTGCCAGAACAAAAGCTTTCACCTTCTACATAAATAGATGTTTCATTGAAACTCACCAAGTTTATTTTCAAGACAATCAAAGGAATATTTCTACCCTCAATTAATTATTCTCTGAGCTCATACAATATCTGCAAGCCGTCGTAAGACATATTTGTATGGCGAATGAAACATAAATATTATTATAAGCGGCGTTATTTCGACTATTTCGTTATATCGTCTTAGCTGTTGTTAAAATTTAATGAAATTTCACATTTGAAATTCGTAAAGCCAAATTAGTATAAACAATATTATTTTATCGTCAAGTAAGTAAGTAACATATAAATGTAAGATGTCTACAGTACTGCTTGAACTAAGTCAAAGATATTGTATCATTGATGATGAAGCTATTGATGCTGATGATGACAAAAAAACCCAACTGGATAAGCTAAATTATTGTAACCAGTAACACTCGCGCTATAAGACAAATCCAACGGCATATCATTTATCAAAATCGGTTCACTGATTTAACAGTTACAAGGGAACAAAGGAACAGACATACATACACGCTATAAACATAACCCTCCTTCGTTTTACTGCAGTTGGGTAAAAACAGAAAATACACTTGTTTTTGATTACGGAAGTATATATTGAAAAGAAATATTTAATTTTCTAAATATATACTTAGGTCTTTACCTCCAGATCAGTAGTATATTTCAACCAAATTGTATTCAATAGTAAGTACGTGAGGTACTCACCGCACTTAGTCGAGCTAAAGCTTATAATACGGTAAAAGTTTATATAAATAAAACCTATATTGGTGTAATTCGTAAGTAACTAACTTTACCAGTTTTACCAGTTTACAGTTATAGCGGTTCCACTAGATTTCCACTAGGATAAATAATTATTTTAATTTAATTTTAGTTTTCCAGTTCAATTTTGATAGCCTCTAAAATAGGCAAAAAATGAAGAACGAATGAGTGAATAAAATTTTCTCTATATGTTCTACCTAGTAGAAACAATGCGTGAGGACTAAAATGAATATTCCAGTTAATTAAATGAAAATCTACATACAGCAAGTTTTGAAGAGATTTTCAGTTATTCTGTCTCATTTATGCTGCAATAATACCTACTACTACATAGATGCTATATATTATTTCAATACAATAAGCTTATGGCAGAATTTAATTTTGGTTTTCTTCACCCTTTCTTATATATTTTATCTTTCATTTCATCTTTTTTTCCTTTATAAACTGTCATAACAAAACATAAGATAAAATCTTACTGTTTCTTTTCCTATTTTTTTTTCTATATACATGTCAAAGGCATTTATGACAAGAAAGCCAAACGTACATTTGGCTTCTCTACTTTGCAAATATTTGTAAACACGCGGCGTGTCGGTGACGACGTAACATATGTGCGTATTTCTGAAACTTCTTAAGAGTGCTTCTGGATTTTGTATGGTACTAAATTAACTTAATAAATAATAATTATATATTTACTTAAATATGTTTGAACATTACTAATATTACTGTATAATCGCGGCGTTGAGTTACGCCACAGCAGGCTGCTATGCGGGATAAGCCTAAAATTTTATGTGAAGGTTGCTGCAATAACAACCTTGATTTGAATCATTTAATAAATTTGACCTGATCTTATCTGGATTTATGGTTAAGATATTATGATTTTTTGCCGAAGTTAAATTTTATCTTTATTTATTAATTAATACATTTATTTCAAATTCAGAAAAGGTCAAAGTAACTTTTAAATACATTAGCTGACTAAAAGTAGGGCAAACTAGCAAGCTACGGACAATGGACACCTTTAGCTATAGAAATCCTTCCGTCTTGACCGGTTCTGGACGGTCCATTAATCAAGCCAACTTGATTAATTAATGGACCATTGATGAAAATTAATTATTTTACCTATTTTATTTTTGCATGTCACAATACTTAGGTAACGGTGTAAATTAACGCGATTTTGTCATTAATTTTATTCGTGTTGATACCAAAATTTCGTGCTGAGCTTTATCTATAACGACTTGCCTTTGAATTATTTTTAAGCGATAGTTGAACATTGATTTTCTGGTATTTCATTTGGTTTGGCTTCAGACCGAAAGACCTTCAGGCCTTTCAAATAGATTTTTTTCTTGATAGTTTTCTATTTAAATACAAATATTATATTTGATCTAAATAAAATCACTTTTCCCACTAATTACTTACTTTAAAGATGTCAATTAATGTGTTATGCTGAAAAGTAAGCAATGGACATTCAAAAAATTATATTCTTACTACAGTCTCAACATTCAATTCACTAGTACTATACATCACTTCCTATTCCATTTCCTGTTATAGTCGCTACATATTGGACGGCGGAACTAAACGCCGCATGTGGTTTAATAACAATCAGAAATATTCCAAATATAAACATTTACCGTTCCATTCATTAAGCCCGCAAACATTGCATAGAATAATACTATTTACTATTACACAGGAAGTTTCAATATTATTATATAAATAACATTATTGAGATGATCGCGGCGCAGTGAAATGGGTCTTTAACTGTAAGTGTGATAGTTGTAGGTTCGATGTCGACTCTGGGGAATGAGTTATTATCGTTTTCCCGCAATAGTGAAAGTGAATAACAGAGTGTCTTGGAAATGGAAATCAACGTAAAACTGAAAAAGGAAAACCGTTACAATCGTATGGCGCGGCCTAATTTAATTTTATCATCTCGTTATATTAAATTATCATATTTTTATAACAATAGCATATTCGTTCTTATAATATTTATTGTCAGACGTAAGTACTCTTATTACTTTTTGATTTTGCTGTGAAGTTTAATATTTGAGTATTACAAGCTGTATTATATTTCCAAATACGACGAATATATAACTTAAACAAGCTTACATTTTTATTAGGAATATAAAGTTAATTTACTTTAGCTTGATTTAAAAGTATCCATTATTTTTAAATACTTACATATAATGTTAGAAAGGCTAATTAATGTTTAACCAAAGCAAGTTAGGCAGGTAGTTCGATTCGATAAGATGTCGGCGCATTTGTCACTCTCTAATTAGTGACTAGGGTTGCGATGTTACTACCGAGGCGTATAGTTTACAAACGATCATTTAATTTTAACGATTGGTTATTATGGGTATATTTTATATTTAAATTTTACTGTTATCAAAATAATATATTTTTTATTGTATTCGAAAAACATATACATATATTAGTTTTTGTTCAATGAACTATTATTTGGGGTTATACGTTCCCATACATATAAATATTACTACTGATTTTGCTCTAATAACGTGTAAATAGTACCAAATAGATATACTGAGGATTGATCATTGGATATTGGTTTCAAGAGAAAGGCGACAGAGCAAAGAAATGAGAATACAATTTACAATTTAATATCATTCATCATTCCTCAGAGTAGGAATTAAACCTATTACCATCGAGTTGACAGAACAGTCACAGGTCTTTTATACATTTTTTAAACTATACAATGTGATTCTTCTAATATTTTATTAAATAAATACAATAAAAAAAGTAATATAGAAAATTTATTACTTACAAAAAATGTAAAAATATCAAATGCAAATAGCCACGTAATAGCTGTCACGTCAAAAAATTGTATCGCGATAATCGTTTCTTTGATGACGTGACATGAAAAAACTGAATATATTTTTTCATCGTCATCAGTTCAACCACCTGACAGGTTTTGTACATTTTTTTTCCTTTTTTTTTAAATAACGCTTGTATTTACGTTATCTTGTGTATTTATTTGTTGGTTCATTGTATATGAATAGACAGTTGCTATATTTGTGTTTTAGAGTAGGTTAATGACTTTTTCTTTCATAGATTTTTAAAAAATATGCACAATAATAAAGATGAGGTCAGTCGTGGAGCAGGGGCAGAAAGTGTGGTTGTAAACGCAACTGGTTGTGAGTTCGATGCCCTCTCGAGGAAATTAAATTAATTTTTTCATTGCTTTACTTTCCGCAGAATTCTTGAAGCATTGCGTGTTGAGTAGCAGAACTCAACGCCGCGTTTTGTCTCGACACAAGAGCGAAAAAATTAAAATATTAAATATTTTATTTCCTCGAGTAGGAATCTAACACACAACCAGTCACGTTTACAGTCACACTTATGCCCCTGGGGCGCGACTAGCCTCAAATGTATATCAATGTATATTTACAGTAAAAATGATTTATGACTCCAGATAGGCCTCACTTATAAATATCCCCCGTGCCACAGGTTAGCCTGGAATGGAATTCTGATTACAGTGGAATTCTGATAACTGGGATTTACTCGGTATTCGATCAAAACGTTATCTATTCCTCAATAAGATTTTCTTAGCTCTAACCACACACTGCTGTAACAGTAAAATATTTATTGACTTTCAACTACTATTATATAACTGGAATATTGGTATGGAACATTTATATGTTTTATTTTGCACTATTCTAGTATAGCTTAGCTTTTTCACAGTAGTATTTGTTAGGACTGTAGTAGTAATTCTTTTGAATCTAAATAATATCTAATAATACCATCGTGGCGCACCAACAAACAAAACGTCAAATGTCTAACTGTAAATAAGACAGTAGCAGATTCATTCTCCACTCGTTGAAGTGAGTAAAGTAATTAGTCATCGTATGTCAAAATAAATAAAATGGCTTCTGTCTTTTTATACTTAAATGATAGTAAAAATAATATTCATATGAAATTTCAATACTATGCGCAGCGCATATTTTCCAAATTTCAAAATAAAAAAACGAAAGCCTTCGAAAGTGTTCGAACATTTTTTTGCATAGAAAAAAATGTACATTGCTATCCTTTCATCAATGGAGTTAAGAAAATAATTACAGCAACAGAATTCACTATAAATATTTCATCAACTAACCATCGTTAAACTTTAACATAATACTCAGCTAAAATCATTGTATTTCATATTTTTTTATCCCATTTTCCACCGAATTCTGGAATCATTGCGTGTTGAATGGGGGAACTCAACGTCTCCCTTTGCCACGACCAGAGAAAATATAATAAAATTTCATTTTCAATGTGGAAATGAATCACACTCTTCCGACTTGCAAGTAATAATATTTAATACTCGTTTTGGATTATTAGCATTGCATACTGCATTTTTTTTATGAAGTAATTATATTTTTGACGAATTAGATAAAGGGCAATAGACGCTCTATATTTAATAATAGATTTTTTTTAACGGTATGCATTTACCACACCATGTAAATAAAGAGAATGAAGTGAAATATTTCTTCACTTTATTCTTTTTACTTTTTCGATGATACTTCAAAATAAAAATCGAACCCACGGTCGTCTCCACACAATCAACCAAGTTCCTACCGAACAACGATAACGTGTACAGAAACAAAGAAATTATAAATGATATTAATATCTTTTAGAATTCTTTTTTTATATATATGCGTATAACATAAAAAATATGCGACTTACCTATAATAAATTCTGGTCGGCTTATACACACTGTAGTTAAAAATGATAGTATCAAGTCACCAAACTTTAAAATGATGAATAATAACAAACAAAAATAACACTTTTACACAACACAAAAAATAAAAAAACGCGCACTTTTTTAATAATTTAAACTAAAATAAAATGACAAAAAATCTTGAAACTGTCAAATTATAGCGCCAAAAATTGCACAGGTTATTAAAACAATGTAAGAAAGAGTTTTTAATAGTTTTTGTTACTTTTTTCTGTTGGAATAATGTCGAAAGTTTTCCTCGTAGCGTTCAACTGGTGGGTTGTTCGTACGGCGCCTAACAGTCTACTGCCGTTCGTAGCTACTACGGCCCCTACATTTGTGGTATACACTTGCGCTTTGACACAGACGCTGGGAATTCATTTAATTTTTATCAGATTTAGTCAATTAAAATAAAACTTTATAATATTTTTATGTATGTATTTTATTTAGTACGTCTTAATACGTTTAAATCGTTATAATATATATTTTTGTATAGAACACCACCGCGGAGCAGTCAGAAAGTTTCTAGTTATAGATTCAAACGACTTAGTAAAATATTTCTATTTATATTTCGATAAATAATCAATATGGTAAAAATAATTGTTTATACTATTCTATTTTAATGCCTGATTTCTTATTATATTATTTTCTTTAGTTTTTTACTGCTTCACCTTGTTTCCCGCACACAGAAGACTAGACAGAGGTAATCTGGAAACCTAGTGATTACTCTGTTCTCATTTTGACACTTCCGTTGCCCACTTTCCACTGAATTCTGGAGGCATTATTTATTGACTGGTAGAAATCAACGTTGGATCCCTGCCTGCCTGCCTGGTGAGCAGATCGAAGAAATAAAAATATTAAATATTTCGTTCCCCCGAGTTCGAGTGGGAATCGAATCCACAATCGCACCCTTGTGGCCCGGCGCCACGATGGCCTCTAATAATATTCTATGCCATTATATTCTTTTCCATTAAATTTTACTCTATTTTCTGGAAAATATCTAAATTCAGAGAACGAATAGAATAATGTCTATTCTACACTGTATTAACTTCGTTAACAGTTGTTTAGGCTGAATGTTAATTATTCTTCGTTTACTTTAATAACGAAGTCAGTAAAATGAAAATGTAAAGAATTTCTTATTTCGTTTTTATGTATTTAATAGAAATGTGACGTTATTCAAATATTTAGCGCAATTTTAGAAGGAAAATGAGATTCATTAGAACATTTGAAGTTTAAACAAGAGTACGAATTGCCCAATAAGGAAATATTGAGATTTTATAAAGCTTTTTAATATTAAGTACTACTTACTGTACTTTTATATATTTCTAGCCTTAATTCATGGAAAAATTATGCGACAATAGAAAAAAATAATAGTCTATAATATAGTAGAAATCAATTTAATATTGTAAACTTATTATGTATGTCTATATATGGTTCATATTTTTTGCTTATTTTTTTATTTACTTTGCTTAATCAATTGTACGCTTCAGCTCGTCATGATGAGTAAAACATTGTGCTAATGCTGTCCGCTCTTTACTTACTGCCCGAAGTTGAAAAATTCTGTCTGGTCTGATTGAAGTAAATTTAAAATACCTAGTAGGGGCGAACCTAAAACTATCACTTTAAAACCCAAGCCAAGCCAAATTTACAATTTTTTTCAAATAAAGTAACAAAAATATATACAACCAGATGAAATAAATCACATTCGAAAAAGATTTATTCTTCTCTAAAGAAAGGAATAGCAACCATTTTAATCTTTAACCTATTAATTTAGAGCTACGACAATACGCAAAGAGGTAGATTTCGAAAAATAAAGTTATGTTATAACTTAATTTTCAATTAAAATACCAGATAGGACATCGTCGCGCAGCTTGCACAGCAAATACTTCAATGCGAGGTCTGTCGGTTTGATTCTTGTTCGAGGGAATGAATTATTCCTATTTCCCCGCTTTAGCAACACAAAGTGTGACGTTGAGTTCCCAGCCTTATGTGTGAATTTTATAACCTAAAGTTTCAAATACTAATCGAATAAAAATACATTCGAATAACATACACATGTTTTCACCAATCTAAGTAAGCTATGTGGTAAATATGTAACATCAAAAATCTTTATAAAATATCTTATCTGTGAATAAAAGAATTGAATTCGAAATTCTGCGGAAAGTTCAGAATGGAAGTGCTTTAATGGGAAAGGTGTGACTAAATACTAGGTTCTCAGATTTTTTCTTCCTAACCTGGTACACACCACGGATATGGCGTGAACCCAAAAGAAATCAACGATTTATTACATTAAATGCAAGTGCACTTTCAAATGATTGTAAATTTCCATCAGTACGGCAGACGATAAGGAAATTGAACTCTTCTCTGTAGGATTCTTGAGTAAAAGGAATTTCCTTTTAAACTTACTGAAGCAGCTAATATCCGACTAGTTGTATAGATCGCTTTACTTTAAAAATAGTGAATGTTTTTGAAGGTATTCAGCCTGTAGCAGCGTAGCCATAGGAAACCTAGTGTTAAGACACTCCGTTCCATTTCCCGCCGCATTATAGAGGCATTGCGTATTGAGTGGTCAAGTCAACGCTTTTCCTTAACATCAGAGCGAAGAAATGAAAATATAAGTTTAAATAAATATTTAATTGCCTCCAGTGGGGATTGAACCCACAACCAGTCGCATTTACGTTTGCGACTGCGCGCTTGTGTGTCTAGCTAAAAAATTAATTTATAGTCTACAGTATTACAAATAGCAATAAAGTGATGAAGGCTGATATTCACCATAGAATCGTTTGTATTAAAGGCACACTACGAGTATTGAAGCGCCACAAGGCTGTCCTCGTACTAGAATACGTACGCTTAGATTGCCGCTTCATTGTTAGAGAACCACCAATGTTTGTTATAGAGCTTAAGAAATGATTAATAAAGTTATATTATAGTAAACGAGATTAATTTCCGTAGTGTTAGCCAATTTATCGAAAAATTCAGCGGAAAATGGGGAACCGAAATGTCGTAATGGAAAACGCAACACTAAAACTAGGTTCCGAGATTCCATCTGTCATTTTTTCTATATGCGAGAAACATAGTAAGGCCAAAAAAAAGAAATAAATAAATATAAATGATATTTAAGAAATACAGTACCTTTACTAAGATGCAATGCATAATTTATAAGTAATAGTTCATAAATTATTTTCTAGAACAAAGTCAACCATGTCGTTTGAATCTAGACTATAGCATTAAAACCGTTCTACACTCGAGAAGTGCTGGAAATCTCATGATTATGAAACTTTATTCATTTTAAATTCAATTATCTTTGAAATGCGCTCAGACTTAATGCGCTGTCGTTTGTAGTGCTAATGTGATATCGACGGAAGTTATTACAAGTTTTTTCCAATACTGCAAAATGATGACTCGAAAGAAATGTATGCAGATAGTTTTGATAATCAAATATTCAACTCTTGTATGATAAATACTACTAACTACTATACCTACTGTACCTATTACTATACTACTAACTTGTACTAATGTTATGAAACTGAAAATTGTTTAGCTGTATGTGTAAACCTCAGGAAATAATATCTTAATAGCCCATTTATCACCCATAAGTAAAATATAGCCTGTAGCCTGTAGCCTCACGTTTAGAATTTCAATATAACCCACTGTACCTGTGGTCATAGTAGCTTCGGACATGTAGAATGTTACATTTGTCATACATATATATCTCTAGTTATATCCATTTGACATAAAAGCTAGTATATAGGTATATAATAAATAAAGAGTACGACAAACTCTGAAGTGCAGCTGTAAAGTTTACATTTACATGTAAATTACTAATTCGTGACCATTCATTTCTAAAAATGTTATATAATATACTTTCACACTGTATCCCGCTGCCGCAGATTAGGGTAGGATTTCTAAATATATAGAAATGTTATTAAAAATGTTATTTTGTTAATACGATCATGGTTTCTGATATTGCTACTTCAATTGCTCAATTCACAACTTTTTATACTTCCCGCATATTGTATGATACGTTTGTTTTTTTATTATTTCCTTCTATATCAAAAGCCAACGCTCCTTCGATAGTTTTTGTTTTTAAAATTCTTTATTAATAAATAAGTAAGAAAACAAACATAACTTAAGCTAGAAAAAAAATTGTTAACAGAATTTAAAACTATAGGTACTTTATCAGCCTAATAAGGCGCCTCTGAAAGTTTACAAACTGTAGGTTAAAAAACTTATTAAACAACGTAGTTAAGATTCAAACGAGTTGTAAGCTATGTATTCCATTCGATATTATGGGTAAAATATCGTTCTAAAACTGTTATTTAAATAAAGGTGTTTCGATAGTAGAATATACCTAAATATATTAAAAAATATCAACGGCTATAATTAGAAACGTTCTAAATAAATTATACAACAATATTCCTCGATATTTTTTTAAAATTAAAAGTGATATTAACTAATATAACATATAAACATAATAGCTTACAACCACAAGACAAACCCAAAACGATCATTTATCTAATATTTATAGTATTTCCTAATTCACGTTAAAACAGCACACTCCACGCACACGTTAGTTTGCAAGTGGCATAATTAATTAATACAGTTTGTATGTAACAATGCAACGCATTTAACCGCTGTCTAATTGGTGGCTTAGCCAAATATTGAATATATTTTATACTAATATTATTATAATATAATCGTTTATTAGAGATTTGGCAACAACATAATTATTAAGAGGCCATTCGTGCAGAGGTATACGCGTGTGACTGCAAGCGCGAAAGGTTCAATTTCCACTTGAGGAAATTAAATATTACATATTTTTATTTCTTCGCTCTGGTATCCAGATAATGTGCGGTGTCGAGTTCCGCCACTCAACACGCAATGCCTATAGAATTCGGGGAAAACGGGAAACAGTACTCCTAGATAGATGAAGCTCAAAAGAAAACAATAATAATTATTAAGGATAATAATTTAACTTAGGGTACATTTTTTTTTCTCCCTTATCAAGCGCCAACCAGCCCGGCCTTGGGTTTCTCGCATCCATCCGGTGCCAGCCACCATCTTTAAATTGTCTGTCCATCGTGCTGCAGGGCGTCCAACACTACGCTTGCCTAAGCGAGGTCTCCACTCTAGCAGGTATCGGCTCCATCGACTGTCGGTACCTCTGGAGACATGGCTGGCCCAGTTCCACTTAGGTTACATTTATATGGTAATAATTATAAAATACTCGCAACTCTGCAGTGGCTTTTGTAGTGCACAAAAGGTCATATGACTCATACTATGATAATAGTGTTAAGATAAATAATCGTAAAATTAATTTAAAAAAAGATATCCACAAATATAAGTGTCAAAAACGCTTCTACAATAAATCCTACCAACATTTTTATCCATATTTGCATTACATTAGTAAAAAGGAATAAAAATGTAGTAATTGAACTTGTTTCCCAGTTCTCGAGTTTTGCCCCGCAAATTGCTCTAAATACTTTAGCGTCGTACTAGAAAACTACACGCCGCAAGAGTGAAGTACCTTAATGGATTTAAAACATACTCGCTTTAAACGAATTACATTTTATAAAATAATTCTGAAAGAATCTCTTAACAACTTTCAAAAGATATATGCATCTTTCTATTTTAGACTATCGTTGACTTATCATTATATTTTCTTAGTTATATGGCGGAGTTTTTGTCAAGAGGAAAATTACATAAATAAAATTGATTTAATTTATCTTTCACAAACATAGAGGCCATTCCCGAGCAATAGTCAATGTGCAGCGTTGAGTTCCGCCACTCGACACGCAATGTCTTAAAAATTGGCCAGATGTGAGTGTGATAGATTGGAGTGTCTTAACGCTAAATTCATGATAGGCAGACGTACCCTAGTAGGCAGGGGTTTTTTTGCTTTTTTCTTATCATTAATGAAGTAGAATGTACAGTAAGAGCTTATATTATGATTATTGAATCGTGCTAAAAGGACTCTTTGCAACTATTAAATTCATACATATATCAACAGAAAAATACACTGCTATTTTATAGAACTAAGCTGGATCATATAGAATTTGTCACGTAGATGAAAAACCTGCGCGTTCGGAATCGCTTCAACTAAATATTTTTCCACGTGTTTGTGTACAAATAATATAGAGCTAAAAATTATCCACATTGTTGTAATATTTTTTTAGCTTCCCACACATAGCAGGCTAGGCAGAGGGAACCTAGGAACCCAGTGTTCAAACACTCCATTTCCGGAGTAATGGAACTCAACGCCGCTATAATACCTCGCTATGAACATTTTTGAGCATAGTATGAACCCATAGTTAAATGAGTTAAAACTTTAAAATAACTTAAACGATAAGTAGAAAAAAAACAATTTCGACACATTTATTTACCTTCTTAATTCATTATTTCCACCGCCTAATCTTCACCCAGACTTCAGCACTCGTATTTTTCGCAAACGACTCCTAATTGCTAACTTTTTGCCGGCTAATAGTGGACATAAAAATAAAATCTCTTTTACAGCTTATTTGCAGATACTATAACTAAATAAAATTTCTTTTTTAACTAAGATACTTGTTTATATTAATTGTTCATTAATACGTTTATAGGGATATTAAACCTAACAAATTTCGTAAATAAGTTTCATGAATGTACTTTGAAATAAATAACCAATGATGGTTCATGGTATAGTGGTTAATTAACTTTTTTCATCGTCGATTCAATTCCTAGCAGAAATAACCTAGCGAATATTTTAAAATTTAATAAATATTAAGGCCGTCGTTTTGTAGGGGCACACCATAAACGGAGAGTTTTGGATTCGATTCCCACTTCGGAAAATGAATTATTTAATATTTTCATTTCCTCGCTCTAGTAACCAGACAAAGTGCGGTGTTGAGTTCCGCCACTCAACACGGAATGCCTCGAGAATTCAAAGGAAAATGGAGAATGGAAGTGTCTTATTGGGAATGGGATGTATAAACAGTAGGTTCCTTCTGCCTGCCTCCTCATCCTGCCATATGCGGGACACTGCGTGAAGCTAAAAATAATATCGCTTTTCCCTGAATTGACAGAATCATTAATTGATATTTTACTCTGTCTAAATTCCATAATGTCCCCTTGATTAAAAAAATATATATTTTGTAATTCTTTCATATTAATGTACATGAAAGTTTTTTTTTAATGTCCTAATTAAATTAAACTTACCCGTGACAGAATTATAATTACTAAAATATAAATGTAAAAATTCTCCACACGTATGTACCTATAAGTATATGCATTTTATAGAGGTAGCGCCAGGCTCGTAGAAATTATTTAATTTTAAATTAGAAATCCTCTATCCGTGAACTCATAGGGGACCTGGCATAAATACATGTCCTATATTTATACACTAGCGGGCTCAACCATGCGTTGCAGTAGCTCAAACCTATTAAAAATATCAGTATGTTAGAGATATATTCCGTAAATTTGTTATTGGGGCTTTTTCGAGAGTCGAGAGGCGAGTGTCGAAATGGGTGGCGATGAATTTGTCAATTTGTATTAATAACCTACAAACTGACAAGTTCACAGGTAATGACGACAAAAATTGAACGGATATTTTTAGCTTAGTTAAGACACTCCATTAAAATTAAAACACTCTCGTTCCCCACTTTCCACTAAATTCATAAGGTCCTTGCATGTTAAGTAACGAAACTCGTCGCGCTCTACCTCGTTACCAAATATTACATATTTTATTTCCTCGTGTGGGAATCAAAGCCACAAACGCCTATAACTGACATCTAATCTGTACTAAATAGATTATAGCTTAAAAATATATAATTCGACCTCTGATTAGATGTATATTCGACACTACTAGTTTTTCATTTCTAACGCTTGTTCCGTTAATGTATTAAAATTAAAAGAAAAAGTATCGTAGTCATATATATAAAAAAAAATGTCAACTTAGTATAAGTAATAAGTGATATTTCTAACACTTCTTATTAAAAAAAGCATCTTAATGTAATATTTACTTTATATAGATAAAATATCATCAAGTAGGCGTGTGTTAAGGTATTCAACGAGTATTACAGTATCTTTAATTCCTATCGATTTTATTTTATATTCAGAGGAAAAGTCATTTTTGTACCATTAAAACTCAAGTGTAACCATGAAAATGGTGAAAATAAAAACCATCTTGCTTACAATCAAACAGGTACCGTAAATGCATAAGCAAAAAAGATTTTAAAACGACAAAACGGCTACATATATCATTTATGCAATTTACAACCTGACATCCTGAGTTTACATTGTGCGAGACCCAAAAAATAAATTTTCCCAGTCAAATATTTACGCAATTTGCATTCCATTAGACGCTACGCCCGCTTGTCTAAATATTTCGTGAATTGAGACATAAATAATAACCTTTGATTATGTTTTCATTACAACATTATTCATGGTTCATTGAAATATTAAATGTCGCGTGGAATTTATTCATTTGGATAGATATTTCGTAAATTTTGTACGTTTTTCGTTCTACTCGTATAAACGCCACAATTATTTTGTTATATGATTTTCCATTTTTATTTGCTTTATTTTTAATTGTCGAAAGCGGTATGCTTATTTAATAAAGGTAGATTTTTAAATTTTACAATTTGGAGGTGAGGTGTCCCGCGACTTCACTTGTACGAAATTCGATCAATTTCACAAAAATCATTTGAAGCCAGAAGTTTTGACGCTCGGCGATTATTTTTTGTTTATATGATTGATTGAAGGTTGAAAAATAAATATTTTTCCATCAGCAACTCGAGTAAATTAGTCTAATAATAACTATATTTAACTATAACTATATTTAAATTGGGATCATTTCACAGAAGGTAATCTTAGGACGTTCATTACAAATTTCATAGAAACATGTAATTTAACACATATTAATCCAAGTTTCAACGTTATTTGGGACTTAATTGCTTGTCATGTTCAATACTAAAGTTGCTTGTGTGATACAATCATGGTTATTATCGACATAAGATTTATATAGCTCGTTATGGAAACCAATTAATTGATATATCTCAGGATATTTGTCATCCCATGGACGTCAAATGTACATTGTGCATGTATATTGTATGTAATAATATCAGAACTTATAAAGAAATGCGAATTACAAGGGTTCTTCTTTAATCAATTTTCTTCTTGTATATTTTATTTTATTTTATTTTATGATATTAAAAATTGTATTTTATTTTAGATAAAGTTTAATAATAAATAGAGTAATAAAAAATAACACATACTCAGCTCAACATAAAACGCAGCTATTGAATCCATTAGTCTTGCCATATTATGGCAAAAGTAAATATAGAATTGAAAACATTTATACCTCGCAATATTTTTATTCAAAATAATAAATAAATAAAAGCTTTTATGACATTTTTATATCCTTTTATGTATACAGAAATACAAATATAAATGTTAATACGACTCAATAAAATATACGAACCTATTATGAACAAAATTTCTTCGGATTACTTTAAAATTACCCTCGATTTTTTTACTAAATTTATATGACATTAATATAATTTAACAATAGTCGAAAAAAGGCTTAAAAACGTTTATAGAGTAAGCTACACCGCGCTAGGTAATTTCTTCCACTTCAATGTAAATAAATAACATACGATGATAATAATGAATAACATTTTATATGAGCATGCAGAAAAACTTAATCTATTGCCTTGTTAAAAGGGTTTATAAACAGTACAAAACGAAAGAAACATAATTTATTTTAAAATCTGCATCTCATTTTAGTCAGAACCATTACTGAAAATGAAAAACTTTAAAAAGTTGCTTTTTAAAAGCAATTTCAGGCTCCTCTGTTTACACTTACTATATGGAAAATTTCTGAACTAACGAGCTGTAAAATCTATTTCTATAACAAGTCACCTGTAACGTAAAGAATGTAATTAAGGCGCAATTTCATGATTTTGTTTGAAAATCTCATTTGTCTCTTTATTATTTGAAATTAGGCAGAAAATAATTTAATATTCTCTAAAAACATCTTTAGTGAATATAGGATTTTACAGTACAGTAAATAACTATATTCTTGAAAGACTTTGTAATAAATTTTGTGTCTCTTTATAATCTATATTTCTAATAAGATTTAAAACTATATAAATAAAAGACAAAATATTGTGTAAAATAGAACTACCTACTATTTTTTACTCATATATAATGATTTTTATAAATCAATTAATTATTATTTAGTTCTTTTATTAAAAGAGAAAAATCCAACCTGTACAATTTCCAAGACATTGATGTTTCCAAGACTGAAATAAAACGAAACTTGTTTCATGAAAATTGTGAGATGAATTTATATTTGTTTAAATTTAATAATGTTAAAAATGTCTGGATTATTATTCTGTATTTACTCAACCAAAATGTCTGAGGTATTTGACCGAAGATATTATTATGAATATTTTAAGATTGTTTATGTCTTAAATTTAAATATGTAATTTATAAATATTTATGAGCTTTATTATGATTTTAATAAATTAATTAAATTTAAATATGTAATTTATAAATATTTATGAGCTTTACTATTATGATAGATATATATATATTGACTTACTTGCCACATATAACAACTGTGGCCTCTGCCGCAGCTAATAAAAAATTGGTGATAAGTTAAGTTTATTCTTTATTTTCTGTCTGTTTGTACACTGAGTAAGGCATAATATTATAAGTATAAATATACTAGTCACTTCTGAGTGCAGCTTAAACACAAATAATATGTAATAATTAATGCATGAATTTAATAATATTCATATACTTTATTTTGACAGGTGTATGTTAAGAAAATCTTTTATGGTGATATTATCGTAGCATATCTACAAATATGCTACGAAAACTGCTACGACGAAAAACTTAATGGAAACCAAGCAGTGGTATCAGCAGTTAAATTTGTGGAAAAATAAATTATTCTTTCCTTTGGCTTTTTTAATTGAAATGTCAGTTATTTCAAAATATATAATTTCTTCAAGTGCATATATGAAGTTTTTTACACTATACTAAAACAAACCAACCATTTCAAAATGTTTATTAGTTTGTCTTTAACCGGGCTAGTTAACGAAATAGCTAAACAGATATTTGCAAGAATTTCACTGATCGATAGCCTCTATCGATAATATCGGTATGCAGCAACATGTAGAGTACTTAATGTCCCGGAATTACCGCAGTATAGAAACTTACGCGGGAAAAATCATACTTATCGTTTTTACAATTTTTGCGAGCAAAATTAAATAAAATTTCCATTTAAATCTCTTGTCAAATAACATTTCAATTTATTAAATGTATCACAATACAGTTAACCACGCTAAAATAATGAACCAATTTTATGTAAATATAATTAAATAATAAGAAGCGGACAAAGATTCTAATATCTTACAAAAAAATACTTTAAATTTTATAAAATTTGCACTTAGAAGTTTCTAATTTTGTCTCATAAAGGTTTTTATTTTTAAAGATAAAAGTCATATATAAACGACATTTGATAGAACATATATGAATAATACTCGCAACATAAGTAAGTAAGCTTCTTTTCAGCAAGTACCTGAAAATTCTAAGTCATCTTGCCTTAAATTGAATTCTAAATTGTTTGCAACTTGCTCCACTATCATGAATACAAATACTGAATTTTCAGTTTAAACTTCTATTTCCCAAGTGACATATTTGAAGTTTTGCCTGAAGTATTAATTAGACAAAGAGTATTGAAATATAACCATCCTTAATATTTTTTGACCAAATCTCAAAGATGCTCATGTGTCAATCTCATCGCGTGTCATCGTCTTCTCTTTATCTAACTGTAAGAAAACGGTAGGTAAATTTTGATTGAAACATTGATTACATTGTAATTTCACCGTCAATTCTCTGTTTAAAATTAAGTTTGAAAGCGGAAAACGGAGTGTCATATCTATATTCTCACAGCTTGTTCTGCGATATGCTAAATGATAAAGATGTGAATTTAAAAAAAAGCCTCAATTAGCTACATTGACATAAAAATATGTGAAAAAAATAAATTTAGTAAGCTCTAGTTCATTTTACAATTATTTTACGAAATCGCTGCAATAAATAAGCGTACGATGCACAAAATTCATAACAATTCAAGCTCCTTAATTAGCGTACATTAACATAAAACAACAACGGTGATTGCTTAAAAGATTTCGTTAATTCCGTCCCAAAGTCGGCAGATTCCGTTATAAAATCAGATATTCTCATGGTATGTTTATCTTAATTTACATATTGATCCCCAGATAGCCGTAGCTTTGTAGAGAAATGTTTACCTTACCAATTATTCGGCCTCACGCCTACCTGATCGTATGTAAAATTGTCGTTTATTCCCTTAAATTTGTAACGAAATTAAGTTTTCTTTGATTGCAAAAATTTATAATCATAATCACGAAAAATATGTTGAAACATTTTATTATTGATACGAATACTACATATAGCTTTGAATAATACTCGGGCATGTTATACGATAATAAAAACTCAAAGAAACTTGTCGCAAAAAATAATCTTACTAAATTCAAATTCAAAATTCAAATTCAAAATATTCTTTATTCAAATAGGCAATTATTATAAGCACTTTTGAATCGTCGAATGAACATATGAACAAAAAGCTACCACCGGTTCGGAAGGCAGTTCTGCTGAGAAGAGCCGGCAAGAAACTCAACAGTTGCTCTTTTCAAAATCAATGGTACAATCTATAAACATTAACTGGCAGCAATCCTGCATTACGTTCAATAGACATTAATTCCATACATGCTTATCCTCCAAATATTCTTCCTCCAACTATTATTACATAGACTGCAAATTTGACGCAAAATATGTTTTTCAAACATTTTACTACGATATCTAAAATGAACATAAAGGATTCTAACTTTGCTATACTTTTTTTAACTTTAATTAAATTCTTGGACCTCAGTTGTACACCATATGGTGGTTAAAATGAAAATAGTTGTTCATATCTACTATTTACTACTCTGTTTCAATTCAAGCGAAACCTAACTGCGGAAAATAAAGTGTCCTTCATAAGTAACAAATTTACTTTTCTATTGACATTACACTGTTTTAAATAGAAAAAAAAAATACTATTCAATATATGTATATAAAACATATGGACAGTAGATTTTTTCATTAACTTGTAACATCATGAGATACTTTTTTCTATGAATGAACTTGCTTCATATAAATTGCGTGCAAACAAGCCTTAATTTTGCCAATAAGGTTTTTTTTAAAAAAAAAAAGCAACAGCTACAAATAAAGCAAATATATGAAAGTGTGGATGAGCCTTAGCATTTCTTGGCGAATAGCCAACTAGTACCAGAAGTTTATTAATTTCTATTTAATCATAATAGAAAACATAGTACGAAAATGTTTCATATTTCTAATTATAACTCTTAAATGTATATATGAATATGTGGAAGCAGTTACTGAAAAATTGTAATTGTACTAACTTTAATTTAAAATAAAATCATAATAGAACAAGTACTCGGTATTTGGTAGTTTTATTTGACATGATTTTCCTTTGTCGCACGATTGTTATAGGTTCGAATTAAAGAAAGTTTGTTAGTTAGTTAGTTTAAAAAAAGTGTTGTGTTCCTTGTTCGTTAGTCTATGCAAACATTATTTTGTAGGTTCTATTCCCAGTCGAGTGAATGAATTAGTAACATTTTCCTCGCTTTGGTAATTAGGCGTAGCGTTCTGCCACTCAACACGTAGCGACTACCCATGGGAATCGGAGTGCCTTAACAATAAGTTTCTTTTGGCTACCATACTAAAGCTAAAGAAAATAAAATTGAATTATATTGACACAGCAAAATCTTCTACATATGAGTATACTATCTATTTGTAAATAGAAAAACGAATCAGCTCCCAATCTATCCGACTTCAATTTTATCCGCTCATATGTAACTAAAGTTGTGATCTACGAATTCACCAATGAAGTGTTTAATTTATAAGCATAAAGCATTATGAAACGTTAATTTATTAACGTTACGAGTGACTGTAAACACGACGGTTGTGATTTTGGCTGTCTCTCGGAAGAACAAGTCATCTAATTTTGTTCTTTCCTCACTTTCCTCACACATTTCCCACTTTCTAAAATTGGAATGGAAAGTGAGTAAAGGAAGTGTCATAATGTGAATGAAGTGTCTTAAGACTAGTTTCCTCCTATGTGCGGGATACACCGTGAAACTCATATTCAGGAGCAGGATTTTGACGTCTATATTAAGTTGTAAAAATATTAATATATTTTTATTCTTTAAATAACAAACAATATTAAACTTACTTATTTTAAAATTTAAAGGAACAGACTACGATCTTTTGACTTGGACCATTCTTTAATAGTTTTACAGTATAAAATTGCAATAGCACGGATTCCTGATTCTGAAATTGCGATTATTTCTTCAGAGGGTTTCATTTAATTACCTACAAACTAAAGTTTAGTACTAAAGTAGGAGCAGCTGCGCAAGTTAAATTGGAAATGAGATTTAGAAGATTTAAATAGCTAAGCAAGAGATGGTTTGAACTTGAATGCTGAAAGATAATTCGTATTTTAAAATGTTTTTTTAGGGTTCTGCATCTCAATAGGTAAAAAACGGAACTCTTATAGGATTAATTTGTTGCTTGTCTGTTCGTCTGTCAAGACCATTTCTCTCGAGATCACGTGGAGATATCTTCCATAATCTACTATAATTTACAGGATGATCTTCCATAATTTACAGGTCTGCAGCCCAGAACAGCCCCTGCAGTACAGAAAAAATCAAGGTTCAAAATGATATGCATAATTTTTTCAGCATTTTATATGAAATTCGCCGCGAAATCCAAACCCTCCCTCCATCATCGGAACCACAGTTACGAAATTTGGCACGAATTTAGAACTTACTATACAAATAAAGGACAAAACAAACATTTATATGTATTTCTTAAAAAAAAATACATACCTTTATTTGTAGTTTATTAGTACAAAATGATTGCATACGCCCGCAATTTTAAGTTTGTAAAAGTAAATTTTTACAAAATGCACTTCCGGTTGACCTGAGAAATTAACTATTAACTAATATTCTATGAATGAAAGTTAAGAGCGATTTTTAAATACGGGTCTAAGTTCTCGACGTAACACCGACCGCATGTACAGTGACGTAATTATTACTGTAAATTTTCTCAATTCAAACCAATAATTCCGGAGTTTGAAGCGTTCAGCCGAAGAAATTCTTCAGCTATATAATATTAATATAGATTTTAAAGTTTTATTCACCTTGCAAAAGTAATAAAATTTAAATTTAGATTAAAATACGTTACCTACAATGTATAAAAATATTTTAAAACCGTATTTCGATTTTAAATTCAAAACAATGCTGCATACATTGTTCACTGAAGTAAATTTTACTGCACATAAAATGTAACATTTATGATATACTTGCGGACGCTCGCAGCTTCGCTTGCTTATTTAGGGGTGAATTTGGTGAACCATGAAACATAATGAAATATTTTTAAGAATCTGAACTTCAAATTTTATAAAAATCGGTGGCGATTTAAAGGCTTTTTCCATACAAACTTTCAACCCCTTATTTGCACCCTTAAGGAGATAATTCTAGAAAACGATGAAACACTTATTCAATTAAATACTTTTAAAAATCTAAATTTGAAATTTTATAAGAATCGGTGCCGGTTTAATTTTTTTTCCATACAAACTTTCAACCCTTATTTCCCCCCTTTAGGGTTAAAATTTTTCAAAATTCTTTCTTAGTGGATGTTCATATTATGAAAGTTAACATCTGTCCAAATGTCACGTTTCTACGCACAGCGGTTAAGGCTGTGCGTGCGTCTTACCTCAGTCAGTGAGGACAAGTCTTTTTATATATATATATATTACAAAAATCTTTAGCACTAAACCCCTTTTACAGCAATTCCATAAATGCACAAGTCCAGGAACCTTTTTAAGAGAAATAAACATCAAATTTTCTTTAGCTTCACTATTTATCACATAACGTGTTGGCAGAGCACCTTGTGTCAAGACACTTCGTTCTTCACTATCCACCTGAATATCAAACATAGCGTGTTGAATGGCGGAAATAAACGCCATGTTTTGTCAGGAAAATGAAAATAAAGCGGAAAAATTTAATTCTCACAATGCGAACACGAAAAAAATGCGTTTGCAGTCCAACCGTTCGTTACGTCACAATAGCCCAAATATCAGCTTAAACAAATAAAAACATTTGTACATTAGTTATTTTATAGCTTTTGTTCTTAAAGCTACTTCCAACTTAAACAACAGTTTCTCCCGGTAATTGCAATAATAGGAGAAAATATAACGTAACCTGTAGGAAATAGTCCTTTTCAAATATGTACTTACTTTTCTTTAAAGTACCAATGTTTTCTTTACTTAAGGCGTCGTGTACACTAAAAGATTACAATTCTGATAATATTGTAAACTACTTCATAAATTAAAAATATAATTGATTCCCTCTTGGCGCTGTGGTACTGTCTTTACTGTTATCCTAATAGTTGCGGGTTCGATTCTCACTTCTGTAGACAGGGTAGTAAATGATATATTTCCGTGCGACAAAGCGGGGTGATGACTTTTCCCGCTCCATAAACTCGAAAATTGTGCGATGCTTGGGCAACAGCAAATAAAATAATAAAGTTAAGACACTCCGTCCAAGACACTGTGCGTGAAACGGTAGGGCTCACCACTACGCTTTGTCTAGTCAGAGCGGAGAAATGAAAATAATATATTCCCTCCAGTGGGAATCGAAACCACAATCATTACGTTTACAGTATATACGATTCTAAAATATACAAACACGTCTTTAATTTAAATGAAATTCTACTTATTTTATGTATTTTTTTTAATTTTAACTATAAATATTACATTTCTTAACAGTTTGTTCAGAGCTTTAAGAACTCCTGAAAGTTAAAACTTCTAAGGTAGAACGACTTTTGCCATTTATACACAGCGTATGTATGTACGTCGCTAATGGTTTCTTTATGCACCTATATTATATATAAAATACAGTTTTACTATAAGAAAACCATTTTTTTTACTCCAATTAGACACTAAAGTATATAATTATATTAGATTTGAAGTTATGTTTTTGTAACGATATTCTAGTTTTGTGAAGCTAAAAATATATATATTTCTGTTAGTATAACATGCAGCCTTAAAAGGACTTATTTCATTTTGGTCTCGGAAATATTGCGTATGTAATATTATACTATGGAATAAATCCGACAATAGTTTTGCTAAGGCGTCAGACACATCAAATTGAAAGATGCTTATTATATTTGACAACAATGGACAGATTTTTTCAAATTTTCTGCCATAAATACCGGGAAAAACAGCATAAATATAACGGGAGTATACAAAGGTGACCTTATTACAATTATTGAACTATACACTACAGGTAACCTTGAATAAAGGCTCTTCTGGCTTAAAAAAGTTAAGAATTTCATACTGTTTGACAGTGTTTTAAAAATAATAAAAAAATATATTATTTTTATTTTACAATCAAAGCTGGTAGTAATAACTAGTTCAGAAATATAATAAAGTTACTTCATCAAGAGTAAAATAAATATTAAAACAAATAAAGCTTTTCATACTCTCATTAAAAATTGTTATTTTATACATTTCAAATGTGGTTACGCCCCTCTATAGTCGTATTTTAATTATGAAATAAAATATAACTCTTGTGTATTTAAATTATGTATAAAAATAGAAAATATGTTTTACAATCACAAAAAAAAACATTTTACTTTCTATTGTATAAAAATCTGATTTTTATGTCAATGTATGGAAAAGGCACTAAAAAATCAAAGTGTTTCTTTACATTAGTTAAATGAAGGTTAAAAAGCGAAGTAAATTAAGTAGCGTTACTTATAATAAAATGTTAATATTATATGTACATAATTCTGTATTTTTAATTTAATAAATTGCCTTCTCAACTTACATTAATTATTAGGTAAGTTTGTACTGTTAAGGAAATGTAAAGAACCCATAACCAAAGTATTCATACACTGCAATATTTAATTTCGCAGCTCAACACGTCATATTTCGAAAACTGTGACTGAATGTTTTATCAGATATCGATTCCCACTTGCGGGAATTAATTATTATTTATTAATATTTTCTTTCGTCGTTCTGGTACTAAGGAAAACGCGCGGCGTGGATTTCTGCCACTCAACACGCAATACATTGAAAATTTGGCTGTGTATAGAAGACGCAATGTCTTAACTTAACAGAGGAAACTTAATGTCTTAAGTTTATACAGCGTGAAGCCGAAAAATAAATATTAGTTTCCCTTTGTCTATTCCATTCAATTTCCAACTGCATCCAAATAATACACAACCTGTATAATTTACAAATATCAATCAACGGAATGTATTAAACTTGTAACCAATATATACAGAGTTGCGAAGCACGAACGCTTGCAAAGGCATGCAGTCAATTAGAATACCAAAAATGTAAGCATGAAGTATTATTAACTCTATCACACATAAAATAAAGTTTAATTTCAATTAGCACTATAACAAGTGGAAGTTTCATTAAAATGTTCATTTCCCTTAGTATCGCATAAACGACAATTTGTCCAGCTGAAAACGAGCGACGCCGAGATTGAAATACCATACGTCTGATTACACTGCCGATGAATAAATATTGCTGATTGAATGCTGATTCCGATGCTATTTTATGCGAGAGGCTGTTTTATTGACATTTTAGGATTCCGTAAATCGAAAGGTAAAAACGGAACCCTTATAGGATCACGTTGTTCCTCACAATACTGAAATTTCAGTCTGAATCGCACTTAACTGATTTTTTTAAGTGTCACGCGCATTCGTTTTGGGGAATAAATGTCAGCTTTGTGACACAAAATTACGAATATAAACAATTTTAAAATCTCGTATTCTGGCTCTTAGTCAAAAAATTCGACAGTACTCTAAATTTTTTGTTCTATTGGACAAAGGAAAATATCGGCAAATTGATAACATTTTTAAAATACGCTTTTTGAAATCATTGACTGTCAATTTTTTTCCTAAAAATATTACACAAAGACATATAAAATTCTCAATTTGTCAAAAATTTGGTGTTTGCTTGAAAAAAAACAAGTTACGAAAAAGAACTTGATCCTATACATATTTTGTCCGAATTCATTACCTCACAATAGCTGAAAATAAATTTTTTAGAAACTAGTAATTTATAGATTTCTATAAAAGAATGAAACCAAATATCTATACGTATTAAAGATCTATACAAGACACGGTGCCTTTATAATTCGGCGGAAAATGGAGAACAGAGTATCTTAACACTAGGTTCCCTCTTCTTACCCTGCTCTGTGCGGGATACAGCGTGAAACTGATAAAAATATTACGTATGTAATATTATAAGAAAACAACAGGTAATACAATTACAACATTGTACGAAACTTGCTTAAGAGGTATAATTACGAATTGGGCGGGACCCATAGTTAGTTACAAAGCCTAATGAAGTCACTGAGAATGTTTGTTTTAGATAAACGTAAGTAAATGTATACAGTACGTACGTAAATAGTACTTATATAATATGTATAAGTTATGTAATGTAATCAATTGGAAGGGTTTTAATAGTAGATATATAATAACTTCCTGTCCGACATACGGATTTTAATTATTTAAAAGATATCATTTAAAAAGAACCCTTTTCATCACTGTTGTAAAGGCAAGTTGCAGATAGTACAATTAATTACTTTTAGTAGCCACTATTGAACAGCTTGAAGCAGGTAAGAAAATTGAAATATCCAGGTAGAAAGCTAGCCACTTCTGCTGCTTCTTCTGCATGTGACCACCCTGCTTTAAGAAATAAAACCTGAAACAAAAATATATAATCGTACTATATTTTCCAAGCAGATATTCAAATATTAAAATGTTTACACACTGACACTAATAAAATAATCTCAAGTGAAAATCGAACTTATAACCTTCAAATTAGTCTCCTTATCTGTAACTCACTAATAGACACCAAGTTAATAATAATTTCGAACATTATCGTATTTGATATAAATTAAATATTCATATTATTTTGACTTTAACTTAATTTCACAATCACAACTTAAGAATTTACTATGATATATGAAATAGTCAACAAAAACCGTAAAGGTCTTAGGCCTGGTGGCTCGAGTTCCTTCGTCCACTTTGATGTGTACATCAAAGCTGTCGTATACAGCTGTAAGAGTTTATTGGAAAAAAAATCCTACAACCGTCGTGAAAATCAAATTCACATCCCAGCATTTTCATTCACGCCAGCTAGGTCGCAATAGCCTTATTAATATAGATGTATAAGAAAATCATCTGTCGCTTAACGTAAATTAATAAAAAAGTAAATTATATAAATCTCAAACAGTTTGGAAAAATAATTCAAAAAATCCAAACTAAAAACAAAAAAACAAGACATCAAAAATTTTGCAGCAATAGAATGTATCCAGGGATCAATGCAAGGAAAAAAAATGTAATGTATTGGTATTTTTACGTTTTAAACAATCTCTTAAAAAACTCTGTATGGAACAGAGAAAAAATCATATAACATTTAATTTCATATTTTAAAAAAAAGTATTTTCCAACACCTGGAAGCCTGGAAAGGCGAACAAAGTGCTAACCAGTAGGTACTTTATTTTTTCACATAACTAAAATATTCCTTTTATAAACATGTTCAAGCTTTTCAAATCACATAAAAGGAATCGACTGCCTTTTACGCTCAATATAGCTCAGTAATTCCTGTGTAGAAAATTTTCAACATACCAACATTTGTTTATTCACTTTTCAGTTGGTAGATTAATATTTTGCCTGCTTATTTACTTGATTATTTTCTTCTTATAGTAGGTATATAATTATTGAGAAGTGTCGTTAAGTAGCTTCCCCGGTAGTTTTGTCTCGACCTATATTACCTGACATTTTCAGTCTATTTTTGTTCTTATAGTCTCATACTAGGAGTATCACAATATTGTGAACCGCAAATAGAAGTACTTGAATATTTATTATGGCTCTTACCTTTTCTCATACGTTTGTAATGAAAAAAAATATATAAATTAATATTTATATTATTTTTTTAACATGTATACAATATAGCTATTTAGCATAGTTATTTAGTGAACAAGGGGCAAGGTTAGCTCCATATAGGATGTACATACATACATATTTACTGCACAAAATCGAAACGATATAAAATCTTATTTTAATTAACAATTTTTACTATAAACAATAAGAATTGGACTATAATAATTAGAATCTAACATAATTTTTCTATTTTTCCCAATTTTTTAGTTCTTTATAAAAAAAGGCCCTGTCAATTTGTGTGTCTATCGCCTAGCATTCGCTTAATTAATCAAAGCTCTGATTAAGCTCCAAGGGACAATTTTTATTTACGTTAGTTTCCTTATACTACTGTCAGACACACACTGTCTTTATTATAGCTCCTAATAAGGTATTGATGGTAGATATGTGTACATCTTATATACGAAAATGTGTGTTTAAAATGATACTGGTTTTATGTATGTAACTATTATGTGTGTGTGTGTGTGTTTGTGATATATTTATCATAAACACGTATTATTATATGAAAAGGTACTCGCGGCGTTTAGTACCGCTACTCAACACGCAATGTTTCGATAATACGGCGGAAAGCCGCACTAGGTTCTCTCACCCCACTGTGTCTTTTAAATAAATATTTTTAAGTAGCAAAATTTCATTATTAATCTTACAGTTAAAACATATAAGAAAAGCATCAATTTATCGTTATCTCTTTAGATAACATAAAGACAAACGCACGGATCAGTGTGAAGTAGTGAAGGAAGGAAGTCCTTACCAAAACGAAATCCGGGTCATGACCGAATCGACTTAAATCCGGTCACAGCCACACACATCCGGCTAGTTGGACCCTTATCACGAAAACCACCTGTTTATATCTCCATAGTTCGTATAGAATAAGGAAAAATATTGTATTGTCAAAGCATTTATAAGGTTTTTCTTTATTTATTTTTACAATTTATTAGATTTGTATTTCTTATTTGAGATAAATTATATTTACTTGGCACTCTACAAAGTAAATTTACATATTTTTTAAAAGATGTTGCATGCATGTTTTTCTATATATTTTATTAGTATACAAATCGTCGCTCGTAACAATGTGTGTGTATAGATTTTGAGACGTAAAACAGATAAAAAACTGAATATTCTATTTATTATATAAAGTACTATAATTCTGATAAGAAACACAATATTGTCTTTATAAAGATTATTATTTAAATAATAAAGTGAAAATAAAAACTTATATACCTAATTGAAGCCAGTCGTGGCGGAAGGGACATTGCAACAAGCATGCGAGAAAATGAAGTATTTTATATTTTATTTTCCTCGCTCTGGTAACGAGGCACAGCGCGGCGTTAAGTTCCGCCACTCAACACGCAATTTCTCTAGAATTCAGAGGAAAATATGGAACAGAAGTGTCTTAACAATAGGTTCCCATTTTCCCTCTGTCTACTTATTTATTTAATCTTATATACCACTGTAAAAAATAAAATATATAAATTTCGGCCATATAGAAATTATTTTACAAGTTATATATTATGTAAATACGTTATCAACAAAAACACTCTACAAAATAAATTACATAACATAAAATGAGCATTTCATAATTTTTCAGAGTATTAGTTAGGACTATATATGAGACGGTTGGAATTGCGTAAACCATAAATAAAGTGCTTGAGATGTTATTAATTTATTTTACTCATCTTTTATATAAATTTGTTATAATAATACAAAAAAAATGTGCTCAAAAGTTATCAATTGAACTTCTTCTTTTAAATCATGCTTAAATTAAATAAAAAGACAAATTATTTATTTGATTTATTACATTATAGTTTAAATTAAATTAAAATTATATTTAAACTTGTTTAAATTATCAAAAATTCCTCCATTTCTGTCCAGTAGTTATCAGTAACTAAAGTAATTTCACTTTTTCTGTTTTTTTTTATTTTATTACGGAAAAAATTGGACGAAACGAAGTTAGGTCTTTACCATATTAAAATTCCTTAATTTCTAATCAATAGATTTTTCGTGATTCACGAACAAACCAACGGACAGACAAATTTCAGCTGAGTGGGGTTTTCTATCTTCTGTTATCAAAGTATTAACGGACCCAATTAATCATTTTAAATCTTTTCTGTAAAAAATAGATCATTTATATAAGTATAGATAATACACATACTACAGTAGGTACAGAAAGTGCATCGATAAGCACAAGCTTTACGACACTTCAAAGCATTATTACCGCAAAAGCTTCAAACTAAACAACTATACTTAATATTAGAATATATTCTATACGTAACTTTAACCTATATGACAGTTTAAAGTTCTTGAAAGTGATACCTGTTGATATTAGAAGTAAGTTTGCATTTATTAATAAACTTGAAAACGAAATATTTAATCAAATTTCCTCGATATTAAAGAAAAGGGAAATTCACATGATTATTTAAAAAATATTTATATGTTTAATACAATTTGTCTGTCAGCTTCACGCTGTATCCCGCATACACCCTTTGCCCGACACCAGAGCGAAGAAATGGAAATTTAAATTTTAAATAATTATTTTATTTCCTCGAGTGGAAATCGAATCAACCATCATCAACCAATCACTTTACCGTCACACTTTGTGCCCCTGCGTCACGACTGACCTCAAAACTAACTGAAAGTGTTGTTTTGCTTGTTAAGTAATAGCACAGTAAGTTTCATGGAAATCAATAAAATATTTATAGAAAACTATTTCTGTAAATATTTTATATACCCGTCTACTGATGAACTTGACGTCATTTCAGCAAACTTATTTCAAGCTATTTATTTTGGTTTCAAGTTTTACAATATTTTTTATTATAATATACAATATAAACTAAAGATAAATAAGTATAAAAAGCTTAAAAAAGGCAAATTATAAAACTTATTTTTTCTTACAACAAAAAAATGTGATTCAATGGCGTTATGCAGAAAAAAATGTTTTCGTTGTAGAAATAAAAAATACAATTCTCAAGTGGAATCGAAACCACTCCTATCATATTTACAGAAGCCGTACCCGCTCGTAACAAATAAACTTGAAAATTTCTCAAACTTTATATAAGATAGAAGTAGAAACAAAGATAAGTTGATTCTGTCTTTAAAGTTTTAAGAACAGATGCACTCTATTTTATATTTCTCTTGCGTTCTAAAGATTTAACTAAACGTTTTTATAGTACGAGTATAATGTTCTTTAGAGGACTCATAAGCGTTGCTTTTGGTTTGAGTTGTCTATGTTTGCGTAGCACATATGTACGTATAAAAATTATAAATTAATATACAAACATTTCATGATTATATATTTTTAACTACCAGCTCTACATATAAGATAGAAAGAAACAACCTAGGGATGATGCGATCCGTTCTCCGTATTCCATCCGTTGGCAAGGGGTTTGTCTTACAAGAGCAAGGGAATGGATTTATCAATCCACCCGAACGTGTATCGCTGATGCTGTCCCAATACTGCGGAATGATAGAGGTACGATGATTTAGCTGCAGAGATAACTATTTGCTTCAGACAAATACACCAATAAAAAAACTATACAGTACTCAATTATATATACACACTACTATAAGTTTTATCAATTTTAAACTAACATCATATTATTTAAAAAATTGATATAAACTTATAGTAGTGTGTATATATCATTGAGTACTGTATAGTTTTTTTATTTGTGTATTTGTCTGAGGCAAATATGTATGTCTGCAGCTAAGCTTCCAACTTGTCAAGCAGAGTGAGACAATAACGGTGCCAAAATGTGAAAAGGGACTATAAAAATGACTTTTGTGTAGTAAGATATTTGTGGGAATATAAATAATTAAGAAACTAATACTCCCCGGGTTTTAGATTCATTAGAAAGAAACATATTTAGACATAAGGATGAATGATGTTTTAATAATAGTAAATTTTCATATCGTATATTACAGTTAGTTTTATATTTCCATAAACATAATATTAAACTACAACTTATCACTGTCAACGGGACTTGTGTTCATCATAAGGCTAAAGTTTATATGTATGATGCATTAATTTCCTTTCTGCCATTGAGTTTTTATATAGAAAGATATGTGTATGTTAAGCGCTTTGCGGTTTTACATACAAATTCAAGAATTTATGTTTATGTTAAGTGGCGGTACTTAACGCAGCGCCATGTGCTGCTAAAACGAAAACGAAAACGAAAATAAAACATTAATCAGATTTTTTATGCTATTTTCTTATTTCGGTTTGTGTAATCGACTATCATGGTATAAAAATGGTACACAAAACATTTACTTGAGGAACCATAGGGAACCTGGGAATCTAAAATTAAGACACTCCGTTCCCATTATATTGTTCCAACCGAACATATAATAATATTTCTCCATATAAAATACTGCAATAAGAGCAAATATAGAAGAATTCATAAAAACATAAATTCTAAAGCGATGGTGGTTTCCTCTAGCTACCAAGATTAAATGTCCTCAAGTACCCAAGTCAAACAAACCACTTGAAGTGAAGTCGGCAATCTAACAGTCCAGGAACCACGCTCCCATTGAATTTTCCCTACAAATTATACGACATAATCGATTCTCGAAAGGGTGCTTATGCATAAAGAGCCTGAGAAGTAAGATATTCAATTTCAAGTTAGACATGGGCAGGGCGCATTAACACAAGTGTGGGATTGCGGATTCGATTACCACTCGAAGAAATGAAATATTTAATATTTTTTATATTTCACTGTAGTGTCGAAAAAGCACGGCGTTAAGTTCCGCTACTCAACCCGCAATGCCTCAAAAATTCAGCGTAAAAAGGGAAACGGATTGTTTTAACAGTACGTTCCTTCTGTCTACCTACCATATTATAGAATATATTTAAATATAACATTGAGTAAGTACATGAATAGAATAAATCTTATTTGAACTTGAGTATTTGATAAGAAGTTTTAGATATTCATTTCCGATTTATGATAACTGATAACTTGGTCCCATAGCTCGACCCGCGAACACACCGGGGATCGACGATGCGAGATAACTCTCAATAATTAAAGGACTTTTGAAAGGAACACAACATTAATAGAATTCTTGTGTTATTTATAATGTAGAGAAATTAAATTTTGATCATATTGTTACATTTTCATTTTAATAAATATGTAAATTTATAAAATTTAATTAATGTATAGTTGACTCATATTTTTTGTTATGAAATTTACTTTGATTTTCACCTACCAGAAGTTGTGGGTGACCTATGATGGATGTAAAAGACACTTGGTGTCCAAATTAACGATGAAAAATAACATGCATTCCAACTCGATCCAGGTTGGTCTCGAAAATTCAACGAAAAGTGGCAAACGGAGTGTTATAGCACTAAGTTCTGTGTAGCTCGACTTAGCTATTTTTACTTTATATTCGATGGAGTAAATTTATATAAAAATATCGGGAAATTTCACAATAGAATAACGTCACTAGGTTCTTTTTGTGTTTTCAAAAAGATACCGCACTGACATGAAAATTTGGTTCTGTTTAAAATGCAAATAAAATTCTACTACCTATTTCGAATGCTAACATATACACTACTTCAATAACTTCATTATCAAGTAACAGTTCGAACTCTTTTACCATTTACTTTGTTTTATTTAAAATATATTTTAAATGTAAAATGTTTTTTTTTATTTGAGGCCAATCGTGGCTCGGTGGCACAAAGCGTGACTGTTAACTCGACTCGTTGTAGGTTCGAACCCCACTCGAGGAAATGAAAAATTTATTTAAATTTATATTTCCATTTCTTCGCTCTGGTGTCGATCCAGAGTACGGCGTTGAGTTCCGCCATTCAGCACGCAATGCTTCCAGAATTCGGATCTCCTCGAGTGGGGATCGAACCTAAAACCAGTCGGTTTTACAGTCACACTATGACCATAGCCCCAGCGTCACGACTGACCATAACATTTTTAATAATATATTTTTTATTTTAATATAATAGAGAAGATAGTACGTAATTTTTAACAAGTAATTTTAAAAAGACGAGTATCACTCACATCGCATTAAGCAGAGTTACCATATTGAAAATCAAGAAAGCGAAAATTTCAGTAAACGCGCTAACGTTTTGATGTTGGCAAAGATAAAATATATAATATTGAACGACAATCTTTCTTAAGCCTCCCAAACTTCTATTATTTGAGATATTTACAAGTCTTTGATATTACATAGAGACCGTCTCGGCTCAGGGACACAAGGGTGTGACTGTAACGCGACGGTTAGAGGTTCGATCCCCACTCGAGGGAATAAATTATTATTTATTTATATTTTAATTTCTTCGGTCTGGCACAAAGTCAATTAGATCCAAATCAAACTTACGAACGTAATAACCTGCTGCTGCTAGTCGTAAACAATAAAATGTAAAATAAAAAATGAGCAGCAAAGTAACCTATGGGGAAATCATTTCTTTCTTCTTTCTATTCACAGTCATTATATTGTTAGAAACATTTTTTTTCTAATTTATTATTATTAAAATGATTCTATCTGTATCCCGCGCATGTATGAATGGTCAGAGAAAACCTAGTGCGGACAAATTCCGTACTCCGCTTTTCGCTCTTGGGCATAGGTGAAGCCAAATAGCCGCCCTGGAATAGTCTTGTAATTTTACTAGCAGATGAATCTGTACATGAACACATCTGGTAAGCTAAAGTCCAGACCCCAATTTGAAAAAATATCTCTGGAGACGCCCACAATTTCGTCGGAATTTGAAACATTGTGAGTATATGTATAAACGTAATAGGATTTTAAAACGTGGTTGTATATTCCATATTATGTAATATGGAAGCCTAAGCCTCCTCATTTTAGATTAAAATGTTATATTATACTTTGATTGAGATGATTGTATGAGGTTTAACCTTATAAAGTGAAATATTAAATTCCATACTAATATTACGTTCATAATTTTAGTTAATAGATCCATCTTGTTATAAGTTACAACATAGTAAAGTTACAACAAGTATTTTAATATGCGTACTTTATTAAATTGTAGGCTTTTTTGACTTCACGCTGTATCCCGCACATAGCAGCGTAGGCAGAGGGGACTTGGGGACCTAGTAGAAGACACTTCCATTCTCTGTGCCTACCCTGCTGTGTATGGTATCGTCAAATTTAAAAGCCTGTGCAGTCTTCATAAATGTTGAACAATAACCAATTATTTCATTGCGGTGTTCAAAAATATTAATAGGAAATTAACTAATAGCTTCATTGGTCGCAATGTTTTAAATAAAATGTATTATGTTCATTAAATGTTCACATTTCCACCTTCCGCCGAATCTTGGAGGCATTGGGTTTTTAGTGGCGGAACTCAACGCCGCGCTTTTACGTCGAGACCAGAGCGAGAAAAATAAATTATTAGATATTTTATTTCCTCAAGTGAGAATCGAACCCGCAATCTGTTCCGTATACAGACACACGCTTGTGCCACTACGCCACGACTAGCCTCACCCCCTATCCCCCATATACGAGTAAGTAGTAGGGTCAAGATTTAAGACACTCCGTCCTCAGCTTTTCAATGAAATTGAGTCACTGCATATTGAGGCGTGGTTGGTGAGGTGGCAATGCCGCTCCCAGTCTTGCCGGCCAAACAAACGCTCCAACTTTGTAATATTAGTATAGATTTGTCCAAAAAATATTTACAGTCCACGCTAAAGAGCCGTGGGAAAAATCCCGGAAAGATAATGTTTAAAACATTTTACCCGTGAAAGTATAATTGTATACAATTAAAATTCAGTATGGTGTGAAAGCAGGTTTCATATAAATCTGAGCTTTCATCTGAATAAGCCCCTGATGATGTTTGCAATAAATAAATTCCGATAAAAAGTCCACGTATTATATTTTTATAATCTTGTCATCTTGTCATTGTGGATAACTGGGTATATACCTAAATAAGCGCGACGATTGTAAGTTCAAATCCTGTCCGAAGAAAAAATAAATAAGGTAAATATAATTATATTTTATTGGTATTATATTTTATGGTAAGGGGGTTCATTTCCCAGTCCTATTAAGGCTTTCGTAGTTCTGCTGACCTAGAAATTGGGCATCTGGTTTCTGCTTTTAATTATTATTGTGTCCATCTGTACATGTAAGTTATCTGGTACATAATTATAGTCATTTATTCGGTCTTTTTATTTGTTTGGCCTAATCTCCGGAACAGCGGAACCGATTTTTATAAGACCTTTACTGAAGATAGAAGGGGTAATGAAGCAACATATAAACGTTTAACGCGGAACCAAGTCGGTCGGTTCGGTCAAGTAGGAAATAACAAGAGATAGGTATACACGGAGGAGATAGGTAGGCCAACCCTCCTATACGAGATAAAATGTGAAGCTACATATATTTTTACCAGAAATCAAATTTCCACCAACTTATAACATAATAAATATTCCTATAATATAATTAAAGTTCACAGCAAGTACAGACTATTAATCCCTGGTACCTCCAGAGCGTCAGCAATTAAAACAACCTCCCAATAATATCCGGAGTCAATCGATATGGAAGTCGAACGGTAAATGTTTCAAGTTACCAATTACTTTAATATATAAACATGTGCATGTATGTGAAAACATGCACTGTTTATTACAGATTATTATATACTAGTTTAGACCCGCAACTAGGATCCACTTGCGTGGATTATAAAGTATAAAACTTTATTATTTCCTTTTTTAATAGGTACCTACGCCTGAATTAGTTCACTTGCTAAAATTAATATATGCCACCTGCGAATAAGCCTTTGAGAATTAGCGCGGGGCAGTGAAGCTTTGAAAGCTATCTATAGAAACTTTTCGTGATGTAATATGCTTAAAATAATTTATAATTTCTAATTTTAACAATGAAAATTTTGATTGAAATAAATGAATTAATGATAAATTTCTTTAACAGATAACAATAAACGGTATATTTCATTTAGGTACATCAGTTCTATTCGATATCAGCGCTATATGATAAATTATTTTACATGCGAATTTTCTTTTAAATTTAATTTCCAATCGGGGTAACGAATTACATAATATTTTTATTTCCTCTCTCTCTTTACGGTACGGTAACAAAGCGGCATTGGATTTTGCTACAGAACACACAATGTTTTGAAAATTAGGCGGAAAGTGGAGAACAGAGTGTCTTACCACTAGGTTCCCTCTGCCTTCCCTGCTATCTGCAGGATATAGTGTGAAGCTAAGCAAAAAAATAAGAATATTATACGGCAAAGGTTAAATTACCCTTATCGACATACAGTCACTCTTTTCTACCGTTTTTTTTGTAAGTAGCGGCTTCAGCGAACCAATATAATTCGATCAGTAAAATGCAAAGAGGAATGCCTTAATCTGATCCTTTAAAAGGGTCCAGTCCTCCTCAGGAGCTTACGACTAATACGACTTAATTGAATTATTTAGGCAAAAGTACTGCAAGAAATCGACTTTTCGACTGTAACTCGAATGGTTAACGTCGTGAGTATCATTTATTTACCTTTTTATTTATTTTTTCTTACGTTCAAAATTAAGTACTTACGTTCAAAGTAAATAAAATGTCTATTAAGAGAGAAAGGTTGGAAGCGATCCCTTTATATTTATTTCTTTTATTTTATATAGAGGTAAATATATTCTTTTTTATTTGATTAAAATTTATGGTTCTTATCTATTAGTGAAATTCTATTTTGAACATTCATTATAAAGCTATTTTTTTGTCAATAGCAAGCAGGTTAGTAAGACTACAATATTTTTTACATTAAATTTTTATTGCATATTTATTTGCACAGTTATTCTGTTATGAGCAGTATTTCTCAACTCACTAAGTAAAATAAAATCTTTTGTAATAAATAGTATTACCTGTAATATTTTTCAAAATGGAAGCTTAGCATCACAAGCTTAGATATCCCGGGAAAATTAAATAAAAAAGTTTATACGCCATATGTGGGTCAAAGCTAGATCTTAAGTTTCAATTTAGCACGATATGATCGCGTACAAAAATTTATAGAAAATTTTCGCTATATTCTCGGACCTGTCACTGTCAGCACAAAGGAAACCTCGTTATGTATAGTTTTTCTTAGTTTAGTATAAGATTTTAACTTCAGCACTATATTAAAAGTGTAGGTACAGATATGTTTAAACATTTATACAACACGTATATACAATTTTCATAATAAAAGAAATTTTCAGAACACAAAAATGGCAAAAATGAGGGAAGATGGAAAAAGTATGTTAAAAATGCATACGAGTCATAGATCGAGGGAGTACGCCGAAATCGGGACATCGACTTTCAATTACATAATATCAGTAAGTACTTTTGATCGGTAATTTTTCCAATTTTCCCTTAGCTTCAAAGTTTCACCGACACGCCGGTTTTCATGTCGGGCCCAAGTTTTGACGTTTATTTCATTAAACTTTACGCTATTGCTTCTTCATGATGGCTTCCTCCGCCTATCATGTTGCCAATCGCAGAAATAAGATAAATAGTAATTAGGAGTATTTAATTCGTATTTACTTTGTAGAATTCAATATTTAATTAAATAAAATTTCACTTGTTCGAAAATTTATTTTTAACTAATATGTAGAGCCTATAAAAATATTTGTTTTGGTCCGTCCTCTAAAATTTAAATTGGAAAAGTTATCATACGTAAACAATGTAAAAGTTTAAAAAAGAACTTGTTTCCCCTAAACCTCAAATGGGTTTAAAGTTATGAAAACTCGTATTTGCTGAGGCAGCAGCCACGACCTGCTGCGTTACTTTTGTTATATTATTTTCAAGTGATATATATAAATAAATACGGAAACTCTAACAATCAATACTGCCAACTTTGAAATATAAGCTGGACATTCGAAATTCGAAATTTAAAATTTTCGGACAAGACTTGCTATTTTTTTTTAATACTGACATCTCATTGAATACTAACATAGCAATTCTACTAAGAACAGACAAATCAAAATCGTTTAATGACGATTAAAAAATGTCTGATGTTATCGGCTCATTCTAATCTGAGTAGGTACCTAATTTGTATGTGTTAAGTACAGTGAGGTGTCATTCAGGTTTAAAATAAATAACCGATATTATGGTTATCACTGTTCATTTTATACTCTTTGAAAACATTTTCGGATCATTTATTCCTTTTTATATAGCTTTTGCAATTATAGATATTGAAAATAGATAAAAAATATTTGTATAAAGAGGAATAGGCTTGTTCCTTTATAACCTATTCTATGAAATTCTTGAGATATGCAGAAAACAAGCAAAATATTAGATACAAGATGTACCTACTGAAAAGTTAATATGAATACATGATGTGGTCAAACCTAATATATATTCTAAGTAGCGACCCTCAGAAATTGGATAAACTTTCATACTACCTACCCTACGACCTCACAAGGCAAAGTTGCCCAAAACTTACACAATCTAATTCATATTTGCGCCTTATTCCATTATGTCGTTTTTCGGCGTAATGGAATATATTCTATGTATATATTTTATAATAAATCACAATTAACAACTTTGGCATAGGACATATTCCTACGCCCATGTGCATTAGCTTGCCGGATGGTCCGTGCCCACCCCAAAAGAGTCTTGTGCCTTTACCAGAACATTTACTAATAATAAATTTAAAAAATCCACGTTTAGACGAACATATATTTTCAGAGCTCGCTTAAGCTTAAGAGTCATACCATGAAGCTCTTCGAGCGCGTGATCGACCTCAGGCTCCGCCGAGAGTGTACTGTCTCTGAGTCTCAATATGGATTTCAGCCAGGATCGGGACCATGGACGCTATTTTCGCCCTCAGAACTTTGATGGAGGCATACAGGGAAAAAAGGAGAGCTCTGCATGTGGCCTTTTTAGATCTGCAGAAGGCCTTTGACTGTGTGCCTCGTCAGTGTATCTGGTGGGCATTGCGATCCAAAGGGATCCCTGAGGCCTATATTGAGATTATCAGAGGCATGTACCACGATTCCGCTTCTATGGTTAGGACTGCTGTTGGCGACACTAGACCCTTCCCGATTACAGTGGGGGTTCACCAGGGCTCGGCTCTTAGTCCGTTCTTGTTCAATGTAGTGCTCGATACTGTCTCGGCTCACATCCAGGACCAGCCTCCATGGCTGATGATGTATGCCGACGACATAGCACTCATTGCCGAGAACCGACTGACGCTGGAGCGTAAAGTGAACCTCTGGAAGGGTACGCTTGAGAACGGCGGCCTTAAACTAAATGTGTCGAAGACAGAGTACATGGCCTGCGGGAACCGGGACTCGAGCACCATCCTTATAGGTCCTGAACCAGCCGTTAAGTCGGAGAAGTTCAGGTACCTTGGATCCGTTATGCACGAGTCTGGAGGCATCGACCACGATGTCCATGGCCGGATAAGCGCTGCCTGGGCCAAATGGCGGGAGGTCACTGGTGTGGTCTGCGACCGCAGAATACCGCCCAAGCTCAAGGGGCTGATATACAAGAGCATCGTCCGACCGGTTCTTTTATACGGCAGCGAATGTTGGCCAGCACTATCTCGGCACACTCAGGAGCTTCACGTCACGGAAATGAAGATGCTGAGGTGGATGTGCGGCGTAACGCGGTCTGACCGCATACGCAACACATTCATTCGAGGTAGTCTTGGGGTCCGTGACGTAGCGGATAAGCTCCAAGAGCGTCGCTTGAGATGGTTTGGCCACGTTACGCGCCGGCCTAAGAACTATGTCGGACGCAAGTGCCTTGCTATGCCAGTTCCTGGGGCGCGACCTCCCGGACGCCCAAGGAAGCGCTGGTTGGATGTCGTGATGCAGGACATGAGAGCCAATTCTCTAACCACCGAGGACGCAAAAGATCGTGCAAAGTGGAGTAAGTTGAGTAGGAAGGCAGACCCTGGTAATAGACGGGATTAATGCCAGGAAGAAGAAGATATTTTCAGAGCTCGCTCTCTATTTATAATATTTAGTTTGCCCTTATAAGCGAGCTTAAGATTTAAGTTACTTTTGTTTCAGAACTTTTACAAAAATCAACAAAGAGCATCGCCGTTATTAGCGTCAAACTAAACTTACTGTAGGTAATATGAGTAATGTAAGCGAGCGCTTAGTTAAACAAAGTATTTGTAAACGGTATACTGTATAGTGCACTGTTAGTACAAAAGTTGTTTGTAATGCCTAATTAGCGAAATAGCGTACATGCACGTACATGAAGTAGCAGACATGGAGTTCATTATTTCAAATATTATGCTTGTAGTTAAATTAGAATTGTTTTATATTTTCTCTAAATTCTGTGCCGAATAATTAGAAGAACAGAGTGGATGTTATTAAAAAGTGAACTCAGGCGTAGGTAAGATCAATGTGGTGTATTGGGACAGATCTTTTTGTGATTGTGATTTCAATGTTGATTAGAAAGGAAGGAATCTTTTCACTCAACAGTCAACACACAGTATATCGAATTCGGGCAGATAGCGAATAGCGAGATACTGTTCTCAACATTAAGTCGTTTTTTTTGTAATTTTTTATATATTTTTAGTATATTTTTCTAAACCTGAACCTAAAAGTAGTTATATGTTACACCTTTACACCGTTGTCTAGTACATGCCATGCATATATTTATGTTAAAAGAAATGAAAAAAAATAAACAGACCAGTCGTGGCATAGAACCACAAGCGTATGACAGGTGGGTACGATTTCCACTCAAGGAATTGAAATATTTAATATTTTCATGTCTTCGTTCTGGTGTAGAGAACACGGCGGCAAACGAGAAACGGAGTGTCTTTAAACACTAGGCTCCCTCTACCTAGTGCCATGCTAACTAAAATTCAATTACATACAAAAAGGAAATGGGTACACGGAAAAATATATATATTTAAAAAATTAATAAAATTTCACTTTTCTTGCCTTTCTCTTAGGCATTCTTTTATTAGGCATTCTAAGTCTATGTTTTCTGCAATTTCATTTTTGATTGACAAAGTTGTAAAGTTTGTTAATCTAGATTGCGAGATTGTGGATCGCAGATATGTTCTTATTGGCTTTAGTTTGAAAAACTCCTTGTTTATTGAAAAAACCACAAGGCAAGCGAGCGTACGGGTTACCTGATGGTAAGTGATCACCGCCGCCTACGACCTCGTGTAACATCAGAGGGGCGGGTTACAGGTGCGTTGCCGGTCTTCAAGGTGGAGAAAGACGCGCTTTTGGAAGGTTCCTACCAAATCGCACAGAAGTAGAGTGGCACGTACTCAGATGATGTGGATGATACTTGATTTTGTAACGTAATGTCGGTAAGAAAATTTGGCGGCAGGTAACAGGTCGAACAGTTCTCCAGAACACATGCGGTATAGAACGCACAGCGAGCACATATCTCCACGCAAAGCCAATATTGCAAGCCATCATTGGGTTTCCAACGATCCGAACGGCTCTACCTTGTATGCGGTCCGTATGTATCAAATAGGTCTAGCTGATACTGGGATGCATCAGCCCAGAGATAACAACAGTACTCCACATGAGGCCGAACCTTTGCTCGGCGAACCGAAAGTATCAGCACATTGGGCCTTAGCGAGCTTACTGGCAACACCACAAATGGGGTTTAGTGGTTAATGTGCAAACTCGTGTCTTTTTGGGGTTGAATTGAATCAAGATCCTATCAACCTATTAGGAAACATGTTATTAATCAATCGGTCATCCTTCAGATAAACCAAGAGCTGTCTTTTTATAATGCTCTCTGTCACTTTCGAGAACAGGAAGTTGATAGCAATAGGCCCAGAATGGATGAGAAATTTTGAGATCGGGTTGATAAGGGGGCTCTTTTAAGAGTCTAGGACTACGTCGACTCAGTAAGAGTGGCGAAAAAAACACGTTAGCACTGCTGTCAGCTCAGGAGCATTTGAACGGAGCACTAAAGGAGAGATGTCTTCTGGCCCGTTCGACTTGTGATTATCCAAAGAGGACAGAGATAGCCTAATGGCTTCGTCTCCTGTGTGACGTAGTGAGACCTCGTGCATCGTCTCATAGTCGCGCGCGCCTGCTATACGGCTCTGTCAAATAGGGAGGCGGGGATTTCCCCAAGTTCCTCGCCCCTGGACCCATTCATGGGGGCGGGAAAAGAGCATTGCACCCGGTGCGCCTTCTACGTTCTCCCGTTCCGCAGTTTACTTCTGCGACATCACGTCCTCGCAGAAGGATGCCACCGCGTCCCACGACTCCGCACTATCAACCATCCTCGCACTGCGGCAGGCAGTGACAGATCGCCTCCTACTTCATTTGTGAGGATATGGCGTTGCTCCTCCCAAGCTACACGCGAGCACTCGGCGAGCGTGTGTTGCGTCTCCCCGCAATGGGCACAGTGGTGACACCAAGCGTCCGGCTCCCTGTGTATGCGGCGCAGGTACTTGCCGAAGCAGAATTCTTCGGTCGCTCAAAATCAAGTTTGAGGCAAATAGTTAGCTAAAGTTACCGAGTGCTACCTTTGAGGGCGCAAAAAATTGATGAATTCCGGAAGTGCAGCTCTCAAGGTTCTCGCCGATTTTGGCGATATACTCGACTATACTATCTATTTGAGGAATTCACATTCGGATCCTTAGTAACTAGTACCTCTGCCCAGATTTGATATGCCTCGCGGTTGCTAAAGGCAGCAAGTTTGCAATACGTATTGCACCTCGGCAACGGCAGCGACACAGGTATCAGGAATCGTCGGAAGAGAAGCAAATCGGCTCTCAGGAATAAAATGAGCAAAATGTACGCATCGCAACCCAATCGCCTCTTTCCCAAATGGCAACCGTTACACGTATAGTCAATAATATACGCAATGCTATCCATACATTTGATAACAGTTCTTGTAAGTTGCGATCTTTAATAAAATTCAAAACAGACCGGACATAAACGGGCAGACGCCCGTTTATGTCGCGGCGCCCCTTGTAGCCCGGCGGTCGCTCAGGCTCGCCCTAACGCCGCTACTGCCTCTACCTACCTCTGCTACTCAGTGCGGGATCAGCGTGAAACTGAAAAAGAAATACTCTCATTGGGGATCGCATTTATAAATTATAATTATTTTCATTATACAACTAAAAACTACTTAAACCAAAAATACCAAAAATACTTAATAAATAAATAATATTAAAAATTCAAGACCTGAACTTATCACGTTCCGCCAGTGCCTTTCATTTGAGATTAGTGGGCAAGATAAGCATAATCCCATAAGACATTGCTATCTTTGTCTTTTACAGATTATCATATTTATTTACGATTAAATTAACTAATTAATATTTTATAAATATCTTGTGAATAAAATAATGTTACAGTGTAAGTTACTAGCGTTGCTTAGTAACATTTACAATAGTTACGCTAGGGAGGTCGGCGTTAATAGCCGCAACACAGTGTATCACTAATGCGGTTATTATCGTAAAATTTGTTTCTTGTGTAAATTTCTTGTGTATTCCAATAAATAACTAAGGTATATACTAAACTTAATACTTATGTTAAGTTTAGTATAAAAATAAATTAGATAGAACCCTTTCAATAAGCTTAACATTCACACAACGCCACATGCTCAATATTAAAAAAGTTCAGAGTTTCAGAGCATAATATGACATATGTATTTAATGGGTAGTGTGTACTATTTTATTTCTATTTTTTTTAAGTACATCATTATTATAAACTGAAAGAATGTGAGGTTAGAGTTATTTTTCTATGATTACCGAGAAACATTTTTTTTGCTTTAGTAAATATGATTATGATTTAAATTTTGATTTGAATTTTTGATTTAAACTAGATATTGGCAATAATCTTTCAAGCGTCACTGTCAAGCTAGTATTTTTGACGTTTAAAATAAGTCTTGCAGCTGATTGTTGCGGTGCGGTATTACCTACGAGAAAATTCTATAATTTATAAGTGTATTCCTCGTATATTTAAGTATCTTTATACAAAAGTCTCAGCAAGTTAAACTAATCATCCTATACAATGTCATTTTTAGTCAAGCAATGCATGCGCAGGGTAAATATTTATATAAAATAAGTAAAAGTTTGCATAATATATAACGATGAAATCATTTATATCCCTATTCTTTCAACAGGTACTGACCCCAGCTGTAGCAGTAGCAAAAAAATCATGTTTTTCAACTAGTAAGTATTACATAATCTAAAACTATGTTATATTATAGATTATGTTTACTACTAATTAATATTTTCAATAAGATTTTTTTGTTCCTCATTTATTCATTACTTAAATAACTTTTATTTTTTTTTGTATTTTAATTTTAAATATATGTATTTTATCTGAAAAAGGCATATTTTATAACCTTTTTGTGTATATACTAAGGTTACAAACAAATTAATTATATTTAAAAAAATGTACATTTTTATTTCGCAGCCAGTACAGTATTAGTTCCAAAAATACAAAAGCCAGCTCCTGACTTTGCAGCAACTGCTGTTGTAAATGGAGAATTCAATCAATTAAAACTAGCTGATTTTAATGGAAAATATGTTGTTCTTGTTTTCTACCCTTTGGACTTGTAAGTATTCATTAATATTCATGTTTACAACAAATTTGTTGTTCTGTTTAATTTATAATGAAGGGTATGAAATATATAAGTAAATCATATAATTAAATATTTTGAAGCTATTGTTGTGCAGTGGCACAGCATGTGACTATTAATGCCAATACTGTGGGTTCTATTTCCATTTAGGAGAATGCATTATTTATTTCTTCATCTTCATTTCTTTACTCTGGTTGCTAAACAAAGTGTGTCTTTGAGTTCTGCCACTCAACATAAACCCTTTCAAAAATTCTGCAGAAACTGGGAAATGGACACTTAACACTTGATAGAGAAGTACTCTACCCTGCTGGGTGTGGGATACAAATTTAAATTACAATATTTTTAATGTAATTTTCAAACTTCATAAATTAGTATGTTTAACAATGCAGAGGGCCAGCATGTGACTGTAAAAAGAATGGTGTTTAATGTAACCCCTGCAGTTATTGATGTAATATTCATTCATTTCAGCACTTTTGTCTGCCCAACTGAACTAATCGCTTACAGTGATAAAGCTAAGGAATTTGCAAGTATTGACTGTCAAGTGATTGGCGTATCAACTGATTCTGAATTCAGTCATCTTGCATGGATCAACACACCAAGAAAGGTATTGCTTTATATACTATCAATGTTCCATATATCTTTTTGATAGGCTTTTGTGCGTTAACAGTTAACAATTTTCTCTTTTTAAGTCAATAAGTAAATTCATTTAAAAATTTCAAAGGCAGAAAAAAGATGATATTGCTGGAGTGACTTACAGTACACAATAAAAGCTTCCTTAAAAGCAATGAAAATATTTTAGAAACATACAATATGGTAAACAAGTTGTGGCGTCCCAAAAATGAAGCTTTCTGAATTTTGTGCTTTGTTTATTTGAGAAGAAAATATTTAAAAGCAACAAAAATCCTAAAATCAAATCTGTGGCACCTACAGCTAACTTCATAGTGGCCACAACTTGTCCACTATACTATACTAGATTGAATTGTTTTCAGGATGGTGGTTTAGGTAAATTAGATATTCCATTGCTGGCAGATTATAAGAAAAAGATATCACAGGATTATGATGTTCTATTGGATGATGGTTTTGCTTTACGTGGTGAGCTATTTAAAGTTATACATTTTTTTCTATATACTACCAAAGCGAAAGTGAAAGAACAAATAATAAACTAAGGCTGCTATATGTATATGAATCTAAAAAAAAACGGAGTTATTTTTTTTACTTGCACTACTTTTTTATAGTATGATGCCATTTAGAAATTATAACTTGTTAAATAATATAATTATTAATAAAAATAATAAACTGTTGATAAGACTTTCAGGTCAATGTGGTACAGTTGGAGCTTGTCTGATTGTAAACGCGAATAATTTTCATTTCCTTACTCTGGTAACAAAGCAAAGCGCGGCGTTGAGTTCCGCTACTCAACATGCAATGTCTCGAAATTTCAATGGAAGTGAGGAATGGAGTGTAATACTGACCTTCCCTGCTATATGCATAATATATTATAAACAATAAAGCCTCTTTATTCAGACAGGTTCAATTTGATACTATTAGTCACGATAAATTAAATGCAAATTAGATTTCAATGTTTGTCTGATCTTGGATGCCATTCTCCTCCACAGCTTTCCAACTACTCTCTTCCCACCATTTGAATTGGCGACCTCTCTTATGTTTTCCAATTTTTGGGTACCACATTGTGACGATTTTACTCCTTTTTTCTTTTTCTATAAGCATATGAAATGGCTTTCTCCATGGAGATGCGGGGTATGATGTGAAGGTAAAAAAATAATCATATTTTATATTCTTTTCAGGCCTTTTCATAATTGACAGAAATGGAATTTTGAGACACCTGTCAGTAAATGACTTGCCGGTGGGACGGTCAGTTGAGGAAACTCTGAGATTAGTTAAAGCTTTCCAATTTGCTGATAAACACGGAGAAGGTAGGTTGTATTAATTAATATATTTTATTCAATAGCATTGTTAGGGCCTTTTTATGTGTTCTACTTAATTGTATCATATTTTATTTTATTATAAATTTATTGTCATAATAACTAACAACTATTGAGTTGCCAGCTGTCTGTTATCTATAAGTCACTCAATAATAGAAAAGTTTTTATTATATATATGTAAACATAATAGAGCCTCATATGTATTAATATATTTTTTTCTGTACAAATTAAAAAAATACACATTAAATATTATTATAATTCCAAACACTCCCCGTATATGGATATAGGAATGTGAATCCCTATAGGAATGTGGATCCACAATCATATGTTTAACTTAACTTTTTAATTGTAAATAAAAATTTTAAAATATATATTTTAAAATTCATATAATGTATTTTTACACCGAAAACATTTTTACATTTCAACAAAAAGAACGAAAAAAAAGGAACAACTATAAAAACTCATTGCATGATTATAAAATACTTATTTATAATTTAATTTATTATTATACTCAACCTTATTATCAAAATCAAGAAAAAGTTAAGTATAATAAATAACTAGTTATTTTTTTCCAGTGTGCCCAGCTAACTGGAACCCAGAAACAAATGCAGACACAATTAAACCAAATCCCAAAGGCAGCAAGGAATATTTCCAAAAAGCTAATTAAAAAATATAAATATTATTTAGTTTAGTGTAAGAATAAAGACTTGAGGTCTATAAATTTATTTTATATAGTTTGTCTGTGGGAAATAATTTAATTCGCTACCAACGTTTTTAGTATACAACTAAAAATTGTTTGAGAACAAATAATGTAATATTATGATTTTAATAGATGTATATAAAAAGAAGATATGTATTTTATTTCCATATATTTTTTTTAATCCACATTCTATCTCTTATATAGTAGGATAGGCATATGGAACCTAGTATAGACACTCCGATTTTTCGAGACATCGCTGAATGGCGGAACTGACTTTGAACTGTGTTTTACCAGAGCAACATAATGAAATTATTTATTAGCCTGAGTAGCCCTAAATGTAATAAGTAAAATATCACTTTATTGTATTATAACAAATCTGACTGTTCAAACAATGATTGTGGGTTAAATTTGCACTTGAAGATATATTTTGTATTACATATAAAACTGTTTCAGGCCATGGTGCAGAGGCACAAGTGTGTGACAATGCGAATGGATGTGGGTTCGACCCCCACTTGAAAAAATGAAATATTTATTTAAATTTATATTTTCATTTCATTTGTTGAGGCAAATGGCGGCGTTGAGTTCTGTCACTTAACACATACTTCATTCCTCCACAATTTGAATGGTTGAATATTTTTAGATTCAAATTCTACTTAAAAGAAGATACTGTTTTAAAAATTAAACATTTTTAAAAATTACTTGTACATTATGGAGGGATATATTTAGTAATAACAGGATATGAACCCGTATCTTTAAGAAACCCTTCACGCGTTCGTCGCCAATTAAGCTTTACATTATATCGAAATTCTTATTTTATTTTTTGTCTGATAGGGCAATGATCATAATTAAATTCACTTTGCAATGCAAATATATCTGAAACAATTCTCTTATTGTTAATAATAAAGTGTTTGGTGATGTGAATAAAAATGCAAATTGTTTATTGAATTGTGTATATTTCATTATTATGATATATAAGAAAGTTCCAAGTAAAGCATCTAAGTCTTAAAATATCACTAACATCCATATACAATGATAAAATATTTTGACAACATCAAATGTAATATTTTTTAAATACAAAAAAATCCATATATTATCAATTTTATATGTAGTTTTGATTAATATAGGCTCTATAAGATTTAACTATAAAATATAACAGTTATATCATCAAAGAAGTAAATATTCAGAAGTTATATTAATACAACATTCAAGTCTAATGGGTTATCTAGTTCCTTTTAGCAACTGTAAACAAATGTTACTAAATTAGTATAAGTTATATTATGCTCTTTATGAATAGTATCATGGTCAGTTTATTATTATTATATATAATTTTGACTTTGACATGTTTAATTAGATTTTTTAATTGTCTGACTCTAAATGCAATGCCACTTAACATACAAGACTGTAAAATTTTGTATGTGGCTAAAAAAATATACTTTCTATACAGAACTAATGTGAACTTGAGTATTTTAAACTACATAGTTTGTAGTTTAATATAGTTAATTATGTAGTTTAATATGGAATAGATTCTTTTGATGTCCTTTCAATATTTTTTTGATACCATCTGAAAAATAGTAAATGGAGAATGGAATGTCTTAAGACTAGGTTCCTTCTGCCTACCCTGGTGTGTACAGGATACAGTGTGAAGCTGATTTTTTTAAGAGTAATTCATAAACACTTATGCTACAATTTTGTATACCATAGAACAGTAATATCATAAAATACTATAAACTTACATAAAATGTGCATATATGCCATTATGAATTGTAAAGTGTATAATTAAACCACCCTTTAACCTGTATCATTCATAAAGTCTTTTCAATCAGATTCAGACTATAGTCTTACAGTCCAATGGCACTTTCGTCCTAAAAGTACCGTCAGGAGGAATCATCATCTGAATCCAAATCAGAAGAAGAATCATCTGATGAATCACTGCTTGAATCTGATGAATCACTGCTCGAATCTGATGAATCAGATTCATCATCGCTATAAAAATCAGTACATTTTTTTACACCTGGCAATAGTGACATAGATGCCATTTTGACTGCCATTTCATTTTCCATGACTTGGGTTTCCTCAATTTGTACCAATCTTGCAGCCTCTTCTAATTCTTCTAACTCCAATTGTAAATCTATTTTTGCTATTTCAATGTTGGCCATATTGTTACTTAATTCTTCAAACTCCTCTGGCCTACATTTTTGTAGGAATATTAAAAAGTCTTTTATATATAGTTGATTTAGTATGTACCTGGCATCATTGCTTAAATTAAATAATTGATAAATATTGATCATACATTTAATAACAAATTTCTTTCCTTTTCTTAATAATGAAACAAGGTCATTTTTCACTTTGTCACATAATTCAAAATTTCTAAATATAGGATAAACTAATGCCCTTCTGTAGCATGCCACAAGAACTTCTTTCATGTCATTAAAGACACAGAACCAACATAATGTTGATGATAGTTTATTGATAGTCCAACTAGATTCAACAGTGCCTTCATTTAAAGTTGTTCTCTTATCATAACAATAACCAAAAAATATATCAACTAAACCAAGAAAAACTTGATTATGCTCCGATTTGCTTAGTATGAAATGTTTATTCGGTAGCTCTTTTAAAATATTTACCTCTTCTTCTGTAAAATCTGCATCTTTATTAAAGTCCGGGTTATTCCACGCTAAAGTTGTGTTTAAATAAGGTTCTATTAATTCAGTATCAAAGAAGTCTGCTAAGTAGTGATCTGTTGAAAATTTGTGATCTTCATACTTTTCACGTAAAGAATTTCGTTCTTCAATGGGTACTCTGTCAGGTATCCTTAATTCAAAAATCTGAGGGAACTCTGTCCCAATATCCTTGAAACCTGATGATATTTTACTTGCGAATCCATAACCGAATTTATTACTTTCATCTTCATCTGATGCTTCACTTCCAGAGACGGCAACACCATCTTCTTCGAGCATTTCAACTAAACTTGGATTAACATCTGGAATATCTCGAGGGGCAAGCAAACTGGTGATCATATCAAGATTTTCAAAATGCTCGCCCGGAGTTTCTTTGTCAAAAGTAAGACTGAAATCTCCGGAGTCACATGTATAGGAACCTTTAGAGCGATCATTCTCGACTATTTTACCTGGTAGGCGTAGCCTCAGAAAATATGGGCTCGAGACAAAGAGAAAATTTTCCCCGTCAACATCGATCTCCGTTTCACCGATGTTTGTGTAAGGAGCGTGGACAGTAATAAATATATGATTCTCGTCCTGAGATAACTTAAACCGAGGAGTTAACATATTGAATCAATAAAATAATCATGTATCTGAACACTATCGATTGATAATGAATAATAATAGTAACTTGCTATATAACTATCGGAACAATAACACACGCCGCATGCGCGCAGCGTTCTATCACAACAAATATGCGGCGTGCGCTGATGACAGTTGACATCTGACATATGTCACTGACATTTAAAATTGTTGCTCTACTTTGCTTATGGCGTCAGGACTTACGAGCATGCCGTTTGAGCGCTACTCACTTCGCCAATGTCACGTTGTATGGAGAACACACGAAGTAGATTGTACGGTAAAAAGAGATCATGTTAAACAATAGGAATGCATCATTCCGCCTAATCTGATAGTGCAAGCGAGAGCGCAGTACAAACGATAGAGAAGAACGAGCGGCCTAAACGTTCGGCTTGTGTGTATGAGTGACGCGTTTATCTATTCATTACTTGTAATCAAAAAGCACATTTAATTTAATTTGCTTATAGAAAATAATGATAAATCAATGATAATAATTAAATTGAATTGTATGTTATTGTTATTTATATATATGGTTATTTATTTATAGATCGTGTATGCCCGTTGAACACATTTTATTAAGTACTTATGCAAAAAAATCGTTAATGTTTTCTTAGTACGTTATCACATGTTTTATTAATTTAAATTTCAATTATAGAAACATTTATAGCATAGCTTAAAATTATTATTTATTACATCCAGTACCTACATATTATGCAATTTTAAAATGTTTTTAAAATATCTTTCCTTCAATAAACTATACATATATATAGTTATATATAGTTGATCGAAGTATCTCCCACGTAAATTTAAAAGCGGAGGCGGCGAGAAAGTTGACAAGCTGAGTTCCAACTTGAATAGACGTAGGTCATTACCTTATTGTTTTCGTAGTTCGTTTATTTTCGGTCACCCCTCCAATAATCCTTAGTAAATCCAAAATAACCAGGAAATGGTGTATCTATGTTTATTTTTAACAACGTAAAAGGAATTCTTTTTATCGCCTTAGCTACACGTTTTAAACATTTCACTGCGAGATTTCAGTGCATGCGCATTCAAGATTAATTTCTCAATATTTTCTTTGAATGTGTATTATGTGTTACCGTACATGTTTATTTATAGATTTAAATAGATACATCAAATGTTGCGATTCGTAAAAATTAGATTCCCAAATATAAACATTGTTGAATTGACAAATTGATTGACAAGTGAAGTGAATAGGAATTGGTGAATTTTCAAAAAACATATTTTTTATGATTTACGTTTATTTATAAAAGGTGACGGAAAACTTTGAAACTTAGTTTTATTTTAGAATATAATGCCATCGGGACGCAAACGATGGAATTTGCATGGTATGTATACATTATAGTTCTATTAAGTTAACGAAATCAATACTCCGCTATTGTAATGTTATTATAAAATTGGTACATCTGTTAGCTATATACGGCTTTTATTTAACTAAATTGAATATTAAGGACTAAAATGTTTTAGTAAATTTAAATATATGGTGAGATTTGACCTTGTATTATTTATATTTGTTGATCTAAAACAAATAATAATAATAACCAGTTTTACAACCTTATCTTATTGTAAATATTTAAATATATTCTTAATAAGGAGATAATTTGTTTATATATATTAAAATAATTATTGTATTTTTAAAAATAAATATATATATATATATATCATTATTTCAAATTTTTTGAATAAGAAATACCTCCCAAGTTTATGTTTCTTGTGCAATATTTGAAGGTGATTGATTTTTTAAAATAATATTCCAATAATGACAGATTTTACTTTTTTTAAATTAACCTTCCTTCAGATGGACCTCAGGGCTCTTTAAGACGACTACGCAACCAATTGGCAGAGGATGGTTGTGCTGAGTCACAGGTGGTTTTAGCTAAACAACTTTTGGAGGAAAAATGTGGTACATACAGTTTATTTCATAATGTATATTTTACTTTCATATTGTACCTCCCTGTTATAGCAGGGTAGGGAGAGGAAACCTAGTGTTAAGTCACTCTATTCTCCACATTCAGGCCAATTTTCATGACATTGTATATTGAAACCCCACATGGTACTTTATATTGTACACAGAACAAATAAATAGAAATAATTCCTAAGAGAATTCCTCAAGTAGTAATGGAACTCATAACTGTTGTATTTATAGTCAAATGTCATGCAATGCAAAAGCAAGTCTACAGCAAGCACATATTATGTTGATAAATATGTGAAAACATTATAGATTTACAAAATTATTTTAGAAGCTGTTGTGGTACATTGTCTGATTGTAAACCTGAGGGTTGTGGGTTCAATTTTCATGGGTGAATATGTGGTGGAAAATGAGAAGTGGATTATATTACTTAACTCTTAACAAATTTAAACCACTCTCAACTTGGAGGTTGATCTTGAGTGTCTGTTTTAATAATTTATGAATGAAAATGGCATTTCTAGATCACTCTCTAGAACAATTCCAAAGATCAGAGAGATGTTTAACTACAGGCCTAGGTTTTGTTTGCCTACCCTGTTATGCGGGGCAAAAGAAAAAAAAGAGGCTACTTTATCCATAGACAGACATAAAATATAATATAAAGACTAATATTTGTATTATATTTTTTGCCAAATATATATAAATAGCATAGACAATCTATTACATTTAGTTTTTAACATCCATTTCTTAAATTATTATTTGTAATATTAATATCGTTAACTTGTTTTTTTTTTAGAACTGGAGGCAGATAAAATATCAAATTTCAAACAAGCATTGGAATGGCTTATTTGTGCTACAGAACAAGCTCATCCAGAAGCTAGGAGGATGCTTCGAAGGTATTTACTATTTTTATTATGAGAATTAATAACTCATAAAAATGTTTTTGAATAACTAAAAAAATATTTTTTAACTAACAATAAATAACAAACATAGACAAAATCATACTTTTCTTTCATGACAAAAAAGACACTATGTTTCTACTCAGACTGGCCATTAATACAAATAAAATTTACTCTAATAATTGACATTATTCTATCCAAAGTTATGTCACAATGTAAAACAAACATATAATTAACAATAAAATTCCAATATCTTTGTGTACATTCAAGACATGAGGTAATGAATTCCTTACAATAATATTATCATTCTTTAGAAATGATATTAGAGGCAGATGTTTCTTTTTTAAACATCACATTTTTTTTAAAAACGTCAGTTTTTTACAATCCACTTGTAATAGTAGATGTGCAGTAATTATAAATGCGCGGAAATTATAATGATTTTGCAAATTGGAAAATAAAATGGGATAGAGTTTGTATGGAGTTACAGAAGTCTGTGTAAGCTTGTTTATATAAATAGTATAATTTTGTATTATCAAGAAAAAAGAATTATATTAATAATTCCTTCAAAGGCATATATTAAATATTTATTTTACTCAACTTTTGTAACATTTGTCATTGTAATTATAATATTTGGTCAAAATAAATCTAAAATATAAATACTTAATATTCCAATACATATTTTTAAACGTTTTATTTAGTTTTATTGCACTCTTAAAAAAATATATCAGTTCAAATATATATATATATATTAAATGTGATGGTAGTGGTTATAAACTCCACTTGAGGTAATGATTATAATTAAAATATATCCCATTCTTTCAAAAAAAAGGTGGAAAATGGACCAGAGGGTATTGATACTAACCAGTTATATAATAAAATTATAAGATCCTGTATATATCAGGGTATGCAGAGGGAACCTAGTATTAAGACAAGCCGTTTCCCACCATTCGTTGATTTCGGAACATTGCGTTTTGAGCAGCTGGACTCAATTCCGCACTTTCCCACGTTACGTACAAGAGCGCTAAGAGAGCAAATTAAAATAATAAATAACTCTTATTTCTCTTTTCGAATCGATCCTACAACCGACTCGTTAACAGTCGTACATTGCGCCACTACACCTTGACGGCCTGAGGGGAAGATATTTATTTAAAATATTTAATTATATAAAATTTATATTCAAGGTGCATACGTAGCGGTGTTATAGACGAGGACAGTGCACCCATAGTGCGGGCAAAGTCATGTCTCACAGCGAGCCGCCAAGAGACTGTGGCCAGGAAGGCAGCTAGGGATCTCTTTGCTAGGTAATTTAAGTTTTTTAACTTTGTTTGTATATGTTTTTATTGGTTTTATTACTTTGGGAGGCTTATATGTACAACTAGCGGCCCTATTGTAATTTTTGCCGGCAAAGCTTTGTGGCGCAAGAGTTGCGGGATAGAAATTAGCTTATGCTTTTTTTAATGGCTGGTTAATGTAAGTCCCAAAAGATCATTTCAGCTGTTGTGGTAATTAGCCTGGTCAAACAGAAAGACAGACAAAAAAATTAAAAATATATATATTTTTTTAAATTTTAATTTAATTTGTTTGTTAGTATCGTGTAAATAATATGCATCTGTATATTGTATATATAATAAAGTAAGTAATGTATTTATTACAGAACATAATTATTATATGATGTCACTAAATTTCTTTTTCTCAAAAATTTTATTAGTCAAACGTTCAATGTTCAAGTTTACTATGTTGTATCGTATGCTCTACCCAGGGAACCATATTTCTTACGAATATTCATATAATTATGTTTTGTTCTAAGAAATATAATAATTTAACGTTGCTTGCTCCAGTTTATCCAACGGAGAACAATACATAACAACAGCTCAACTAGAAAAAAGGATTCGCGAAATATCCACGACTCTAAGGAAGGAATTCGCTGATGATTCCTTAGAAGATGAGAGTCCTGAAGAAGAAGAGGTTTTGGATGAACAGGCTCTGGAGCCTTCCCAGTTGCAAGCTGGCGACCATTTGCATACAAATGGGACGATACGTACACAGGATATTGAGGATGGTAGGCTTGTTTTGTGGTTTTTTTTTGTATTTTTCGATTTTGTATTTTTTTGGATACGGAGCATATACCGAGGGAGGCTCCCCCGGTATATGCTTCGTAACACACCCAGTGTTAAAATACTCTGTTTCCCACTTTCCGTTAAACTTTAGGAGTTGCGTATATAGCGTCGGGAAGATTTAACGCCGCGCTTCGAAATATTAAATAATTTATTCTCCCGAGTGGAAATTCAACTCACAGTCATTGCGCTTACTACTGTGGTACAACGACCTTTGTTGTTATTATATTTTTTTTTATAATTTCTATTTTAATTTTATTTCCAGAATACCCAGACAGATGTCAACCAAACGAGGATATCCGTAATCTAACAGTCGATAACTTAGTTTCCGCCGCAGTACATTACTGTCAAGGCGAATTACCCCTAATTAGTTACGAATTAACTCTCACAGACCCAAATATCAAAGTTTTAGATCACATTCCCATATTAAACCAGGCTTTTTTACATCCTCTACTTTTTATACAAGTTTTATACCTCAAATTACTTTATTATTTTGGTTCGTTTTCTTTTAGACTCTCGAATATAGAGTTATCTTTATTTCTCATAGCCTATTTGTCGGTCAGTACTGACAGCTTGTATCATTTGGTGCCTCTAGTTTTGTATTATGTCAGTATTATTACAATGGTCATTTGTACGTTTAAAATTTTACTGGCGAAACGACAATTTATCGATTTTCGTAAATGGTCTGGATTGTTCTTGAGATATAGTGATGGGAACTTACAGCCAGATGAATCGGAAAATTTGTTCGTTAAAAATAACCTAGGGCCGTTCATTCAGTTTTTCTTGGCATTATTCGTCAATTTATTCCTTTATCCGTTTATAGCGACGCAATGGGTGCCGTTTTCTGAATTTTGCGTTTTGTCCTTTTGTCTGATGTTCTTAACTTTGTTTTCCTTTGGTAATAATGGCAATTCGTATCCTGATTTATTAGCATTAATATCCTTTGGTATCAACGTTTTGGCGAAATATCCTTACGAGAAAGATACAGTAGTCCACCAAGGCTGGAGATTCTTAGACTTACACATATCGAACTATCCATCTTATATCCTTGGGAATAGTATTGAATTTTGCTTGAACTCACGAATGTTTTTTTCACTATTAATCCCAGTTATTCTAACTTTAATGACGAAAAGAGGCAATTGGCAGGGTTTTTTAAAGTATACGTTGCCACATTGCGTCACTTTAAGTTGGTTACAAATGTTTATAACATGTTCTCACGGTTGCACTACTTATGGATTGATAAGGGGCACTTTAGCGTTAGTTTGTTCGTTCTTATTTTTACCGTTGATGGGAATTTTAACTGTAATTTTACCGATTTTGACGTTTCTACAATACATCACTTTGTCGAAATTGGTTTATTCGTTGACGGTGTTAGTTGGTTTGATAGTGGGTTTGGGAGTTACATGTTTTTTGGCTAAATCAGAAGCTACTAAGAAATTCGTTACGCCTATACAGGTATGTTTATTTACTTTTTATATTACCAATATTTTTATAAACCTTATTTTTTAAATATTATTTATAAACTTTAATAATTTACTTGACTCCTTTTTTAATTACTTAGGAAACGAAAATAACATAATTATATTTTTTTCACAGCTTGCCATAGGTCTTATAACACTTCTATACTCGAGCAATGAATTCATAGCAAACATAAAGGACGATGGTCTACCAACAACCCTCATAGAATTCATAGGCGACGAAAAACCGTCTATAAAAAACCTTCTAAAAAACGACTTCATAACCGACTACGAGGAAATGTACCACATTTCTTGGGAGGACTACTACAATCAGTGCAATATTCCATCTTGGTCTGATAACAACATGATATCCACACAAATTAAATGCTCAATATTAGACAAAGTCAATATAAATTGGGAGGGTTATGTTAAAGAGGTTAAATTGAAAAGTGTTAAAAATCAATATAATGTGATAGTGTCGTGGTTACCACATTTTTTGTCGGATTATATAAAGTGCTATTACGGAGAGGCGTTCAAATGTGAAAGTGACGATTGTGAATTTGTTGCAAATGTTGCCAGACAGAGCGGAAAGAGTTGCCATTTAAATAATTTAAATGAGTAAGTAATATACATAGTTATTTTATTTGTTATCTATGAGTTAAAAAATAATTCTTTTGTACTTAATAATATTTATTGTACTTAATATAGATAATTGTGGCACAGCTCTAAGAATTCCCTACCGCGTACAGCGTGTGAAATGGCGGAGTTAAACGCCGCTTTCTGTTTAACCAGAACTGTCAAATGAAAATAAATGATTCCTCAAGTCGAAATAAGGCTCACAACTACATATACTTACAATTATCCCATTATGCAATGAAATTATATATATTCTTTTTTTATTTGAAAACCAGGTATACCTCTGAAGTGGTCGTCAACATGGAGGCAAACGGTGGTTTATTGAAACGTCACACAGAAATAACATTAGAATTCGATCATCTCTTCTCCAATTTCACTCAATTACTTCGAACGGATGATAAAATTAGTTTCAGGGGTATTTTACTAAATGAGCCTGGTTCTTACAATATTGGGCATAAAGACCTAAGTATTAGAGGTTATGGTATAACGTGCTTAGAATGCAAGGTGGCCACAGGTTCGATTAACTCTAAAAGTCCTAAAACTTCCAAACTGTCGGAATTATGTAGAACTATAATAAACGATTGTATTGTGTCCGCCAAATATATATTGAATTTCCTATTGAATCCAATTGTTGTTTTTAAATAAATTGTTTTTTTTTTGGGTTGCGTTGGTTTGATTGTTTGTGTAATTTAAATCTAGTTTCATTTAAACAAGTTATTTAATTAAAAGATATATATTTAGATTATTTTAACTTTCGTGCCACTTAGGCGAGTAATTTGTCTACATTTTTGCGCTCTGGTAAGAGGACTAAACACGGCGTTAAGTTCCGCAATACACAATAGCCCGAAACCAGAACTCATTTTATTTTTTAAATTTGTATGGAACCAAGTTATTTGATAAAATGACACAGACAATCAAATCAACATCCTAATATTGCCATACGTTTGTTTTTTATATTACTAGTTTTACGCCATTTTTTTATGATTACTGTATTTATTAGTTGATTTATAATCAATATTTATATATATTTTTTCATACATTGATCAATTGTGACATTTGAAAATTACTATAAAAAACATACTAAAACTGTCGTCCCTATTAATGCTATTATATATTTTTCGATAGAATATACGCTATTTTCTACAATATTTCAAATAACAGTAATTTGGGGTCAAATTCATTTTTTAAAGAATTTTATCATAATTAAAGTATAAAATTATATTAATATACTAACAATGCCTAAAATAAATTATTACTTTTGCATTATGGTCTAATATTTTCGTTATGAACTAATATAAGTAGTATTTATTTATAGATTTTTTAATTTCATTATATATATATTTAATGAAATAATATATATATATATATACACACATATATATATATATATATATATATATATATATATATATATATATAACTTGAATTTTTGCTTTAACAGATCAAAAATTGGAGTCTATAATGGTTCCTTAGTAGATATTTATTTTGAGACTGCTAATTAGAGTTTTCCAAATTACTATTATTATAAACAATTTTAATGATATTAGATACTTGAGAATTATATTGGTGTAGTAATATTAAGTGAAGTCTGAAGGGTTCAAAATCATTTTAAAATTGAAAAAAAAAAAGAACATTAGGCCGAAGTTGTAATATCAATAAGGCATTATCATTTTTTAATCTTTAACTGTTACTGATTTTTTTACATTTTGAATGTGAATAATAAGACATTAATAGATGTATTTTATTATTATAAATTATTGTGAAATGTTAATATTTATCCTAGCATAATGATGTTTTATGTGACAATATAGTTTATAAACTCTGGTGTATTTAATAAAAATATATTTTCATTGACTTGTATTATTATATATAATGTTTGTTGTTTGTATGTTAAGTGTGAAAATCTCAATGAGTGAAAAGGATCTAAAATGTTTTTGTATTTATCCACATTTAACTATTGAATACTTTAATAATTCATGGGATTTCTAGTTTTGAAAATACTGTAGCTAGCAAAATTATCTTGTCAGCTTCACGCTGTATTCCTCACACAGCAGGGTAGGCAGATCGAAATTAGTGTTAAGACATTCTGTTCCCCACTTTCCCCCCCTCGGGGTCTAATAAGCAAGCGAAGCTGCGCGCGCCTAAGCTTATCTAAGCTCACATCGACGTCTTAGCTTGTGTTGTCTTCTCCACAAGATGTCAATCATATCAAAAGTTATTAAAAAAATCAAACCGTCGTTGCACAGCGCCTGTAAGCGCGATGATTGTGGTTCAGCCACTCAACACTCAATGTTTCGAAAATAGGTGATATGCGGGAAACAGAGTGTCTTAAGACAAGGTTACCTCTGCTTACTCTACTAAATGTGGGATAAAGTGCGGAAATAAAAAAAAATAGAATCTATATATAATTTCCAGAAAGACGTCCCGTTCATGAGCTTCGCGTTACGACATCAAAAAGAACGGCATTCGTAGGAAATGCGTACAATTACTGCTAACTGACCACAACCATTAATTTCACAATGTTTGTTATTGTGAAATTGTCTAAATTATTATATGTGATTAAAAAGTATTTGTACGACATTAATAATAATGAAATTTATAGCTGAAAATAATATTTTATAGTCAATATTTTCAAGATAATTAATTTATTAGATAATTAATTTATTAGAAGTTTAGTTACTCCTGTGTGTATAAATGAAAAATGAATAAATTTAAATAAATAATCACGAGCACGTTTCTTACTTGTTTTATTATATATTTTTTTATAAGAAATATTAATAATTGATAATTCACATTACATTCCATATAACTTTACAATGATAATATTGAATCTTTGATGTTCCTTACATTGACCTATACATGTGTAATAACATTATTAAAATGCAGTTGTTAAAATTTATTAATTAAAATTTATTCATTAGCCATTCATAATTCTTCAAAATTCAATGTGAATCGGCAGGACATCTTTGGTTTTCTTTGTTTTTCTTTAATTATATCACAAGGAGAAGGTGTACTGAAATCAAATTGCACAATATCGGTTTTTATGATCTCTTTCAAATATGGAGCTGCGACTCGTCTTTGACGTGACGACACTACTTTGCCAAATGATGAGCCTTTGCCCCTTATCTTCTTTTTCAAAATATATGACATGTCATTAATACATGGGAGCAATGGTGCAGTTGTCAATATTTTGTCAGGTTCGATATCGCAATCTATAAAATTGAATTTGAACAATGATTCACACGAACTGCTAGTGCTTAGTGTTTCTTTTTTAGGACGCGGAAGGAGATCGGGCCTGTAAGGTATTTGAATTGTTTGTGTCAAATCAATCATGGTACTCTTTTCTTCTTCTATTTTGAGCCTTCTCATCTCTTCTTCCAGTTTCAATTTTTCTTCCTCTTGTTGCTCCTCTTCTCTAGCCTTCAGCATATTAGCCACTTGTTCTGCCAAAACATTTCTTATTGAGCTATCACCCATACCAATGCCAAACGAAGGTAATCGATAAGGTTGCTCGTGTAATGAAGGCCTTGCGGAAATGTTAGGATTTTGAAAATTATTAAAAGGAGAAACACTCAGAGCACTGTTACTATTTTCTTCATTGTCTTGTAAGCTGACTTTCGCCAGATGACTGTCTACCAAAGCAAACAAAGACGTATACATTGAAGAGTCCGTCATTTTGATTAAGGATTTATTACACTGACACAATAAAGTAATTTCAATCATTCACTCTGTTACGCACACGATTAATTGCATGTCCGCTGTTGTGTTAGGTCTAGTATATGTTCCTTGTTGCGTATCTATTTTATATTCCCCGATCAACCGTGTCATCAATTAATGTCAATTCTTCAACAACAAATAGAAATCGGGGAATTGTTGATTGAGTGGTACTACCATAGATAATATACAATTACACACATATACTAGAAATATGTGCACAGAGCGATACCCCACAGTTACAGTACGACAAACCAGGGCTTGAAATATCGTTAAAAATTTGGTACCGTTACGCCGGGTATTGATACTTGAAAAATAGCATTACCTTATTGACCTTTATATTTGAATAATTTTACCCTTAAGCAAAGGTAACTTGAAATCCACGGTATCATTTGGTATCGTTAAAATTTAACGTTAAGATTTAACGCAAAATTAACCTTTTTATAACGTTATTATTCCGTTAAGTTACCAAGTATCGCTACCAAATTGTACCAAGTTGTAAAAATTGTAACTATATTATGTGAATTGGTAACGTTAACAAGTCCTGGTTCCTGGTTGCCTTTGCCACTTCCTTTTGAATTTTGTTAACTCGTACACTGAGTAAATGTATTCTGTGACTGGTACTATCTTCTCTAGTGGACTACTGGTGATCATTAATTTACGTTTGCATAAATACTAACAGCATCAACAAGTAATTGCTTGTAAAATATTATCAATATGAGTGATTTTGAAATGGAAACAGATAGTGATGAAGAAAATGAAATGCAGGATCTTGAACAACTTAATGCAGCGTTACGTGATGACGAAGCATACTCCGCTGCCTCCATTTCTCATGTCTCGACAGATAGCTACAGCACATTAAACTCTAAATATGAAGAATACTCTAAAATTGAAACAGCTCTGGCGCTTAATAAAATGGTTGAAGAAAAGCTGCGGAAGCTGCAGAAAGTTTTACAATCTCGATTACTTGAATGCGAACAGAAATTGAGTGATATTCAAGGACAGAAATTAAAAGATATTAATAATGATAGATTTGATAAAGCAGGAACAACCCGCTATGTAAGTTGTGGCAAACCCTATTTTAAGGACAAAACAAATTTCCCAGCTCCTGATAATGAAGATACTTTACTTATGGCTAAGTTACAGATGTATGATTTTTCTAACATACTATCAGTTCATGGTTGGACTGTTAGGGACAAAAGCCAATTCTTGAATATACTTCTGAAAATGTCTCAAGAGAAGAGAAAAGCACACATTAATTCAGAAATTGCCAAACTGAAACGGGAAGACAAAGTTAAACAGACCAAAAGTAATGATAAAAAGATTGCTGTGTTGAACAACGAATTGGTCAAAGTTAATAAAATGCAACTAAAAGATTTGGCATTACCACTTGAGCAGGAATATGATTGGGATTATGTTGCAAATAAATTAAGCCATAGACATAGTGCCCTAGAGTACAGGTCATTGTGGAAATTGTTTCTTCATCCATCTATTAACAAAAATGCTTGGACAAAGCCAGAGCACATGGCACTACAAAAAATATCTTCTGATCACAACTTACAAGACTGGGATAAAATTGCTTCAATACTGGGAACTGGAAGAACAAATTATCAATGTTTTGTATATTTTAGGACAAATATGAGTAATACTTTTACAGGTAGAAGATGGACAAAAGAGGAAGAAGAATATCTGAAAAGGTTGATAGAATATTATAAAGAAGATAATTACATTCCATGGAGCAAAGTAGCAGCCTCAATGGAAAATCGGACTAAAATACAAATTTATAATAAATATTCTAGGCTGGAAGAGCTTAGGAAAGGCAGATTTTTAGCAGAAGAAGATGCTGTGATACTAACATGTGTTGAGAATTTTGGTTTAAATTTTGTGAAAATGACTAAGTTTTTACCAGGCCGTTCCATAACTCAGTGTCGGGTTCGTTATCAAGTTTTAGCAAAAAAACGGATATCAACTGTATGGACAGTTGAGGAAGACCGAAAATTAGTTCAATTAATGGCAAATCAAGATCTATCTATAAACTACTCCAGTGTCACCCAACATTTACCAGGTAAAGATCGACATCAAATTCGCTCCAGATATTTTACCTTAACAAAATGGATGAGAAGGAACCCAAATATTGATATTGCGAAAGCACCAAGGCGTGGTGCGCGACAGTTAGGTCATGGACATTCATCAGCAGATTTAAACAGAGCCATAGAAGGATTGAAATCTAAAATACAATCAGAAGTAATAGATATTAAACGTAAAAAAATAAATAAAGATTCCCCTGAACATGTCATCGAAGATGCTATAGTGGCTACATTAGTGACAGAGGATGTGAGAACGGGAGGCGCAAAGACGCCCCAACCATATATTGAAGAATCTGATGAAGAAGATAACTCACAAAATTCCCAGAAAAGCTGCAATGTTCAGAATTTACATAAACTTTTACTATTATTAAGAACAAAATTGAATAAAACAAAATTTTTAAAGAGTCCATACAGTAAAATATACAAAGGACTGTTAGATCTAGACCCACAAATTGTAACTGTTAAGATTAAATCCTATTCCAAACAGGATGTGGATAAAAATATAACTATTAATGGTGCACCTGATATATGGGGGAGCACTTCATTAGGTCCCTTAGAATATGTGCTTCCACCACATTATTCCACAATAACAGGGTGTAGAAAGTTAATGACATATGTTACTCTGAAAGCCCAAGCTGATAATCCAGTGAATATCAATGTAGTATTAAGAAGAAATGTTCTGCTAAAAGAGGAAACTTTTCTGTTAATGGAGCGATTTAATACTTTATTTCTTTGGCCAATGCTGTTATCAAATGCATCTCCTAGTGAAACTGTATTTGCCAATACAGAGAATTGTTCACCACAAAGCCCTTTGAAAAAATACCCACATTTTCATAAAGAGGACTGGAATGCTCTGGCAGTTCCGGTACATAAATTTACCAACCAAATACATGAAATAATTGACTTGGAAGAGCCTGTCAGTAAAGATATTAATATAGATATAGATGAAATACCTAAAGAAATAGAATCATTAGACAGTGATTAATTAAACAAATCTTTACAACAAAATAAAATTACATGATAATAAAGCAGTAAGTTTTGTAAACATTTCTATTAAGTAAAAATATATAAATTTGTGGTATATATTATTACTAAATAGAAATGTTTACAAAATTTAATCAGTTTGCCAATATATGATAATATTTATGTGTATGTTAAGCTCTTTTTGTAGGCAGTTGATAAAGCTGATGTGAATGCATGAAAATTGCTGTACTTTTCGGAGCCATTTAATAAAGGATATCATAGTAGTACCGAATCCAATGTTGTAACACAAATATTACTTAGTTAATTTTATTATTTATTGGCTAATATTGTGTCTTAAAACTTGTTACTTTATATCCTAATATTTTCATTTAACGAAACAATTAAAGTAGTAATTCGGCTTCATAATAATGTTTTTTTTTCAGCTTTACCTGTATTCCACACACACCATTCCCCACTTTCCGCCGAAATCTAGAGGCATTGCGTGTTGAGTGAAGAAATGAAAATATAAATTTAAATAAATTTTCAAAAAAATTCATTTCATCGAGTGGGGATCGAACCCACGACCAGTCAGTTTTACTGTCACACTTTGTGCCTCTGAACCATAACTGGCTTAATATTATTACACTGTTAGAAAACGGAAGCGGTTAACGTTTTTAAAATAAACACGATAAAATCACATACCGTCTATATGTTTCCAACGTACTCGGACAGAGGTTCCACGTAATTACAATAAGTGACATGTATCACTCAATGACAACACTACATACTAGATACCTTCCAATCAGGGCTTCCGCCTTCAAGCAACTGTTTCCGTTTGACACAATTCCACTGCTCTTATTGTCTTTTTCACCTAAATCTACCCACATTTGCACTTGTACGCTAACAATATGTTCTATATTGCTTTATTATAATCTATTGGGAAATGGGTATTAAACGTTTTCTATTTAACTACATCAAATGTTTATAAAGATTATCGGCATGAAGATTGAGCTTAAATAAAAGAAAATCTTAATTTCTGCTTGTTACATTACCTTTGTTATATCAATTAAGTTTTCTCTAAAAAAATGCATCATTATTAATTTTCATATTGTTTTTTCTTTATGTAAACAAATAAGCGGTAAATAATACTTTTAAACAGAAAATATTTGTATTTTCTTAAACCACCAAATACTATTATGCCTCTACTCGCCTTAATGTTTTAGTAATGAAAACTCCTAATAGGAATAGGAAACCCGCGCACACTCCCAATTCCACTTCTACCCTACGCAATTATCGACTGTTAGCAAATTTTTACTTTAGGGAGTCAACCACTGGTACGACGTTGGACACCTAAGAAATGAGCTTCAAAAGGGGAATAATGGGTTTCATCAAAACAAGCTTTCAGTTTCCTGCCAGCGTTGTCAAAATACTAACAATGCCACCCACATTAGAGAGACAGCCGGCACTTCTACTATGTGTGAAGGCAGTCATAGACAGAATTGGTAACATCTAAAAAGAGCACCTTTTTTGTCAGGCTTATAATTATATAGTTTATGTTAGGCCTAACAAAAAAGTGAGCCAATTCTTGAGACCAGTGAAAAGTAACATGCCTGTGCATTATACAGGCGTATACAAATGTGATTGAGGCTTATTTCCGAACAAACCAACTATATTTACATCACGTTTGATAAGCCCTGTAGCCTCGCAAGAGAGAACAGATATACTTAATCCTCGAGTGATCTGCGACTTCTGCGAGGCTATTGAAACACCAAAGAGAAGACGGTTGGAAACTTTATACCATATGGGGCTCACTCCTATAAACTTTGAAGTCTTAAACCCACCACACCAGCAGGCAGGATATAGTCAGCTCATTTTGCAAGAATCCAGGGCAGTACGAGAGGCATTAAATTCCGACTCTTAAAAATATTTCATTGAGGACGTGTTTCATGGTTTTTTAGAATTCACTTTCTAAGAGTGCAAATAAGCAGGCGAAGCTGCGCGCGACTGCTAGTATATAAACTACATACTATATATTTATTAACATTAAAACATTACATGATTTATAACCTATAATAAAACACATTATCATATTTTAACATTTTTTTATTTATTTGTTTTATTGGTAAGTGTGTTGTAAAGTGGCCACCTTTCAAGTAAGTACATATTGTTACAAAAAATATTTTATCATTTTCTTTTTAGTTTCTAACTACATTAAAGTTATTTTTAACTTGATTTTATCATATAAAATTTCCAACACTTTCTCCATAAAAAAAAATGTTTTTTTAGGGTTCTCTCTCTCAAAAGAGTTAGGGTTTTTATATCTCTGTTTGTCAAAACCATTCTTCTCAAGGTTGCGATTGCGGAGATATCGAGCTAAATTAAAGTTAAATATCTAAGTCTACATTCTCTTCGAGCAGCATTGCTGCATTTTGTATGATATTCGACGTGTTACCAAAATCTACAAGGTACTTCCCGTGATCAAAATTATGAAATTTGGGAAGAAGTATAGTAACTTATAATAACAAAAAGCATATTTTTTTGTCCATTCTATACAATTTTAGTGTAAACTTAAGTTTCTCAACTTTTATAAGTTGTAATCATGAAATTAGTACGGAACCATCGGTGGGCGAGACCGACTTTTCTCGCTATTTTTCTCTTATATTACATGTTTTCCAGGAAACTCCATAGCGTCCAATCGTTTGTAAATATCTAACATTGTAGGCCTTTCGTTCCCTCTGTATTTAGTACAATGTATGCCTATTGACACAAACTCCCGGCACAGTTGTGGATTCGAATTTGGTGTGTTCGCTAGGTTTGTGTCTTCTAATGTGGCTGTATGGAAAAAAAGTTGAAAAATACATGTTATTAACTTGTTAAATTGTTTTACTATAATTAATTTTTATTTTATTTTAAATATTATGTCACTATATAAATATAATAATGGGTGATTTCCAAATGGAATGGATGGATATCTACATTTTTTCACTCTTGTAAGAAGATAAAGTGCAGCGTTAAGTTCCACCACCTAATACGCAATGTCTTCAATATAGGGCGGAAGATGAGAAACGGAGTGTATCAATACTGGGTTTTCTCCGCCTATCCCGCTATATATAGAATAGCATATTCTCAATTAACAGAGTTCAATCTTCAGATAAGCAAATTTTTATACAATAAATGTTGAAGTTAATAGTTTATTGGGACAGAAGATATTTTCTTAGTAAAAAAAAATTAAAAATATTATTTTTTTAATTAACACAATGGTTATTATAATGGTTATGGTAACACAATTGCAAATTCAAATCAAAAATATATTTTATAATAATATTTCCGTCAAGCCTGAGAGTTCAACTACTAAACAGGTAATAGTTCAATTTTAATAACTTTTTATAACTAAAAAAAACCTTCACAACTCACCACAATCAATTCTCTGCGAAGCAACATGATGTATATAATCACTCAAGAGGACCATTTCCCTATTTTTATCTAGGACAGGTAAAGCGGTGGCCATTTCCAACATAACTACGCCATAACTAAAAACGTCCACGGCAGGGGATAGGCACCTGTAGCGGAGGTAGTCCGACGGCAGATACGGTCGAGTACCATTTATTCTATAACATACACATTATATACATAAATATATGAATAAAAAACTATTTTTGGGATTTCAATGATTTTTTAGAATAACCATTTTCATCATTAGAAGTATCGGAAAGTAGAAGTCATTTTTAGGTTTTGAACAGTGATTCAAAACATCAGCATTCCGTTTCCCACTTTCTGCCGAATTCTGGAGGCTTTGAGTGTTGAGTGGCGGAACTCTACGTCGCGCTTTGACTCGACGCCAGAGCGAAGAAGTGAAAATATAAATTCAAATAAATATTTCATAACCTCAAGTGGCGATCGAACTCACAATCAGTCGATATTTTTATACAGCCCCTCTGCTTTTATACAGCCCCGACGGACGGACGGATGTAAAATATAAATTAATAATAATTAATCAAATTTCTTATATATTATGTAGTTAAATTATTGTCTTGTTACATTTTTCCTAAACGTCTGGACGATTTTGGATACAATTTTGTGTATATTGGATTCCTGGATGATTTGAAAAGATAATACGATCCACTAGGCGTTGTGGTCGATGTATTGTATATTGTAATGAATGAGATGAATGAGATGGACTATAAGAAATTGCTTTCCGGGCATAATCCACTACGAAATAATATTTCTAAATGTTTGTCGTTAACTAATTGTGCAAAATTCTTATAGGTCCAGATTTAGCCAGCGGATGGGCAGATCGCAGAGTTCCTAATAATGGCAACACTAGATCAGCGCGTAGTCGTCTGTCTGGTAAAACTGAAGCCCAAAAAGCACAGGTTGTAACATATATCCATAAATAAATAAGATACTTTTTACATTAATATTTTTTACTATAAAAATCTACATTTTTTTTACTTTTACATTATATCCCATGTAGCGGGTAGGGAGATGGAATCTAGTGGTAAGACACTCTATACTCACACTTTGAGACTTTGTTTGGTGAGTGGCGTAACTCAACGCCGTGCCTTATTTGATTACCAGAGACAGATATTTCTCTCTGCCAAGTAATATTTATAAAATACTAAATGATTTTGGTTGGTTTTATTTTAGCTTGAATTTAGCTTGACCTGTAGAGTCCGAAATAACGTTTTAACAATAAATGTCAACCAATATTACGGTAAAGATGAATGAGATGAGAATTTGTATTTAAGTGCAATAAAGAATATATTATATTATTATATAAGATAAAAATACTCACTTGGAAACTTTCATATAACCTCTATCGTCCCCATATGGGCCTTTCCTAGCAAGTCCGAAATCACCTATTTTGGGCATCGTACACTGATCTAACAGAATGTTAGCTGGTTTTATATCACCGTGTATTAATGGCGTGCCTTCCATTGTGTGTAAGTATTGAAGTCCTCTGAAATAATTACAAACAGGTTTTATTGAAACTCGGTTTAGTTTCACGTTGTATCCTGGCAGGTTTTTAAAAATATATAACACTAATTATACGCGATTACTCAGGAATTGAACCCGTTGTGGCGCTGGGGCACGTGATATTGTAAACAAGACGGTCGTGGGTCCGATTCCCACTGAATGTACAAAATGAACTGAATGAACAAATTCTTAATATTTTCATTTCCATGCCTCAATCTAGTAGAACGTGCAGAACGGAGTAGTCGTACGTAGTATGTAGTCTTAACACTAGGTTTTCAGGTTCCCTCTGCTTATGTTGCTGTGTGCAGCGTAAAGCTAAAATAAAATAAATTGTCATAATTTCTTTCATCGTTCATCAAAATATATCTAAATTAATATATACCTGGCAACACCATGTGCTATTCTGTATCTTTGAGGCCACGTCAATGGCGGTTGATCAGATTTTAATCTTAGCCTTTGCTCTAAAGAACCGCCTGCCATTAATTGATATACTAGGCAGGTTTCTGGACCTTATGTTATAAATAATAATAAGGTAAAAATAAATTAAAATTTTACTAAAAAAACATTAACCGAAATGGTTATTCCAAAAACGATATTAAAAAAAAATGTGTAAGAACAATATACTGGTCATATTTAATAAAATTAAATGAATTGAATGAATGAAAAAAAAAAGAATAATTTAAAGACAGAAAACAAACTTCAAAATAATACAAAAGAAAACTAACTACTAACAAAAATACAAACAAATAATAAATTATGATGCCATTATTAGAATTTTACATAACACGATGGAAATAAGTATAGCCCAACGAATACATTACGAGTCAAACTCTCAAATTTGGCCACTTTTTCTGTCCATGTGTGTTTGTCTATCTCTATCTATCTGTATGTGTGTATAATCTTGTTAATCCTTGTCGGGCTATAGAAATCCCACTTAAAATTTAAATTTACTACTTAAAATCTATATAACATTGATCATTAATTTATCATCAGAAATATATTTTACCTCCCAAACTGTATCCATATAAGGGCAATATGTTATCATGTCGGTATTGATTTAAACACATTTCCCGTATTAGTTCTCTATTCTTATCGTCGTTATCGCGTAATCTCTTCACTGCAACCGGTAAAAGTTTCCATTCACCTGTAAAAATATAATTAAAGTTCAGTAAGGGAGCAGAGGCACAAGCGTGTGACTGCAAGCTCGTAGCTTGTTTAACAAAAGGGATCCATACTTTATCACAAAATACTTTCGCAAAATAATAAAATACAAAACAAAAAATACCACAATAATTTAAAAAGAGATCTTTTTAAATTATTGTAAATGATCCCACAAAATATAGCAAAAAATACCTTTAAAAACTTGTCCAAATCCGCCTCTGCCCAACAAATTCTTTGCACTCCAGTTATTAGTGGCTTCCTTCAAATCGTTATAACTCAGCATCGGTATGGCGGACGCGTTTCTTAATATTTCATCGTGTACGCCTCGTGTTGATAATGTATTCTAAAATTAGGAGAACGAATAGAATATACTGGAATATAATGGAAATAATAAATTTAAATATTTAATTTCTTCGAGTGACGATCGAACCCACAAGTCAGTTTTAAATTTACAGTCACAAAGAATGGCTAGAATATGTTAATAAAACAAAATAATAAAAACATATATTGCCAGTCGTGGCGCAAGAGTATGACTGTAAACGCGACAGATTGTGGGTTCGATTCCCATTCGAGAAAATGAAATATTTAATACTTTTATTTCTTCGCTTTGGTTGGTTCAAAGTGCGGAAAATGGGGAATCATTTCCCCATATCTTAAAACTAGATTCCCTGTACCTACCTTGCTGTGCTTGCTACAGCGTGAAGCTAAAAAAAATTAAAATATTTAAAAGACGTGTTGTCGAGCAACCGTGGTTAGGCCCTATGTTCAACACACATTGCGTGTGGGGAACAGTGTTGTGAAACAAAGTTGACAGGGGGCTGTCTACCCTGCGGGATATGCGGGATACAGCGTGAACTAAAAAAAACTTACCTTTGAATTATCACTATTACTATTATCAGTTGATGATCTTATTATAACGGGCTGTGGCGGCGGAGACGGAAGTCCCTGTAAAGAATATTTTTTTTATATACTTAAGTAGTTATATATTTCATGTAAACTTATTTTTTCTTTTTTTAATTTTATTATTAGTACCATTTAAAATACATAAAAAAGTTAAAGTGTCATGCAAAACTCTTTGTGAGTTTGACTGCAGGATCTCGAGTCTCTTTAATTTACTAATTTAAATTAAAGTTAAATTAATATGAGATTAAAATCAAATCAAGAAGTATTTGTTGTCAACTGTTCAATTAATAGTTGACAAAAAATACTCCTTAAGTTTCATTTTAAACCTCCTTAAATCTGGATCGCGGCGTATGTCCTCAGGCAAACCATTCATGTACAGCTTCAGCGTATGTCCTCAGACAAACCATCCACTTCTTGTACAGCTTCTCGTTTTTATTTATTTTAATTAATATAAAAACGTTTTAAAAAAGCAGACTTATTTCGCCAAAAGCGGGATATACAAAAAATATAAGTAATTATTACTTTTATTACTTATCCATTATTTTGACTCTTGAATAAAGATTTCAATAGTTATAGACAGCAATTTAAGTGTTTCTAATAGAAAAAACGTCCATATATTTAAAATAATAACTGTTTGGTTTACCCCGTTTGACAGTTAATTCTTCAGACTGGTAACGCATTAAAAACTTACGCATAAAAATAAAAAATCAGCTTTACGTAGTAACCTGCATATAGAAGGGTAGGCAGAGGGAACCTTGTGTTACGACACTCCGTTTCCCACTTTTCGCCTAACTCTGGAGACATTGTGGGTTGAGTGGCGGAAGTCAACGCCGCGCTGTTTGTCGACATCACGTCGAAGAAATGAACGTTGACGTTGAAATGAACGGGACGTCCCAAAAATTCAGGACACCTGGCACTGCTGGTTTTAGATTGAATGAATAAATGATAGTTCTAGACAGACAGAGTGAGATCTTTTTACTAATTATACAGAGAATTCACTGTTAACCTCTAACTAAGAGTTCTTCCATATAAAACTAACCTTTTTAATACGTAGCACAGGAACTGGTAAATTATCGTCACTGGCTTCAACTTTTTGTGTCTTTTGTTTCTGTTGATTGATACCTGAAATTAAGAAACACATATGCTTGATACTAGCGACCCAGACGCGGCTTCGCCCGCTTAAACTTATTACTATATTATGAAAAAAATATACAAACCTTTAACTTAATAATAAATCTTTTTTTTTACTTTATATAATGTGTTAGTCAGGTATATCACACTAAAGTTTCATCTGTTTAGTACTTTTTATGTGAAAGTGGAACAAACATCCATCCTCACAAATTTTTATATTTACAATATTAGTAGGATAGGGTCTCAAAAATATTGACATAATATTGTTTTTTTATTACCTGGCCTATACAAGGCTTGTGAAGAGAAAATTGAATGCCAGAGGCTTTAGGTTAAATTTTCATTCAGTTGATTTATTTGTGAGGCTCTCGTGGAATTGGTACTATAAATATCATATCTAAAAAAACGAAATATACAAATAATACCAACCATTTGATGATTGTGGATGTTTATCTTTTAAATTTTTATCATGTTTCTGTAATAAACTATGAAACCTATGATCCATTATTGGAACTAAACACCGTAAAGCTGGTACATGCTTCATACGATGCAATAAAACAAATAATTCCTCTACTCTATGGTTTAATTGACCCCATGTTCTAAAAAGTTGATCTGTCGGAGATGACATTTGTCGTTTTGCCATTTGTTCTATTTCCTGAAATTATAATATATTAGAATGTAAGTAATGTATTGCTTGTTATATTTTTTTTAATGTCATGCAGATATATCTTACATAATGCATAGGAGGCAGAGAGAACCTAGTATTAGGACACTCCATTCAGTATTGTGCTTTGAGTTGTGTAATCTAACACCCATCAATAGTTACAGGAGTGACAAATGTTATGCTGCTGTGCTACAAATGACTTCTGAGTAATTGTTAATAATAGAGTTTAGTAATAAAAACAAGGTTATAGTTCAAAGTTCACAAGTAACATAATGGCAAATAAATATTTGAGGAAAATAAATTATAAGTAAAATGAATATGGAAGTATTTTTAATTTTTTTTGATAATAAATAAACATTTTGGCTTTCAATTTGTACTAGAAATTATAAATTTATGGTGTGGTGGGAAAATTAATTATTTACATTTTTTATTCTCAACACTTGAGTTCTAGTTTAGCTTTTGCAGATTTATTTTTTAATATGAAATTAATTTATTACTGTTAATTTAATTAATTTATTACTGTACATCTTACTATTAAAAATAGGGATATTTTTTTGATATCCCATTCAAATCTATTTTAATATATTAGTAGTTCTATCAAATCAAATACAGTTAATTATTAGTAGTTTTTCACATTACTATAGGCATTTAGACTTTTAAGATGTATTTATTTTTTAAGAAATAAATAAAATTCAATGACCTAGAAGCATATATTTAAAATGATATGTCAAGTTTCGTTAGCAAATGAAACATTTAAGAATTGATCATCAGCTGATAATCAACACGTTTTCAGAAATAAAAAAAGCTGTATTTGCGTTATTGGATACTTCCTTTTTCTTGGGTATTTCCATTAATGATGGCCTTTTCAGATCTACGGTTGGGAAAATCCCAATCAAAATGTATACAAAATTCTGAGACTTACATTGACATCGAAGGCGGAATATTTCATATAATTGCCAGCTAGCTCTTTCCAGTCATTGTCATGATCCAACAATCTACATAATTCCTTATTAATATCAAAGGGTAACTCGTAAATATACATTTTGGGAGTCACGTATTATTTTATTTTAAATTCCTAAATAAACAAACACCATCCCAAGTAAACACTTGTCGACAACTAATTTTTGACATTAGCATTTAGTATGACTCGGAGTCGAATGTCACTCATATTTGGCATATAGTACTCTAATGTCAGTGTCAGTTAAAATCCTGTTTCTTTTTTTCTATATTTGCCAGCGGCTAATTCAAGAACTATAATACGCATTATACATTGTATAAATATACTATATATCTTTCATACTAATTAATTTTTTAAAAATTCTATTTATTATGTGGTACGGTTCTTTGACTATGGCATTCCAAACGTGCCAGTTCAAATAATTATACTTTACATCCACATCGACGACGTACTTAATTCATTGGTGTAATAGCCTGCAATAGTTTTGCTTTTAGTTTCACAGCGATATGTTTATAAATATTATTAAGGAAAAAAAACTGCAACATTGTCGGTTTATTTATAAAAATAAATATATTGCCGGTTTTACCAAACAAATACAATGAATTTTGTTCTTCAAAAACATTACTTAAAATGTATCGAAAACTATATTATAATAAATATTCCAAGGCTTGAAAATATAATATAATATGCCAATGTTAATTGAATATGAAAAATAAAAGAAAATCATTGCAATTACTTATTCAATTTTGTATAGGTATTTGTATATTACGATGAGAAATAAGTTTACAAAAAATCAAATTGTTATGATTTTATTCTGAAATAGTGAAATATATTGCTTTAAAATTATATACGTATTTTCATAGTTTCAACTTATATGTGTTCCTCTTAATTTAAGTAACTCAAAAGATCAAATTGGGCTCTTCTTTATCATTTGTAGAATCGTCATCCAAGCATCTGGTTGATATTAGCCGCTTGTACCAATACGCTGATGCTCTTGCACGTCGCGGTCTGTTTTCATTTTTAAAGTCCACTTCGAAAAGTCCGAATTTAACACTGAAACATATTTTCGGATAAAAAATATTGCAATGGTCGCTTTTGCTATATCTAAACATGTAAATGTTGTATTAGTGTATATTTATAATAAAAAAAATTAAAACAAAAAACGTTAAGCCAAACTAATCATAAAATATTAGACAAGAGTTTATATATTCAATAGCTACTTTATAAAAGTATGTTTAGAAAAATAGCCTAACCTACTTATATAGATTTTTTAAATAATTGGAGCTTTTTTCTTATGTTACCTTAATCCACAGTCCCATTCAAAGTTATCCATGAGACTCCAAGCTGTATACGCAATAACGTTGCATTTATCTAGTTCGATAGCGTCTAACATTGCATCCATATACTTTTTATAATAAGATATTCTATCAAAGTCTTTAAGGCCTCCTAAAGTAGCGAAACCATTTTCAAATACTATAATTTGTGGGTTGTTACAATTGTTCTTCACCCAATTTAAGGCCAATCTCATTCCGTGAGGAATTATCTGAAAGGACGATAGAGACCAATCCAGTATATATATTTTTAACAACATTAAAAACAAATTAAAAGTAATTTAAAATTTGACAAAAAAATCACAGCAAAAGGTATAATCAAGGATACCGCACAGATGTATTGATAAAATTACAATAACAATATTATCATCAGACTTACAGTTACATGAGGGACTGCCCCCTTTTCATAGTCTAAATATGATGCATTAGCGCCAATGTCGTCATCGTATGAAGGCACGGGAAACTTGCCACTTTCATAGTTGTCCCTTGTATAAAACTTTGTAGAATAATGGTTAAAACCGTAGAAATCACTGGTGCCTATTAAAATTATCAACCGTATATAACCATTCAGCTTCACGCTGTATTCCGAACACAGGGTAGGCAGCGAGAACTTAGTGCTAAGACACTCCGGAAGAAGAAGGAGGCACTGCATGTTTAGAAGTGGAACTCAACGCCACGCTTTGCCTCGACACCAGAGCGAAGAAATGGAAATATAAATAAATATTTAATTTTCTCTTAGGGACTTCTTAGAGACCATCGAACCCAAAAATCCAACCAACGAAAAAATCTCCTTAAAAAAACGAAAGCCGACCATATAATGTACCGTTTTGAGACAACCCGGAAATGGTCATGGTCACGTTACTTGTACCCAACTAACCTTTGGCATACGCAATTTCTTCTTCTGTAAATTCTGGGAGTCTGCTTCTAGGAAAACTTTGTTGGGAACTTTTTTCACTAAGTCGTTTTATGACACGATCGGGAAAGCCACCCTTCGAACTGAATATGGGGTGACTATAAATTTCGACTTCAAACGCCATAGCGTCCAACCCCGCTTCAATATCATTAGAGGAATCAGTGGCGCCAGTACGAAAATCTGTTGCTATAGTAATGCCACATACACCTGAAGAGATTTCAAGATTTAACATTTCTTTTTAACCCTTTAACCGGTACCAGGGTAGATAAATTTTATGGTTATATGATCTTTAGTTTTAGTCGCAAAGGTGGTTACTATTTTATTGTATAAAACGGTGTACCGTACGCGAGATCGTAAACTGAGCTTTGTATTTGTGTGAGTGATCACTAAAAGTAGACCTAGAAAAAAATCTTTTAAAAATGTTTTTTATTTCCTCCCGTCTGTTGTCACATACATGTACACTTTTCATGTACAGCGATCGTGCCGTCTTTTTCTTTCACTTTTCGCAAAAAATATTAAGATTTAAACATAATGATGACATTGCTACCTGTATAAGAGGTGTAATTACGTCACATAAGAGATTCACACTTACACTCTCTGTGTACACTCACACAAATGCAATGATTAACTTACGCCTCACGGACTGTAGCTCTTTTATGTTCACTGTTTAGAGAATAGTATAATAGTATGCACAATACATACCTACAAATTATATAGCCTTCGTAGATAAGTAGTATATAGTGTTGGCTATTAAGTATGAAATGGAATGTAAGTATAAATATAAACTATGCCCGCTGCAGTAGTGTTTCGTGATAAAATAATTTTATTAATATTACCTTTTTGTACTGGTCTGAACTCCTCATCATAAATATGCCAGGCTCGAGCATGTGCCAATATAATATTTTTTGCAGTAATATATTCACCGATCCCTGTAGCGTTTAGTCTTGGTGCAAATCTCTTCAATCCATATCCAAACAAACAAACTTGTTTGGGCTCATTAATTGTTACCCAAGTCTTCACTCTGTCACCAAATAACTGAAATAATTTCTTAGCGTAATCTCCGAACCAATCTATAAACAGAGGGTTTGCCAGTCCTCCCAAATCCTGTATGTTTTGTGGCAAGTCCCAATGATATATAGTAACAATAGGTTCTATATTATTTTTTATTAGCTCATTAATTAAATTGTTGTAATATTTGTAGCCAGCTTGGCTGACTTTAGTAGTGAAGCCATTTGGTATCAAACGTGGCCAGGATATGGAAAATCTGTAGAAATCTACTCCCAAAAATTTTAGCATATCAATATCTCTTTTATAGAACTCATAAGATTTGCAAGTGTCATCGCCGGTAGTACTGTCCACCACTGCTGCTGGATCATTGTGACATAGAGTATCCCAAATACTTGGCTTTTTATCTGGAAAAGTATAATAATTATAAAATATGAAGAAGCGTTTTAAAGCAGTTATTAATTGTAGTTAAATGTATGTCATAGTTGTATTTAAATGCATCCAGGGCAGGAGTAATGGCTTGAAATCCCAGTGAAGAGAATATCTACGATTGTTGGATAACATAATTTTTTCCTAGCGGTAAGTACGTACGTGGGAAATATTTCTCATTGTAATTGTACTTACTAAGCCCTTTATTTCTTTAAGTCTTTACATGCAAATGGGTAAAAGTATAATATTAAAAAGCTGAAAAAAAAGTAGTATCTATCTACCTATATAAATTTACATTATATTCGAAAGACATTCTGCAATAAATAATGTAAGATTATGTAATTAATTAATTAAAAACCGTAAAATAAGTTATTAATTAACTATTTAACTATTTAATTTAAAAAAGTGGCTTTAAATATAGGTACGATAAGAACAATCCTAGCTCATGAACATATAAGAATAATCAACTGATATTGTCTTTTAAAATGAAATTGAGTATTCTTCTATAGCATTAGATGGGCTCTGTCTAAAACCTAAAAAATACCAAATAAATATAATATATAGATAGATACATACCCGCAGCATTCCACGCGCCTTCAATCTGGTAAGCAGCAGTAGCAACGCCTAATTTTAAATTCTTTGGCAAATTTCTTTTCATGATTATAAAATTCAATGGACTTAATAAATAAGTAATGTGCTATGAAAAAAAAAAAATTTAATTACTTCGTCGGCCCGTCTTCCTCGCTATCCCCAGGCACACTGTTGTCATAGATTGCAGCAAACTGTGTTGCACTATAAAATTTATTTAAACAATTACATGATGATGATGCCAGTCGGTGCAGGAGTATAATCATGACAGATTGTGGCTTCGATTCCCACTCGAGAAAATAAATATTTATTTTTTTCCTCCAGAATTCCGTGGAAAGTGGGGAACGGAATGTCCTAACAATAGGTTCTCTCTGCCTACTGCTGTGTGCGTGATAGAACGTGAAGCTGGTTATTGAAGTGCAAATTATACATAAAATAGATATTTACATAAAAGATTTTATTATATACCTACCTAATTTAAAATTCTTTCACAAAATTTTTTTCATAAGGTCCTTAATCGTTTCAATGTTGAAACAAAAAATATAACAGACATTTAATTTGAACAAATATAATATTTTTTTAATTTAACGTATACAATTAAATATTAAATATTTACCTATACATATATAAAAACAAAAATAAATCTATAATTTAGATGAAGTGTTTAATTTTAATTATAAAAACAGTACTTACCTAATATAAAAACACCAAAACGTAACTGTACTATAATTATTAATATAATTTAATATATTAAATTAATGAAATTGATGCTTATTATTTTTTATTAATTGAATTAGTTTCATTGACTATTTCTTTTTGTTTTAACTGATAAATAAGTTGACTTGCCTTTATCAAACGCAGTCGTAATGTGGCAGATTTTATGAATTTGAAGGTATTTAAAAAAATATTTGTTACTGTTGTATTAACAGTTTACATCGAAAAAAAAGTGGCGGTAGTGTTATTAATTTAAAAACAGATGTATCTCGAGGTATTACATTTTTGTACCATTATTATTATTCACGGCTTATTAAGTAAATTTGGAATATTAATATTATTTTTCTAAAAAAAGTGTAATCGTGATTTTTAAATATATATAGGATAAGAAAAACACCATTTACCAAATGTATATAATATATAACTCGCACCTATAAGAGTATAATATATACTCGCACTCGTAATATGTAACTAACACCCCCCGCGCGACTTTGTCCCCTTGAATTGTACGAATTTTTTAACAAATTAAAAGTATTCCACACCCAGGAGAAAAAAAAAATTTTTTAGAAAACATATAAAAATTTGAACGTAGCGGAATTTGAACCCACGCTTCTTGGAAACCGTCCAAGCGCTCTGTCGTACAATCCACGAAATTCTTATATGCTTGTTACAACCTTTTGGCCTTTCATTGCATTGTTAACATCTCTGTAGGGAGATTTTTTCAAATATAGTTTGTTTACATTTATTTTAGTACTACTGGACCCGTACGCAACTACGACCGCATGAACTACTTATATGAATATTTATTAAATATATTTATGAAATTATTTTCAGTTTTCAAGCAAGCTCATTTTGGATGACATTTTCTAACAACAAACTTTGCTAATCGTTGCATAGCGACGGATGTTATTAACATGACGGCACAAAGTGCATGTTAAAATAATAAGTATTTTAATTTATTGGTATATATCGAAAATATTACAAATATGAGAATAAAACCCGAGACCCTCAAGTATCTATATATGAGTATTTTATCACAATTAAATTAGCGGTTTGGCCCTGATTGCGTGAAAGACAGACAGACAGACAGAGTTACTTTCGAATTTATAATATAGGTAATGGATATTATGGTTATATAATATGTATAGTTTATTTTTTTTGGATTTAATTTGATTCTACTCGCAAAAAAATCGAATTTATAGTTATTGTATCCAATACGTTACTCCACAATCCCCTCTATCTTTTAGTGTTAGTCTCGTAAACATTAATTTAACTGTTCCGGAGATTAGCCCGGAGAAACAGAAAAATAAAGAAATATTTTTTGTAGTTGAAGTCACAGACAGACATTTCAATAATATTTATTTATATATATTTAATATAACGCGTTATGTCCAACTCAAATGCACTGATAAGCTGTTATCACGTTTGCAATTATAACACACTTTCCTTTATATTGTGGCATCCTTAATACTATCTATCTACATTTTGATTCAATATTTTCTATCTCCTATCTATATAAATAAAATTGAAGTGGCTGTCTGTGATTCCAAAATAACTGTGTTTTTTCAAGTGCATGATATTTACACGGTACTAAGAAACAAATAAACATTTTTTTAAAATTTCACGTTTTAAATTATAATATTTATTTTTAAAATTTAATAAATATAAGTCAGGAATAAAAAACTAAAACACTACCGGTGCATAATATTAATTTTAAAAAATAAAATAAAAATAAAGGCAATAATTTTTATTCGTCTATAAACAATAGCTAAACTATATCGAAAATTTAATTATAACGCAATATTGTACATGCGAAAGTATATGAATATGAATAAAAGTAAAATAATTATAATTATTTAATTTTGTATATTTGTATAACTTTAAACTTATATGCATTTCGTTTAGTACAATATTTTTTATAGATATTAAAAAAAATATATAACTCAAAAAATCAAATTCGTCTCTTCTTTATCAGATTTAGAATCGTCATCCAAGCATCTAGTTGATATTAGCCGCTTGTACCAATACGCTGATGCTCTTGCACGTCGCGGTCTGTTTTCATCTTTGAAATCCACTTCAAAAAGTCCAAATTTAACACTGAAACATATTTTCGAATAAACATTATTGATATAATGGCTTCTACCATTTTTTAAAAGAAAAAAGACAAGCTAAATTAAGTGAATTGTAAATTCAATGAGGAATGGTAATAGATAAGAAATAATGCTTTAAAGTTTTTACGTATACAAATACATTCGTTTTTGTTTTATTAAAAACAACCAAGTAGTTATGAATTTACAGACATTTGAAGTTTGCAAAATTTTCAAATGCCGCTAACAGTCCCGCGGTCGGCGGTAACGTCACTGGTCTTACAACTCGCTAGTCGCCGGTGATAGTTAGGAGATCTCGCGCAGTACTTTGTTTGTTTGTTACTTGCCTGTGCTTAAGTGTCAATCTAATTAATTACAATGGATGAGGGATTCGAAAAATGGCAATCGGATAACCCATAATAGATGGATTTATGGTTGTGTGATTTCATCGCCGCAGAAATGCAAGGAGTAAAAATGCGAAGATAAGTTTTATTGTCTAAATAGTAATATTATGTCAATTTGGGGTATAGATAATAACTATCTTATGTTATTTTATTTGAAATTATTTATTTAAAACTGTAATGTAACCTAACCTAACTAGTTTTATATTGTAGGTAACGCTATTTGCGTAAAAAGTACCAAACCTTTTATTCAAGTTCAAGTTTAAAGTAGTAAGATTGCTTTATAAGTGAAAATAATATTATAATAATATTAGAGCGAGAACTGTGCATGAATGAAAACGAACTGAGCGAGCTAGTTCTGTCAGACCAGTGACGTCACGCGGGTCGGTTAGGGCCCGACGGAATCTCGCGTCGCGCGCTTACTTTAAAGGACAATATCTCACAAACTAATAGACGTATCAAAATAATTATTTCACACATATTTTTTGTTTTTAAAAGTCAATACGATGATCTAGAATTTAAATTTAGTGATTATTCTCCATTATTACGTAGGGTAAGTTTACATATAGGTACTTTATAAAGCTAAAATATGTTGGTTTGTTGAACTATTATTAATATTTATGTTATATTACCTTAATCCATAATCCCATTCAAAGTTGTCCATGAGACTCCATGCTGTATACGAAACAACGTTGCATTTATCTAGTTCAATAGCAGCTAACATTGCTTCTATGTACTTTTTATAGTAAGATATTCTATCACAGTCTTTAAGGCCTCCTAAAGTACCGAAACCATTTTCAAATACCATAATTTGTGGGTCGTTGCAATTGTTCTTTACCCAATTTAGGGCCATTCTCATTCCATGAGGAATTATCTAGAAGTCAATGTCATTTTATTTTATTATTTCTTTATTTTATGTAAAGATAAGAAAATACACGCTGGAATATATTTTTAGAAATTCAGTTCACTTAATAACATAAAAAAATAAATGCAATTTTAAATTTTGCATTTGGCAAAAAAGTCTCTGCAAAATGACTTTATGGTGAAGATCCTGTAAAGGAATTCGTTGACTCCTGTTTTATGATATATCAGAAGCCAGTCGCGGCGCGGGGGCACAAGTTGTGACTGTAAACACTACTGGTTACTGACTTACAGTTACATGAGGAACTGCTCCCTTTTCATAATCTAAATATGACGAATTAGCGCCAATGTCGTCATCGTATGATGGCACGGGAGACTTGCCACTTTCATAGTTGTCCCTTGTATAAAACTTGGTAGAATAATGGTTGAAACCGTAGAAATCACTGGTGCCTATTGGAAAATATGAAACTAGTATTTATCAAATAATATTTGCTGACGTTAATGATAATATATATCTATTAACAAATAGAAATTAATTTTAAGAGATTTACCCAGCTTACCTTTAGCATACGCAATTTCTTCTTCTGTAAATTCTGGAAGTCTGCTTCTAGGAAAACCTTGCTGGGCACTTTTTTCACCAACTAGTTTTATGACCCGATCGGGAAACCCGCCCTTAGAACTAAATATGGGGTGGCTGTACATCCCAACTTCAAACGCCATAGCGTCCAACCCCGCTTCAATATCACTCGAAGACTCAGTAGCGGCAGTACGAAAATCTGTGGCTATAGTAATACCACATACACCTGAAAAAAAAAGAAGACTTAAGGTATTGTTTTCAGTTTCACGTGTTTACCGGTAACAGGGTGGGCAGAGAAAACTTAGTGTCCAGACACTTCCCTCTTTCCGCCCGAACCTGATACGTTGCATATTGCAATGAGGATGGATTCAGTGTATTCCTATCCAATATATAAAAATAGAGGTGGCCTCATTATTTTCATACACTTACCCATTAGGAACCTAAGTAAAAAAAAATTCTGCTAGATTTTGTTTCAAAAGTTTTGCATATTTTATAATAATTAATAACTATAATAAATATTTCGTATTTTATATAAATAACTAAAAATAAGTAATAAAATACTCGTTAGTTAAAAAATTGATTATGTACATTTTATTACCGGATTTATATTCTTTTTTTGTTTTTCGATTTTTTGTTTTAGTTGCAAAGGTGGCTTTATTCTTTTTATAAATACTTATAATGTAGACTAATTTAGATGTGTTATGTAGATTTTGTGTAGAAACTTCCGAGTCTTGTACAATGATCGTAGGTACCAACTTTGTCTTTCACTTTTAATAAAACTAAGCCGGCTTCACGCTGTATCCCGCATATAGCAGGGTAGGCTGAGGGAATCTTGTGTTAAGACACTCCGCCTACTCCTGGAGGCATTGCGTGTTGAGTGGCAGAACGTACCTACATTTTATACAATCTTTGTAGGTAGGAAGGAAGTACAAAAATAAAGTAAGTAAGGAATGCAAGTATAAAAAAGAACTGGGCCAGGTATAATATTTTACACGATTTATAAATGATTTGTTAATATTACCTTTTTGTACTGATCGGAATTCTTCATCATAAATGTGCCAGGCTCGAGCATGTGCCAATATAATATTTTTGGCAGTAATATATTCACCGATCCCTGTAGCGTTTAGCCTTGGTGCGAATTTCGTCAATCCATATCCAAATAAGCAAACTTGTTGGGGCTCATTAATTGTTACCCAAGTCTTCACTCTGTCACCAAATAACTGATATAATTTCTTAGCGTAATCTCCGAACCAATCTATAAACAGAGGGTTTGCCAGTCCTCCCAAATCCTGCAAATTTTGTGGCAGGTCCCAATGATATATAGTAACAATAGGTTCTATATTATTTTTTATGAGCTCATTAATTAAATTGTTATAATATTCGTAGCCAGCTTTGCNCACAAGCATATGACAGTGAACACGACGGTGCTGGGGTCGATTTCCACTCGGTGAAATTAAATATTAAATATTTTAATTTCTTCGGTCTGGTGTCGAGGCAAAGCGCAGCGTTGAATTAATCAATGCCACGCAATGCTCCCGGCTGATTTAATCCGACAATGGAAAACGAATTGTCTTAACACTAGGTTCCCTCTGCTTGTCCTTGCAGTGTGCGAAAGACAGGGATAGATAACAAAAAAACGTTTTTTTTATTTGATGTTTTAATATTAAAATAATAATTTAGTACCTAATAACTTTTTTTATCATAATAGTGTATCCCATTTATAGCAGGGTAGGCAGAGGGGAAACTACGACCCTTAGCGTTTACCGTCACACGCATGTGCCCTATTTGTGCCTATATTTACTAAAATTCTCTCTTCTGTTTTTTTTTATTGTAAGGAAGCTTTAACCCACAACTTACTTTAACGTTAAGAAAAATACGGAAAAGCCTTTGTGGAATCGATGTATAAAAAAAATTCTGGTTTTATTTTCAATACTTTTGTCAATGAATGTCGAAATTGATAATAATAAATTTGTAATAAGAACTGCTACCAGACACCGCGGCCCTAGAACCGCGAAATTGTATACGAAAATATAATTTCAATATTGCGTATTTAATTCGATGGTTCCTAGGTAAAATATCGAAAGTGAAAAATCACAAATGTATTTATTACTCTGAGAAAAACTACTACTGAGAAGGATTTTGCAAAAATATGTTCCTTGTAAGTTAGTCGCCCACTGCTTGTCATATACCCCTTCAAACGACGATAGCCATTATACTGTACTGCCAACAAATTGAGAGTCGCCTTTGTGATGGGCGGGGGTTGATGGTTCGATTCCCTCCCGGGATTTGCGTAATAATAATTAATAAACTGATCTTAGTTATTAGTTTCCCTCTGCTTTTTGCAAGATACCGTAAAAGTAAAGAAATTGATTATACTTTATAATAGCAATGTAATAGTTACAAAATCTGTAATTATAATTGCATTTGAATTTCACTATAGCAATTTGCTTGTAAAGGTTTTTGCTATTAATTATACTTAAGTTTAAATTTGAAACGAGTACTAATTCTTTTTTTGTTCATGTACATATCTTTATCTTTATTTTCCTATACAGTTACGTTAAAAGTTTTACACGTGGTTAAGAGATACAAGCGTGTGACTTTGATGAGTGGGTTCTATTCCCACTCGAGGAAACGAAATATTTCATATTTTTATTTCTTAGCTCCGGTGTTGAGTTCCGCCACTCAAGACCCAATGCTTCCAGAATTCGGAGGAAAATGGGGAACATAAGCGTCTTAATACTATTTTGCCTAACTTAAGTTAACCTGAAAAATTGAAGAAAACTGAAGTGTTGTAGACACACACAATGCATAAAGAAATCGTTTTATATGAAAAGAAATAAATTATAAGAAACAATAGCACTCCTTGGTACGAAATGAGGGCAGCATCAAAGCAAACTCGCATGTTTATACAATTGTAAGTTACATGCAAGAGTAAATAATTGATTATTGAAAATATTTAAAAAAATGTATTTCTTTAAATTTTTAAATGGCTTTTGGCCGTAGGATTATGTGGGTCTAGTGGCTCAGTAGACTATACATATGAAAGCATCTAAATATCGCTGTAGTAGGTAGCAAGAGACAAATATGTATATTATTAAAGACCTTGTAATATCGAAATACATTATAAGTATATATACCCATGTAAAAATACATGTACAACACGTACGTTCATGTGAACAGGAACAGGTTCAAGGAACAGAGTACCTACCCTCACATTAGGTTTTCCCCACTTACTCTGTTTTACATACAAATATTTATATAAGTACACTTTAGCTTCACGCTGTATCCCGCACACAGCAGGGTAGGCAGAGGGAAACTAGTGTAACACTCTGCTCCCCACTTTCTGCTGAATTTAGAGGCATTGCGTGTTGAGTGGCAGAACTCAACGCGCCATGACTGGTCTCAACTTTTTCTTAAGCATTACATAGTACACTAATAATGCTTAAGAAAAAGTAAACAAAATAATATAAAATTTTAATTTTTTTTTTAAATATTTTCTCGTTATCCTGGTGTGTCTAGAAAGAACATCATACATGTGTGCCATTTAAGCATAAACGAGTTTCTATGAAATAATGTAGGAAAAAGTAAGCTTACTATGCATATATAATATCTACAACAAACTGTACACACTTTTTCCCATAGCAGGGTGCACATATGGAGCCTAGTGTTAAGCTTAAGATATGCATTCCACACATTCCGCTGAATTTTCTAGATTCTGCGTGTTATGTGACGGAAATCCTATCTAGTGGGCATCGAACCCACAATCGTCGTGCTTGTCAGTCAGAAAGTACATCAGGAATGCATTAAGGAACTTACTTCTTAGAATCTGTAAATAGATGATAAGAGCTAATCATTCTAATAAAATTATTTAAGTAAACAAATTTATTTAGAAATGCTAATGTTGTTTGACGTTCATGGAACAAGTCGAAAGTTTTTATTTATTTGTCAAATCAAAATTATTTCAATAAAATATAAAAAATGTTGTTATTTTCTTTTTCATTTTGAATCGTCAATTTATTGGTTCCTAAATAAGTAGGTATATGTATGTTATTACTGACAGGCATCAAATTGTCTTTGACTTGAACAGAAGGCATTTTTACTGTTGGACAACGCTATCTGATATTGATTTTTTTAACTTTACGCTGTATCTCGCATTTAGAGGGACAGAGGGAACTTGGGAATAGAGTGTTAAGACACTTCTGTTCTCCACTTTTTGAGGAGGCATTGCGAGTGGCAAAAATTAAAATAATAAATATTTCCTTTCCCCGATTTAAAATCAAACTCACAACAGGCGTTGAGTCTCAACACTCAAAATACCTTAAAAAAGTGGAGAACAGTGTCCAAGCACTGGATTTCAGCTATGTGTCGAGTCGACGAGTAATAGCGTCAAATTAAAAATATATATATATTAGATAACATACGAGTATACCCAAAAACAAAGCATTTCTGATGAAATCACAATAGAAAATGATATTTACTATTCAGCAATCTCAATATTGATTTAAATTAGTAAGCCATTACGAAATACATATTGTTGTATCTTGTATGCAACTATTATAATATATAGTTGGGATTGAGAGAAAAACCGAGCGGCACCTATCCGAGTTACACTTACGCAGGAATTAGAACAAATATAGAAGACACTTGAACACACACCAAACCACATGACGGCAGGGCTGTACTTCGAAACTGTATTATACATATATTCAGGTTTTTAATATTAATACCTAGGGATGCATATCTAGGGATGCATATCTAGGGCATGTATGTAGACATGATCGATACAAACTTCTGCAAACTATAATAATGGGAAAAGTTTCTGGGAAAAGGAAAACCGGCGGTAGAAGAAAGTCATGGCTAAGGAACATCAAAGAATGGACTTGATTCATTTGGCTAGGGATAGGACTAAGTATGCGAAGTTGACTGCCAACCTTCACTAGTTGGAGAGGCACGTTAAGAAGAAGAAGAATATTAATATACGGTCATAGTTCATTGTTCAATTTTTTACACATTTTAACTGAGTCTTAAGCTGAATTTATCTTGTATATTATATTTCATATATTTTTGAAAACTCAATGTATTGGTACTTGCAGTGGTCTGTGGTGACGGGTAGCCTGAGGTGGAATAGTTGGAATCAGCTTAATTACTTATACGATGTTTATAAGTTAAATTTTTTCTTGAAACGATTTTGATTTTGCGTTAATTAGAAGACACCAGAATACCTTCTGCTTGCTAAGAAAATCTATGATAACACTTATAAATATGATTTTACTAACAGAGAAAAGAAGAAACGATAATCTCTCTTCTCTCTTAATTCTATAAGTATGTATAGAACATACTCAACGAAATCATTTTAACAGGCCATTTAATAATATTATAGAACAAACAATATATCTTAAATAAAATAAAATCGTGTAAAATATCAACATTAAATATAAAATACGCCCCTGATCGAAGGCTGTGTTCACAAGACCTACATTGCTGAACCGCAGGCTCCTTCCAACTCAGTCCAGCCACGATCACCTCCTGCATCAGATCTATTACAATTTAATTATAATTTAATCTATTGTTTTTTACTTAAATTTAATAATTTTAAAGTTCATATATTACGATAGTCAAAATTAATCGCGGGACGGCAAGTGTCAGGTAATATAATGTGTTTTTTATAAATTCTTCATAGACAATGACTTTTTTATCATTTTATATTTTGTCATTTTCATTTGTGTCAATTTTTATATGTAGGTTTATAATCGTATATACATAGTACTGCGTGACGTTGTGTTCCCCGGAGAACCTCGAGAACTGAGGAGCAGAAGTGTCATAACGGGAACGTAGTGTTTTGAGACTAGGTTCTCAGGTTCTTTCTCAGGTCAGGTCAGGTCAGGTCAGGTTCTTTCTCAGGTCACTTACCCTACTATGTGAAAATAATATGTATTGTGCACTGTGTTTATAATACATATTGCATGCATATTCTCACTACTGAACCTCTCCATTTTTACTTACATAATAGTTTATTATGAATTGTCTTTCTTAAATAGCCTAATAATATTATTGTATCGAAATTGAAACGTACCTGATTGAATTTATGGTTACTTATGTAAATTTTTGCCGTAAAAATGTCCGTAAATTCTTATAACCTTAACTTGATTTATTTAGTTGAGAACTGCGGCGTCAGGCTGCGCCGGCCTATGTATGTAGAACAATGCCCAGAAAATTTAAATCACGCTGTATCCCGCACACAGGGTAGGGAGAGGACACCTAGAGTTAAAACACTCCGTTCCCAAATATTTTTTGTTTGGAAGGGGATTGAACCCACAGCCTGTCGCGTTTAGAAACCCACTTTATGCGGCTGTGCCATCTCAAAATAGTTCTCGATATTGGATTTAAGCTGCTTGCTGTAAATACGTTCACAGTTCGATATAGCTTTCCTCTTTACTAGACCTAGGGCCAGCCCCCTATTGCCACACCTAGAGACGCAATTGTATTGTATCTATAGGTATAATAAATTAATTATTAATAATATTTTTATTATAAGTATTTAGATATTGTTTCAATTCTCAGGTCAAATAAGATACCTAAATTATATTAAATTTGTCATATTATTTTACAATGTAACGAAAAAAATATATATGAAATTTAAACACTTGTCCAAACAATTACTGAAATAGTATCTTTAAATTGTCTGAAATGTATTTTATTTCGATACGGCTTTGCAATATTTTTATGCAAAATATTTTAAGTTAATAATTTATAATCTATAGGTACTTATAATAATATAGTAACGGATCGGCGTCGGTACATGAAAGATATATTTATAAGAAAAAATGTTATTATATACTGACGGTTAACCTAGAACTATGAAATTTGGTAGCTAGCATATACAGGTAGTACTAGCTCAGGAAAAAATCTGCAAACTATAGGTAGATTTGTGGTCAAATCCAAAAAAATAATAGCCTTATATGGCATTTAAGGCTATTTGTATTAAAATCGCTAGTTTATGTAAAGTATCAGATGAAAAGGCTCTTGCTAAGCTAAGCCTGAATTTCAGAAAAAGCTCAAGTCTTCCAATTTTTGTTCGGCACCCTTGGTGGCAGAACGCCACTCGCACTTGCCTGTTTTTTTTATACCTTTACGCTTAATCTCTAGCGAGATAACCAAGAGAAAGAAGCGCCAAACGCTACTGTATGTGTAGTTTTATGGCCTCATCCACTGTCATCGATCTCTCCATACATGTCCATTTTTGTTTTCTGATTATCGTAATTTAAATGCCAAAGATATCTGGTCTTCCCGACCTATTTTAACTGTATTAATAAAAAAAAATGCAGTAAGGATCCTTAGAACCCTAGAACCTTATGCTTGGCTTTACCTATGTAAAATGAAATCTCTATAGATTTAATTACTATTTATAGAGAAACAAACAGCTTCATCGAGACTTGGCTGGTTTTATACAGGCTGTTTTTGGTGTAATAAATAACCTAAAATACAATATTCATCAATATCTACATAAAATAAGATAGACGTTAACTAGAGAGAAGAGAAGTTAACTAAAATTTTACGATAGTTTGTATATGTTTCGACTGAAAATATAATTTTTTTTTCTTTTCGTAAAAGTCCTTATATTTTTAATTGTGTGCTTGTTTATATTTTTGTAAACTATTATATTAATAATTTTATGATGTTTGTTTAAATATCTAATTATTTTTTAAAATTTTCATATTCTATTGTTTAGTTGAAATTCAACAAAAAATCGAAACATGAAAATTATATTCTACTGTATATTATTGTATTATCTGTAATAGGTAGCCTTAACATATTTTTAGTATTTGGAAAATTAAAAAGAAATATTGAAGAAGAGGAAGACTATGAAAATGGAAATAAGAAAAAAAAGAAGAATTTGTTAGCGAAGTTGGTTTGTGACCGTCACTAACGGGCAGTTTTGTGTTTGCTCGTTTTGACGATCGCAAAATGAACTCGCTTGACGTAAATGCATCATTTTTGAAGAAAACTGCTGATGATTCGACTATATAGTACGGTCAACAAGTTTTGGCCGCCTTGAAGTAAGGTTGTCGAACTTTGGGCATTTTTCACTCGGGAAGTAAGAAAAATGCGTAAAGCAAATCTGCGCAGCTATCTATAGCTATAGCTATAGCGGCGTTGCATTACATGACTCCACTTTTCAATAAATCTGAGTATCATGAAAAATTTATTTCATGAATTTTAAATAATTATAATTTCACTTTTTTCTCAGGTTTGTTTATTGAATAAATAGTAGTTTTTTAGCTTCATGTTGTAACCCGCACACTAGTAAGGCAGGTAGAACCTAGTGACAAGACACACCGTTCCCATTAGAATTCTTAGAGTCTGCTCTGTTAGAGTTCTGGAGGCGTTTTACCAGAGGGACGAAAATGAAAATTTTGAAAGTGTCGTTTCCTCGAGATTCACTCGCTCCTCTCACTCCTGCGCCACGACTACATAAATAAAAAGTCTACGTATAATTATATACAAATATTTGTAATTACTTTATAATAAAATAGATATTACTGGATGTAAATAAAAACATATAAAGGACAATCTACTCGGAGTGACTGAATGATGAAATTATTATTATTTATGTATCCAATTCGACAACTTTTATAGTAAATGAAACAAGTTAGAATAGCAAAATAATGAATAAAACATTTAGATGTGAAACTTTTGTGTCATTTTATAACCCTAGTTTTATAAGCAAAGTAAGTAACATAAAAAAATACGCCTTTGTTACTAATACAGAAAGCGATCATCGCAGCAGCAGCACTCTTTTGTTGTCATTGTAACTGCTGAGGTTCTAGGTTCGATTCCCAATCGTATATATGAATTATTATAACTTCCCTGCTCTGGTAAGGCCACGTGGGACAATGTTTCCTTCGTACAAATAACCCAAAACAAATTGCCAAAAAATAAAAAAAATATATTTCTTTTACTAAAGGAAAAGTTACGTTTATAAACTTAGCAAGCTTAGCATGTAAACAAAATAATAAATAAAACATTTAGATCAGCATTTTTTGTATTATTTATTTATTTATTATTAAGATTGTAAAGTAAAAGTATTAATGAAAAAGAAAAACAATTTTCAAAGAGTGTCCGTAAGGCGACTCTTTGGGGGGTCGATCTCGATTTCCACACAAAGAAATAAAATATTTCACTTCAATTTATATTTTTATTTCTTCGCTCTGATGGCGAAGCAAAGCGAAAGCGCGGCGTTAAGTTCTGCCACTCAACACGCAATGCTTCCAAATTCAGCGGAAAGTGAGGAGCGAAGTGTCATAACACAAGGTACCCGCTGCCAACCCCACTCGATGCGGGGTAAAGTGTAAAGCTGATTTAATTTTAATAACTATTTTTAGAAATTTAACTCTTTGTTATAGGTACCATACAAATGTAGGTAATTAATATAATTATGCTAAAATGTATACAATATAACAAAAATGTTATGTTCCTGTGACGTTAAAATAAAACAAACAAACAAACTCTTCTGCTTTATTATATTAGTGTAGATTCAAGTAATAAGCAAAAAAATAAATTTAAGAATTATTAACGTATTACTGGATTCAGACAATAAAAATAAATATCCATTGATAAATAAACAAGTTAAGGATCAAATCTTTGCTCCACACTTAAAATAAAAACATCAATTACTTAATGAGTCAAAATAAACTATAAAACAATGTTTACTTCAAATTCTCCAAAAACAAACACATTAGTACCAACTATTATTAGTGGGATAGTTCCTTTAACGATATTTAAACAAAAGTTGTATAAAAAGCTATACAGATTGATAATTTCAGTCAGTTCTTCATAGATAGTGTTGTTTAAATTAATATTTAAGAAAAAAGAGAGTGTTATTTTATTTTGATTTAGAATAGTGATACGTTGTAAGCTAAACGTTGGTTATACAAAGAGGAAAATCACCTTTAATTAAATTGAAGTAAGTAATAAATGGTTAAGCTTTCATTTTCTTATTGAAAACTATGAACTAAACTCTTAATACAGTGTGATATTGTGTGAATATGTGACGTTGGTGGGTTCGATTCCCAATTGGCGAAAGAAATTATATGTAAGACTAGATTCTCTGTGATTGCCTTGTTATATGGAAAAAATTAAAACAAAATTAACTAAAAGAAATATAAAAAGTGTAAAAATTTTATAAAAATGGGCTATAAACGGGCTTAATAATTTTACCAAGCTTAATTATAATTTAATATTTTTCATCTACGTCGTGTCAGTCTTAAAATATTTGGAACATTTTTAGTTTTGTTGTAGATCTAAGTAGATCTTGTTCGGCTTATCTCATTCTAAGCCGAATGACGTCTACTTTGATTTATATAAAACATATCGGCGCCACTTTTACCCTTATTTACGTGAAAATGGGTAAGTAAATTAATTTTTACTAACTTTCTACGACTTTATAACTTCGTCCTTTTCGCTCTAAAATAATACATATATGTAGATAGATAGCTATTAAATAGACAGGTAAGGCCAGTGGTAGTGTAGAACAAGCGTATGACTGTAAAAGCGACATGATAGAATATCGATTTCCTCTCGAGGATATAAAATAGTTATTGTTTTCTTTTCCTAACTCTCGGAAATTAGGAAACGGAAGTGTCTTAATGGGAATGAAGTGTTTTAGAACATGGGTTCCCAAGTTCTCTCGTCCTCCGTCCGTCTTACTAGTTTCATGACACAAAGTGAAGCTAAAATAACCAGACGGATATCTTTCAGTGATGACACTTATTCAACGTATGTATGTCACCATATATCACTGAAATGTAAATATTATTAGTCACCTTTTAATATAAAGTTAGTTATAATATAATTATAAAAGTATTAAGGGAGATTTATAATATTTAAAAGCATTATTTATCCGAAAGATATTTAAGACGTACCAGTTAGTACTATTTTATTTAATTAAATCAAATTACACACACACTCCGTTTCCTAATTTCGGCCGAAATACCGAAAAGAAAATATAAATTTAAACAAAAATTTCATTGTACTTCATTTCAATCGCATTAGCAGTCACTTTTCGTGCCCATGCGCCATGACTGGCCTACTGTTTTTATGCAATATTTATATATATTTTTGTATATGTCAGAATAGACAGATGGAACCTGGGAACCTAGTGTTAAGATACTCCGTTCCCGTTAAGGGATTATAGTTTCTCAATTTCCTTCGAATTTTTTAATGATTTTGTTGACGTTTAAAATGCCTATATAATTACGGTTGAACTAAGTAGGATTTACTCAACTTGTTTCATCATAATTCCAAGTTGAGTCATTTCTACTTTGTTTGACTTTAGTTACTACAATTTATTGATTTAAATTGATTAGGCTGTTTACTTAGCGTATTATTTTGAAAGACGGGTGACGGCCAATGGTCATAGGCATGGGCGAGGTTGTCCTGGAGGGGAGCTGGGCACCCTAAAATCCTACTAACAAAAAATGTCACTTGAAAAATTAAAAAAAAAATCTATACGCTACAGGTCTGTTCAAAGCTAAGAAGCTAAGCTAAGATCAGGTGCACCCCCTGGAAAATATCTCTCCTATCTTTATAAGTAGACCATGTCCGGCTTTTACAGTATTAAGCCGAACTACGTTTCCTTATACAGGTATCAGTTACTGACGTCGATGTGAAAAGATGACAAAAGAAAAGAAAAGGGGAATAATGTTGTGAATCTAAGTAGGTTTAGTTCGACTTGTTAGTTGTATCAAGTTGTTCTAGATGTGCTTAAATTTGTTATACATGTAAATATCAACGAGATGAATTCAACGAGAAACTGCATATTCTGCTTCACCTTAGGGAGGATTCACACTAAGAACTTAGAACCTAGCTAATATTTAACATTTTTAAATAGTGTTTCCACACTTAGGAAAGAAAATCTATATTAAGGAAACGCATAAATATAATTTATACTTTATACTTATTAATTTATACTTATTTAATACATAATTTAAAAGTAGCAGGATTTGAGCCTCGAGTTTTAAAGAGGTTTCCAAGAAGTGCGGTTTCAAATTCCCTTTTCTAAATAAGTAAATAGTACTTAGTTTATTTAAAAGTCAAGTAAAGAGCATCTTGCTTTCGAATGGTACGTATGAAGAGTCGACCTCTTCATACACTGACAGTGGACGAGGTAAATGGTATGTAGAGATCGTAGCGTTTGGCGCTAATTTCTCTCTGGCTACCCCCCAAAGGATAAAAGGTGGACCTAATATATTTTATATAAATCCTATTATTACTGCTTTAGAAAGTAACGGCACATACGTTTTGTCTTCTGTATAAGTAGGTCTTTTCCGATTTTTTTAAGTATAAAATCAGACAAATCTACTTGTAGAGGCGGCAAAAGTAACAACGAGACACTCACCAGAGTAGAAGATATAATAGGCTTTATTGATTTTAACTTTAAAATTAGCTTGTAATAAAAACTATGTGTTAATCTTAAATTTTTGGCCATTAAATGTATTTTTTTACTATTTTCTTTATAATTGTTGTAGATGCTTATCTGTACCTAAATGTTTTATGATGTACCTTATACTGATATGAGGACTGATTTTTATAGTGTTTCTGTAATTTTTAAATTAAATATTAATAAAGAAAATATACATTAAATGGAGAGGCTTATGTCCAGCAGTGGACGAGGACAGGCTAATGATGATGATGATGATTTTTTTCTAACGACGCGACTAGTTCTTCAAATATATTTTATTTTATTATTATTTTACACTTATTATTTGAAAAGTATAAATTAGGTACTCTTTACCTATTTTACAGAAACTGCTACAGCAATATCTTTGAAGACAAAAGAACGAAGACCCAGATGCTTTGGTTATCGTTTTAAGTACGTTTCGACCGGCTAGTCTCTACATAATCGGTCGATGCTTACTTCACTTGATGCCCAAGTATTCTTATTCTATAAATGGAATCGAATACTTTTTTCATGTTATTTAACGTGTTATTCTGAATATTTCTTATTTCTTATACATTTATTTTAATTTTTATTACCAAATGTTACAATTATAATACTAAGACAAGAATTCTCCGCTAGCAAGGCTTGGAAGTTTATATAATGAATTGACTAATTTAATTAACGATTCAAATTCTAATTCAAAATATTTTTTATTCAAATAAACTATAGAAACACTTTTGAATCGTCGAATGTACATGTCAACAGAAAGCTACCACCGGTTCGGAAGGCAGTTCTGCTGAGAAGAGCCGGCAAGAAACTCAACAGTTGCTCTTTTCAAAATCAATGGTATATTTTATTATTACATTAGCTGGCAGCTATCCTGCCTGACATTCAATAGACATTAATTCCAGAAATGTTCATCCTCCAAATATTCTTGTACAGTGTAATAAGCTTTAATTGTTAGAATTTTTTTTACAAATACTTTAAATTTTGGAAATGGCAAACTTAAATACACTGTGGAATTTTATTATATACACGTATACTCAGACCCATAAAAGATTTATTAACTTTTTGGAGGCGAAAAATGAAAATATTAAATATTTAATTTCCTCGAGTGGCAATCGAACCTACGACCTGTGCTTACAGTCACACGCTCGTGTCCCAGGGCTACGACTGGCGTCAACACATTTTTTCATAAAATTTCATTACTTTAATCAATTCTATCAAATTTGAAATAAATGTAATTTATATGTTATTAATACCAATTGTTATTTTGATAGCACGTGCCGTGATTGCCTTTAATTGAAGAAAAAAAAATAGTCTTTACAGTTAACTCGGCGTAATATGACTATGCTGTACGTAATGTTTCTTCTGTCGATGATTCTAAATAAATAAATAAATAAATAATATATACTTATAATAAAATATTAATTATACATACATATTATCAATATATTATTAAATATTTCTTTAATATTTTCCTTCATGTTTATTATTCAATATTTATATTTATAATAACAAGTGTTTAATTCATGTTCAATCCTATTTATAAAATAATTATATATTCCAGATTTCGACAATTTGTGGATTTGACTTCCACATGAAATATTAAATATTTTCGTTTCTTTGCTCCGGGTGTCAAGGCAAAGCGCGGCGTTGAGCGTTGAGTTCCGCTACTCAACACGAAATGCATCCAGAAATCAGCAGAAAAAGGCGAACGAAGTATCTTGACTCTGTGCTAGGCAGAGGCCTCTCCTGCTGTGTGTAGAATACAGCGACATGCTAAGAAAAAAAGTAATACCTATATAATATCTTGTCTAGCTTTGAGGGTTTAAAAAATAAACATTTTCTTACCACTTAAAGCACTTTGTCCACTGATTTAAAATATATTACAGCATGAGAGCCCGTCATATTATGAACATCCTTCCTACGCTGACACTGATTGCTTGGAATCATAAAGGCGGGCATCAATGAGGAAGTACCACTTGTCATATAATAGAGCGCGAAGACTTCAATGCATATAATGTCTGCAGTCATGCAAATATAATACAGCGTTGCGTAACGCTGTTACAAATTAAAAATAAACTGTTTTTTTCAATTTGCGGTTTCACCCGCCTAAATTTATTATTGTATTTTAGCCAGCCACATCATACAAAGACTTTACATAGATTATAGCCTATGTGTAGCTGCATTACTGTAAAGTTTAATCTAAATCTGTACAGTAGTTTGTGCATCCATCAATATTAGTAGGATTTATATCTATATATTTATCTATATATATAAAATCGAAAGGTCACTCACTCATCACGAAATGTCAGTAACTACAAGTGCTAGGAATCTGAAATTTTGCATAGGAGTTATTTATAGGACGTAGGTGCTCGCTAAGACGGGAATTTGCAATATTCGACTTCTAAGGGGTTGTTTTTGGGGTTGAAAGTTTGTATGAAACTTCGTTACTACAAATGCTAGGAGTCTCAAATTATGCATGGACGTTACTTATAGGATGTAGGTACTTATGGAGACAGAAATTAATAATAACGTAGTTCACGCAGACGAAGCCGCGGGCGGGCCGCTAGTATATATATATTTCTGTCTACATATGTGATTGTTGAGCGAACGTCACGCCAAGTGGGGGATTCAGCCCACAAAATTGATTGCTTGCTGAACGCAAAGATTGCGGGTTTAAATCCCAATCGGGGAAGTGAAATATTTAATATTTTCGTTTCTTCGCTCTGGTAACGTGTCTCGTTAACTATAAACGTGGCGTTGAGTTTCACCAATCAACACGCATCTCGAGCATTCGGCTGGAAATTTGGAGCGGAGTGTTCTAACACTAGGTTATAATATATTATAACGATAGATAAAAATAGTTCTAGATATATTATAACGATAGATAAAAATAGTTCTTCAATAATAATATGATGAAAGAAGCAAATATGATAACAATGAACAAACGGTTACACATTCCGATGTAGATATATCAAATGTCGAATAAGAGATTAATTGGAGAGATCGATAAGGGTGAGGTTAAGGGCAATTCACCAGTAAAAAAAATATTAACATATAATGTTAACTATTTGATATATTCATTTTTATATATTTCTAAGCTTCATTTAATAAAGCTTAAGAGTTTGTTAGGTTGATCGCCGTATCTCAGGAACTACTGTTTCTAAATTAAAAGTTACTTTCGTGTTGACATTTATAAATGTTACAATGTAAGCCATTGTATCTGTTGTCAGAAAAATCTCTGGAATTAGATGTACCACAAACAATGTTCTTTTTTATTTTATTAAGTAGGCGAAGTCGAGGGTAAAAACTGGACTAGACTATGATTTTGACCAATAAGCTCTTCCACCAATAAGCTCTTCCACCAATAAGCTCTTTCAATTCCAAATGAATAATTACTATTTTAGTTTCAATAATTGGTTAACATACAATTTTTTTCTAAATACAAATTTTTTTACCCTTTGTGGCTAGGGTACTAACCACAAATATACTATAAGGTCAATATATTAATACAAAAATCTGTATTTAGAAAAAAATACAGATTTTTGTATTAATATATTGACCTTATAGTATATTTGTGGTTAGTACCCTATAGAGACATTTTAACGCGACTAAACTAGGGTTAATTGAATTAAATTCAAAGCAAGAACAAGCGATGGCCGGAAACAACGCGTGACAAGAGGAAGTTCCCTTTAAATATAATTTTAAGACCATTTACAGAAGTAATTAGTAATAATATCGTCATATCAGTATGTTTTACGTAATATAAATGTCCCATGAATAGGATGAACGTCAAAGTTTACTTTTAGATGTTTGTAGGTAAGTGTATAAATTAAATTAAATCAGCTTCACGCACACAGCAGGGTAGACAGATTGAATCAAGTGTTAAAACACTCCGTTCGTCACTTTCTGCCGAATTCTGGAGGCATTGCGTGTTGAGTGGCCGAACACAACGCCGCACATTGGGAAAAATTCTCAAATTAAGTATCAACGACAGATAATAAGGCAGCGCTGATAATTTTGTAGAACTGCTAATTTTGTACTTACAATCTTTACTATAACAATATATCATTACTATATAATATTTTCTATATAAAAAGTGAAAAGAAATAGTCCATAATGTATGAGTGATTAATACAAAAAGGCTATTATTTGAAATAACGGTGTAGGGGAAACACCTTTAATGTAAATCTAAACATTCTCCTGACGCCTATTTGAAGGTACTTTTAGAATTTGAATTTTCCAATTAAAAAATATAATTTTACAATATTATTTTTCTTTATGTTCCCTTTGTAAGCATTTGTGAAACTTGATGGACAAACTCAACGGTGTGGTTTATCTGAAAAACTGAAACGAAAACACTAATTTGCTGATTTATCATCTATCTACTACTCTTCGATCTACTATTCAATCAGAAATACTATTTACAAACTTAGATTGCCTCTCCTGCAATTTTTCAAAAAGTGCAAATAGATCATTGTTACACCAATGAGCGAATTAATCATATATTTTTTTGGGATTAGTAAATAATATCAGCTTCACGCTGTATCCCACACACACCAAGGTAGGCAGGTAACTTAGTGTTAAGACACTCCGTTCCTCACTTTCTGCCAAATTCTGGAGGCATTGCGCGCTTTGCCTCGGCACCAGAGCGAAGAGATTAAATATAAATTTAACTAAATATTTAATTTTCTCGAGTGGCGATCGAACCTACAACCAGTGTCCTAGACAGTCTCAATTTGTGACCTAACAAGCTCCTTAGAACACAGAGTTCTTATGAGTTACTGATAACATTTTAAATATTTATTGTTTTTGGTAATATAATAAATATGATAAGGGCAAAAAGGGAAACGCTGGTATCAATTGCATTCATTTTTAAGTCGTAAAGTTCAGAAATGACAAAATGCAATAAAAATCAATAATACATTCAACGACGTTTTTCTAATTATAAGTAGCCTACACCAAATACGTAACTTACTTTGAGTTTTATAGGGAGATAGGACATCTTTTTATTCTTTCTATTTTTACTATAAGTAATGAGATACTTTGATGTATTGCGTTTATATATTGTAATTCTGTATATTAAATTACCTTAGGCGTTCCTAAAAATCAATGACTAAAAAATCCACCTAAACTAAAAAAGAAATAATATTTTGAAAAAAAATTGAGTTAAAGGTGTCCATTATTAAAATAAAGTAATATTTATATTTAGTATTTCACAATGTGACTTAATTTTATTTATAATTATTGACAATTTATTTATTTTTTGTCACTCTTTAGAATGTCTATTCAAGTGATGATATTTGACCAGTAAACCTATACGAACATAATGACACTGTCCCAGGGCATTCAATGAAATAAGTAGATAATGTGGGCACCACTATTTAAAGCTAATCAAAGTTTGTTAAGGAGCAGTATAACATGCGCGGGCGCAACGCAACGATCAGTCATAATTCAAATTTGAAACGCGACGGACGGTGTAATACTATATGGGACTAAACTGAAATGTTATATTGTTCTGTGCGATTTTACTTATAAAATGTTTTTTTAATCTGTGATTCTTATGGTCATATATGGCTGTCTCTTTTTATCTTAAAGTGAAAGTATAGCTGTTTCAGCCTCTCCCGCCTTAGTATAGATCGCACAGTACGATTTGCATGTTTTTTGATGTTAGCCAGTGACAGTTGTTGGATGTGTATATTTTTTTTGAATTTTTGAACGGTGAGTGTGTTAATTTCTTTTTTTTTATCTGTATATGGCGAGGGAAAATTTGATATTTTTATTTTAAAAGTGAGGCACTCTATCTCATACTGTCTATACTTTTTAAAGTGAAAATAAATCTTTAAACATAAGTTTACTTTTACTATAACAAATGCAAATAGATACGCTTAATAAGGATTAAACAATTCATTCATTACAACAATTACGTTAGCATGACGTTATTTCGGTATTTAGACCGGCAGACATATTGTGAATCATTAATCAATTCCCTGCTAAGTGATCATAAATTCCTAGCATCTGTATGGGTAGGAAATTTTATATCATTTCACGCGTAGGCTTAGTTCGTTGAGGGCTTTAATTAGCCCCTATAGCTGAAATTAGACGAATTAACAGTCCCTCTTTCAAGTAATTATGTTCAAATTGTAACGGATATATTATCTGTTTTTTTTTGACTGCACGCCGCGTTGAATTACGCCTATCAATACACAAATTTTGGAGATGCTTGGGGAACGGATCTTCACTCTATGTACCCTCTGCGTACTCTGCGGTCTGATAAGATATAAAGTCAGGTTAAAGTCTTCCAGATTGAAATTCCTTTTTAAGTATTATGAGGCTAAGCATATATATATATATGAGTAGGTATTCTACACATGGCAATGTTAAAGTTTGAACCGACTGTTTGGGTTTGTCTGTCCACAGCTCAATATTTTTACTAAATAATATTGTCATGAGTAAAAATATAAGTGCATTTTTATGTTAAAATTTATAAAATATAATAAATATTTATGCGGTTAATTTTGGCTATTTTTTTGATATATTGATTATTATAAAGAAGAGCATTAAAATTATTAAAAAATACTAAAACTAATATTTAATTCAATTATTATAATATTTGAAAAAAAAAGTATTATTATCTTAAATTCTCATTCTAAATTCAAATTGAAATTAACCACACAACTGTCAATGAACAAATAACTTTCAAGAAACGTTCTGTTTACAGGGCGTCAAAGATAACGGACGCCCCGAGATAAGGGGGGCAAAAGCTAAAGATGAATAGATAGCTAGTGTGATGAACTTTAAACAGCGTGTATTGTCTAGACTTGGCCTTAAATAACTTAAATAACTTGTTTATTAGAAAGGTAATTTTACTTAAGACTTTTTTTGTCTTTACGCCTTAATGGAACATTGGAGAATTTGTAGGAAAATAGTTGGTTTTTATTATATATAAATTTTATGTATAAAAAACTCACAAAAATTTTTTTTTTGCTTTATGTTGTATTTTGCACATATCAGGGTAGGCAGAGGGAGCCTAGTGTAAAGATACTTCAGTTTCCGTCCCTTTGATTATTTTTATAGTAACTTAAATTTCGTTTATTTATATAAATTGATTCCATCCTGAAATTTGTAAGCCATGTTCTTACAATTTAAAGAAACGATCACTTTATTGCAAACATCCGTACATTTCCTATAAAGTAACCACTCTGTTTAACTCGTAAAAGTTTATTTTTCCGCATCTTATGAATTATTTAGTAGCTAAATTTGTGCACGTTTTAGTGTATAAATAATAATATTTATGGCATTAAAAATATTGGCAATTTGGTGTATAAAAAATATTATTTTATATATATCTATGTATAAGTAAATTAAGACCCAAGCACAACCTCGAGATTTTTTCTACGGTAACTAACTACCTCTGCCTACCCTGCTATGTACAGGTTTCATTGAGAAACTAAGCTAAAAAAATTATGTAGATATCATGTATTAATTTAAGTTTAGGTTAGAAACAGACTGTCTATTCTTAACCAAATTAATATAATAATGATATCTGGTAGGTGGTATCTATTTATATAAAAATAGCTTTATTTAATTGGCAAGTTAAGATAAAATTCTGTAACTCAGATAACATTTTAAGCAATATTTCGAATCCAAATATCGCAATTTAAAATGTGTTTATTCAAATTTCTTTTACATATTAAAAGATAAATAAGTATTTGTCCAAAAATATCACTTATCATTTTCAAATACCATATGACAGCAAGAAAGACTATGTTGGACTTGGATTTAATTCCCATTTGGTGTCAAAACACAACGCGGCGTTGAGTTACGGCACATACTCTGTCTACTTTATTATGTGGGTGTTACTGTTATCTACATAGCATAATATTTCCATTACAAAAACATTGAGCTCTTAGCAAGTTGTCATCATACAGCTTACATGGTATATCGTACAAAGTAAAAAGTATTAAAACAGGCGGTCCTCCAAAGCTGGTCATTCATCCCGTCGCCAGATGGTCGAGCACGATCGTAGAACAATTAGAGGTGACACGTGTATTTAATATGTTAGTTATTTAAATAGGTCAGGGTATATGTAGTGGTGGTGGTGGTGGTACATTTGATTTATTTATTTATTTTATCTTTATGTATTTAGTGTGTTATATAAAGAGAATAAAATATTAAGACACTCTATTCTCCACTTATATATAAATTGACATAATATTATATAATATATAGAATACAAAACAGAAAACACCATAAATAATATTATAAATATAAAATTAATAAACTATACATTTTTTAAATTTTTTAACGATTTTTAGTTATTAGGCATACAATATGCTATTAGTGTTTCAACAGAACATTAAAAATTGTTATTTATACTAGCGGTAATTGGAAAATTCTTATCATCACAAGATTTGTAAGTGAACTATAAATAGACGATTAACGTCCATATTTGCCTATCAATATTAAAATACAGACCGTTGAATATAATATTTTTACTATATTATTCTTAACACTTAAAAGCTCGATTTAAATTAAACAAACCTGTTACAAAGATTTGAAGAAAAGTAATATACGTAAAAAATAATTATAATTTAAACGACTATTAATATTTTTAGACTTTTGTACTACTACACAACTAGCCAACAATAGATAAATTCCAATAAAGTGGATCAATCAGAGCGCCATTTAAATCACGATTATCGAATTAAACGTTTGACTAAACGTCATTCCGGATCCGGATATTGTTAGTCGCCAGTTCTATACGTTCTGTGGTCTGAGGATGTTGGCAATTGAGATATTAACAAGATGTTATGTGCGCTTAGAGGCTCAAAATTGTTTTTAAGAACCATTGAAACCATGGGAATTGGTGCTTCCTTTTGATGATGCGATATATTTGTTTTTCCGCCCCGAAAGTCTTTAAGATTGGACGAAAAATGGGTAACGGATTGTGTTAATTGGAAATGAAGAGTCATGTAATGTAAGAGTAAAATACATTAAAGACTAGGGTTTTTTATATACCTACTATATTTACAAGCCGTCGTGGCGCAGTGTACAAGATGTGACGGCTATGAGTTCTATTCCCACTCAGTTGAATGAAATATTCAATATTTTTATTTCTCGGCTCTGGTTATTTTTAACACGCCACGGCCCATACCTCTATTCGACGGAAAGTGGGGAACGGGGACTCGTAACACTAGATTCCCAGGATCCCTCTGCCTACCCTGCTATATGCGGAATATAGCGTCTAGAATGTAGAGAACGAACACATGTCAATATAAAAAAGTCATTATATATATATTATAAATTCCACAGTAAGATGTAGATGTATGAATCACGCATCCTATGTTTATATAGACCCGTTGATTACAGTAATTATGTATATGTATTTATATGAGCTGTCATTTAATTATATCATAGTTCTACTACCAGAGTGAAATATTTTATATCTTGTTCTTCAGGGTTCCGTAAAATACCTAAAGTTTAAAAAACTTTACGTTTATTTTTTTAAGCATATTATGGAAAAAAGCATTCATATGCCCAGTGCTGAGTTATAAGTAAAATTTGTAAAAAAAGACACTTACAAATTTTACCTCCCGTTGATGCAATCATAAAATTGATACGAAACCCTCAGTGGAAGCCCGACTGGCACTTGACCGGAGACCGGAGAGCTTATGTTTCCTAAAAAATATTCTTCACATTAGCTATAGTTCAATATTTTGGTTTTTATTTCCTTCACCGAATACTAATATAATGTAAAAAAATACAAATGAACTGTAAAGACTATGTAAATTCAATAGAAAAGTGAATAATAATTGTGAGTGGTTAAAATGAAATCATAAATATGTAATACTTAAGGTAAATAAGGAAAAGAATAAAACGACGTATTCTTTTGCATTTGTTTTAATTTTTTAGCACGTTGTGAGCCATAGGGCCATAGAAGGGTAAGGATGTGAAAGCTAGTTAAGATATTCCGGTCCCAACTTTGTGCCTAAATTTTAAGACCTTGCGTTTTGAGTGGTGGAACTCAATACAATATTTTGTTTTGTTACCAGAACAGACAACTGTAAATAATCCTTTCCGCTGAGTGGCGGAAGGATTGCACAAGTGATCTACAGAAAGATTGTACAGAAGTGTACACCGTCGTGTGTACAAGTGTACACCGTCGTGTGTACTGTCCGTCTCAGAAACAGCAAGATTGACTCCTTTTTCCATATTTTTTTCAAAATTATCTTACATAGAAACTAACAAAATGCAATATAAACAATTGTTGTTAATGTTAATAGTATGTTTTAACACTATTAAATTTAATTTGCCAAATATTGAAAATATTCTTTTATAAGCTTAAGCTTAGCATTCAACTTGCAATGCCTCCTGAATTCGGCGAAAAGTGGGAAGCGGAGAGTACTAACATTAGGCTTTCCCAGCCTACCCTGCTACATGCGAGATACAGCGTGGAGCTGATCAAAAAAGCTTAAACATATAGAATAATTATGTATGTACGCAAGTATGGGTATTATTTTATACGTGTAATAATTATCAACCCAGACAAGTTTGATTGAGCTCCATTAACTCATGTGTTTATATAGAGGCGGACGTTTCTCAGCGTCCGATTGTAAGCGCGATGGTTTTGGAATTGGATGGCTTTTTTCGTTTCCTTCCTCAGGTAGAAAGAAACTAAGCCCGGCTGTACTCAACATGAAATGTGTGGAAAATTGGGCGTTGCCTGTGGAAAGGAGTGTCTTGCCAGATCTAGGGGATCTGCTTGCTTGTTATATGGGGATAACAGAGTAAAGCTAAGAAATATTTATATATTATGTTTACACGTATTATATGCCATGGTAGTGGTTTTAGATTCCAAATAAGGGATTAATTTTAATATGTCATACATTAAAAGGAATCTCTAAAATCTCCCTAGTTTAAAGAATTACAGTATAAAATGAACATACTTTTAGTGACAATAAGGATATTTATATAATGTAATTAAATTTATAATATAAATAATATAACAATTTTAAACTGTAAAAGTATTTTTAGCTGTTTGCCAATATCCTACATATTAATATTACCATCACCAATATGAAGCAAGTTTTAGAAAATTAAGAAGAATGGAAAAAATATGAAGAAAACTAAATCATGTTCCTAAGTACTAGTGCCGCAGGAGTGACTTTCCGATATCTCCTGCTGCTTAAGTGCTTATCAATACATTTAGTACTTCTACAGAATTGAAGTAAGAAATAAGAAGAATAAAGTTAAAGAAACAAAAATGAAGTAAGAAATAAGAAGAATAAATTTAAAGAAATATTTTTTTTTATAAACTTAAAGAATTTACAAATGTTTAGGATTGTCTTTAGTGTTTAGTGAACAGTTATAATATTATTAATATATTATTTCTTTGTACACATATGTTATTTTTTATTTATAATTAAATGTTTTAGCTAACTGAGCTTACCTGAGGAAGAGGTTGACATTATTCAAAAGTTTCTATTAAGTTGAAATAAATTTTTATATATTTACTTATATAATAAAGCTATTGACCAAGTTCTCATGTAATATGAAAATTTGGTCAGTAGCTTAAATTTAATTTTATAATGTAACTTTACTTTATGTTTACGGTGAAGGCACTCTCTTCCCCGTTTTAGACACTCATTTGCGTGCAAGCATTGCGTGTTGAGAGAATTTTGTAAATATTTAAGAACAGAGTGATATGCTTTTCTTGTTGATTTTGTAACGGGAAATGGAGAAGATACATTTTTCGAGCCTTTGCTTATTGAGTGGCGGTGTCTTCTTTTGCCTTGGTGTCAGAGTGAAGAAATATTAAGGAATAATAATTCATTCCCTCGACTGGGGATCGAACCCACATCCGTCAAGTTCGTTACGGCAGTCACAGCCTTGTACCACGAAAGCCTCAACTGTGACTCTAAGTCACAGATTAGATTATATTAGATTAATTGTTATAAAATAATGTTCTATCAATTTTTCCATGAAATAAAAAAAAAATAATCATTTTTAATTAATGAAATGAATGACACATTTATGTGGACACTTTTGTTGTTTTTTTAAAAAATATCAGAAATTAATTTTATAGGATAAAGTTTATTTATATATTATTATGTTGTTATATAAGTTTGTATGTTCTATGTATAAATTGTTTTGTTTATTAATCTCCATTTAGTGATAAGGATTATAGAATTAAGAAAACTATTATTGTAAAGTTTAGTTAATGTAATTACCACTGGTGAATCTGAATAAATCTTAGGTCTAATAAGAAACTAAATAGTTCTCATTTTAAAAAAAATATTCAGCAGGCGCGAATTGTACGCGTCGACTGAGGGTTCCGTATCAATTTCAAAATTGTAATTCAGCGGAAAGTACAACAAATATTAGTTGACAAACTTGAAATTAGCGAAATGAAAATTGAAATTTGAAATGAATATAGATATACATGCTTTTTTTAGTTTCACGCCGTATCCCACACACAACAGGATAGGCTGAGGAAACCTGGGATCTTAGTATTAAGATACTACGTTCCCATTAAGGCACTTTCGTTCCCCACTTTCCACCGAGTTTTGGAAGCATTGCGTGATGAGTGGCGTAACTCAACGCCGGTCTGCCTCGACACTAGGATTGAAAATATAAATGTTAATAAATATTTCATTTCCTCGAATGGGGAAGAGTGGGGACTCACAACTAATCGATTTTACAGTCACACTGTGTGCCTCCGCGCCACGACTGGCCTCAACAATAGAGTATTAATACCCTCCTTCCTCCCCCCCTATGGTTTAAAATTACTCTGTAAATCTCTTTATTTTTTTCTATTAAAATGGTGACTGTAGGTTATTGTTAGATATTTCCTATTTTATTTCGAATTTTTAGTGAGACAATTTCGTCTTTTTATTCGTCTTTCACAGAGCGCATTCACGGTTGTCCTCAAGTTATCCAGTTTTGCAACTTCTTTTTTAATTCCTACTCCTCCTACTTTACTCCAATTCGTATTGTGATGTAATTTACCCTCCATTGAATGATGGACTATCTAAAGTAAAAATAATTATTCAATTTAAATCTACTGTCTGAGATTACCGTGTCAACTAAACAATTTCTTTAGATTTATATTGTTTATTAGTATAAAAGTTTGAAGAAAGTCATTCCAAATAATAAGTACCTAAGTTAATAAAAAAATTACCTACGTGATTTCTTTTTTGTAGTACCATGTAATTTTTTTGAACTAATTGTTTTAAATACTTATATAGCGGTATTTTTATAGAGAATCGTCGCATGAACCAGTCTTTCTAGTTTCCTTTGATGTCTTGGAGGATAACATAAAATGTTCTAGACCTACAGATTTCAAACGTAAAAAGAAAGAAAGAAACTTCTCATCACGTAGAACAATTTATTTTAAGGCGTTCATTATATCTCATAAAGTTTAGCTGGAAGGCTGGGGTTCCACATTAGACCCTCGTTTTTCTGTCAACAGAGAATGCTTATTATGTTGACCAGCTTTTCTTGACAGAGATTCGAGGGCCGCGCCAGACCTACGTCATTTTAGCAAAGCCGAAATTTTGATGTTTAATAGTTTAAATAAGGTAAGACTGTATGCGTAGGTACTTACTATCTTGAAAGGGGGACCCTTTCAGAGGTAGCGCCAAGTAAAGGTATTGTGTCTGGGAAGATGATTGAGCCATTAGATTGTTCTGGGTGCTTATAAGTGCTCTCTTTTTGAACATTAAAAATGTTGTGTTATATTAATGTCTAATTTGATTATATTGCTCACTAGCGGCCCCCGTACGGCTACGCCCGCTTGAAACATATGAACCAAAGGCCAAGCGTGAGTCGGACTCGCCCACCGAGGGTTCTGTAGCTATTTCAAGATTGTGATATACCTTATAGGTTTTGATGATGCGGCGAAGATTGAAGTTTGTGGGCATATGTACTTATTTTATAAGTCTGTAATAGGAATATGTTTAGTTATATCACATCTGTCTAGGTAAACGGTAACTGTGTACATATTGCAAAAATTCTGGGATAAAACATAAATTATATATTGCTCCACAAATTTCTAGATCTCTATCTATCTCTCTATCGTAGAATCCTAAATCTTGAGTCGAGTTTTTTCTATCATCATAAAAATAATAACTTACAAACAATATCAAAGAACAAAGCATTGAAAACTCAAGATTTAGCCAATTCGATTCAGTTCCGTTAAGTTTGTCCGCAGGTCAGCCAGGATAAACAGAAAGACAGACCGACAAAACCGTTAAAACTGTTTATTTATGTTATAGTATTGTCTTAATAACTATATAACCACGACCGCTCTGACAAGAGAGAGTGTTACGACAGGGAAGAAGAAATAACTATATGCACTTGAAAAATAGAGTTAAGTTGATATCACAGACATACCCTTAAATATTGTTTATATGTAAGTACAGATATATAGATATAGGTAAACAGTAATTTAAGCTCTCCAATATCCCGCATATAGCAGAGAATGCAGAAGTAATCTAGTGTAGTAATCGAGGTAAGTAAGTAAGTAATCTAGGACACTGCTTTCTTTACTTTTCACGCAATTTCCGAACTCAACTTCACGCTTTGTCTTATTGCCTAAACGAAGAAATAAAAATATTAATAAATTATAATTCATTTCTCCGAAAGAGAACTGAACCCACAACCGACGCATTTAAAGTCACACCATTAAGCCACTGCGCGGCGATGGCCTCATTCAGTAAGTAATGTCTTTTGGGAATTTGCTCAATTTGTTGTTTTTACAGTAAAATATTTAGCAATACGGTATTCCGGTAGACAGTAAGTACGCTTGCACGTACTTAATTACAATTTATAAAAAGTATTGATTGTAAAGAAATAAAAACAGTTGCAAGTTAGAGTTTTGTCTTTTTCGTAGATAATTGAGGCAGCTCGAGGCACAGGGACACAGTGTGACTGTAAACGCGACTGTTTGTGGGTTCGATCCCCACTCGAGGAAATGAAATATTTATTAAAATTTATATTTTAATTTCTACGCTCTGGTGTCGAGGCTAAGCGCGGCGTTGAGTTCCGCCATTCAACACACAATGCCTCTAGAATTCGGTGGCAAGTGGGGAACGAAGTGTCTTGACACTAATTTAACTTATTTAAATTAGTTTTTACAATTTGTATGCTGCAATTATGCTTCGTGACCCCGATCATCCATTTAACACTATCCTTGGGCGTCAATAAAACTTTTATTGGTAAAATTCTGAATAGCCCCAAATCACTACAAGGGTCCCAATTGATACTTCAATGCACAAATCACTTGCATAATAAACAAATTGCAGTAACGGTTCTCAATAACAAAATTGCCTGAAATCTATTCAAAACGACAAACATCCGTTGGATAGATAAATTTAGAATCTGCGGGTAGATGCATGCAACCGTTATATTTTGAACCTTCTTCTCTCTCCGGTTTGTGTCTTAGTTATAAAAGCGCGAAAGGTCAATTTGGACTGGTCGCCCCTATCACTTAAGTTAATAAAATTCCCCTTGATATTAAATTTAATAGAGTATGAAAGGGAGGTCTTAAACGGTTCTTCCTGTAGTCGACGGAAGACGCCGATTGGTACAATTGAGCGGGCTATTCTCCAATCAGCGACGAGATACTATGATTGCACAACGCTCGTTTTCAATTCTGGAACTTGATTGTTTGGGTAACTGACTTTTTAGGGGATTTTTATATTGGAAATTTTGTGTAAGCTGGTTAGTTAATATCGCGCACACAGTTACACGCTTGTGCCCCGGGTTTGAATCTCACTTGGGGATATTTTTATTTTGAGGAACGCTTCATATAAATATGTCACAGTGGCATTTTAATTGTTAATTTTAATAATTCTTAAGAAAACCGACAATATACAACTAAGTGCTTTATTGACTAGGTACACAATATACATATATAACTACTGCAATATACAATTAATTTTAAATTCTACATTCCTACATAAAAAAAAATCCCTACATATTGTATTCTCCCTAGATGTGCCTGTTCTTCTGTCGTAGAGGCACAATGCGTGGCTGTAAACGTGGTTGTGGGTTCGATTTCCACACGGGGGAATAATTAATTTAATACTTTCTCGTACTGGTAACAAGATAATGCGCAGCAGTGAGTTCCGTCACTCAACATAATCACGATGGCATCTTAATTGATAATTTCAATAATTCCTTAAAAAGTAAAACATCAAATTATAACTCAAAGTTTTATTAAATACACAATATACATACATATTATATACAACAATAAACGATATTCAACTCATTGTTCGTCTCCATATTATCTCCGTATTCTTAAAACTTTTCCACTTTGGTTTCCAAAACCCCTATATTCTGTATCTCACTGTGTATTACATCACCTGGTTTTAAATATTCTGGGGGAGAGCGATACATGCCTACGCCCCCGGGCGTGCCTGTTAGAAGGATATCCCCGGGCAATAGCGTTGTTACCCTGAAAAACGGCAAAAATTTAATTAATCTAAAAATATAAAAAAGATATTTCGGTAACAACATTTTATAATATTCAATCCGTAATCAAAAATTAAAGACAGAGAAGACGTATATTGTAGGACTGATACTACTAACATTATTATGTTAGTACGGATTACTTATTACTTATTACTAATTAAAGAAAAAAACAATCATTTAATTTTTTTTTGACATGAATATAAACAATATTAATTATTTATCTGTTTTTATTTTCAGGTTTAATAGTATAAAATAAACATCTCAAGTGTTTATTGGTTCTGTTGGATCAATGGATAAAACTGACTGAAATGTTTGAAACTGATTCCTACGTTACCATAAATTGGAAGCCTAAATGATTATTATGGCTTTTAAATGGATGAATTATAAATTTCATACGTCCATTTTAAATGAAGACAAAATACAAAATGGAACGATCGATTAAGTATTTAGTAATTATTAAGTTATATTATGTTAATAAAACGATATATTACACTAATAATAAATGTTAATAATTACATGTAATTAGCCGCATTTTCTTGCCAAATGATCATTTTCCTTAGGAATAACCTTTATGTAGTGGAAATTTGTAAATCTCCTTATAGATACACTAATTTGTTATAACAAGCGAGTAAGACATCTCATGTTCTTGTATGAGAAATATTGTCATATGTAGCTTTACAAATAACTTACTATTAATTCTCTCGTTGTTTCGTTCTCTTCTCTTTGGGCCCGAGAACGAACTGTGACTGGCACTATGGTGTGAATCCCTCCTAACATATTCGACGTCGGCTCCATGAGATCATACTATGGGTTAATTAGCGACGAGCGCTCACAATCGAACGAACTCGACACAATCGTCCTAGACATATTTTTTCTAGCTTAACGCTGCATCCCGCATGTAGCAGGGAAAGCAGAGGGAATCTAGTGTACTTCACTACCCCAGTGTACTCTATACTTATATCTTACTTTATAGTGTTCGCACACTAACACTTCAAAAAGGTCAAATAAAATATACTGACATGCTCAATCTCTCGATGACATTCTGGATTTTGTGCACTAATTGGTTGGTGTTGCTACTTTGCTTCGAAACTCCGTTCACACTGCATTTTATGCTTAAGTTTTGAGGATCACCTATTTCGTCACTTGTTGTGATACAAGGCCCTATTGGGCAGTAAGTGTCCATAGCCTAAAATTGAAAATTAAAATTGATATCAAATATATGCTTTTGTGAGTAATTTTTTTAGCTATGTTTTTATGTATATATATGTATGTATAGTAGGTTAAGTAGGAAGGCAGACCCTGGTAATAGCCGGGATTAATGCCAGGAAGAAGAAGAAGAAGAGGACCTCAGTACCTATCCATTTCATCTTTCAGCAACTTTCAGTGGTTTCAGCAGATATTTGAGAATTTAGGTATTTTTGGAAAAAACGGGCAAATACAGCCCAATTGTTGGGCCGTGTTTTTTTATCAATATAATTTCCAATCTTGGAAATATTATCGAAACAAAATTCACTTTTAAATAACTTAAGCATTTCAAAATTTCCAGAGCTGTAGCAAAAAAAATACTTGTGATTTTTTACCAGAAGTCATTTAAAAACTACTGGTATTTATGTAGAATAATTTCTGGAGTTCCAAAGGGCAGAGCTCAATGACAAAGAGAAATGACTAATTGTGGAAGCGAATAATTAATATTGTGAATTTATGTAAAAACAGTATGTAATGTACACGTCTACGCATATTTTTTAAATTTTACATTTTCTAATATTCTTATTTACCGATTGTATTGTAGGTATTTTATACATAATGGAAACAAAAACATACAACTTACACACTTCAAATAATCACATGAGAAGATTAGAAAAAAGAAGTACAATCATGATTTGTGATTTTTATCACTGACATTGAACTTTGATAGTGTCTTTTGAAATTTTATGATTAGTTACTGTTACGTAATATAACCATATTATATATAGGTAAATATGCCTATCATGGTTGCTAACACAAATTACGAGCGTTTCTTATGTCTTTTTTCTAATTAACAAAATTTGGAATAGAACGTTATCCTATTATTAAACTTTCAAAAATAATCTAATGAAACTTAAATTGTCGTTAAAAAAACCAGCCAAGAGTGAGTCGGACTCGCCTATGACGAGTTAGACGAACAAAAAACATACATTACTACCAACATATCAATGTATTGTTACAATGTATGTATTGTAACAATTTATAAAAGTCCATAGACTCTCCATAGTCTCCGAATAAAAATGACTGTCATATACCTACGGAACATGAAGAAATTCTTTTTAAGGCTTCCGTTTTTTGCCATTTGACTATGGAACCTTAAAAATAATGTAGAACAACTAACGATGAAATATCGCTTACTATTCAGTTTTCTTAAATTTCAGAAGAATGCAAAAGAAACAAGGAGTAGAATTTCATAATCACGTCATCGTGCCACTGAACTGTAATATCTTAATTTTGACAAAATTAACTTTGCAGACGACTTAATTATTGTAATTAAGTTTTATTAACGTTTTGAGCTTGAAGAGAAATTAAATAAAAGTAGATTAATGTCGTTTCTGGTCATTTCTTAACCGACTTCTGTAAGAAAAAGAGGTTATCTAATCGACTGTATTTTTTTTATGTTTGCTACCTTAGACCTTTTGACTGGGTGAACCGGTTTGGATAGTTCTTTTTTTTATTTGAAACCTAGTTTAAACTAATAAAACAAACAGGCTTAGTAATTAGATATTGTAGTAAGGTTGTTGTAGCATTAGCTGGAAACCGATTTCAAATTATAAAATCTTTCTTTAATTATTTTTGTTTAACAAAATCAAAGTACCTACGTTTTACTTTATGTTAAGAACAAACGCTGGTGGATCAAAGAATAATTAAATAAATTATAAAGTTATTAATAAAATATATACTAATATCTTACCTTTCCAAGCAAGAACTGCCCTCCATTCCTTTCCTTCTGCCAATCCCTAGCACTGATGTCTTGAGCCACAGTGTACCCGAGGATATAGTCGAAGGCGTCGGCCGCTTTCACATTACTCGCTTTTTTACCTATAACAACAGTTAATTCTACTTCCCAGTCGACTTTCTGTGAAAGAAAGAACCTAAATAAGATTTTCTAATGTCCAAATTTCTAAGTATTACTTTGATCAAATTTCTATAGATACATATTTTTCTCGAACGCCTAAAATTATAACCATTTACTACCGAATTTCTGCACATATTGTTTTTACATTTATGCATCTACCGCTTTATGCGAGACAGATAGAAGTTAGCGAGAGATCACTCTGTTCTTTACTTTCCGTTCAATCAATGTCTTTACATGTTTAACATATGTGGTAACCTAACACCGGTTTTATTAAAATCAAACTAAATATATTTATAAGGAAACGGAAATGTTATAAAAGCAGTTGCAACGATAAAGATCCCGTCAATATAAATAAATAAATTGTAATATAAAAATAATATAATAGCATAGTTACTATTGTAGGCAATATTAGATTTACCATGAGTTAGATAAGATAACGTAAGAGGCTTTCAACCTTCACTCGATAGCGGTTACCTATCTATGTATTGGCATAGGTTTAATTAATGATCGAAAGATGCTGAAGATACGTAAATATCATCTTAGATAGACGACTAGGGTTTCATCGATTTTCAATTAATATTATTAGGTAAATGATATGAATAGGATAACATTCACATAGCAGTGAATATGTCTTATTAGCTTCACGTTGTATCACGCGCACAGATCAGCATAGGTAGAGGGTTCGTTTACCATTTTTAGCTAATTCTGGAGGCATTATGATTTGAGTGACGGAAGTTTTGCCGTTTTGCCCGAGTTTTGCCTACACACAGAGGGAAGAAATAAAATATTAGGTAAATATTTCATTCCCTCGAGTGGAAGTCGAAACCGAAACAGTCACACGCCAATGCGCCACAGCTAACCCCAAGCCTATATAATTTCAAATATTTTATTTATTTTAAGCGTCGCTTCAGTGTTCATAATTCCCTTATTATAAATATTACAGGCATTCTATACAATCACCAACCGACAGGCATTATATCATCTGTCCTACCTACGCTTTACGAATTAGAAGTACCTATATAGCTACATTTGTTTCAATAATTGACCCCAATTGTGTTCTGAGGTCACAGCGGTCTCTGAATCACGGGACGACCACACCTTTAATAATTGCGGTTAAGAAAGTACTATCTTTATTACGTCATATTTAATACATTAATTGTGTTTGTCGTTGAGTATTTTATTTTTAGACAAGGCACGGCGTTGAGTTCCGCCACTCAACACGCAATGTTTCCATTCGGTGGGCAACTGGGCACGGAGTGTCTTAGCACTACGTTCTCTCTGCCAATGCTACTATCTACAGGATATAGTGTGAAGCTAAAAAAAGGAAAAACAAAAACTTTCTCAGAGAAATAAAGTAATTAACACTCAACACTAGCTACAAATAATAAATTAGATAGCTTCTACTATCTCATTATTACTTAAAATAAACATTATTTATGCAAACATTAAAAATATGTACTTAACACAAATGCATGTGAAAATAGCATTAAATGATAACTGCTACATTAATGTGTTTGTGATTTTGCCTTGGTATTAGTAATATCTAAATTAGTATTAATCATTTTCTTTGAACGACTTTCCGCCAAAATCTAGAGGCATTGCGTACTACAGTCACAGGCTTGCTCCTGTGCCACAACTGGCCCCTTATGTAACAATATATTGTCATATCAAATAAATATGTAATATTAATTAGAATTACTTCTTTAAAATGTGGTTTGGTACGGTTCTTTTAATCTGGCATTCCAAGAGTTTCAGTCTTTAAAATGTGTGTTCCAAGCAAATGCCATATCTCCACATACACATACATGTACTGTGTGGTTGGATGGTTGTAAATTACTAAATTTTTCTTCATACATTAATTTATCCAGATATTCATATATCTGAACACTTAAATAGTGTAATTATCCCATTTATCTGATTTCTATTCTATATCTATTGTATCACTATCAATTATATCAAAATTAATTATACTCTGTGGCAGCCATTTTTTTATAAAATAAATAAATATATAACTTACATCTGTAACATCAGTCCTCAGTTTTACTTTGTCTTTTTGTCCGACTATACAGCTTGGGAATTTATTGAAAATCATAGGAACTTTGGGTGGAGTAAGATTTTGCTCCTCACAGTGATCCTTATAGTTTAATCCTATGCATAGTACTTTATCGTTACCAGTTATTGGTGCGGCTAGCTGCACTGATGACAGTGGTATAGACGCTGGATTTGATGATTTTAGACTAAAATGTAGTATTAAGTATAAGTTTACAACCAATTTGTAAAGAAAATAATAAGACAATAATAAATTAAATATTTTAAACTATTTTTTAACATTTCACATCATTCAGATGCTATTTAGATAATTGTATATTAATTTTTAAATGTTATTAGTAAATATTAAGTAAAGCAAAAGAAATTAAGTAATAGCAAAATGGAAATTGTGAGAAATGTCTCTACAGCAAGTAGAAAAAAGCAGTGTCATCCCTCTTGTATATCTCAATAGTATGTATATTACTTGTTTGTTCGTGTAGCTTTACACTGTGTCCCGCAGAATGCATGGTAAGCAGACAGAGAAAACCTACTGCCAAGACTCTCCATTCCAATTAAGTCCTTATTTCTGAGCAATATAAAAACAGTTATAGTATTGAAACTTACTTTTTCACTTTCTCAATGTCACCATTTTTCAAAATTTCTATCATAGTCCTTGGTAGACTTGAGTCAGCCTTATTAATGTCTACCACGTTATCCCCATCGAGATAGCCAGCGCGAATCTCATTAGGATTCTCATTATAAACAAACTGTACAAGTTTCATATTTCTAAATGTACTTACAGAAAAGTTTCTACTACAAATGACACTTAGATTATAAACTTTTTTACCCGATAGTAGAGTTTTTATAGACGTTATCGCGCGTCGGGCTGTCGACATTGTATTCATAGTTGAAGTGGCTCACGTCACGGCTAAATAAATTCACATAAACACAAGTTATGTAACAATCAAATTAACTGTCTCGCTCTTGTTCAATTTTTTCACTGTTATGATATATAGATTAAATTTGAAAAATAATTTCTTCATTGAAATAATTGATAATAAATAATGGGTACTATATAGTGTAGATATGTATTATTGAAAGATATTATTAATAATTTATACAATCTTAAATGTGATTTATTGTAAACATGTTGGTGATGGTGACCTTTTCTTTAATTTGTGCAGTTGAAGATTAAAATTTAAACTTCTTATTGCTAATATATTTAAAAACGAATTTGCAACAATTATTTTTAACTGTCATTTTAATAGCCCATTGGAATTTGGAAAAGCAATGATATTGCATTTTGTATCCTATTTTAAAATTAATAAATGTTAAATTCAAATAACCTAAAAGTCATGTTCGTAAGTTTGACTTTCACGTTTCGTACTACGCAAATACTGAACTATCAGATAACAACTTTTTAACTATTATTTTATTATTTATATAAAATTAAATTTTCTATGTACCGTGATGTTGATAATGATAATAAATTTTAATCATGTAATTAATATAGTTGTTCTTATATTTACTTGTTGGCCTCCTGATGAAATATAAGAGCCAAGTATCTGTTTTACTCTTTAGCTCTCCATGTTATATGTATATTCATTTTATGCAGCTTCACGCTATATCCAACTTATATCAGAGTCGGCAGAGGGAGCAGTGGCGGACTAAGGGGGGAGGGGGGGGATGGCAGCGGCGGTCCGCCGTCTCCGCCGGTCCGGGGCTTGGGTCCCGGGGGGCCTCCAAATGGTGACAATTCCCTTGATCAAATCCTAAATAAGCCTTTGAAAAAACGCATAGTACCTACTTAAGAGGAAGCTTGAGGTTAGAGGGGGCCTCCAATAAACAAATAAGTACAAGGATTAGTGTAGCCTGTAGTTAGTTTACATAATATTAATTAAAATTACTTTTATCTTTCTACTATTCATTTAGTGTGCATGTGGTTCCAGTTTCGTAGGTTTTTACTTCAAGTCCGACGTCATTTTATAAAAGTTTGCGTACTCACTAACCCGAAAGTGGGGCCCTTCCAGAAGTAGCGCAAAATAAAAAGGTACATCTCTGTCTGGGAGGATGATTGACCCATCAGATCGGTTTGGGTGCTTATAAGGGGTCTTAAAATAGGTCATAAATAATATATGTAAAATTATAGCGTACTTTTTCCAAAGTGGTTTTGGAAGTCTAATGGCAGTTGCTCCCTTTAAAAACCGCCATCCGCCGCTAGTATGGAACGCAACAACGTGTCAAGTATGAATACTGCTTAAAACGTTAGTACCCAGACAGAAACTCCGCTTTGCAATGTGGAATATTGGCTCTCTAACCGGACGACGTAGAGAACTCGCAGATGTACTAAGACTTCGGGTCCAGTGTGCTTTCCTCCAGGAAGCTTGCTGGAAGGGCAATAAGTCCCGCAATAACGGACAGGGTTACCGGCTTATATACACCGGGTCTCCCTCAGGTAAAGTAGTTCTTTCTGAAGAGCTTTAGAACTGGCTTCTTGAAGCTGATGGTTGCTGCAATAGCTTGATGGGTATAAGGGTGCTGATAGAAGGCGTAACTACATACTAAATTAGTGTCTATGCGCCGCAGACCGTCTGTAGCGTGTCCGAAAAAGAGTCATTCTGGAAGTAGAATGAAGAGGTTCTACTTGCTATATCGTCTACCGAAATGGTTGTTTGTTGTTGGGGAAGATTTGAACGGTCATATCAGTAAGGCTGCTGAGCTGTATGAACTGGCCGTCGCGAATACGTTCTTCCAAAATAATCCTCAGTACCTTATTACGTATAAATTGGGTCAGAAGAAAAAAATAGCTGAGAAACGTAAGCCTCGGATCAAATGGTGGTGGCCCAATTGAACCTGATTGAACAGCGATTGAACGATGCAGACTGACTTCCTAGCAGAGGTGACGGCTAATATACAAGAGCATACCTGTTATTTTATACGGCAGTGGATGCTGGCCAGCACTATCTCGGCACATTTAGGAGCTTCACGTCACGGAAATGAAGATGCTAAGGTGGATGTACGGCGTAACACGGTATGACCGCAATCATAACATATTCATTCGAGGTAGTCTTGGTGTACGTGACGTAGCGGATAAACTCCAAGAGCATTGCCTGAGATGGTTTGGCCACGTTACGTGGATGCAAGTACCATGCTACATCAGCCCCTGGAGTAAGACCTATCGAACAGCGAACGATACGCTAATTGTGAATGTGATGCAGGACATAAGAGCCAATGGATTCACCACCAAGGCACTTAAGACCGTGCAAAATGGAGTAGGTTGAGTAGGAAGGAAGACCCTGGAAATAGCCGGGATTAATGCCAAGAAGAAGAAGTATAGCGTATTTTGTCCCAATTTTAAACTATCTTTAGGACGTCTGGCAAGAGCAAAGCTTACGTAAAGGGTTTGGTTATCATTTTTTTTTACATTTTTCTCAAAAACAAACTTAAATACGAGCGTTTTTACTTTAACGTAAGTGAGCGTGTACCTTAAATTGGCGCTATCTTTTTAGTTAGCTTCAGCTCTCTCTATTTTTCTGGTCCGGGGGGGCCTCATTCCACTACACCGCCCCGGGCCTCTGACGGGGTTAGTCCGCCCCTGAGACGCCTAATGTTAAAACACTCAGCTACCCACATTTCGGAGACGTTGCATGTTGAGCGGCGGAACTTAACACAGCACTTTGCCTTGGTACCAGAGCGAAAAAATTAAAATAGTTAATGGCATTTTCTCGAGTGGGAACCAAACCTACAACCTGTCGGGTTTACAGTCACACGCTTTTGCCCCTGCGCGAGTCTGCAGCTTCGCGCTGTATCCCGCAGCAGAGGGAGCAATATGTTAAGATACTCCGTTGGCCACTTTCAGCCGAATTCAGAAAGCATTGCGTCAACGTCGCGCTGTACTTCGACACCAGAGCGAAAAAATGAAAATATAAATTTAAACAAATTATTCATTTCCTCGAGAAGGGACCAACGATAAGCTAGTTCGATTTATTACATTATAAAATTGTAATAAACTGATTTAAATTGTGCAACAACTAATATTGGCAACCTAACAAAATGTATTCCCCTAAGGATACCTGTGTCTTTATCGATTCATACATTATTAATGCTGAATAAAAAAGTAATCATAACCCCACTTAACCGCAGTTGATTAATAAAATACATTTAATTTAATGTCAAATGTCACAATTACATATTACTTTTTATAAAATATATTTTAATCGATTGTTTAAGAGGGAGAACTTTTGTATTGTTATTTTATTCTAAATCTATATTGTATTTAATGAGCTGCTATCATAGCGCAGAGGGACTGTAAATGCGACGGCCGTGGGTTCAATTCATGCAGGGTAATTGCTTATTTTCTATTTTTGCTTTTTCACTCTTCATCAACAATAGTTGAAGTTGTGCAAATATTCCTAATTTATATTAAAAATACAAATATATCTATTACCAGATATTAAGAAAGATAAAAGATATACACGTTCCTACAAATGAGAATCTAACCCCGATCTCTGAAACTCTACTGTCAGAAGTTTTACTTTGTGCGTATGATGGTTTATATAATTTTTAATTTATAGAAAGTTTCATATTACTGAGTGTAAAGACACTCCGTTCCCCAATTTCTGTCGAATTCTGGAGGCATATTGAGTGGCAGAACTCAACGCCGCGCTTTGCCTCGACACCGGAGCGAAGAAATGGAAATATAAACGTAAATAAATAGTACAAGTTTTACATAACAATAAAACTTGTATTATTGTGGAGAGACGATGCACATCATCTGTGAGAGGGCGCTGTATACTTCCCTTTTATTATCCAATGATGTTCACTTCCGGTTGCTGTTTTCGACCAATCAGCGATCGCCGGAAGTTACGTGGTCTCAGGTTGTAGGGCGCCGGAACGTATAAAAGGCGACACTACACTTTTACCTCATTGGGGATCGTCTGCCCGCCGTCGAGAGAGCAAGTCTGCATACTCCAGCGGCACGAGTCTCGTTGGGTCCGAGTTGCAGAAGCGCGGAGCTCTTTTCCGGTCGCTCATGGTGCATATTGCTAAGTACCTGAACGACAAGGGAAAGGAGCTGGAATGCGCCGGCGCGGCTGCCGCCGCCGCCGACCCGCTGTTGGGCGTTCCACATCCGCCAACGCCCATACGACGACCTCGGCCCTCTGACGGTGCCGATGAGGAGGCCGCCAAGCGCGTGTGCGCGCAACCGCGCGCAGCACCGCCTACCAACCCCCGCGACCCCCGCCTACGCCAGCGGGAATCACGGACCATGCCACTCGCCGCCTCTATCACCACCGGGAGCCAGCCGGATGCCTCTAATCGATCGCTTCCTGCCCACTACTATCGACTTGGCAGTGTATCGGGGTCTCGACACTGTGGATCTCGAAACACTGCCCGACGCCTTCGGATCGGGTCACCATCCCGTCTTGGCCACTCTCTCCAGCGGGTTGACATTGGCCAAACCACCTCCGACCCGAGGCCGGATATCCTGGGAGTGCTTCGAGGCCTCCCTCTCCGAGAAGCAGCTGAGCCTTCCTCAGCTCAGCGACTCAGCTGCCGTCGACAGCCTGGTCGCGGGCATCACGTCGACTATCCAGGACGCGATGCAGACCGCGACCGCCCTGCCTCGCTCCAACCGCCACTCACCGACCCCTGGGCACGTTGCCAAGCTAATCCGTCAGAAGAGGAGGCTTCGTACGGAGTGGCAGAAGTCCAGGGACCCGGCGCTGAAGACCAGAGTTAACCAACTCATCAAGCGCATTAGGGCCGCGCTCGATGAGGCCTCCGAGACGTGGGAACGCCGCATCGACAGGGCGAGCGAGGACACATCCTCGCTCAACCAACTAAGCCGCCAGCTAACGAAGAAGAGGCCACCAACCAGACCGCTCCTCCACCCCTATGGTTCCCTCCGCTACTCAGCGGAGGAGAAAGCGGAGATCCTGGCGGAACACCTGGCGGCCGTTTTTCGGCCCAATCCAAGCGAATGCCCAGATCGCCACGCCAGCATGGAGGCAGAGGTCATCTCTCGCCTCGCCTCCCCTGCTCTACCCCTGCCGCCGCCACCATTCTTCTCCCCGTCCGCCGTGAGGAAGGCGAACTGCTGTCTCAAGGCCAGGAAGGCACCCGGCCTGGACGGCATCACCAACGGAGCACTACGCCACCTACCAATGAAGATCGTCGCAGCGCTGGCCAGGCTCTTCAGCGCCATTCTGCGCCTGGGCTACTTCCCCCAGGCGTGGAAGGAGGGCCTGGTCATCATGCTCCCGAAGGCCGGCAAAAACTCTCGCCGCCCTGACGCCTACCGGCCAATCACCCTCCTGAGTTCTCTAGCCAAACTGTTCGAGAAGCTACTCCTTCCGCTTCTCCTGCCGCGGCAAGAACAGTTTGGCTTCCGCAGCGGCCACTCAACCACCCTCCAGGTGGCCAGGGTACTTCACTTCGCTGCAGCAGCTGCTAATAGGAAGGAGAGTGCTGCAGCCTTCCTTGACGTCGCCAGCGCGTTCGACCGCGTCTGGCACCCGGGGCTCCTGTTGAAGGTGCTCCGCGCTGGCACCCCGCACCACGTCCCAGCCATCATCTCCGCCTTCCTCAGCGGGCGCTCGTTCACGGTGAGGGTTGAGAACGCCCGCTCTTACCCGATTGCCGCCGGTGTACCCCAGGGGAGTATCCTCTCCCCTACGCTCTACTCCTGGTACACCGACGATGTGCCAGCCAACCAGGACACGCTTCTCGCCTTGTACGCGGACGACGTCGCCCTGATGACCAAGAGCCTCCACGCCAAACACGCCGCCGTAAAGCTCCAGCGAGCGCTCGATCTGCTGCCGGACTGGCTCGCGGAGTGGAGGCTCTCGCTCAACGTGGCCAAGACCCAAATCCTTTCTCTTGGGGGCCACATGAGCCTGCCTCCTCCGCTTAGCCTGCAGGGGCAGCAGATCCCATGGAAGCCCACCGCGACGTATCTTGGCGTCGTGATCGATCGGAGGCTCTCAATGTCGGAGCAAGTGAAGAAGGCTGCCAACGCAGCGAAGGTAGCGCTGCACCTGCTGCGCCCCCTCTTCCGTTCCCGCCTACCCCTCCGCCTGAAGCTCTCTCTGTACAAGACGTACGTCAGGCCGCACCTCACCTACGCCGCCCCGGCGTGGTACGCCCTCACGAGTCCGCGACAACGCAACATCCTGCAGGTGGTCCAGAACGTTGCCCTCCGGCGCGTTACCCAGGCTCCCTACTTCGTCAGGAACGCTACTCTCCAGCGTGGCCTGAGAATAGAGAGCCTGGAGGATCACATCCGCCGGCTCGCGTCCAATGCGTTTAGCCGTGCGGATGTCTCGGACCACCTGCACCTTCGCAGCATCGCGCCATGGCACACGCGGCCCCCTGACGTACGACGCCCGCCAAGGGACCTCCTCCCTCCCCCTGAACCCGATCCCGAGTCCGACTCCTGAGCTGCCACCTCGGTCGCTGGCCGCTTAAGCTGGGCCTCTTCGGGTCTACCGAGGGTCTCACCTGGCTGAGCTTGACCGCCCAGGTGGCATCTAGCTCATCCTTCCCCTTCTGGAATTAATGGGTGAAGGTAGCTACCGCGAAAATAGGGCCAACGCCCTGCCTTCGCTTCCCGGCTCACGGGCCGGAAGAAAGAACTCAGTCAGTTACCTCATAGCAGATTCTTACCAGGAGCCTTAAAATTATGCTGTGCATCGTCTCTCCACAATAATACAAGTTTTATTGTTATGTAAAACTTGTACTATTATTTGGGATGTGACACCACGCCTTGGCAAGCGTAATGAAGGACGTCTTCCCGCTAGATGGGGTGACGATGTCCGCAAAGTGGCGGCAACGGCCGGATGCAGAGAGCCGAAGATCGAGCCCAGCAGCGCGCCACAGGAGAGGCCCACGTCCAGCAGTGGACGACGACAGACTGATGATGATGATGATGAAGTAGTTACCCGAGTTAATTTTTACCTTGTAATTGATGCCATTAGTACAACATATTAATAACGCTAGAGCATTTAATAGAATGCTCTACAAAATACTATGGACTCAGCCCAATAATATGTTCCAATTTTTCCGATTTAGAGTTAAACTGGTCAAACCTTTGAACACCTTTGTAAAATTTAAGACTTGAGTCCATCATCACACACCTTGAGTATTATAACTTCATAAAAGCATCAATGAATACTCACCAGAACCGCGACCCGACCGACAATTCATGATATGAATGTCTTATCTGCTACTTAGGTACAGTTTTGAAGAAAACTGGACTTGACATACGACGCGTTAGAAAATGTGAGTTTATAAGCTCATTAGTTTTTCAACCAAAATTTAGGCCGACTAATGATTATATCATTCTTCGAAGTGTAATTAAGTTATAAGTAATTGATACTACTATACATTGACATATAAAGTTATCAATTTTATAATATTCCAATTATCGCTTCTTAGCTGTATTTTAGAACTACAATAGTTCACTCTCTGAAATTCACCTCTAGAAGTAACTTTACAGTGTCAAAATTTATACGATTTAAATACAGATGTACTCAATTTAAACGTCCGATTTCCCCGGACTTAATGATGTCGTAGACATCCAACATGCTCTCCGCCATATTGGAGTTGCGTCTACGTGTACACCTCGCTAGCCAGGTTCAGTTTATGCAAAACTCATGGCAATATACAGCGGAATACCTACATTACGCACGTGGATATCGCCCAAGGTCTATATGCAGACATATATAACAAGACTGTTGACTGTTGTAATAATTAGCACAACTACCTTTACACAGCCCTCATGTTCCATGAAGATATTATTTTCATTAGCATTTCCCAGCTCTGGAACCAAAGTTACAAAAAATGAATGAAACTTCTTGATAGTCTTTTTGCACTATTATTATTTATCATACGTTATGGTATCCAACAACTTAGTAATAAAAGGTTGTCGTCTGTAATTCTTGCATTTCATATCTGACCACTTCAGTAATAAAAGATCCTAATACAATACAATTCACTGCTTGTTAGGCCCAACTGGAGACTTTAATTTGGTCTTGATTTACCTTCTGAATTATTTAACTACTTTCTTTTCCACTATCTCCTGCTTCTTACCAACATTTCCTTCTGTTTAGATGCAAATTTTACTTCTTCCAAATGTTAACCTATGTGTTACCTCCGCATTTTCTAGCTGGATGCTTTTTTTTTTCTAGCTGGATTACAGATTTCTTCCACTACATCAGCTTCAATTCTGATGGTTACTGGGATACACAACAGGTATACACAGTTTCTAATATATAGTACGTCAGGTATTAAATACTTTTGCCGAGGTACTCACGGGGATGTGCAATCACTGGCACGAGGATAATGCCAAATTAGCCGAAGAAACCTTCGTTATCTATTAGAAAATTTCCTATTGGTTTGCTTTATCAGTTGTCGAACGTGAGTCGAACTATTTTCTATCCTTGCTTTCTCGAACCGCTTGAAAATTCTTATTGGATAAAAGAAAAGAGTTTTCAGTATACAGCGCCCTCTCACAGATGCTGTGCATCGTCACATCCCAAATAAGATTTCATTTCCTCGAGTTTGTTTTCATATCACTTTACTAACAATACGTATTTTAACTTTTAATACATAAAGCACTGTCAGACCTTAACGCTGTTACAGTTCAATTAAAAGGTCTACAAGTGCAGACCTTTGTGTTTTTATATTCAATGTTTTATTATGGCGTAGTTATTTTTTTTTTGTTTAATTTTTTTTTCATGCGTAATTATAAAAATTTACAATAAGACTATTCTTATTTAATCATTCTTTATAATAACTTATATAATCATATTTTGCTATTCATTTCATGCAGTATGAATAAAAAATAAATTTTCATACACAATTTTCCTAATCGAAAATATAATTTAAAAAGTTGTTTTTCTTTTTTTGTTGGTTTATCTTTTGACTTTCCGTATTCTTGTTTAGGCAACAAAAAACATAGTAATTAATGACTGATACGAGTAAGCCTCTTAACTTTTTGTCGCAAGCAAAAAATATATTTTTTAATATTAAAAATATGTTTTCTTTATATTTATATAAAATTTAAATACGCAACTAAACATACGCTTTTAGTTATTATTATAGAGTCCATAGCATTTAAGTATTCAACAGAAGCGCTAATAAATTGAATTGATTTACACACAGTTAAAATATATAGAAAACAGTCGATAAGCTGTTAACTTGAGGATTTAGGGTAAATATTTTTTTGACCTCTTAAATAAAAAAATATGCAAAATAATTAAAATTAACTGAATACTTTTAAATTATTTTATAATGGTTAACAGTGCAGTGGTGGCAGACGATTCGCTCGTCTACGTTCGGACTCCTTTTGTAAGTAAATACTCATGTTATATAATTAAAATTATTTTATTTTTTATTATTAATAATAGCATTTTATGTTGTATAAAATAATTTTTCTGCTTTCAAAACATTTTGTTTTATTATACATTTGTGAAATGACTTACTTATGACTAACAAGTCTTAGTAGATAACTCACTTAGTGCTGGCTGTGATTTATTTTATTCATATAAGTATATATTATGCATTTGTTAAAATATTGAAATATAATATTAAATTTTTAATAATTTTTTTATGTAGAAATTTCTGAAAGTATTAGTGTAATTATTATGCAATTAATCTTTTAAGTGTCAAAATTTATATAGGTAGTAATTTTGGTAAAAGAGAAAAATTATGTATGCTCAAATTTTTTTTTTAATATTCAATCTAGGTGACTAATTAAATTTACATTTAAATCAATATTAAATAAAAAAAATATTTATCTTTCAGTTTACCAAAATGATGATGATATTTTTGTTCTTGCTTATGATTTGTGTATGCTGGAAATGGTACACGAGAAGACTTCCAGGTGAACCCCCGGCACATCCAGGAAATTTGCCATTAATTGGGAATGCCCATATGTTCATCGGTGACACTATAAGTAATTAAATCTTTTCAGCTATGTAGTTACAAAAAATATATGATGGTTCTAGTTTAAATAAAATGTTGCTCAATAGGGTCTTAATTACTCTAATGCTTTTATCGATACTCTGTATTTTAAAATAGATATTTTTGTTAATTTATTTTGAAATTCTTTCTTACCGCCTGAGATTTTATTGAATCTTATTTCTACGTCTCTCTGCTCCGCACGTCTTCTATGTATCAAGTCTATTATCTATATCAAGTATCTCTCACAGTACAAAAAAAAATCCCTAAAATCAATGTGAACAAAATAATGTGTATTACATACAAATAAAATACCTTGATATTAGCATTGTCCAAACAAAAAAAATATTACCAAATGTGCAATTTATTACAAATAACATTCCAAATCACAATTCCACTTCGTTATTCAGACATATCCCTGGAACAACATAACGATGTGATGTTTCTTCATTTGTGCTAAGATATTTTTTACCATCCAAATCCTACCTGTTTCATCCAAATTAGGTACAATTTGAAATCATGAGTATGTATAGTAAGAAATAATAAATACAAAAAACTCCTTTTAGAATTTAGAATTAACCTTTTTTTCTAGATTTTTGTAAACAATTTCTTAAGATGGGACAAACATGCATGAAAATGGGGCATGCTACGTACATATATGTGGGTCCTTATAAGATTTACGGTAAGTCTCGTATAATAAATTCATAATATACTAAAGAAATGAGAAATAACATTAAATTATACATATTTTCTAGTGTGCAAGTCACTTAGCATAGATTTAATTCCCTGCCAGATACCTAAAACGTAATAATCTATAAGCGCCTGCAAACATATTAGGAGCAAATAATATTTTTTACTCATTAGCTAATGAAAATGAATCATATATTTTTTTGTTGGTTAGTACTTGTAAGTTTCGTAATAAAAATAACAGCTATAGTAACCACCTTCCAAACTCCATATTCCCTAACAGTATTTACCAGTTCTTGTCGTATTTGAAAATATAGGTTTTAAACCGAAACGTAGGTCAGGCTGCTATCGGCTCTCCCCCTATATGTTTTGTTTTGATTATATTTATGTATTCATATATTAGTACAGCAAGGCAGGCAGGGGGAACCTAGTGTTAAGACACTCTCCCTACTTTCCGCTGAAATCTGGAAGCATTACGTGTTGAGTGGCTGAATTCAACGCGCATCTCCTCGACACTAGAGCAAATAAATGGAAATATAAATTTAAATAAATATTTCATTTCCTCGAGTATTTCCTCGAACCTACAACCGGTTGCGTTTATAGTGATACTTTGTGGCCCTGCGCCACGACTGGCCTTTTAGTACATAAATATATGTATAAGGATGATAGATGATTGAAGTAAAGCTACGTACATATATATTTCACATATATTTGTATAAAATATTCGTAAATATCTATAGCATACAAATATTACTTTACAGTTCTATCCGACCCAGACGATATTTGCAAGCTGTCAAATATTTGTTTTGAAAAAGATCATTTTAGTCACGAGTTCACAAAAGATTTACTGGGCAATGGATTATTATTTGGAAAAGGTAGGCGTATTTTTATTTTACTAGTGCAAATCGGACTCGCCAATTGAATTCAGTATTAATTTCATGATTTTAGGTTAATCACACAAAAACACAAAAATTCAAAGACAAAGTTAGCTTACGTATGCACTCATTTTGTATAGAGTGAACTACAAAACTATGCTTGGGATTTTTTTCTGAAACGTCAGGTACATCATACCCGAAACCTTCATATTTTTGGATTTTTTAAAGTCTATATTGCAGCATACTTATTAATTTAAACGAATTTACCAGTGGCGTAGCTAGGGGGGTGCGAGGTGCGGTCGCACCGGGCATCAAAAGGAAAGGGGCATCAAAGTCAACGATTATCTTTTTTTAAAGGTAGCCAATGTCACATTTTAGTGTCTGACACTTGATCTACGTGAGAGTAGAAGACACTTTGTTTTTTTTTTAGACCTTAGTCCATTTTAAAGGGCATCAAGTCCCCTAAGCCGCACCGGGCAGCAAATACCCTAGCTACGCCATTGGAATTTACTAATGTGTTAACTTAATTATTTTAATTATTTTTAAACTAATTAAACTTAATTATTAAATAACTGATCTTGATATGAACTTAGTCTTGGACTGTAAATATTCAAAACTGTGTAAAATTAATGAAATATATCTTTACAAATCTTTAAATATTATATGTATATCTTTAAATATAATTTTGTATATAAATTGTGTAAAATTTTGTTGTTTTTGTGCAATAAAAATATTGTATTGTATAAGAAAAAAAAAATTGTTAAATTTCAGTTCCAGTATGGAAGAAACACAGAAAGTTAATTAATCCTGCATTCAATCAACAAATTCTCGATAGTTTTATGGGCATATTTAATGTTCAAGGGAAGAGGATGGTACAAAAAATTCAAGTGGAAGTCGACAAGGAACCTTTTGATCACTCACATTATGTACGACAAATATTTATGGAGACTATTTGCTGTAAGCTTTGTTATGTTTTTTTTTTCATTAAATCTGATCTCTCGCTATCATATGCCTACATACTGCCCGATGTTATTAGATACTCCTCCCCCTCCTCCTACTCCTTTCAGTGAGTTTTCTTACACAAAAACTCACAGGCTCCGACCGGTTTTGTATATAATATAATATAAATATATTAATTGATATTTGTACTTAACCAAGAAAAACATATCATTAACACGTTAAAGAAAAACACAATACTTAGCATAAAAAATATATTATATTATAGTTTTTATTAAGCTATTTTTTTTAGTAACAGCAATAGATAATGCCGTCACCGAAGAAGAAGCTAACAAATATGTGGAGTCGTTTGAGGCCTATCTTAATCTAAATATATCAAGATTCCAAAAAATATGGTTGCATTCAGATTTAATTTACCATTTTAGTAATCTTAAGAAGCAAGTGGATGAATGCAGTAAATATCTTATACATTTATCAGATTCGGTTCGTTTTTTTTATTTAAAATGGTAACTAACAAAAAAAATAGTTTGTTAGTTTACAGTTAAGTATTGCCTAGGAATTGGTCAACAGGTCAAAGTTTATTATAGATTCTTATTAAATGTTACAGGTGCTTAAGAAAAAAAGATGTTTACGGGCTAAAAATGGATATGAAACAAATAATGATAATACAAGTAAGTTATTAACTAAGTAACTTCTTAGTTTAGCTCATTAAGGCGAAGCGAAGCAAACAGGGATTCGTGATTAAAGTCTTTGAAGAGCGCATTGTATTTTTTATAACAAAGAACTAAGGACTTATGATAAAGAAATTAACGCTTAGAAATGTTATTCTTTTGTTGTTCTAGTCTAATATTAAGTTGTTCTTCTATAAACATTCTACTAACTTCAATTTTATGTTTCATATAGATAAAAACATTAAAGTCTTTATCGACTTAATGATGGACGTGGACAATGGTTCTCTCACTGACAAGGAGATAAGGGATGAGTTAAATACCATAATTATGGCTGGTCATGACACCTCAGCTAATGTTATAGTGTTTGTATTATTATTAATAGGTTCATATCCCGAAGTTCAGGAACGTATATATGAAGAGTAAGTGTTTTTATATTACTATATATTTCAAATTTTATATTAAATAATTATATATTTATTATTTTAATCTATCTTCGGTATTTCGTAAAAACTAATAATACGAAATTATTTTTACGAAAGCGCTTACGAAAAGCGCTTGTAATATGTATATTTGAGTTTAGACGTGTCTGGCAGGGGGATACAACCATGCTAAGTGTCTGGCAATGGATAACGTCATTTCTAATATCATTGCCAAGAAAGTATAAAAAATTTAAGCTTTATTTTTTTAAATATATATATTTTTTATTTATTTTGACTAATGAGGAATTTAATTTTAACCTACTTTTATAATAAACAATACTATGCTAAGATTGTGTCCATCGGCACTTTTCTTATTGTCTCTATTTAAGGGGAAGACACTTAGTTAATGTGTTCTTTGTATTTACGATTACACTGTCACCATTGAACTGTTATGCACTACACTAATTCGAAAGGTTTAATTCTCTTGAGTCTTCTCACTAATAATACTAATATGAATATGAGTTTTAATTATTTTTAAAATATTACAGAATAAAAGAAGTATTGCAAGATAGGGATGTGGAGAAACAAGATTTGTCAAGACTAGTATACTTAGAAGCTGTCATTAAAGAGTCTATGCGATATTACGTAATGGCGCCGTTTATTGGCAGATACATCGATAAGGAGGTTCAATTGAGTAAGAATAATATTATTTAAGCTTTATACAATAAAAGGAAAAAGAAAATGTAAATAGCACAGTTAAAACATTAATAGTAGAAACATTTTTTTTTGTTTATACTCAGTTTATGAACGTTAAGGTTACAGTCGGCGAAGTTTAAGCTAAGTTTTGAATTTGTGTGAGAAAGTAAGAGGCCAGAAAAAGAAAAAAAAAATTATTAGTAGAAATGCGGCGAATAGTGGTTTCACCGAATAGCCGAATACTATTCAGTTTAAACTTTACCCAATCGAATAATCGGCCGATTTTTTTCCATTTTTACCTTTTCTTCGTTATTTTGCTGCGTAAACAGGTTTTAACATGTATGCTAACTGTCGTTGCTGGCTAAATAACGAGCGGGCCGTACCTTATCGCCCCTCGAAAGCACGAAATAACAAACATTGTCCAGCTGTACCAGAAATACCAATATTAACGACTAGTATATTGGTATTTCTGGCATAATATTTTTCTATTCCAGAGACGTGCACTTTAAGACCAGGTCATAATTGCCTATTGATGTTACATGCAGTGCATCGCAATCCCTTGTGGGGACCAGATGTAAATGAATTTAAACCAGAGAGATGGTTAGATCCTGCAAGAATGCCTAAAAATCCAAATTTATTCGTTGGTTTTAGTATTGGAAAACGTAATTGTATAGGTAATGTTAATTTTTATACATTACGCACTCTGAAAGGAAAGTGACCTAATAAAGATTTCTGTAATTCATGATTTTGCTATAAAGGCCCTTTCAAATGGTACGTGTGGTTTATAAGTAAGCGTCGGCAAGCGTACCTATACAAAAGTGCAAGCAAAAGTGTGAATGAGGTTATCGGCGTGAATTGGAAGAGCTAAATTAACTTCAATATCCACGTATGCCATGCTTGCCTGTCCGGAACATACATAGTATCGCACTCACAAGCGTATAAATTAAAATTCAGGCGTTTATAATTCTACTATAAGATTCCACGGTCGGGATTTAAGTCCACAGCAATCACCGGCAAAGTTGTTCTGATTATATAACTATAGCATGATAAAGATATTTTTTGAAGTACATGTATAATATTAATATTATTATTATATTTTAAAAAAGAGCTTCTTCTTTATCGCTTATAATTCTTTATTAACTGTTATTTTCAGGAAAAACCTACGCTATGATGTCAATGAAAGTTCTACTATGTCATCTGCTACGTCGATACAAGCTACACGCCGATCACACTAAGCTAGTGGTGAAATTGGATGTGCTTTTAAAACCTGTTAGCGGCCATTTAATGACTATTGAAGATAGATTAAAATATAAGTAAATTGAATGGCATTTTTTTTATTTAAATTAGTTTTACGCTTCGAATCTAGTTTAGTCGCCGTTAGTAGAGCAACTTTGCTGATAATTTTAAAGAATTACATTTAACGCACATAAATGAATATTTATATAAACAATAATATATTTAATAAGAAAATATTTTTCTATCAATGTCAACACGTACTACTCAAGTACTCACCGGTGAAGCCTTCAATATTATGATGAAACAGACATATACGTAACTAAATATGTATGGTATATTTTTCAAATTAAATTAACTTTGAGATATTTATTAGTTATACAGGACAAGGTTGTAGAGCCAGTAGTTTGTTTCCTTCAACATAGACTGACATACTACCTCAATTATACACATATAATACATATTTAATTATGTTACGTAAAAAATATATTAATTGTCGTATTTTGTAAAAGACATAAATGACGTACGTACAGAACATAAGATTCATTTAATTATAAAGTGTTGTGAGAGACACATGTTCACATGTTGTTGGTAAAGTCATAAAAAGATAAGAAAACATAAAATAGGAATTATTCCCGAACCTAAGGTTGAAATATGTAAGTCAATTTCATGTTCAACAAAAGAATTATTATAATTTGTTTTGGAATTTTTCCAATTACTTTAAGGAATACTAATAAATTATATCTATAAATAAATTAATGAATTATAATACTAACTATAGATATATTTTTTTTCAATTATGGGCTATTAATGTTTATACCAAAACGGTACAAATAATCAAATTATTATTTCTATTGAGCTTGGCAGGATTTACTATTTATTTATTGAAAATGTAAGTGTAACATAACAGGACTCATTTATGGTAGTAGAAAAATCACATTCTTTCTTCCTTTCACTTAATATTTTTAGGGATCCGTACCTCAAAACGAAAATACGGAGCCCTTATCGCATTATTATCCCCGTCTGTCCATCTGTCAAAAACATTTATCACAAGATTGCGAAATGTATCAAGCTGATTTAATATCAAATATCGTTAACGGTGTTTTGGAGTGCAGAAAAAATCAAGCTAGAAAAAACTAACAAAAGCATTCCTGCATAGTTTTTGCTAAATGAAAACTTAGAAGGAAGTCATTACAAATCTACACTCATATGTCATTTCGTACAAAATGTTATAATACGCCCGCAAATTTAAATTTGTTGACTTTTAAGGTTTACCTACTTTCCGTTGCCTCGAGATTCAGAGCTAGCTACTAGCACGCAATGTCTATAAAAGCGCGAAAAGCAGTACACAACATTTTTTTCTAGGTGCTCCTGGTACCAAATGAAATATTAACCTAGTAGTCCAGTACAAGTACAAGCTATACTAACTTGTATATATAATGAAACCTGTATGTAAAAAAAAGGCCCAGTACATTTCATCACACCAGGGTTGCCTACGAAAATTGTGCCGCAATCACATTTAATTAAGTTTTTGTTTCAGAATTGCAATCAAGTTTTTATTTAGAGTATAAATAGTATTAACCTAAGTAAATATTTCACTTCCTCGAGCGGGGATCAAACCCACGACCGTCGCGTTACAGTCACACCCTTGTGCCGCTGCGCCACGACGGTCTCTGATTAAATTTCAAGTTTATTAATAATCAATTATATAATAATGAACACCAGTGGCCCGCTCGCGGCTTCGCCCGCTTATCACTTATAATGCTTTTATTATGCTGCGTTTATTAACAGATTCTTTATATAAAATTAGGGGTAGAAGGCCATACGTTCTCCTAGAGGCACGGGCTTAAATCCGCTACGTACAATTTTTTATACGTTTTCTAAATAAGTACTTTTCTTTTCTAAGTGTAGGATAACACTTTAAAAATGTCAAAAGGTGTCTTTTTAGGGCGCGGTACTTTTTAAGGAAAAAAGGAACCCTGACAGGATGTTGTCCATCCGTTTGTATGTCAAGACCCTTTATCTCAGGAAGGCACTATCAATAAATCGAGTATAATTTCAAAACGCATACTCAGATCTACGGCCCCATGATTCCTGAAGCAACATATTTCTATATTCACTTAGAAAAAAGATATGGCCGTTTATATAACAAAAAATGCGTATTTCGACAGTATAAAGGGAATCAAAATTCATAGGTTACTTCCGGTTGACCTAGGATTATAAAATTTGGCAGCTAGTATCTATCTACAGATAGTATTAATTCAGGAAAAAGTCTGAAAACTATACTTTGATGGTTAAATCACAAAAAAAGCCTTAAAAGGGAGTCAAAATTTGGTATTAAAGTCGTTGGTTCACGTGAGGTATCAGATGAAAGGGCTCTGGCTAAGCTAGGCATGAATNTGAAAATCTATGGCCTCATGGAATTATTTTTAGAAAATTTGTACATTTTAAGCCGAAGAAACCTACTGAAACACCGGTTGCGGTTGAGGTGACGAGCAACAAACAAGTAAAATAATGGCTATCGAGTGGAATGGAAAAGCATCTTAAATACTAACTTAGATATTAAGATTTCATTGTTACTAACAAAATGAGTCACGTTACTTGATAAATATGAAAATAAAATAAATAAAAATAAATTATCAATAAATTGAGTATAATTTCAAAACGCATACTCAGATCTACGGCCCCATAATTCCTGAAGCAACATATTTCTATATTCACTTAGAAAAAAGATATGGCCGTTTATATAACAAAAAATGCGTATTTCGACACTATAAAGGGAATCAAAATTCATAGGTTACTTCCGGTTGACCTAGAATTATAAAATTTGGCAGATAGTATCTATCTAGAGATAGTATTAATTCAGAAAAAAGTCTGAAATTTATACTTTGATGGTTAAATCACAAAAAAAGCCTTAAAAGGGAGTCAAAATTTGGTATTAAAGTCGCTGGTTCACGTGAGGTATCAGATGAAAGGGCTCTGGCTAAGCTAGGCATGAATTTCAGAAAAAGCTCGAGACCTCCATTTCATCAGTTTTGTACCAAACCCTGGATGGGCGAGCCCGACTCGCACCTGTCCGGTTTCTTTAATTAACTAATGACCTTGTACCTGCTAGTAGCCTGTTGGTTTACAGTCACACTCGTGCCTCTGCTTCACGACAGGCCTCAATACTGTACCACTAATTTTAAACATAAGTTAGTTTTTTTTCTTCGAGAGATATTATGTGAAACTGAAAAAATATAATTTAATATTTTACAGATTTAACATGTTGTTCTTTGTACTATTCTGCGTTGTATTTTGCGCCTATCTCTGGCTATCAAAAAGGCAAAATAAAGACGAACCACCGACATTATCCGGAAGTTTGCCTTTTATTGGACATACCCATTTGCTTTTAGGGGACAGTATCAGTAAGTACATTTTAAGTATATCATATTTTTAGAGAGAACTTACAATTTTCCCTTTGGAAGAAAGCAACTATACAAATCGACGGTCCTTAAGTATCAAAAGTGAAAAATGTCAAGTATCTTTTATGGCTCTTTTGAACTACAAATAAGGGTAGTTTTCAATGACGTTTATAAAACGCATAAACCACTTTTTTTTAATTATGATAAAAAATATATGGAGACTACACTTTTCTATAATTTAAAAATGCGATAAAAATATTTGGGACTCTTCGCTAGAACGATCATAGAGCAAAGTGGGTCATGTGCAGACTATTTAAATTTAATTAGTAAAATAACTTTATTTACATATGTAAATTTACTTCATTGAAAATCAATGAAATAAATGTATCTTCTATATATATAAAAGGACTTGTCCTTTGACTCTGACTGACTGAGGTAAGACGCACGCACAGCCGTAACCGCTGAAGGTAGAAACCTGGAATTTGCACAGACGTATACTTACGTAATCTAGATATCCACTAAGAAGGGATTTTGAAAAATTTTAATCCTAAAGGGGTGAAATAGGGGTTGAAAGTTTGTATGGAAAAAAAATTAAATCGGCACCGATTCTTATAAAATTTGAAATTCAGACTCTTAAAAGTATTCAATTGAACACATGTGTCATGGTTTTCTAGAATTATTCCCCTAAGGGTGTAAATAAGGGGTTGAAAGCTTGTATGGAAAATTCTTAAATCGCCACCGATTTTTATAAAATTTTAAATTTAGACTCTTAAAAATATTTAATTGAACATGTGTTTCATGGTTTTCTAGAATTCACCCCCTAACAATGCAAATAAGGGATTGAAGTTTGTATGGAAAAATGTATAAATCGCCACCGATTTTTCTTTGAACACATCTTTCATGGTTTATTACAATTCACCCCTAAATAAGCAAGCAAAGCTGCGCGCGTCCGCTAGTTTAATATAAAAGAAGACCTTCGTTGTATCTTTGCACGCCAATCTAAATACCTATACACGACATATTTGCTTTTTTAGTATTGTATGTGCTCGATATTTCTTATCGGAAAGGATATCTATACTTCAATGGTATGTGATCCAGTTGAATTGTAGAAGTCGATTTTCTTTTTTAAAAATTATAATTGTTTTAGCTTCACATCTCCCGCATATTATAGAGCAAATCGAACTCAGTATTAGGGCACTCGATGCTTAACTTTTCACAAAATTTCTAGGCATATCAAAGATTTACAAAGATTTCATTGTCAAAGAAAATAACTTAAAAATAGTTATACTCTCAACTATGGATCGAATCCACAATGAACACGCTTATAGGTAGACATTTATACCCTGTACCGCTGTACCAAAACTTATGAGGTGCTATCTATTTTTTTCCAGAATTATGGAATACTATAAAAAAGTACTCAATTAAAACAACAGAAGTTGGTGGTGTAGCAGTCGTGTGGCTTGGGCCAACAAAAGTTTATCGTATGTATAAATACTATCATTTTATCGTTATATGTACATTTTATATACATTTTCTAATGTCCTGTGGCTCGCATATTGCGTAGTGTTAAGATATTCTTTTTCCCACTTTCCACCCAATTTTCGACCAGAGCGAAAAAAATGAAACAACTCTTTGCCCAACTGGGAAAAGCCTCAATTTTATAGATAGATATGTATTTAAATTTGGTTAGTTAATTATTTAAAAATGTATTCGAAATTTTTTATTTATTTCCAGTTGTAAGCGATCCAGAGGATTATGCGACGGTCTCCAATATATGTTTGAAAAAGAATAGATTTTATGAATTTGGAAGACCTTGGCTAGGGCAAGGTCTAGTCACAGGGTCTCGTAAGTTTTGCAATAATGGCAGTACTTATAGTATTTAATTGTTACTGTAAAAGTAAAAAGAGATGTTAAGTATGTATCTGTGTGGGGAAAAGCTGATTACGATTATGTTATTTCTTCTAGGTAGTCGATTAATGAAAAAATATACTTGATATGTTATTTTAATTTATTGATTTATCCTTTATTTGTGACTTTCTTTGCAAGTATAGGGATTTAAGGAGATTTGCTTTTATCATATGGATTCCAAATCAAATGAATAAATTCATAGGATCATATTTTTAATTTTTAAAATACAAAAGTTAACCTAAAATCTAAAAAATCATAATTATCATAAAATAATGTAAACTTGTAATTAATTTAGTTGAAAAATGGAAGGTCCACCGTCGACTGATAAGCCCAGCATTCAACCAAATAGTGCTCGATGGTTTTATTGATATCTTCAACAGCCAATCTCGTCGTTTCGTTAAGGATTTAAGGCAAAACATTGGAATGGGTCCGTTTGATCATTTTCCTTATATCCGGCATAATGCTTTGGAAACAATATGCTGTAAGTAACTTATTTATATTTGTTTATATGTTTGAAATATTCCATTTGTGTACTCATTAAGATTCCGTTCCTGAAAAGGTAAAAACGGACCCTTCTTAGGACCATTTTCTTCTAGTAACGAGCAGATAAAAGTATAGCCTCTGTGCCTCTGCGCCATGTCTGGGCTCTGATAGTAATAATAATAGTGTCCTTTTAATTATTACCCACATTACCCTTACTTGAAGGGTTAGAGATAAAAAAATATTGTCTCGCTATTTCGTTTTAAAAGCAATAAAATCATAGTAAAACCAATTGTTTTTATATTAAAAGACGAGAAGCTTTCCCATATTTATCTGGCTAGACTCTTAGTCCATATATGTATACTTAATAATAATATGCTTTTGCTATAGAATAGGATGGTTATGTGTTTATTTTATTGTTTTTTTAAAGACCTTTTAAAAAATATATATTTTAATATTTCATGCAGTAACAGCAATAGGAATAGACTTCACTGATGAAACAATGCAGAATAGTGAATACGTAGTTGCTATAGAAAAAATATTAAATATATTCGTGGACAGAATACAGCAATTCTGGTACCACTCCGACCTGATGTTCAATTTATCACCGACAAAGAAAAAACAAGACGAATATGTGAAAATTCTTCATCACGTATCTAACACGGTAATGTTATGTTTTCTATCTCCGTAACTATGGCGAAAATAAAAGAAAATACTGTATTTAACATTCTTGCCGCTCAGTGCTTGGAAAAGGATGGTAATGATTAATAATCCCTTAATAATTTAGAAAATTTTAATTTAGAAATATGTGAAGTTCCGGTTAAAGATGGGGAACAGATTACGACTAATTTTCATTGGCCATTACGGCACGGATTCGGGCTGCGGGAGATTTTTGTTCCCATAAGCCGGAGGGGCCGCAAGCTGAACATCACCACCCACGCCGTATATAGACAACAAACAGCATTTTGCTAACTATTTATTTTTATTACGTTAAATTTATAATGTTTATTGAACAGGTTCTAGAAAAACGAAAAAGGGACTATCTGATGAAAAATGTATTAAATGACAATGAGACACAAGGTTAGCATCTTTGACTCAATCGATATTATTGTAGTTTTCAGTACTGTATTTTAGTAAACTTCCCTTAACGTAATTAAAGTGCTATATTTACATCGTTAATTTTATATAAATAAAAAAGTTTTGCCAATGTAAAGGATTTTTATTCGGTGAAATTATTGCTTAATCGAATTGGCTGAAATTTTAGTTTTCAATGAGTTTTAGTGAGAGAAACCGATCTTTTTCATAATAAATATTTCATTCTGCTTAATATTTTTAGGCCCAAAATTTAAGCCTTTTATGGATCTTCTATTGGAATTATCTATAGAGAAAAAAATATTTAATGATACCGAAGTCAGAGAACATGTAGATACCATAATTGCAGCTGGTCATGACACATCCGCCGCTGTTCTCGTGTTTACTATTTTGTTGGTTGGATCTTTTCCTAACATACAGGCGAAGATTGTTGAAGAGTAAGTCATAGTTTTAGTGTTGGTTTAAGATATATTTTTATAGCTTCACAGATAGCGAGGTAGGCAGAGCAAACCTGGGAAAGACAGTCCGTTCCCATTAATACATTTCCGCTCCTCATTTTCCGAAAAATTCTCGAGATTTTGCGTGTCGAATGGCAGAAATCAAGCCGCGGTTTGCATTGTTACCGAAGAGAGAAAATGATAAAATAAAATAATATCATAGTTTTGATCTTGATATTAATATCTATTATTATTAATATCTAATATCTTTCTTCACAGATTAAACAATATTTTTGGTGATGACGATAGAGATGTCACAAAACAAGATTTATCAGAATTGATATATTTAGAAGCAGTTATAAAAGAATCAATGCGTTACTTTACAATTGCGCCAGTGACAGCTAGAATTCTAGACAGAGATGTGAAACTGAGTAAGACCCTTAGACCCTTTTCATACTACTCCTATTTACCAGTCGTTGCTATTGAAATTTAAATCCAGTATAGGGGAAAAGAAAAAAATCAAGAAATATCAACGTAAACTGCTTACTATATTAAATAACTTTTCCCCTTTTAAAACAACATTTCATTTTGTTATACTGTTATAATATTTAATCAGGTGTTCCAGATCTTAAAATAGCAAGAGAGAATTTCATTGAATTCCAATATATATTTACAAACAGACAAAACCTCTACGTACTACGTACGTAGCCAATGATGTATTTTTCATGGACAATCTATACTACTGTAAAGTTTCATCAAAATATGTTCAGTACCCTTTGCATGAATGTGTCACAAATATTTATACTCATAAACTTTTACATTTATAATATTAGTTAGATGAAGAAAGAATTTATAAGAGTAAAGAATACAATTTCCTGTACATCTGTACCCAGCAAACTGCACGTTATCCAAAGGCTACACTTGCATGATGTTAGGGCATGGACTACACCGCCACCCGATGTGGGGTTCTGATGCTGATGAATTTATACCTGAACGATGGTTAGATCCGGCTAGGTTACCTAAAGTTCCGTCAGCTTACGCTGCTTTTAATACTGGAAAAAGAGTTTGCATAGGTAAGAAAATTTAGGTAATGCGCTAAAAGTTGTTTTGCTATCTAGTAATTTCATCTTCCCTAATGTTTGGTAAGATGAAATTAATTTAGGAACGTTGTAATTGTGGTGAATGTCGTACTTATCTTGTACGTTGTACTTATCTTAAAGCAAGTCCAGTAAAAGTATAAATGAAATTTCTAACGTTATTTGTTAATGGCGCCAGAACGCGTCTACCAGTTACTACTTAGTAATTACTACTTAGTAATTACCAGTTACTAATTATTTCAATTATAAAATTTATACATTATTTTCAGGTAGATCATATGCATATATGTCCATGAAAATTACACTATCTCATTTGTTCAGGAACTACAAAATTACCGGAGATTACACAAAAGTTATAAATAAACTCGACGTTATGCTGAAACCAGTATCTGGCCACCACATTGTTATCGAAAAAAGGATATAAGGGTTATTTTGACTTTGACGAATTATGTTTAAAAGTTAGAGAGTAGATTTGATGAAAATTGTGTAATTAAAAAACAAACATTACATCACAATCGGTTCAGCCATTTGATACTTACGATGTCACAGACAAACAATCATATTAGTAGTTAACTTGATGGTATCTTTGACGCAATATATGTACATCTATCCATCTATGATTTTTTCTTGCCTTTCATTAAAATATAAGTACCTACTTACTTTATATCGTAAACAAAACATCGGCTGGATATCTTCCACATTTATCACAAAATTTTTTTTTGTAATAAGACATGGATACCACGCTAAATAACGTGGTTTATGAAAATTAAGCTACATTTAGCTATTTCAATATTTATAGTACCACCTACCACCTAGTACTCTTATTGAGGTAGTATTTAAGGTTTAAAGATGGGTGTAAAGGTTTTTAATATTATTTAATTCAGTTTTACAGTAATTTTAATTACTTTTAAGAACATACAATATTTTTGCAATTAAAATATATTAAAAATAGGTCTGCGTGCTTATTTAAATTAACATTTTAATTATATCAATGAATTGTAAAGGTTAAAGGTTTTAAACCCTGAATATATTGCTCGTGGATTACTTGACAGCGGAAGCACGTGAAATGTGCTAACTCATTATATATATTTATATATATGTCCTGTGAAAATAAATTTACTTTAGTTTTCTTAGACTTAGACTTTTTTCTTCGAATCATACGTGTTTTTATTTTATAAGTATACTAGCAGCCCGCCCGCGGCTTCGCCTGTGTGAACTACGTTATTGTCTGTCCATGAGTACCTACGTCCTATAAGTGATGTCCATGAAAAATTTAAGACTCCTAGCATTTATAGTAACAAAGTTTCATACAAACTCTTAACCCCAAAAACAACCCCTTAGGATTCGAATATTGCAAATTCCCGTCTTAGCAAGCACCTTCGTCCTATTCCATCCACCTAGAAACCTCCGTGCAAAATTTGAAAGTCCTAGCTCTTGTAGTTTCTGAGATTTCGTGATGAGTGAGTGAGTGACCTTTTGATTTTATATATATAGATAGGCATTTCGAAATTTAATATTAAATCAAACAATAATTTTGCTAGCGTCAACTTTTGCCCATCAGGTGATACATAGTACCGAGCACCGAGATATAGAGTACCGAGGTATTCAGAGATTTCTGAATTTACTTTATTATTTAAATCTTATTTAGGTAAAATGGTCCCGAAAGCTCCCTCTTGTGTCTAAGACAAGTCTGAGGTACCTCTTGTTCCTCTTCACCTCAATCCTGTCACCGGCGACGAAAAAGTGTCTGGTGGAGCGACCCCCCTTTGCATTGGAGTATAGCGCCACGGACTTATCAAGGGCAGGGCCACGAGCAATGAAACGTAATATCTTGCCATGCTGGCAAAGTCTATGTAAAACATATCTATTATGTTTTACTCTATGTAAATAGATAATGCCTCTAAAAATCTGCGAAAAATAGGGAACGGAGTGACCTAATATGCGGTCCTTTCTGTCTACTCTGCTGTGTGCGGGATACAGCGTGAGGATGATTTTTTTTATACAGTTTTAGTAACAGTATAAGTTTTAGCAGAGGCTAATTGTGGCGCGGGGGAAAAAATGAGACTGTAAATGCGACTGGTCGTGGGTTCCTCTCGTCTCCTCGACCAAAATCAAATGACGTCCTCTTAAATACGATAGAGATGTATGTATGTAAAGTGGATATTTTGAAATATTCCGATACACAATTATAACATATATTTAAGTTAATTGTGATAATACATGTATATGTAAAATTAAAACAAAATTTGTGATTTTTAAGTGCATTCTTTATTACCCTCCTGACATTTTTATATTAGTTATTTAGTCGTAACATAGCGCAAAAAATATTAACAGGCGTATATTTTCACTTAACAAAATTCATTCTGGGCTAAAAAAGACAAACTTTGATTTTAAACATATTTTTATTTGAATCTATCCTCCTACATATTTACAGTATTTTTTGACATTTAATTTGAGGAACTTTATTACTAACAAAATATGGAAATATATAAGATACATATAAACAAGAAATACAAAACATCCATCATATGTTCTCAATCAATATTTAAAAAATGGCAAAACATTAAACATTAGTTGCACGACGATATAATAAAAGCTGGTTAAGAAAATGTTATTTTCTTCTTTCAATAATAATGTGGTGACCAGCTACTGGTTTTAATAAAACGTCACTTGTACTTACAACTTTTGTGTAATCTCCGCTGATTTTATAATTCTTAAATAAATGAAACAGTGTAATTTTCATGGACATATATGCATACGATTTACCTGAAAAGGAAGTTTTATTTTTTAGAATCACACTGTATATCGCAGAAGGAAGATGCGACCTTATGTTCAGACACTCAAATATCTGTATATCAGTACAAGAAACAAATATGTCTATGAGCCAAAGGTTCCTGGTTGGAAGGCTGGAAAGCCATTATGAGTTTCTAACTTGATGGTAATGAGACTAATAGGAAAGTATATTCCTTAAAATGAAAAATGATGTTTTAAAATCGCTTCAAAGTAATGGAGTAATCGACAGAGGATAATGAAAAGGATCTTTTCGAAAGAGGAATCCAGATTAAAAATAAAATACTTTTATGTCTCATTCTAAAGTTTCTTACCTATGCAAACTCTTTTTCCAGTATGAAAAGCAGCGAAAGCTGAAGGCACTTTGGGCAATCTTGCTGGATCTAGCCACCGTTCGGGTATAAATTCATTAGCATCGGGACCCCACATTGGATGGCGGTGTAATCCATGTCCTAATATATAACAAGTGTGACCTTTGGATAACGTACAATTTCCTGGATAAAGAAACAGGGACAATTATACAAAACATGAATGTATTTCTTTTCATTCTCTCTATCTGGTAAGACAAGGATCGCTATTAGATTCCGCTTCCCATTACACAATGTTTCTAAAATGCATAGAATGATAAAACGATTTTACTTACGCAGCTTTACATCTCTGTCTAGAATTCTGGCTGTCACTGGCGCAATTGTAAAGTAGCGCATTGATTCTTTTATGACAGCTTCTAAGTATATCAATTTCGATAAATCATGTTTCGTAACATCTCTATCGTCATCGCCAAAAATATATTTTAATCTAAAAAAGAAATATTTTCCACTCAATATTATGCAGAGTTTAATTGCTCTAAAATTATCTATGGCTTCTTCTAAGAAGAATTTACAATATTTATTGCATTTACTTTTGGTCAGAACCATTATATACACATCTTGTACTTCCAAAGTTTTAATGCTACTATAACTTACTCTTCAATAATCTTTTCTTGTACTTCTGGAAAAGATCCAACTAGCACCAGAGTGTACGCAAGGACAGCGGCGGATGTATCATGACCAGCTGCAATTATGGTATCTACATGTTCTCTGACCTCGTCATCATTTAATAATTTTTTCTCTACAGATAATTCCAAAATAAGATCCATAAATGGCTTGAATGTTGGACCTAGAAATAATATGTAAACTAAAGTTTTTACAAGTAAAAGAAGACTTTATTAAACAATCCTTATTGTGTGTACCATTAAATAGTTTTCACTCTTTTTTGTCGCACTAATTCGGAGAAATTGTAAAGATACATACTTTGCGCCTCGTTGTTGTCTTTTAGTATATTTCTATTTTTTAAGAATTCTTCTTTTCGGTTTTTTAGAATCTGTAATAAGCAATTAATATCATATTAATCTAAGTATCAACCAAAAATAAATTAGTAAGAATACAAATTTAAATTGAAAGTGGGGAACGTAGTGTCTTAACACTAGGTTCTCTCTGCCTAGTCTGTTTTGTGTGAGATACAGCGTCAATCTGATTTAATTTTAATTTAAAAAATCTGAATACAATTGAAATTTCAGATTATATTTATAGTATATAAGTTGATTTTAGGTTTTATTTTCAATTTCGCGGTTTATTTTAAACAGAGTAGACAGCCAGGCCCTAGTCCAAGTTCGAGATATCTTGTAATGAGTGGCGGAATTATACGCTGCACTCACCTGAGCAGGAAAATTAAAAAAAAAAGTTACAATATAAATAGGTCTTCGTATTGCAGTGAAACTTTTTTTGCGTTGTAGCATATATTCCCACTTGAGGAAATAAATATCAAAAATCACATTTTCTCGCTCTAGTAATGAGGCGTGAAAGACGTGTGAGCGAGGTAAGTGTGGTGTTGAGTTTCGCCACCCCCAATATCTTCAGAATTCAGTGGAAAGTAGAAAACGGAAGCGTCTTGATGGGAACGGAGTATCTTAACGTTACATTCCCAGGGTCCCAAGTTCCATCTGTCTATCCAGCTATGTGCGGGAAATAGAGTAATATTAATTTACCGTGTTTGATACGTGATGAAGAATTTTCAAATATTTATCTTGTCTCTTTTTTGTCGGTGACAAATTGAATATGAAGTCGTAGTAGAACCAAATTTTCTGTATTCTTTCAACGACTATATTTAATATATTTTCTATGGCAGTCATGTATTCATTATTCTGCATTGTTTCATCAGTGAAGTCTACTCCTATTGCTGTTACTGCAGTAAATGCACAAATACACAAATGCTTTAGGAAATGACTGCCTTTATGCCTCTATATTATTGGTTAAACCGCTCATATACATAAGCATATATATATTTTAAGATTCACGCTTTATTCCGCATATAGCAGGGTAGGCAGGGGAGCCTTCTGTTAAGCTTTCCATTTGCCGCCGAATTCTGCAGGCATTCCGTTGTAAGCGAAGAAAATGACAATATTAAATATTTCATTTAGATATTTGTTGGTATAGGCATTTATTTTCCCCGCTTATTAAAACAGCAAGATTAGGTTGCCAAAATTTTCCCAAATTGAAAGGAAATTCAATGTTATATATTAAATGTAATTTAAGATAAAATATTAAAATGTAACAAAATATAAGCAGTTTACTTACAGCATATTGTTTCCAAGGCATTATGACGGATATAAGGAAAAGGATCAAACGGACCCATTCCAATGTTTTTCCCTAAATCCTTGACCAAACGACGAGATTGACTGTTGAAGATATCAATAAAACCATCGAGCACTATTTGGTTGAATGCTGGGCTTATCAGTCGACGATGGACCTTCCATTTTTCAACTAAATAAAAAAAAATCATTGTAAATTATTGTTTATTCATATTAAAAATTACGTTGTAGCACTTACAAGTTCCCGTCACTAGACCTTGCCCTAGCCAAGGCCTCCCAAATTCATAATATTTACTTTTCTTCAAACACGTATTGGCTACCGTTGCAAAATCCTCTGGATCTGTTAGAACTGAATAGAAAGTAAAATGATTAACTAGTTACAACCATAAAAAATTTAAAATCGTTAATTTAGTTGTCATGAACAAGGAATTATAAGTTAATAAGAAGTTTAAACATACGATAAAATTTCATTGGTCCAACCCTCAATGAAGCTACACCACCAATTTCCGTTGTTTTGATTGAATACTCTTTAATTGTGTTCCATAATTCTGAAAACAATATATAAAAAGAATATTTCATTCATAGTGATGCAATGGCGATAGAGACAGTATCTGACTGCAACTGCGACCATTGTGGGTGGGTATTATATATATTTATATGAATCTTCTTCTTCTTCTCTAACTAGTGAAGGTTGGCCGTCAACTTCGCATACTTAGTCCTAATGCATTTAATATACGGCGCTTTTAATTCCCGTCTATTCTTTAATGTTCCTCAGCCATGACTTTCCTCTACCGCCGGTATTCCTTTTTCCAGAATAGATATATAAATGAATAGATATACATATATGTATAAAAAATATACTTACTCACGCTATCCCCTAAGAGCAGGCGGGCATGTCCAATTAAAGGTAAACTACAGGGGAACGTCGGAGGGTCGTCTTTATTTTGCTTGTTTGATATCCATAAATATAGACATAATGCGACACAAAATAATATTATAAGAAACATTTTTAATCTGTGAAATATAATATAAAATTATAATTCTTTAGTTTCATACGTTGTATTTTAGATTCATGTGTTGAAAATCAATTCAACTCACAATTTTAACTTACGTCCGAAATATATTCTTATTATTTTATGAGCTCCACATCCATAAATTGTTTATTTTCACCGACACAGACGCGTTTCGCACAACTCTATAATTTTAAGTAAGAATTGTCTTATATATTTACGTCTTTTATAACTTAAAACATCACAGCTATCTATACATATAAATAAAATAAAGTTGTTTGTGTGTGATTTCAAAATGGACGTGATTTTTCATGTGCGTTTAGTCACTTACAAGATACTAAAACAAATACAAAGAGTTTTAAAATTTTGCCCTTCTTTCTTTCTTGTTCGAGCTAATCTCTAGAACAGCATAGCATTATGGAGTTTTCATTGAAAGTGAGAATGCGTTAAGGAGCAGCATATACGTTACTTTATATCCTGAGATATATCGAGATTTACTTAGATAGCAATAATACTTTTCTATTAAACAAGACAATTCTTTTGTGTGTGTGTGTGTGTATGTGTACATTTTCCTAACCCGGTACGCACGTTACGCACGCACACAAGTACTAACTTTTCATAAATATTATTTCAGTGAATAAATATTCGTATAGTTAGTCTCGTACGAATAAATATTCGTTTAGCGAGTCGTAGTAGTGGACGAAGCCACGCGGGGGCCGCTAGTCATTAATATATTTAAAAAAAAAACTAGAACGCATGCTGCCTGCATGTAAGGCTAGGCCCAAATATATACGACCATATTACCAAGGCTATATATTTAGGGTAAAGGTACCTAATTTAATTATTAAGAATTTATTTAATTAATAATCACGCTATATTCCGCACACAGTAGGGTAGGCAGAATTAACCTAGTATTAAGGCACTCCGTTCCCCACGTTCTGCCGAATTCTGGAGGCATTGCGTGTTGAGTGGCGCAACTAAACACCGCGCTTTGCCTCAACATCAGAGCGAAGAAATGAAAATATGAATTTAAATCAATATTTCATTTCCTCAAGTGGCGATCGAATCCACAACCAGTCGCGCTTACAATCACACCTTGTGCTCTGCGTCACGACTGGCCTCTTTGTTAATTTATGATCGTCGTATAGAATGAAAGTTTTTGCAAAAGGCTGCACACAAGAAGTTAAGTGTTTTGGTGATCACTGCGTAGTTATTTGGAGTGGGTTTAGCTTAAATAGACCAGATAGGCAAAAGCAGGCTAGTGTTGAGATACTCCACCTGCCACATTCCACTGTATTCTGGAGACACCAGAGCGACGAAACGAAAATGTTAAATATTTCATTTCATCGAGTGGGAATTGAACTCACAGACTGTGTTTACAGTCACATGCTGGTGCCCTTGCGCCACGACTGGCCTCAATCCTTTGTAAATATTATTTTTTTATATGAATGATTATTTTCATAGCAGACTATCGAGATACGGAGTATGGTGTCACTTTATCTAAGATGCTACATTTACCTTATAGCTAAAATATAAAAATTCCTATGAACTAGAAGCTAACATGTAATGAATAATTCTAAAATAGGTAATAGAACTTTGACATATGCGATTGGTGTTTTTATCACGAACTGAGGTACTGACCAAGAACCTTAGCACTTGTAGATGATCCAAAAAGTATAGTTTGCATCCAACTAGGGAACGTATCAATAAAAAATAGTAAAAAAGGTTTTTGCCGATCAAATTCCTGTACAAAAATTGTTTTATTGTAGGTTATTTTGACATATTATTATAATATTTACGTTTCAATTCCAATCGTGAACACTATAGATATAGTCATCATTTATACACTGACATGCAGAATATTATTATTCATGGAATAAAGTGTTTAATGCAAATTTTCACTTATTATTTGAGATGAGAAACAACCAGAAACAACTTTTGCTCCATAATTTTGGTTTTATTACATTTCTTGCTTAGGTAGGCCTTATTACCCGCATTTACCTCACACAATTCGATTATATTTATAAAAACTATACTTCAACATTTACTTATTTACTTCTTTTTTTTAATGAATTGTAAAAGACTATTAAAATTTATTTGTTGCAGGAAATAATTCACAACCGAATCTTGAAAGTGCTTTAATATCCTTCATAATATGCGTCGCGGTGATAAACAAAATTATTAAGAAAAAAATACAAAATGGGCTAAAATACACATTTTTTTATTCGATACTTATAATATTACAGTAAATACCTTTCATTTACTGATTCAGAAATATTCAATACATTTCAATGTCACTGTATTAAGAATTCGAAAAAAAAATCTTAATATTATTATTATTATATGTTATGCATTATATGTTTTTCTCTGATTATTATTTTCAATGTAATAAGTGTAAATATACACCATTACACCTAGTTAGGAAAATGCGTATTAATATACGATGTTGGGTTGGGGAACATAATATAACAAAATAAATTTTACAATGTTATATAATTGAATTCAATTCTTATTTTAGTGAGCAAAATTTTTAATAATGATGATTTACGGTATAGGACAGGTATATCGAGATATTATGTGCATGAGCAGAGCGACGCCTGATTACCACTTAACATCGAAACTATTATAAAAACTACTATTTTTGACCGAAGCTGACTGACATCGATATTGAAACTGTGGATTTGGAAAAGGGCAGTGTGGGCAGAGGGATCCTAGTAACCTAAGATCCTGCCGTTGAAACCGGCAGGCATCAGTTTTCTTAATTAAACCTATATTCATGAATAATACATGATTAGAAGAACAGATTACACCTGGGTTGCCTGGAAGAATCCTGCCGCAATCACCTTTAATTAAATTTTTTCGTAACTCGTTTTTGGAGAAAATTGCACTCATACGTTTTATATATGAATCGCACATCATTTGAAAGATAATCGCATAAGGAATTGGAAAATTAAGGGGTAGGGCTAATCAATGGTGGTGGGTAGGAAGCGGTCGTCGAAGTGGAAGTGGGTAGGCTGGTCCGGGCAAGCCACTTCGTACCCCGAACATTGGGCGTCTTTAAAGAGACGGCGTCCGTCACGGCAGGTGTGTGCGCAACGCCAAGCGGGGTGCTTGGCGTTGAAGTCCCCAGCCGCCAGCGTTTGGAGTGGTGTTGTCCAATACCGCCCGTAGTTCCCGGACTTCCAGGGGGCGGGTGCACGGGCGGTAGATGGCGAAGAGCCTCGGAGGTCCGGAGGCGTGGTGGACCTCGACACCCAGCAATTGGAAGGACTGGGTGCCGAGATCAGGCAGCGGCGAGAAAACGATTCCCCTGCGGACGGCGATGAGGAGCCCTCGTCTCAGAGTGTAAGCGATGGTGTCGAGCCGCAACACATTTAATCCTGGCAGGTGGACGGAGATGTCAGGAGACAGGTGTGTCTCGTTGACCAGCGCCTCGTCGATGTGCTGGTCGCGCAGCAGATGCAGGAGGAACGGCCTCCTCCTCCTCAAGCCGCAGGCGTTCCAGAATAACACGCGGAGGTGTTCAGACATTGAGGAGGAGGTTCTTCATCCCATCAAGGACGCACTGGACAGGGTCTCGACCTTCCCTTAGGGCGACGAGTACGTCTTTGAGGGTGTCGATAGCCCTGTCTATGGCCACTTGCGCCGGCGGATGGGAACTTGCGGAGGTTGCACTGTATTAATATTTGTTGTTGGTCGTCGTCGGGCGGCATCTTCCCCCCCCTTTTGTGTTTCCTGCTGGCTCCCCTTGTCGGCGGGGGGTAAGCAGGGGCCATCAGGTTAGGCGCGCTTTTGTCCGAGGCGACCATGTTGGTGGAAGCTGGAGGGGCGCCCCTGGTTGGGCGGGGCGCCGTTTGTGAGAGGGCCATGGTGCTGGCCCTATTGTTCCGGTGTTCCTTGCGGAACTGCGGCCACGCGGTGAAATTGGCCGGGTGGGCACCCCCGGAGTTGACGCAGGTGGCGGGTTCTTCACGGGGCCGGGGGCAGTCGCGCGCGATGTGCTCTTCCCCACACCTCACGCAGGCCAGGCGGCGGTGGCACCCATGGCTGGAGTGCCTGAACGCCTGGCAGCGGTGACACTGCGCCGGGCCCCGCTTACTTCTCCAGTTTTCAATTTTGATACCTGGCATGTTCAGTAATTCCGTGATTTGGAAAATGCCAGGTACCAGGTCCGGGGTGTTGGTCAAAATCACAAAGAATATGCAACCAGGCCGGCCCAACCTCGCCTTGATCGGGCGAGCGTATTCGACCTGGAAGCCGAGCTCTCGGAGCGCGTCGGAGATCTCCACGGGCGTCGTCGTGACAGGTAGCCCCCTGATTGCTACCTTCCTGCTCTTCCGGCGATACGAGAACCAGGAGATGTGTTCTGATTTTTCGAGGTCGGAGAGGTATCGCTGAATCGCGCGGTACTCCACTTCGGACTCGGGCGAGAAGCGCACGCCCTGCGAACCCGGCGAAGGTGGCCGGGCTGAGAGAGGCAACAGGCTGGCTGCTAGGGCCGGCGGTGCTGGAAGTCCATGGATCCTGGCGTTGACGTACGCGAGGGTCGCGAGGGTTGGGGGTCAGGGCGGCGCGAGTCCGCGCGCACACGCGCTTCGCGGTCTCTTCTTCGGCGTCATAGGAGGGGCGTGGTCTTCGTAGCGGCGTATGTGGGGGCGGCTGTGGAACAGCGCCCATCGAAGGGTCGGCGGCAGCCGCGCCGGCGCGTTCGAGCTCCTTACCCTTGTCGTTCAGGTACAGGGCAATATGTACCATGAGCGATCGGGAAAGAGCTCCGCGCTTCTGCAACTCGGATACAACGAACATGTCCGAGTTTAGCCGAGACTGCGGCGACAGCTCGTCCTCAATGCGGAGTGGCGCGGAGCTGGAGCGCAGTGGTTGCGGCAGCTCCCTGGAGGCGGCCCTGGAGGGTCGCTGTGGCTTCGGTGTCATCATTGTTGGAGTCGGTGTCATCTATGTCATCAGTGAGAGGGCGGTCATCCTCTCGGTCGAAGAGGGCGGAGCGCCGAGAGGGCACGCGGTAACATCGCGTGCCTCCGGTGTCCGTCGTGCATCCTCGGTCGATCGTAGTATTACCATTAACCTTGCAATAATGAGGCACTCAACGAATTGAATAGAATGAGAAATAAAAATTAAAAACTTAAAAATAAAAAAGTAAAAAAAATATTTTAAGTTAAACGGTTTTATATTGCAGATAAATGTACTAAAAGCTATAAAATAATTTCATGGATACAGTCATGGGTACCAATATGTATACATTGTTATATTTTCAAAATAAAGTAACTCGTAACCTACTCACTTTCTGGAAATGTCTATGGTCACATAAATTCCTAAAAATGCAATATATATTTATGTATGACAAAACCTATGACAAAAGATGTCATTTTTGAAATATAAAAATTTTAAACATATGCATTGATTAAACTAAAATAAAATCGTGGGGCACGAAGCCCCATTCATGGACGACACTTGCTACTTACCACTAGGTGGGTCAAGTCTCATGCCATGTCGTTCGATTGTAGATATTGGACGTGCCCCACGATTTTATTTTAGTTTAATCAATGCATATGTTTAAAATTTGTATATTTCAAATAAAATTTATTAATGATTCCATGATACTTTTTCAGCTAACAAAGTGAATTTATGCTTTTGAGTTTTGTATACGAAAACAATTTTACCTGATCTTATAATTAGGAAGAGTATGTCTTTGAGCTATAACACGGCGGATATGGGAAGCCACTAACGCCGCCAGACGTGGCTTCAGTTGCCTCCCTTGAAACCGTCCTCGTACCCGGAGTTCTAGACGGAGAGGTACACAGTGTGTGTAGGGCGTACGTCGAAACATAATACGAACGTTGCCGCTTATACTTTCCACTGAAAATTAAATATTATTTATTTTAGATTAGTAAATTATATATTTTTATTGATCCAATAAGAGATATTAAGAAAGAGAGAGAGAGACAGAGAGAGATACAATTTGATCTAAGTTGGTTCAATAATGGTCACCCTTCATTATATTAAGGAAACATGATGTATATGTATGTATATTAATAGCTTAAAGAAGATCGATATTTGTAAACATTTATTTTATTAGATAATATAGTTGTTTCAAAATGGTAATTTAAATAAATATTAGTATTTACAAAATAGATTTTGCAAAGACTCAATATTAAGATTCATTATTTTACTTGAAAAATAAGGATGATTTCATCTTTAAATAGTTTTCTGTGTGTACTTAATATGATTAAAATCATCATTTAACGGGTGAATAATTAGAATAAACATTGATTTTAAGATTGACCTTCTATTATATAATATTTTACTTTAAAACATAAGGCAGACCGCGCATTTCATCGTCTATTCTCATAGTCAAACCGAATCGGAATAAAATATTTGAAACGCTGGCAGCCCCTGTTTGCGGCAGGATTTTTCCAGGCAACCCTGTTTAATAGTGTTCAGAAAAAAATAAGCTTTAATTTGATATATAATTCATTAAAAAAATACATGAGTGCAAATTATTAACATTTAGTGACTTGTTTAAATCAGGCAACCCTAGATTTGCGGTAGACTGAGGGCTGGCAACCCTTAATTTTCCAATCCCTTATGGGATTATCTTTCAAATGATGTGCGATTCATATAAAAAACGTATGAGTGCAATTTTCTCCAAAAACGAGTTACGAAAAATGTAATTAAAGGTGATTGCGGCAGGATTCTTCCAGGCAACCCAGGTGTAATCTGTTCTTGTAATCATGTATTATTCATAAATATAGGTTTAATTAAGAAAACTGATACCTGCAGGTTTCAACGGTGGGATCTCAGGTTATAGTGTCAAAAGTCAATACACGTTGGTGGGTGGTCCGTGCCTCAGAATAGTCTGGCAACCATAAAAATAAGCCTGAAAAATAAACAAAAACTTTACACAAAAGGATCGTTTCGAAACTAAAATCAAAGCCTCATCCAGAAAATATACAATTGATATATGATATATAATTTCACATATACAATTAAAATTTTCGTACCTATGTATAAAATTGATAAGTACTTATTACAAGAACATGTAGGCAAAACGGCCTTATCATACCTTAAAAGGCCATTCAAGCTCATTTTGTATTTATAAAACAGCTGTTTTTTATTCTGGAAATATTTAACTCTAGTTCCTTTTTATTAGGGTTTCGCTATTGGGCATTGATCTTGAGTAAAGTTATCATTAATTATTATTAGTTACATTACATTTTACTTAGTAAATTAAAAAAAAGAATAGTTCAGCTTCACGCTGTATCCTGTACACAGGCAGAGGGAACCTAGCGCAAGACACTCCGTTTCCAATTTTCGGCTGGATTCCAGAGGCACTGTGTGTTAAGTGTTGGATCTCAAGGCTCCACTTTGCCTCTACACCAAATGAAAAATGTAATAAAAATATAAATTTAAATAGATATTTTATTTCCTCGAGTGGAGATCAAACCTACAACCAGTCGCGTCGACGGTTAAACATTTGGGGCTCTGCGCCACGACTGATAGAATTCACTAAAAAAAACTTAGCTAACTTAGCTGTCAGTGTCAGTTAAGACTGTCACTTTCCCAATATGCAGGGGCGGACTAACCCCGTCGGAGGCCCGGGGCGGTGTCGTTGAATGAGGCCCCCCGTGTAAAAAAATGTTTATATATCACAAATTTTTTTTCATTTACAAATTAGTGTGAATGCTAAAAAAAAAGCTTATTTAGTTTACGTCTTATAATTAATCTTTGAATGAGACTTGCATGCACATAGAAAAATAAAATACTAAATATCAAAAGTACACGTAGTAGAATTTCGCAAAAAAAATTCTCGTGTCCTCGAGATTGGGATACAAAGTAAGCTATGATCCGTCTAAATAACGTATTATTATTACGAAAAGAGGAATTTGTATCAAAACTAAAAAGAGACCAACCAAAAGAATGATACGAGCACTGATATTCTCTATTACTACCATTTGATAGGTGGAGGTGACAAGTGGAGGCAGATCATCTGCTCTAGATGTAAAACTTGATCATTCTCAATTCATTAGCTTAGTTCCAATATAGATAATAATTTATCATCATGAGCTAGTTCACACGCTATAGTAGTATTAGTTCCTCGTATAAAATAAAATAGACTGAGATCCCAGGACCCCCAGACCTACGTAATTTCAGTAAAGCTGAAATTTTGAAGAATAATAGTCTAATGAGTAGGTAAGAGTGTATGCGTACTTACTAACTTGAAAGTGACCGCTCACCTACGTTAAATTAGGTGTTAAAGTAGTGCCTCGGTGGTGAGTCCGTTGGCTCTCATGTCCTGCATCACAACATCCAACCAGCGCTTCCTTCGGCGTTCGATAGGTCTCACTCCAGGGGCTGATATAGCATGGCACTTGCATCCGCGTAACATAGCCAAACCATGTCAGGCGATGCTCTTGGAGTTTATCCGCTACGTCACGGACTTCAAGACTACCTCGAATGAATATGTTACGATTGCGGTCATACCGTGTTACGCCGTACATCCATCTTAGCATCTTCATTTCCGTGACGTGAAGCTCCTGACCGACCGACATGATCCGAGGCTTACGTTTCTCGGCAATTTTTTTCTTCGGGGTGACTTTAAAGTCCACAAGAAGACGATGTTGCGCCGTCAGGCTTTCACCTGGAATTACTTTACAGCTAGTTTTTCTGCCCATATGACACCGTCTGGTCAATAAGTGCTCATTTCGAGTTGAGTGGGACCCAATTTATACGTAATAAGGTGCTGAGGGTTCTTTTTGAAGAACGTATTCGCGACGGCCAGATCAGACGCAATATAGGTTCGAACCGTTACGAAGACCGTATCTAAAACCCCCGTGAACACGTTCATACGGCTCAGCAGCCTTACTGACGTGGCCGTTCAAGTCTTCCCCAACAACAAACAACCATTTCGGTAAACGGAATACCAAGCAGAACGTCTTCATTCTTCTTTCAGAATGACTCTTTTTGGGACACGCTACAGCCGGCCTGCGGCGCAAAGGCACTAGTTTAGTTTATAGTTACGCCTTCAATCATCACCCTTATACGTATCAAGCTATTGCAGCGACCATCAGCTTCAAGAAGCCAGTTCTGAAGCTCTTCAGAAAGAGCTACTGCCATACCGTTTTTACATGAGGGTGACCCGGGGTATATAAAACGGTAACCCTGTCCGTTATTGCGGGGCTTATTGCCCTTCCAGCTTCCTGGAGGAAAGAACACTGGACCCGAAGTCTTATAAGTACACCTGCGAGTTCTCTGCATCGTTCGGTTAGAGCCAATATTCCACGTGGCAAAGAGGAGTTTCTGTCTGGGTACTAGCGTTTTAAGCAGTGTCCGTACTTGACACGTTGTTGCGTTCCATATAAGCGGCAGATGGCGGTTTATAAATGGAGCAACTGCCATTTGACTTCCAAAACCACTTTGAAAAAGTACGGTATAATTTTACATATATTATTTATGGACTATTTTAAGACCCCTTATAAGCACCCAAACCGAACTGATGGCTCAATCATCCTCTCAGACAGAGATTTACCTTTACATTATATTTATGCTACTTCTGGAAGGGCCCCACTTTCAGGCTAGTGAGTACGCAAACTTTTATAAAATGACGTCGGTCTGGAGGCCCTAGGAACTTGAAGTAAAAAACTATGAAACTGGAACCACATGCAAACTAAATGGATATTAGAAAGATAAAAGTAATTTTTATTAATATAATGTAAACTACCGGTACACTTGTTTGTTTATTATACATATTGGTTTATTGGAGGCCCCCCTCCAACCTCAAACGTCCTCTTAAATAGATACTATGCGTTTTTTTAAAGTCTTATTTAGGATTTGATCAAGGGAATTTGTACCATTTGGAGGCCCCCCAGGACCCGATTCAATTCAATGCAATTAACGACAGGCAACCACAGACAAAATAAGTATAACTTAAGATTACGTTATGCATATGTCCTCGACATTCGACTTGGTATTGCTGACGTATGTCTCTGACTCGTCTCTCGCGTGCTAGTACCTGCTCGCGAGTCGATTACTATGCTCGCGTTGAAGTTGAATTCCATCGCTGTTTAATTGCGGTTGCCTAATTACGCTATACGTCATTGAAGTTAATATTTAAAAATGTTTATTATTTTATTATTAATATTATTTATTTTGTTGGTTTCTCTATTTTCTATATTTGCTTATCGCTATGTGAAAGTTCGTATGAATCCTAAAGTGCCGACAATAACAAATGCACTGTCTATATTCAAACTTGGAATTTTTAATCTGGATTTTAAAGGTATGTTATATTTTTTTGTTTGTTTTTGTTATTTAGAAGCAATGACGTGATTTTAAATATAATGCCAATACGGTAATAGTAAATTATTAAAAATAAAAATTTGGAGGTTAGTTTATAGTATAAACAAACTTGTTTATTTTTGTAAATATTATGTTCAATTGTATATTTTATGAAAAAATATATTTTAATATTACAAAATAGAAAGACTAATATTATAAATATAAAAATAGAGTCATCTCTTATCGTCTGTATCACTTTATTTTCAATTTCTTTAAAAATAACATATTTTTTTTCGAATAAAGAAAGTGTTGTTTAAAATTCAAAATTGCTAAACAGCAAATTTATAAATTATTATTATTTTTATTTATTATTATATTAATTTAGCAAATTAATAAATTATTCCATTATATTGATCGTTCGCTTGAACGATCAATATAATGGAATAATTTATTGGAATAATTTAATAATTTAATAATTTTGTAGACTTCCTTTTCATAAAATTTTATTATATTTCCAAATAATATATTAAAGTTTTGTTCTTACATATATGTTTGACTAAAGTTACTTCTCACATAATTGATAACCTAATTAGTAATCACTCTTCGTTCTTTTTCTATACAGATATAGATATCTGTATCCATTCTAGGCAATGTAGTCTATTAAGGAAGAATACAATCAAATTTTATTCATATTTAATACTAACGTATTGTGTACATACACTTCTACTACTTATAAAGTAATCTTTTGTTTGAAACGTTTTATAGTGTTGCTCCACACTTAGGAGGAAAAAATCCTTTTATATAAAACGTATAAAAATTTAAAAGCACCGGAATTTGAACCCGTGTCTCTCGGACAGTTCCCAAACAGAACTATTTTCATTTCGTCACTTTAAATGCCACAACGCGATGTTCCGAATTTAAGCGGAGAGTGGAGAACAAAAAATCTTGACAATAGATTATCTCTGTGTACTCTGCTAAACATATGCCAGGATACATAAACGCATAAAATTGAAAAAAAAACATAATTGTGTCTTCCATTACAGAATAATATTTACTTTTTAATCTGTATTGATTTTGTTATTATGTTAATATATTATAGCGCCATTTACAAAAAAATAATTATAAACTACATTTATCTATTAGACAATTATAAACTACATTGATAATTTTGTGATAAGAAGATAAATAATAGATTAACTTAATTTTTAATCGGTCACAATTTTATCAATGATAAATTAATTGGTTACAATTTTGTCAATAACTAGCGATCTGTTCGTGGCTTCGCCCGCTTAAACACAATAATTTATTTCAACATCTGAATTACTGATTTAATTACATTGTAATTTCAGCGACGATATCCATAAATTTAAAACTAAAAGTATAGCCAAAACAGTAATTTTAGAGCAATTTACAAAATACTTTATATTCATATAGCTTTTTTATTTATGAACTGATTTAGATAAAATGTATTTTTTAATAAATAGATTGTTCATTTTCAAATAATATTATTTTGTACATATTTTAATTTTATTTCTAGAGCTACTCAGGCAAATAATCCTCATGGGTGAAGAGACAAACCAAAATGGCGGCGTTATGAAATTTATGTTCGGGCCAGTTGTAATATATGGTAAATCATATATATTTTACATATAAACATTGACCATTGCGCACAGTGTAGCACAGTGAAACAGCGTCTAATTGTATGCGCGACGGTTATGGGTTCGATTTCTACTGTCGAAAATGAATTATTTTCATTTCCTCTGGGGGACCAATTGCTGTCACTCAACTTGCAATATCTCGAAAATTTTGCGGAAAGAGGAGTACTGAGTGTTTTTACACTAGGATATACAAGGAAAGGAATACAGGGAAAAAGCGTGAAGTTGAAAAAAATAAACATTAATAAAACAATAATTTAGTTAAAAAAATTATAACTGACACCACTTTGCCGCTTAAATTAAAATATGTTGATTTATCTCAACGGAACTGATTTGGCCTTTTGAGTTCAAATCTCACTCACCTCCAAAACATAACATACGATTTTTTGTTTAAAAGAACTAGAAGTTCTTGTACTGAACCATGACGTTTTTGGCCATATTTTTACTACAATTACATACAAAAAATATATGACATCCGAAAGTACCTACATATCTTTTTTCTCTTTTAGTGGTCTCCTCTGCTGAAGATGCCTCTACTGTTCTAACTCGCTGTTTAGAGAAATCGTTTGTTTATGCATTGATAAAGCCTTATGTTGGCAGCGAATTGGTTGCGGCTAGTGGTAAGATATTAATACAGATAACTATGTATTTCTTTCCAAATAACACAAACAAATTTTCTTTAGTCTTTAGTCGTGGCCACAAGCGTGTGACTATATGCGACAGGTTGAAGTGTGGGTTGGATTTCCACTTGTGAAAATGAAATATTTTATATTTACATTTCTTCGATGGTTTGAAGCAAAGCACTGCGTTAAGTTCCGCTACTTAACTCGCAATGCAATGAATGAAAATGGGGAACAGAGTGCCTAAAAACTAGTTTCCATTACTCACCCTGTTCAACGCGGAATAAAACATGAAGCTAAAAAAAGTTTTGTTGAAGGCGCGTTTTCTTCTCTTGCTACCTTGTATCTCTTACGATCTTAAAATCTTGTCAAATGCTATTAGAGACGACTCCCACTGAAGTGAGCTCTGTAAGTACTAGTAGTTATTATAAATCATGGTGTCATCGTGTTGGTTTCCGCTAACTCATCCGCAATTATAAACTGCCGGGAGTTAAGGATGTTTTATCAATATATTTACATTGCATAAAAAAGACATCCCTATAAATTAATTAAACTACAAAAACCTACTGTTTTTCTCATTTCATCCACTCTTTTCTAGTACCAACATGGAAACGAAATCGGCGAATACTCGATCTGACGTTCAAACAGAACGTCGTGGACAGCTACATGGACATCTTCAGTCGGCAAGGAAAGCGTGTTGCTGAAGAATTAACAACAGTGACAGACAAATATACTGATATATTCTCAATTTTGATCAAAAATACTTCGAATACAGTGTGTCGTAAGTTATATTTTGATTTCATTATTAAAAAAAACTTGATAAAGTTCTTCCCTTGGTTGTGCTATATAATAGCTATTTCAAATTATTCTAGCAGTGGTGCAGTTAAGAGGGGTTATGCGTTTACATTTCTTTATCCAATGCTAGTTAAAGAAATGCTTATATTTGAAATATTTTCCTTTTTTTAGACGCGGTTAGATAAAAATACATGATTAATTCTGTTAAGTATCTCTTATATACAACTCTAGGAGGTTTCGCCCCCAGCTCGCTTTTTTTTTGCCAACTGCGGCGTCCTACGCTTACAACTTAATAAAAAATTGAAAAAATAATGTTGATTTCTTTATTACAGAAACAACATTAGGAATAAAAGTTGATGAAGAAGCCATAGAGAAATACGCAAAATCAGCAGACAGAGTGTTTGGCATCATGACGGATAGATTTAGACAGCCGTGGTTGCTGTCAGATACTATATTTAACTGGAGTGCTCTAAAAAAAGAACAAGATGAAGCCATGAGGATCATTTCATCTATGTCCGAAGAAGTAATGATTTGTTTATTCTTCTAACGCTACAATTTTTTTTTTGTAATTTTTATTTAAATTTTATAGTACACGAAATTATACTACCCTTTGAAAGATTAAACTTTTCTTCTGCTACTTAAATTAGACTTAGAACTAAAAATAAAATTTAATAAAATTTACTTTTTTGGCATTTATGAATGAATCATGAATACACTTTTCATGTTGATTACCACTAATTGATGTCTATTTAATTTTTACAGATGATAAAACTGAAAAAGGCTGAATATTTAAAAAAGATTAAGAGCAAGAATATAGATAACAATGGTAAATAAGAAAGCATAATAATTATGTATGTAGTATGAGAAAAATTATCAATTATGAGTTTCAAATTTTAAACAGACCGTCACACATCGCCTGATTTTAAACATAACGACTGTAAATTCAATTCCTACCCGGGGGATTGAATTATTTCAATTCCCCGGGTAGCTCTGGTTAGCGCTGCGATGAATCAACTGTTTTTATTCCTTTTCTCTCTCTCTCTCTCTCTCGGACTGTAATGGAACATATTTTGTAGACATTTATAATCTGTTAATTCTCTTTCTAGCCGACTTCTGTAAAAGGAGGAGGCTATCAATTCAACTATATTTTTCTCATGTTTGTCACCTCATAATTTATGACTTATTGTATTCAAAATTATTATATCGCCATTTAATTTAGTTTCAGATGAAAAATTTAAGTCTTGTTTAGACATTATGATCGAAAGTACAGTCAGTGAGAATTACCAATCTATAACAGATGCTCAGTTGAAACATTTGATCGACAACGTCATGTTCGCGGGATTTGACACTGCGGCCCTTAACATTTTATTTACACTGTTATGTATTGGCACCTACCCTGAAATTCAAGACAAAGTTTACGAAGAGTAAGTTATCCATACCTATATTGTAAATTCGAAAGTAACTCTGTCTGTCTGTCTGTCTGTCTTTTACGCAATCAGGACCAAACCGCTAATTTAATTGTGATAAAATACTCATATAGAGATACTGGAAGGTCTCGGGATGAACATAGGATACTTTTTTTTCTCATATTTGTAATATTTTCGTTATATAACGATAATATATTAAAATACTTATTAATTTGACATGCAATTTATTCCGCCATGTTAATAACAACTGTCGTTGCTAAGCAACGATTTGCAAAGTTTGTTGTTAGAAAACGTCACCCAAAATGAGCTTGCTTAACGCATCTCTCTATTGAAAACTGAAAGTAATTTCATAAATATATTTAATAAATATTCGTATAGTTCAAGCGGGCGTAGCCGCGTTCGGGTCCACTAGTTTATTTATATATTAAGCTATATAGTATAAAAAAATATAAAAAACACATGAAGCCGTCGCGGCGCAGCGGCACAAGGCTGACTAACTGTAACGCGACGGTTGTCAATTCGATCCCCACCCGAGGAACTGAAATATTTATTTACATTTATATTTTCATTTCTTCGCCTTCGTCGAGGCAAGGCGCGGCGTTGAGTTCCGCCACTCAGGATCGCGTTATGACATCACACTTTATTTGTATTCTGTTTGGCAGCTTGAATTAAGTAGGTAATGTCCGTGTCCAGCATATGATGTAAATGACTCGAACGCCCTGCGTGCATGACGCATAATATTATAAACTTTCTAATTCCTAAGTATTTTTTTTAGTAAACGAAAGTAAAATACGTACTGTCCTCAATAATAATTGTATTTTGTAATTTTTTGCATTAGAAAAATAAAAAAATAATTTAAAGCGAAGTTATAATCTTTTAATTTTTTGTTCTTTATTTTTCCCTTTCCCCTTTACGTGTTGAGTGGCGGAACTCAACGCTGCGCCACCAAAGCGATAATGCAAAAATTTAAAAATAAACAATTTGTACCTATATAAACTAGAATTATGACGTAGAATTATGACCCTGCACTTTGCCACGGTGTTCCATTACACAGTCATTATCTTATTATAAAAACTATGTAAATAGGTATAATAGATAATTATATTTCTTAAATCTTGTAAACAAACGCATGAAAACTGAAGATCGAGCTCAGTAGTGTGCCATTGGAGAGGCCTATGTCCAGCAGTGGACGACACACACGACGACAGGCTGATGAGGATGATGAAAAGCATTGACATGTTGTATGACATATTATGTCTAAAGTATAGACACGCAGGCGAAGGCACCAGGGCGAAGAAATGAAAACATTAAATATTTAATTTCCTGGAGTGGGAATCGAACCCACAAGCTGTTTAGTTTACAGTCGCTCGCTCGCCTGTACCCCTGTGCCATGGCTGACCTCAAACAATTACTTAATATTAACTCTATATTTTTTAGGTTAAAAAATGTTATTACTGATGAAGATATAACTACAGATGATTTGCGAAGACTACCGTATTTGGATGCTGTTATGAAAGAAACCATACGCTTGTATCCAGTAGGAACAGTTATTGGAAGATCTGCAACGGAGGACATACAATTAGGTTAATATTTATTCATATATTTATATTCAAATCGCTGTTCTAACACCTGGCTGCATAAAGTAGAACGAAATACGAATTAATTACTGCGAAACGATAAAGTTTATTATATTTTGACTTTTCCTTTAAAAAACTAAAATTAAGTAATTAATTAAAATATTATATTTTTTTTCGATGACAATGCTTCTCAATTGGAATTAATTCATTACATAATTATAATTTCTCGTACTAGTAAGAAGACAAAGCGTGGCTTTCAGCTCCACCATTCATCAATTCCCGCAATTAGTAAAAATCGGTCGGCGGGGACCGCAGTGTCTTTACACTAAGTTTTCTCCACCTAATATGTATACATATTTCGGGATACAGCGCGAAACTAAAAAAACTGTTTTTTTAAAGAGAACCATGTAATACCACGTGGTTGTGAAGTAATGGTACATTTATGGGCGCTAAATCGTAACAAGTTGTACTGGGGTGAGGATGCCAACGAATTTGTACCGGAACGGTGGTTGAATACCGATGTACCAAGTCATCCAGCAGCTTACGCTAGTTTTTCACCTGGGAGAAGGAATTGTATAGGTAATCACTCGTTTTTTTTTTGTATATATAAAAGTACACGGTGGGGTACAAGCATGTAACAGTAAATGCCACAGGTCGTGGGTCCGATTCCCACTCGAGGAAATAAAATATTTAATATTTTCATTCTCCTCACTCTGGTAAAGAAACAAAGCGCGGCGTTTAGTTCCGCCACTCAACACGCAATGATTTTAGAATTCAGATAAGTCTATACAAAAATACACTGAATAATATTAAGGAAAATTTTCATGTTTTTCTGCGTAATCTTTCTTTTTCAACTTTATCTACGGTGAAAAAGATTTTGATGGGTTAGCGGTAGTGTTTGGATCCTCTACTCACACTTAAATCGACAATAATCGCATTCTGCACATGTACTAATATCATATTTTGATAATTTCAGGTAAAGCGTACGGTCTGATTATGATGAAAACTTTCCTCGCACAAATCCTCAAGAAGTTTACAATCACAGCTGATGTTAGAACAGTACAATTTGAATTTATGATTTTATTGAAACCGTGTTCTGGCCACGCATTAAAATTAGAACTCAGATAATAAAATTATAATATAATATATAATACTTATTTCATATTATACATGTGAGTGAAACTATTCAACCCATTATCACAACATTGTGTATAATTTTAAGAATAATAATGTTTATACAGTTCTTTCGGAATAACACATGAAAAATGTTGTAAATGTTCCTTCTGACGCAATCATAATTCTAAGAAATTATCTTTCTGCAACGGAAATTTGAATAAATATCCTCACAGAGATGCTAACAACATACAAAAACAGCATTAAAAATAAGAAGCATATGACATAGCTTCAGACGAATATACATATAATATATATCTTAGTGGTAAAAGTTAGTCGACAGTTTTTAAGAAGCGCTAGTGATAATCTCAACACGTTCAAAATATTCTAATTCCTGAAAGTATTCAATCTCAACACTTTAAAAATCTTTTATAATTATAAATATTACATATTATTATAATGATATTCTTAAACCTATACCCTTCTTAGTGGATGTCCAGAATACGAAACTAAAAATCTGTACAAATTTCACTTTTGTATCATCAGCGATTACGGCTGTCGTCTTACCTCAGTCAGTGAGGACAAGTCCTTTTATACAGGGGTGGAAGAGGCAGCGCTCCTTTTACAGAAACTGCATATAGGGTTGAATATTTGAAACCCAGATTTAAAAAAATAATCAAGGTACCTCAACAGTTTGGACGTAGGACTTTTTTTTAATTTCACGATTTTTATCCATACATGTATTTCGTGTGACGCACACATAAGTGTACGACGTTGCCGCGCCGACAGGTAAGTGTGTGCGTGCTTATGTTATACTTTGCAAATGGAGTTTTATTTTAAAACGATAATTTTATTATTTATTTTGTTTGAAAAAATAACTTCTTCATTTTTGGGAATAATTTTTCTTCGGAATTATATTAGGCTTTTATATTATTACATTTAAAGTGGCGCTGACAATTCCACCCTGTATTTGTAGATATAGATTATGTTTCGTTGTTAAGAAATAATATTAAGGTATTTTTGTTGTAAAATCTTTTAAATGTTTGCAAATGGTGTCAGTTGAATGTACATCACAAAAAAAATATATAGCTGTTACGTGAACTTTTTATAGCTCCGTTCTCCAAGTAGTATATTTGGGAAGTATGGTTATTAGAGATAGTAGATAAGTGATGGATACGGAGAGGCGTATTGCTGCCGGTAACAGGTTTAACGGTACTTTAGTCAGACATTTTGACGGTATAATTAACTTCTTTTCCTCTCGCTATCAAAATGTAACACGCTTTTATTATCTAATTTTATTAAGTGTTATATTTCTTATTAGTTCATTTTATTAATACATAATAAAAACTTGTTTTTAAAAAAAAACTTTTTTTTTATTATGCAAATCCGACAATTAATAAAATAAATGATTAATTTAAAAAATTAAACACACATTTCACCTAGAAAAAAGAACAGATTAATCAAGACGTAGGTATTTTATATGAGTTTTGGTTGCGTCCTAAATATTATTACATAATTAGACGTCGACCTAATAAAAGTGAATCAAAACAGTATTATTTCCTTTTTTCAATAGCAATGTGGTATCCAGAAGCGGGCTTCAGCATAATGTCGAACTTATTGACAAGTTTTGTGTAATCTCCAGTGATTTTGTAGTTCCTGATTAAATGTGATAATGCTATTTTCATAGACATATATGCGTATGTTCTACCTGAAAAGATTTAAAAAAATATATATTTATAAATAAAAAAATTCTAATTGTAGTCTATAAATAAGTTTGTAATATTTAAATTTTTCTCCGTCCACGCAGGGCTGTCACTAAATGAATTACATATAAACGGCAGGCCTTGATAGATTTTCTTGCATTTCTTTTTATGTTCATAGGACAAGGGTATGTCGGGGGTAGTAAATAGGGGGTAGGGACACTTTAACCGTCGTGGATTAAAAACATTGAAAACATCAAAGTTTTTCATTTGGTTTTATTTCAAACTTTTTAAAGAAAACAGATACATAAGTATAATATATATATATATATATATATATGACTACATAGATTTGTACATAAAAATGCTTGCTGCAGCACCCGCTGTTGAGTTATCACTGTAACAACTATCTAAAAATACACACCACACACACCCACACACACACACACACACACACACACACACAAAACGCAAACCAACATCCGTGCCAGTTTGCAACATTATACGTTAACCTAAATTTTCTTACCTATGCACACTCTTCTTCCAATATTAAAAGCAACGTAAGCTGATGGTATTTTAGGTAACCTAGTTGGATCTAACCATCTTTCGGGAATAAATTCATCTGCATCGGGTCCCCATATTGGATGGCGGTGTATTCCATGTCCAAATATTATACAAGCGTGGCCTTTGTATAATGTGCAGTTTCCTATGTTAAAATATATTATTTAAATAATGATTTTACAAAAACTAACACGCTTTGCCTATATCAGAGATATCATTGGCACTAACAAATAAGTGTGAATATGTAAATAATTGATTTAATAAGAGTCCAACTGAGTTTCAAGCGCCGCGCCGCGCCGGCTCTTCTCATGTCTAAGATAGCTCTATGGAAAAGTTCTTTATTGTAAGTAGTTTCATTAAGATAAGAAAAATTAAGCATGTAAGTTATTAGTTCAAATAAAATTATTTGACTTTGACTTATTAGCTCTTTTATCTATTTTTGACCATAATATATACTTATATAACTTTTAATAAGATTTTTTATAAAGTCCATAATTTTTTTGTATAGTCCATAATTAAATACTACACAGAGTATAGCGAAATATACCGTTGTCTAATCATATATTTTTTAAGTTTTATAAATATTTACATGGTACATGTATCTGACTTACGAAGTTTCACATCTCTGTCCAAAGTTCTAGCTGTCACTGGCACAACTGTAAAGTAGCGCATGGATTCTTTTATGACAGCTTCTAAATATATCAATTTTGATAAATCTTGTTTCGTGACATCTCTAACGTCATTCCCAAAAGCATCGATTAATCTAGAAATAAATATTTATACGAAAAATGTTAATTATAATATAAAAAAATTAAACTATAATTTACTCAGATTCATGCTATCAGAGAGAACGGAGCAATACGCTACGATTTTTGCATACTTCCTTCACCTCGTCCACTGTCATCAACCTCTTCATACAAATATCCTGCAATGATGGCTATGAAGATGCGATATCTTCGTAGGATATGCTACGAAATCTGAAGACTCAGTGTAGTCAGGTACTAGGATATCACGGTAAAAATGAAGCAGAACTCGCTTTGGTGGGTTGGGACATTTGAGATGATTTGAAAGTGGCCAACAAGATTTTTGAAGGAAGAGTGTAAGTTCTAAGAGATGCAGGGGGAGACGTCGGTTGACCTTCCTGAACGATCGATCGATCGAAGCATCGATGTTACTAAAGAAGGACATTAAGAATGTAAAAAAGAACCTAGTATATGAAAATATTTAACAAAATATTATTATTATGTTGCTCTTTCCTTTCATAATTCTCTTATTCAAAAAAATCCGGTCCTTTAGAAGGTTTGCGTGGGGACACAGGTCCAACACGTAATTATTATTATCATCAATTTTTATTCTACAAGCTATGCTGTATACAACTGTGACTTACTCTTTAAAAATCTTCTCCTGTACGTCTGGAAAAGATGCAATTAACAAAATGGTATACACAAAAGCATCGGCGGTTGTTTCGTAACCAGCTGCAATTATGGTATCCACATGTTCTCTAATCTCGGTATCATTGAATAATTTTTTCTCTATAGATAACTCCAATAAAAGGTCCATAAATGGTTTGAATTTGGGGCCTAGAAAATAATATGTAAAATTAAGTATTTATTTATTAAATATAAATTGTATTATATTTAGTACCAAATGTTTTCTCGGTCTTCGTGGTGGTAACGAATGCTATGGTCGGTCTGTTTTTGAAAGAATCAAATTTATTCTATTTGTAAAGGTCCTTTAGCATACCTTCTATTTCTTTATCAGTCAATTCATTTTTATTGTTAAGGTAGTCTTCTTTTCGCTTCTTAAGAACCTGTAATGAAAAATGTCATAAATACTACATTTCAGAAAAACACAAGTTAAAAAAAAATCTTGATTGAAGCCGTCGTGGCACAGCGGCACAGAGTCTGGTTGAAAATACACCAGTTGTAGATTGTATTCCCACTTGGGAAAATGAATTATTTTCATTTCCTAGAAGTCACACGAGTGTCTCAAAAATTGAAAAACAGAATGCCTTAACACTAGGTGACCTCTGCCTGCCTCATATACGGGATACAACTAAAAAAACTTAATAGATAATAATAATAATAATAAAACTGTTTATTTCACATATAAGAGACATAAATTAAAATTTACAATAGCTTATAAAGTAATAAAATGTGAAAAAGGCGGCCTTATCACTAAAAGTGATCTCTTCCAGGCAACCGAATTGTAGGAATAGATAGAGGGGTGCGGNTATAAATATATATATATATATATATATATATAATTATATATATATATATAATTATATACACACATAACATGAATATAAATATATATACTAGAAATATATAAAAATAGAGTATAGTATGTATAATGCATAAATATAATAAATCATATACATAAATATTCGTAAATATATCATAATGAACATACATACACTACAATTGTAGCTAATAGTTTTTTATTTTATATTTAAATGCTTTTATAGACTCAGACTGCCCTATAGTACGTGGAAGGGCATTCCATAGTTTCGCTGCTTGTACCGTGAACGATTCCCTGTAATAACGAGAATGGCAGAAAGGTATCTCCAGCACATTCTCTTTTTGGGAGCGGAGACTTAGTGGAAGACGGGAGTTGGAACCGAGAAAGGAAAAACGCTGCTTAAGGTAGGTTGGAGTTTCAGGGTGGATGGAACAGGATAGAGTAGAGAGGAGAAAGAGTGTGCAGATTTCGACGGTCTTTAATAGGAAGCCAGCAAGTCTAGTACGATACTCGCTGACATGATCGAACTTCTTCAGTCCAAAAATGAATCTAATAACCAGGTTTTGGAGGCGTTCCAACTTGTTAATTAGTTGCTGCGATAAATCTAGGTAATAGGTGTCTGCATAATCTAGGATAGGTAACAAAAGTGAGTGGGCTAGGGTTATTTTGGTTTTGATTGGCAGAATATTTTTCCATCTTTTTAACCTACCTATAGCGCAGTACAACTTGCGGCTCAACTCAGAAACTTGAGGAGCCCAGGACAGACTGCTGTCCGCCATGATACCTTGATTTTTGACAGTGCAACAGTATTCCAAATTACAGGTGTCGAAGACTGTAGGAGGAAGGGAAGGAAAATTGATCTTGGATAGTTATCTAGGATTGCCGAGAATACACTCTTGAGACTTTTTAAGATTTATAGATAAACCGTAGAACTTGCTCCTGGTACTAATTGTTAGCAAGTTGGAATTAATTAGACTAATAGCCCTCGCAATGTCTTGTACGTCCGTGGTTGTATAAATCTGTAAGTCATCAGCGTATAAGTGAAAAGGCAAGGGATAAAAGCTTGGTGACGGAATTTATGAAGATGGAGAAAAGTAGAGGAGAAACTACTCCACCCTGGGTAACTCCAGCATTAAGGCGGCAAACAGATGACAGTTTTTCATTTAAACGAATGTACTGCTCTCGATCATGTAGATAGGAATAAAACCATTCAATAGCCTCTGGTGAAATACTCATAGACTTTAGAATAGCTAAAAGGATTTCGAAATCTACTGTATTAAAAGCGTTAGAAAAGTCTAGGAGAGCGAGGATAGTTACTTGTCGATTATCGATTCCATATCTTATATCATCACTGACCTTATTGAGCGCAGTGACAATGCTGTGACCAGGGCGGAAACCAGACTGGAAGGAAGATAGGATATAATTTTTGGTAAGGAAGAAGGAGAGTTGTTCATGGACGTTATAGATACTTACAACAAAAATGAAATTTAAGAAATTCGAGACATTCCGTGTTGAATGTCGTATGTACACCTGGCAGTATAATAGTTTATCCAATTTTTGATATATTTAGTATTACAGAATTACTTACCGTATTTGATAAGTGATGTAGAATTTCCACATATTTATCTTGTTTTTTCTTTCTTGATGTCAAATTGAATATAAAGTCGGGGTAGAGCCAGATTTTTTGGATTCTGTCTACGAATATGCTTAATATTTTGTCTACAGAGAGCATATATTCGTTATTCTGCTTTGTTTCATCACTCAAGTCTATTCCCAATGCAGCCACTGAATTAAAACATACAAAATTTTAAGTAGCTAAGGTATTATTCATGTCTATGTTAGCGACAATCTGTATTCTATCTCACAATCAATGACAATCTCGGTATTCTATATAATTATTAGGCAATGTATAGAGTAATATAATAAAACGTATAGGTAATACATGAAATATTATTTATTTTATACTTTTTCTTGGTATTCTATTCGCATTCACAGCATTCGCGATAGCATATAGAATAGGTATGCTATATAATAATGTACGATAATATTTCATACATTGGACTGTAGTCTGGACGCCCAACGTATAGTACAGTGGCCTATAGGCACAATATTGCCAAAGTATTCTATAGAATGTCTGAGTTATAGATTGTCAGTAATATCAATATTTATAGTAATAAAACTCATTTAAAACAAGTTAATCATAAAGAAAAAATTATTTCAAAACAACATTTTTTCTACGGTGTGTTGGATTTTTGGTGTCAACTACCTAAAACGCAATTGACTTTTAAATTAATTTTATCTGCTTGTCCAAGAAATGTAAATATTTAATTGCAGAATTATTTCAACCATTTATATATTAAGAATATATTAGAATATAAATATATGCTTACAGCATATTGTTTCCAAGGCATTGCGATGTATATAAGGAAAAAAATCAAATGGACCCTTTCCAACGTTGTCTTCTAGATTTTTGACAGAACGACGACTTTGGCTGTTGAAGATCCCAATAAAACCATCGAGCACTGTTTGATTGAATGCCGGGTTTATTAGTCGACGGTGAATATTCCATTTTTCAACTAAATAAATAAAATTTATTATAAGTTCACATAACAAAGGATCAATCCCGATAAACTTGAGAAAGCTGCACTGGCTTCAAATTAATTATTTTTAATATGATTTTATTGCGTTTTATCTGAATTAGCAAGACACCATTTTTTAGCCTGTAACCCTTACAGTAAGAGCGTTACGGGGGTAAAAGATATATTTAATAGATATTGAGAAAATAAGCTTTAACGTTAAAGATTGTTACCCACTTAACTCTATTTCAGATTAAAACCTTTGTTTACCGTCTTTAATTGTTAATTTGTAGCTGATGAAGGTTTTACGTTAGATATCTTTTGTATTTATTTATTTAGGATTAAATCAAGCGACAAAATTTCTTAATCTCTTTGAAATGAAGGTCTCTTAAACAAGTAAATTAATTTAAAAAAATATATAAATTAGGTTCTTTTATAACACGTGGTTTGAATGAAAACAAATGTAAATAATCAACCTTTTTCCGCACAGAAACTACACTTTACCGCCTTATCTCCATTTATAGCTTTTTTTAACCCACGCTGTATCCTAATTATAGAAAGGTAAGCAGAGGGAACCCAGTGTTAAGAAACTGAGTTCCCAACTTTTCACCGAATTTTTCGAGGCATTGCCTGTTGAGTGGTGGAATTCAACGCTACGCTTTTTACCTTGATACCAGAGAGAAGAAATGAAGATATTAATAAATAAATAATTCAACCGAATGGGGTTGAACTCACAACCGTCGCATTACGGTCACACGCCTGTGCCCTGAAACGATGGGCTCGAAACATTTGAATACTGTAGGTATTGCCAGTATCGTAAGACTTACCAGGTGCTGTGAGTAGCCCTTGCCCAAGCCAAGGCATCCCAAAATCATAGAATATATTTTTTTTCAAACATGTGTTGGCTATCGTTGCATAATCCTCTGGATCGCTCACTACTGAAATAAAAATTAAAAATCTAAGAAGCAGTTATTAGAAAATGTATAAAATATTTAATTTAATATGATATCACATGTAGGTATATATCTATTTAGTAGCGGCGCAAAGTTTCACGAAATAATATTAAGTTCCCTCTGCCAACCCTGCTAGGTATATGCGGGATACAGCGGGGAGCTGCGTGTTTATAAAATGTTCAAATAGTAAAAATATTATATTTCTACGTACAATAAGCTTTAATTGGCCCAAGCCACGCCGTGGCTACACCACCGCCTTCATTGGTTTGAATTGAAAACATTTTTATGGTCTCCCATACATCTGAAAGAAGTAAGAATAATTAAGTTCTTACGATGTCTATAATATGGCGTCAGTGTCTTAACTTTAGGTATAAACGCGACTTTACTTTAGGTATAAACGCGACTTTTGTGGTGCGTTCGGACGACTAGAACAGATATTTTTTTTATCTGTTCTATAGTACGAAGCTTGAACTGTTACATTAACGAATGTTAATTTTATACATTAGTATAAAACTATACATATAACTATACATATATCCCCACTCGAGGAAATGAAATATTTATATACATTTATATTTTCATTTATCCGTTTTGGTGTCCAGGCAAAGAGCAGCGTTTAGATCTGCCACTCAACCTGCAATCTCCTCCTCCAGAATTCGGCGGAAAGTGGTGAATGATGTGTCTTACCAGTAGGTTCCCACTGCCTACCCTACTGTGTGCGGAATACAGGGCGAAGCTGATTGCTTTTTTATTATTTATAAATACAAGCAAAAAATTTAAAACCAATCTCAAAAAAATACATCATGATAATTATGAAGGTTAATGTCCTTCAAAGATAAAACAATTTTTTGTACTGACTAGTTTTTACTTACGCTTTATAGATGAATTTATTTATTGCAAATGTCTATTGCAATTTAGCTCAATTAAAAACGGATATAATTTTTATTGACCTTAATTTACATATTATATAAGTATATTAAACATTCCGTATTTGAATTAGTGGATGGATTTTTTCTGCATGCTGAGCTGGCTCCGCATATCCTCCGAAGAGAACGTATCTCCATAGCATTCATCTTTTTTTCATTCTTCTTCTGTAATACCCACGTTTCGTTGCCATATAAGAACGTCGGAACCAACACTGCATTGTGTACGGCCAAACGCGCAGCTGTGCTGACGTTTCGCCGTCTCATCAATGCAGCTAAGGCTCCGTTAACCCCGTTACCGGCAGCAATACGCCTTTCCACATCCATATCTACTGAACATACTTCCGACATATAGGATAAGGTAAATGTACGGTTCGGCAGTTTAAGGCTCTTATAACTTTAAACTATTGTAAATACTTCATTAAAGGTTATATGAATTTGCAAATTTTAGTGTGATCAAAGCAGAAATATGCGGTTCAACTTTAGCTTCATTTTAATATTAATTTATATTGGACCTCTTGTTTGAACCCTACTTCGTGATAAAATTTAGCTCCGTTGCTAACTTCGTGAGTTTGTGGCCCCTATTTCGGGTTACATGGTTTTACCCCGCGAGTAAGGTTTTATAATAAAAAAATAAACACCTTATAGGTTTTGATTGTAAAGAATTTGTAAATAAAAAAAAATAGGTTAGATCAGCTTAACGACATTAAAACTTTTATAAAAAAAAAACAAATTAAATCATCTTCACGTTGTATCCCGTTCACAGCAGTGTAGGCAAAGGGAACCTAGTGTTTTTAAGGCACTCCGTTCCCCACTTTCTGCGGAATTCCGGAGGCATTGCATGTTAAGTGGCAGAACTCAACGCCGCGCTTTGCCTGAAATATAAATTTAAATAAATATTTTCTATTTTCTATACTATTCCTATTTTCATCTCCTCGAGTGGGGATCGAACCCACAACCAGTCGGTTTTACAGTCACACTTTGTACCCCTGCGTCACGACTGGCCTCGACTCGGCCTCGGCCTCGGCTCACGACTGGCCTCGAACGGTCAGTTTTAAAAAAAAACTACATTTTTTAACTTTTAAATACTTTTTATATAAAAAAGCTTATAAATATAAAAAAAATTATAAAAAAAATATAAAAAAGCTCAAAATTCAAGTTTATTTTTTTGAAGCTAGCTATGCCAGTTTGTAGAACTATATCTTTGGCTAATGGCTTTTATTTTCGCAACCAATTTAGTATATTCTTGAAAAAATAAAAAGTTTTTTATTTAGACTTATAACAAGACTAAGATAAAAAATATTAACAGAAACAGAGAAGTCAATGTGTTGATTTTACGTAGATTTATTTGTCACGAAGTTAGAAAAAATAATGAAATGTTCTTCATTATTTTCTCTTCTTGAGGATCTTGTCTTGGGGATCTTGTTTCGTGTTACTTACTGATTTTGGTAACTTCCGCAATTCTGTTTATTCAGTATTTTTTACATTATGTAAAGTAATCATTAACTACCATGTATATTCGAAAAAATAAATAAATTACAAAGGTAGATTAAAAAACAAAGTTGCATTGGTAGTACCTATACGAATTTAGCTTAAAATTATCAATTCAGGTTATCTTTAAAATAGTCATATAGAAATTTAAGTCAACAAAATGTATACCGAATTTCGATCACGAGAAACTTTAATAAATACAGTAACTGATTTTAAGCTTTAAATTATCTCAATAATAACATAAATATAAATTTATTAAAAAGTATCTAAGATCCTAATTTGGTAGTAACACGAAATAGCGGACACTTGATAAATAAAATGACTGCTATTTCGTGAATCGATTTATTGCAATTTTAAAAGAATTTTATGCTTCCATCTATTTTTTTTTCAATAAAACGTTTTTTTATAGAATACAAAAAAGCATATATTCAATATTTTATTCGAATAACTTACCTTTGTCTTTCTACAACCTTAAGAAATTCTTACGCTAGTCTTACGGTGGTAAGCAACGCAGACACGTTACACTGGAGTTCGTAGACAACTCTACGTTTAAAATGTCGCTATACGCTCAATTTTATCATTGAAATATTGTTACTTAAATTTTTAGACAGTTGAAAGTATAAAGATTATATACAAATATATAGTTTACGTAAATAATACTTAAATTGGTTATTATTTTTGCCAGAAGCAAAACTAACGAAACGACGTACTAGCACGAAGTTACCGTCACTTTACATTCTATACATTGGTTTCAGTTGTGTTCCGCGTCATCAAAGTACATTAGAGGCTACTCATATTACAAAATATTTAAAAGATATTGATGCGTAAGTTTCAGTAAGTTTTTGTTTTTTTTTGGTAATAATATAAGAAGTGCCATTGTCCATGTGAGATACTTAGCATGGCTATAATTTCCTACCAGATACCTTTTCATCTTCTTATTTCCCTAACAACTGCCAAAGTAACCACCACACAAGATCCATATTCCCTAATAGTATTTACTGGCGTTTGGTGTATGCTTATAGAAACTTTCAGGCTTTATAAAATAACGACGGCTTTGGTGTTTTACTTATGCCTCTCTCTCTCTCTCTCTCTCTCTCTCTCTCTCTCTCTCTCTCTGAGAGGAAAAATCGTATAAAAATAACAGATTTCAAATTCGAAAATAATATTTTGCTTATTTTGAATTGTAACAATATTTATGGCCAGTCTAAGTATATTTCACACTAAATTATACAAATATACATTCACATATTATTATAGAAAACATTTTTTTTGTCATTTATACAAACGTAACGCATCACGTCAACGATAATTAATATGTAGGTTGGTGTCCGCCAAAGATAAAACTAGATTTTGTACTGACTAGTTTGTCCTTTGCAATTTACTCAACAATTTTTTTTTAAGCTAAATTTACATATATGTATATACATATTAAACATTCCGTGTTTGAATTAGCGGGTCTTATCGATACCTATATTATAAATTCGAAAGTAACTCTGCCTGTCTGTCTGTCTTTTAAGCAATCAGGGCCAAACCGCTTATTTAATTGTTATAAAATACTTATATAGAGATACTTGAGGGTCTCGGGATGAACATAGGATAATTTTTTTTCTCATATTTGTAATATTTTCGATATATACCAATATATTAAAATACTTATTAATTTCACATGCAATTTTTTCCGCCATGTTAATAACAACCGTCGTTGCTAGGCAACGATTTGCAAAGTTTGTTGTTAGACAACGTCACCCAAAATGAGCGTGCTTAACGCATCTATCTATTGAAAACTGAAAATAATTTCACAAATATATTTAATAAATATTCATATAGTTCAAGCGGGCGTAGCTGCGTCCGGGCCCACTAGTAATAAAATATAAATCTTATGACGCCGTCACGACTCGCTGGTGCAAGGATGTGACTGTAAACGCGGTTGTGGACTCAATTGCCACTTGAGGGAATGAAATAAGTATTTAATATTTTTATTTCCTTCCTCCGCCACTCAACAACACGCAGTGTCTCTAAGCTTCGGCGGAAAGTTGGCAACATAGTGTCTTAACACTATGTTCCTTCTGCCTACCTTACCAAATACGGAATACGGAATACGGCGTGAAGCTAAAAAAAACAATTTTTTTCTTATTAATGAACGTAAAAAGAATCAGCTTCATGCTGTATTCCACACACAGTAGGGTAGACACCTAGTGTTGAGACATTCCGTTCACTCGTTATTATTATCGATTCTATTACATCTAGAAAACAGTTTTCTTAAAGCTGTTAAATAAAACTAATATTTATTGCAACAAGCTCTGGATATTTTATGAAAAATTTTGTCTATATTTTTTTTATTTTATCTATATTAAAGTTAAAATGATGTATATTTTTATAGGGAAAGCTGTACATTTGTACTTCTAGCATCTGAAAATATAATATATATAAATGTACTTACTGACACTGTCCCCTAAAAGCAAATAGGCGTGTCCGATAAAAGGCAAACATCCGGGAATGATCGGTGGCTCGTCTTTATTTTGCTTTCTTGATATCCAGTGATATATACATAATGCCACACAGGATAATACTACGAGCAATATATTTAACCTGTAAAACATATGGGTACCATTATACAGGTATCAATAATTTCGTCGCAATTCCTTAGCCTTATAGGTTTTGATTGTGTGGTAAATTTGATACAAAATGAAACAAACAATTCTGAGCAACGTCGAATAATAATTTCAACTCTTTTGTCATGAAAATTAGAAGCTGGATATCGTATATTGAAAATAAAATTTTCAATATACACAAGCCCAAGCGTGCGACAGGTCGTGAGTTCAATTCCCATTCATGAAATATTTATTATTTTCCTTTCTTTGCTTGGATCTTGAAGAAAACTGCGACGTTGAGTTCCGCCACTCAACACGAAATGCCGCCAAAAATCGGCGGATAGTAAGGAGCCTAAATAGGGTACCCTGCTAAATGCGTGCACACAAAACAGCGTGAAGTTGAAAAAAAAAACTCATTCAAAAGCTTAAAAGTTTCTGTCACAATTACTTACATATTTCAAACTAAGTTCAAAAACAGCAATTTTATGTTTCCGAGGCACTATCCACGACACTATAAAATTATGTCTTGTACGGCCACTTCTTTTATAGATTTCGCTAAATATTATTTAATTATTCATAAAAAAAATTAACCTAAAAAATCCTTGTATAGGCTTGAATCAGAGACCTGATAAATAATTTAAAACCAGTTTATTTAGAAAAAACTTTTTTTTTTGTGTATTTATATTTTATTGTATATTTTTTTTCCGTATGCAGATTTTTACAAATTGGCGCTACCTACAGTAATAGAACTTCACGCTGTTTTGAGTGCACGAATTTAGCATGGTACCCTATTTAGGCTCCTTACTTTCCGCCGATTTCTGGCGGCATTTCGTGTTGAGTGGCGGAACTCAACGTCGCAGTTTTCTTCAAGATCCAAGCAAAGAAAGGAAAATAATAAATATTTCATGAATGGGAATTGAACTCACGACCTGTCGCCCGCTTAGGCGTGTGTATATTGAAAATTGAATATCGAGCTTCTAAGTTTCATGACAAAAAAGTTGAAATTATTAGAGATGCGCCGAATGGTGGTTTGACCGAATAACCGAATACTATTCGGTTTAAACTTTACCGAACCGAACATTCGGCCGAATTATTCGGTTTACGATTTCTTTGTTATTTTGTCGCGTAAGCAGGTTTTAACATATATGCCACCCGTCATCGCCGGCTAGATAATGAGCGGGCCGTCACTCACCTCACCGCCCCTCTAAACCACGAAATTTCAAAAAATATCCAAATGTTCTAGAATCTGCCTATCAACATTGTTGGATCCTCTATTTCGAATGAGATTTTCTGCTCCAGAAAATTGTGAGCTGGAACTATGACAAACAGGAAAGGATCTCTACAATATATTAATTTTTTTAAAAGGAATCTCATGTAGCGTTTTGGAACTTCCACGTTGTCCTTCCATGCCGATATAACTTAGATACCTTCAAAAAGGCTCCTTTATCTCTACCTTCAAAGCTGGCAACGCACCTGTAGCTCCTCTGGTGTCATGGGTCCGGACGAGGTCGTGGGTAGCGGTGGTCATTTACTATCAGGTGACCCGTACGCTTGTTTCTGTATCTTTTTCCATAAATAAGTACTCCTGGTAATAGTGTGTATAGCGAACGATTATTTTCGAAAACAAAGAACTTATATGAAGAAAAATGCAAAAGACTGGAAAGGGACAGAAGCTTGGTACTCAGCACCATAATTTACCATTAATTAATTATAAATAGTACAATATGTACGTTTCTTCCTGATCTACGAGGGGAGTTCAATATATTTTTGGTACCAGCACTGAAAAACACACAAATTTTACTCATTTAATTTTACTCATTTACATAAATTTTACTCATTTACATAAGACGTTTTATATTTAATTTCTTTTGTATCGTGCAGCCAAGTAAATAGACATACTCGAACCGATAAATTTTCGGCGTCATAGCCGAATAATTCGGCCGAATACGAATATTGAAAAACATGCCGAATACGTCGAATACCGAATACCTAACGAATATTTGGCGCATCTCTAGAAAATATTATTCGATGTTGTTCAGATATGTTCCTTTCATTTTGTATGAAATTTACCACACAATCAAAAACTATAAGGCAAAGGAATTGCGACGAAATTATTGATACCTGTATAATGGTACCTATATGTTTTACAGGTTAAATATATTGCTCGTAGTATTATCCTGTGTAGCATTATGTATATATCACTGGATATCAAGAAAGCAAAATAAAGAGGAGCCACCGATCATTCCCGGATGTTTGTCTTTTATCGGACACGCCTATTTGCTTTTAGGGGACAGTGTCAGTAAGTACATTTATAATTATGTATATTATGTTTTCAGATGATAGAAGTACAAACGCACAGCTTTCCCTATAAAAATATACATGTGTAGTTCTTCATTAAAAATAACGAATCTTCATTTTAGATTTAATATAGATAAAATAATAAAATATACACAAAATTTTTCATAAAATATACGGAGCTTATTGCAATAAATATTCGTTTTATATTCTAAAGATAGTCCAGTTAAAAATCATTTTTTATCGCTATCAAATTTGTAGGTATGTATGTAATGAATTTTATTTAATTATATTTTTAGTTATCTATAGATTACATTATTATATTTTTTATATAGCTATTTTTGTAAATTAGTATGTAATTCATAACGTATCATTTGTACACCTACTAATATACGAGTATATACGAGTCCATTAATGTTCTTTGGTCTTTTCTATGATAAGGGTTGCCTACAAGAGATCACCAGAGATCACCAAGAGAGCGGTGACAAGATCGACTTTACACCAAATTTTTCATTTGCTTTTTCTTGTATTTGTTTTATTGTTAAGTTGGTATAAAAATTAATCCTATCCTATATATCCTATATCTTATAAAACAAAGTCGCTTTTCGTGTCTGTCTGTTGTTTCTAACTCTTCTTCTTCTAAACCACTCAACGGATTTTGATGCGGTTTTCACCATTAAGTCGAGTATTTTTCATAGAAGGTTTATATATAGTTTATTATTTGTACATTTTTATGTAAATTAATACGATAAATGTGTATAAAGTCCTACCCGTTGAGACACTTTCGCGCATGCGCTGCTTTAATGGTAAGTACTACATGAAAAAAATGTACTGGATTATTGTTCCTCTTAATAAGATCTACAAAAAAGTCAGCGACGGCATATTCGTATCTTTTAAGAATAACGTGTAGTGATCATTTTTCTGTCTAAAAATAATAATTTCAATATATTTTTTATTGTGAGGGA